>OZ020510.1:7222660-7851264 GCA_963971375.1 Platycheirus rosarum | reverse complement strand
AAAAATCTGACACATAATTATGGGACTCCAAAAACCCATCAATAAACAGTCTAGAGCGGTCAAATCGGTTGATGTGGCCGGCCAGTGCCAAACGCCAAAGCGAGAGATTAGATGACATGGAAATGCTTTTTATATGTAGTATAATGTTTCATGGCCTATTGAGGTGTATTCTGCATCTGTATACTTTCAAAATTCCAAAATAGAATTGTCATTATGCCACCATTTGCATAAGTTATAACGTCTTTCAATTGGGTGATTACTTTTACTCCGCCCTCTAGTAAGCAAAACATGCATTACCTACTGTTTCATTAGCATTGGCTCAAATCTAGCCAGAAATTTAACTTTAATCGAGTTTTATGCGTTGCTTGATTCTTGTATTCATTTATCTTCACAGTGAAGTCGTTATTGCAGGCGATTTCAAATCGCACAATTCAAGTTGGACCTCACATATTGGCGGATTTTAAAAATCCCTAAACCCTTGCACTTCCACCTTCTACAAACAAAATCTGATCAGAAATTCCCAACATTAGCCCAAACATAAGAACAGAAAATAAACTTGAGTTTCAAAAAATATTTACAACTCCTTTCTTGTCGACCCTATTGTAAGAATTGCAAACAAGTGTCTTCAACATAAGTTCGTAAACATTTCTCATGAGAGTCAACATCTCCTATCTCCTGAAACAAAATGGAATCGAATCATTTGGAGACTTACTATTTAGGCCTCTAGTAAGAGGATTAAGCTTTTTTAAGGTTCACTAGAAAAGATTATAAACTGAAAATTCGCAGAAACAGTTTGAAATGCTTTTGACCACTGGCCACTTTACCCAAAATAACAAACAGGCCTATGGCTTTTCAAGGATTCTTATCAATATTTTAGCCATTTTTGGTTCAATCTATTGCATTTTTAATCCAATTAAGAGAAATCAAAAAAATTCAAAGAAAATAGCATTTCAAATGCGTTTATTGAAATTCATGCTTAATTTACTTTCAATTTGCTGCCTGTTTGTTGGACAAAAAACATTTTAGATACTTGTGCAAGCATCCATGTGTGTCCTTTAAGTTATTAGCTACCATTTGCAGACCTCTTATCGATTATTTTGGCCTACAAATCAGAGTAATTTTAAGCTCGTTTAGTGTTGGTGCCACACCAGTTGCTCCCAACTTCTGTTTTGGGAACTGTATACAGTATACACGAAAAACAAAATAACACGTGTAATCCTTTGGCAAATAAACAAATGTTTTCCCTGAATTCGATATACGTGTAGTAGGCAATGGAATATCTTTTGTATGCTAAATTCATTTGTGTTTATTCTTTTGAATAAATTTCAGATTTTTTCGCATTAAATGTTATTACTTTGGGTTTTTGTTTTGCTTTTTTTTTTTGATGGTAACAAATTAAGGTTGTTGTCCTTATTGTTGAGTTAAATTTTAATGAATTAATGTTTTTTTTTTTCACTTCTGTAAGGATCCAAGGTTATGCGTTTATTTAAAAAGGTTGTATATTGGATTTTTGTTAAATATTTTCTGGGCTGACTTTAAGTGTGTTTAATTATGCAGAATTTGAAATTTGATTGTTAATATTTTTAGCAATAAATTTACATAAAACAATACAAAAAAGGAGCAAGGACAAAGAACTTTTATGAGATTTAGAATTCTTAGGGCAAAAATCCCTCCGAATATAAACACCAGTACGTAACAATATTACAAATGCCAATTTAACTTTGTTTGCTTATTTGTCACGCTATCACGCCCTAACTATTTAATCGATCATAATCCAATCTGGCGGCCATTCTTTATTCACCACCTTAAATGGCGCCCGATCTGGGACCAAACCACACTTAATGGTAAAGTTTTTCCTTCATAACAAAGTTTCAATTTAGAATGTATGTTTTATTGCAATAAATTGCTGTAAAATTTCATGCCCACATGCCTACCAAAACCACCAACTGTATCTCCTGGTTTCTTCCCAGTACTTACATCATCCACTTTCATGTTTTCCTCTTCTATTTTTTGAGGTTAAGTTTAAGGTTTCTTTTTCAAAACTTTATTTTCTAACGTTATAAGTTCCAGAAAACATTCTTAATTCAATTCCGTTTAAAATAAATTTAAATAACTTACTTTCTTAATTAAATAAGAACAATAAACATGCGGTCTCTCTACTTTCTATTTCCAGAATTGGTGTTAGTCAAAAAGTTATTATGCAAATATCCTTGTTTTTTTTAAAGAAAAAAAAACTTCCCTCCTACCCAGCAAAAACTATTCGCATGGACGTACACTTCGGCAGGATACTGCCGACAGACCAGGGAACAATGCAAAATTCTGATGTTGAAGTTGCAAACAAAAAAAAAGTAAGTTTGTGAACCACGATATACATTTTTAAACTTTTAAGTGTAATTTTTTTTTTGTTAGCTTACATTTTCCAGGTCTGAAAGATTCCTTTACTTAGGAAAGCCAGACAAAAATAAATAACATAAAACATTCAAGTCCTAAAAATGCCATTTATTTGTTATCTCATGCAACAGTGAGTGCTTTCGTAAGGACAACTTGTGGGTTTAGTGTCGGGAAATAAAACTTACAAAAAAAAAAAAAAAAAATTGTTTTTGTTTGATAAATAAGACAGTGGTTGCCAGAAATTTAAAATGTGTTGGGGACAATGTCAACTTTATTTTTATTTCAATGCACTTTTTATGTATATTAATTTAACAAAAAATTTAAAATATGTATTTGTGGAAGGACTTAGGAAGTTGGATGACTCGGCCTTAGTAAATGTGTATAGAAATATGTATATACTAGGGGTACCTGGCGCGCGTTACTACGCCACGTCAAAAAATCAATTCCTTATTACGTTCGAAACTGAACAATTTACATTAAAACATTATTATGTGATTTCGGTATAAGCAAGAGAAATAAAAACATTTCTTGAAAAATGCAAAATCCAAAAAATAATTGAAAACACACAATCTTGGTTTGCTTACGAAAAATCAAAGGGAAATCCACAAATGTTTGTTTCCTTTACTCTACCATTCCGGTTGGGTTAGTGTCACTTTTTGAACCTTTCACTTGTGTACTTATTATTCATTATTCCTGCCTATTCTTGTACTCATTCTAACTAATGATTTTTTCAATACAAACCATACAACCTACTCTTTCATTACCTTCTTTCTTTCTACTCTACAAAACCCATACAAATTCACAGAAAAAGCTATTGCAGCGACACGGCGTTGCGGCTCTAGCTCGCTTAACTTTGACATACAAAATTCCTTATAACTTATTATTAAAACAAATCGCGCTGATAATTTGATGAAAGAGCAACAAAGAGCAACAAAGATACATACATACTTCCATTTCCATTCTTCCATTCTTGCAAAATTAACAACACACACACAGAAATGGTTGAGAGTGTAAGCAGGGTCGCCGAGAGAATATTCGGGCCCGGGAGTAATCATGTACACCCGTCCTTTTCTAATCGTAAATAAGACTCCATCGTTTAATGGTGACTTGAACAATGCTGAAAACTACCGTGGCATCTCCTTCATGAATGTTCTTGCAAAATTATTTTGTGGTATTCTTGTAAATAGATTAGAGACATGGGTAGAGAGGTTAACAGTGCCCTGTCAGATTTTCAAGCTGGATTTCGGAGAAATTACTCGACAATTGACCACATTTTCACGCTTACCTCAATTGTTAAAGCATTTCAAGCAAGAAATAAAAAAGTGTATGCTTTCTTCGTGGATTTTAAGTCTGCATTTGACCTTATAAATCGAAATGCTCTCTTTTATAAGCTCTCAAGGCTAAGATTATCTACAAAATTCATTAATGTTTTAAAAGCACTATATTCAGAGTCAAAAGCAGCAGTATGGGACGGTTCCACTTACTCAGATTGGTTTGAAACAGATAACGGAGTAAAACAAGGCTGCCTTCTGAGTGCGCTATTGTTTTCGCTTTTTATTAATGATGTGGTTGAATACCTGCCTGGAGGGATTCGAATAGCCGATACAAACATAAATGTTCTAATGTATGCTGATGATCTGGTGTTGCTTTCAGAATCTCCAGAAAACCTTCAACTGAGGATCAATAGACTCGCGGAATACTGTCAGCAGTGGGGTCTTGTAATCAACACAAACAAATCAAAAGTAATGATATTTAGCCGTTCAACGAGAAAACAAACCACATACAATTGGTTCTATAATGGTACTAGTTTGGAGATTGTAAACGAGTATAAGTATTTGGTTGTAAAACTAAGCCGAACGTTAGATTTTAACGTGCATCTTGCAGAAAAATCAAATTCATCACTTAGCCTACTCAACATGTCTTGGAGAAGCATATTCCTAAATAATAGAATCAATCTTTCAACGAAGTACAAAATATATGATGCTGTCGTTAAGTCTACTCTTTGTTATGCTGGACAAGTCTGGGGTATTGACGAATACGAGTCCGTCGAAAAGTTTCAAAGAAACTTTTTAAAAAAGCTCTTTAACCTACCACTGAATACGCCAAATTATGCAATTTATGTTGAAACAGGACTTCCTAAACTTTTCACATATACTCTGAAATTGCAGGCCGACTACATAACCAAAGTACTCTCTTATTCAGATACCCGTCTGGCCAAGAAAATGCTGTTATACGAGCTAAGGAACGAGGATTGGTGGTGGTCTAAATGGAAACGTTTAGGAATAGATTGTGAAGAAGTCGTCTCAATGGACTCAAACAATATAAATTTGGTCAAAGACCAACTATATCGAATTATTCAGAATCATGAAAATTCTGTTCTGAATTTTATACTCGCAGCTTAATATTAATTTACTTGAGAAGAATTACTTTAATGATGTATATAGTTATAAAGAAATATCTCTAATTTTCAAAGCACGATGCGAACTACTCTATCTAAATGGAAGCCCTTACAACGGAAGTTTTAACCAGTTCTGTTCATTGTGCAACCTTAAAGCAAAAAAAGACTGTTTTCACTTTTTAAGTATTTGTCCAATTTTTTCTCCCCAACGTCTTGTATACTTCGGAAAGAAAACCTTAACTATGCAAGAAACAATTGTAATCTTGAACGAGTTCAACTGGAAAAACCTTTGCAAATTTATATTAGAACTGTGTAGATATAGAATGCTATTGATAAACGAATATGCATAAAAACTATTAAAAATATTATATTAATATGTTTAATGTAATAAACAAAATTTGTTAACCGAGCTGACGGCAATGCCATAGCTTTAAATTCATTAAATTATAATACAAACGAACATAAAATTGAATAAAATGAATAAAAAAATTGAAAAAATTGAAAAAAATTGAAAAAAAATGACTCCATCTTTTAATAGAAAACTTTGTTAAATCATTCAAATCAGCCTAATTCAAACGATGGTAATTTTTTGATCCGTACGAGTAAGCCAACAGATAGCTCACCACTGGATTGGATACTGATACCGAATATGCGAAATGCTATTAAAAAGTTTGGTAAAAGTGTGCTCAATTTCTTCGAAGTAATGTCAACCAACAATTCAAATGGAGGATGACAACGCATGAAATTTTCTCCATAAATGTTTTTTTTTGTGTATGTCAACAACTGGAATAAGGGCTATTTGGGTCATAAGATCATAGAAAATTTCATAGACATGGAAACCCAAACCGACTGTACTGTACCGCAATTAGATTTTAACACGGTGCACTAACAGACTTTCCTACAAGAAGATGCTGAAAGGAAAACCGGGTAAAAAACGAAAATCATATCTTGGTCTATACAGACGGTTTAAAAACGGAAGAAGGGGTCGGGTCTGCTATCTTCTCGATAAACCCACCAATGTATAGATCTATAAAGCTGCTAAACATTAGTAGTGTTTTTCAGGCAGAAGTGTTCTCAGTAGGCGAAGCTGCAAAGCATCTTTTATTTTTTAACCAGGAAAACAAAAATATTGATATTTTTCTAGACAGCCAGGCGGCAATCAAGGCCACATCTTCAACCGTTTCTAAACTGATTGACCGCTGTTGCAACAATCTGCGACAAATCAGTGAAACAAACTTTGTTACCCTCCGATGGGTCCCCGGACACTGTGACATTAACGGATATTAAAGGTCTGATGAACTGACCAGAAACGGTTAATCCATGGAACCAAGCCAAACTGTACCTGAAAAAAACAAATTCAGTTTTCGCAGGCAAATGAAAGTATTAATAGTAACTGACGAGACCCTTCGAAGAACTTCGGGCCCTCTAAAAACTACGGGCTCGGGGGTAATCCACCCGTTACCCCCTCCCTCTCGCCAGCCCTGAGTATAAGTCACTAGGCCTTGGCTCCTTAAGGAGCTGTCGCCCTAATAAATCTATTTTTTAATTTTTTTAGTTGTTGAAATCGGGTTTCTTCGAAGCAAGTGCCACGCATTTACCTCCACACGATTCCTATTACCCCATTTGCTGTGTAAAATCAATTTTTAATGAGTCTAACAGTCGTCAACAGAACAGTTAAGTGGATTAGAAGTAACAGACAGAAGATCATTTATAATAATGAGGAAGAGAGTCGGAGGCAAAACGGAGCCCTGGGGCACACCAGCGTTTATTTGTTGGGAATCAGACTTGAAACCGTCCAATGCAACTTGTATGGAACGGTCCAGAAGATAGCTTCTAATTTAAACGAACGAGAATATCATCGCTCCCAAAAGCATGCATTTTCGAGAAGAAAGCTTTGATGCCAAACTCTATCTCTTGAAATATCAAGGGCAATAAACTTACTTTCGATTTCTCTGAGTGTTCGGCGAGATACACCATCAGATCGCCAGTGGCCAGTGAAAGAATTACTGCAAAAGCATACTGCCGGTCAAGAAGAAGTTTTCGGTCTTCGGGATATTTCTTAAGAACAACGCCCATAGTTTTCAGAAAAGCGAGAAATTGGCCAAATGGTTGCAAAATTTGTGAATTCCAGGTTTATTGAAAACCTGGAATTATGAATATTTTTTAATACCATAATTCACTTTTAATTTAACCCCCGAAGTGACAACTGACGTCTTGTTGAATAAATTTAGAAGGATGTGTTCCAAATTCAACTCAGTTCTTGGACAGAGACATCTGGATAGAATATCCAACCAAGACGTCATTAGTGACCCTTGGTGACAGAATTAAATTCGGTTTTAGAAAAAAAAAACTGCAGTAATTTAAGTTTCAATTGATGCAGGTTTTGTCTAATGTCTTATTTGATTGATTCAATATACATTTTAAGTCAACTATCTCTTTGGATCCTCTCCAAAAATTTTATTTAACTTAGTCAGTTTGGGTCACTGATGACGTCAAAATACAGGAAGGCGCTGTCTTGTAATCTTGTATCATGATACTCAACGAACATATCCTTTTTACTTGCGATAATAGGGACTATAGGCAAGTTTAGGATTCGTGAATATAAAAAAAAATGAGATAACAATCAAACATGACATTACGATCAAAGAAAAGCCTAAAAAAGTCATTGACAAAATATATCCGTCTGTCTGCCTGTCTGTTGTCCGTTTGTCTGTCCGTCTGTCGGGGTGTATATCGATCGATTGCGTTCAAATTTGGTATGTGTGTATCTCTTGGCATTCCTCAGAGGGGAAATTGAAATTTTATTTTTAGGGCTAAAAGTAACGGTACCTGCCATATAACGATTAAGGAAAAGCTTATTTTTCACGAAAACGGCTCCAACGATTTTGATGATAATTTTTGAGATTTTTTTTGCTGGTAGTAGCTATCAGCTTATTAGAACCAAATTCACCGGAGAAGTCTATTAACGGTACTATTCATATCACGGTTTCTTTAACTTTCGATTTCCTCGGTAACGGCTCAATGGGTTTCAATAAAATTTTACAAATGAAAAGATCTAAGTATCCAAATTAATTCTACATAAAAAAAAAATTGAATAAACTTTTATTCAATATTTTTAAAACTTATCAAAAACAAATATTTAAAATTTTAAAATTAGATGTAAATTAATAAATGGTAAGTGATTTTTGTGTCGTGTATTTTAATGTTCGCGGTTTAAGGAATAATTTCTTTCATGTGTACATCTACACTGTTCAATACAGCTGTTTTGCCATTAAGTGAAACTCAGGTTGGAGTAAATACTGATTTATCAAATTTGTATAGCTTGGTGCCATTACTCTTTTCCCATCATGGTTTCGTGATGTATGTTAGGAATGATATTGCTTGCAAGAGCCTTCCCCAATATGGGCAATGTCCCAACACGGACTTTAACTTCTTGTGGTTCAAATTCATTTACAGGAGTCCAAATCTCGACAGTAATTCGACTTGTAAATCGAAAATTGTTTCCATTTGTCCTCGCATTGAAATCGTTATTTCGGGCGATTAAAATGTACACAATTCCAATTGGCTCGGCTATTCTGGTCAGACAACTGAATGATGAGCTACCTCGAATATTGGATGTTGCTTGGCTAGCCGACCATACTCTTGACTTGTTTCTTACTTCTCACCCTGATAAATATACCATTAGTGTAACTTCTCCATTTGGCACTTCAGACCATTGTATCATTTCAGCTAATTTCTCAACCTCCACCCATCCAGTTAAAGAAAAACTTCCCACCAGGACCGTTTGGCAATACGAGAAAGCCAACTGGGACGGCCTGAATTTCTTTTTCCGAAACTTTAACTGGTCACTATGCTTCCTCCATAGTGACATTGATGCCAGTTCTGAAATGATCACAAATGTGATTCTTCTAGGGATGCGTGCTTTTATTCCTAACAGAGTAAAAAGCATCAAGCCTAAAGAAAAGTCCTGGTTTAATGCTGAGTGTAAAGAAGCTATCAGGCTCAAAGAAGTAAGTTTCCGATCCTGCAAAGCCAACCCTACAGAGGAAAATCGGTAAACAAAGGAACTCATGCAACTCCGTTATTGAAAAATATTGAAAGCGTTTCCATGACCGTCAGTATGGCTTCCGCAGCAACCGTTCCACTGGTGATCTGATGGCATATCTCACCGAACAGTGGAACAAATCTTTACATCGCTTTGGTGAAAGTAAGATTATTGCTCTTGATATCTCCAAGGCATTTGATAGAGTTTGGCATGAAGCACTCTTATCGAAAATGCGTGCTTTTGGGATCGATAACACTCTTGTTCGTTGGATTAGAAGCTATCTTCTGGACCGTTCAATACAAGTTGTATTGGACGGATTCAAGTCTGATTCGCACAAAATAAATGCTGATGTGCCCCAGGGCTCCGTTCTGTCTCCGACTCTCTTCCTCATTTTTATAAATGATTTTCTGTCTGTTACTTCTAATCCACTTAACTGTTTTGCAGACGACTCTACCCTCAGCTTTTCATATTCGTTCGATAATTCACGTCCTTCGCCTTCGGACGTACAATTGCAACGGTACCATATGTCAAGCTTATTAAACTCCGATTTATACAGCATTGTCAAATGGGGTAATAGGAATCGTGTGGAGTTTAATGCTTCGAAAACTCAATGCCTTCTTCTGTCGTTAAAGATAAACATACCCCCAATGCCATTGTCCAAGAATGGCTCTCAGTACTCGGTATGTGTGTTAACGACGACCTCCGTTGGAACGACCATATATTTGAGATTGCTAAGACTGCTGCTAAGTGCTTAGGTTTTCTGTATCGGTGTAAGAAGTAGGTTTCCCCATCTGATCTGGTTACAATTTTTAAAGCGTTTATACGCCTTAAACTCGAGTATAACTCCCACCTCTAGGCAGGTGCTTCACAAACATCGCTTCACCTGCTTGATAGAATACAAAATCGAGCGTTGATTGGAAATATAACTGCCGCTGAAACAATTGCTCCGCTCGAACACCGACGCAATGTTTCATGTCTTTCCTTATTTTATCGTTTCTTTTACAAAAAATGTTTACTCGAAGTAGGCAGTTGCATTCCTCTCCTTATAAGTTTCTCCCGTAATACTCGTATCGCAAGGAATGCTTATCAGTCCACCCTTGATCCCAATTTCGGACGTACCGTAAAATATAGGAATTATTTTTTTAGCCGAACAACACGAATTTGGAATAGTTTACCCAGCGAGATTTTCCCTTGCCATTTTGATCTGCAAACATTCTAAACCAATGTTAATCGACACCTCCTATTTCTCCCCTCCCTATCTTCCTAATGCCCGCGCAATGTGTTCTACATTTAAAAAAATACGTCAGCATTTAACATATCAATAAATCTAAAAGCGATCCTTTCTTAAGACGTACCACCTGAATGTGGGATGCCTTGTCCGGCTCTGTACAAAACATTAATACCAATGTGATGATTACGCTATAAAAACAATATTATAAGAGTACCTAATAAAAATCCCCTAAGTGGGGTCTAAATAAAATAATACGTACACATTTATTAAAATGGAATTGATAAGGAGTGTTGGTTGAAGCCCAATTGTCCTTAAAATTGAAAATTAACAAAAATTGAAAACTTCATATTCCTGGAAATGAAAATACAAAAACATGTATATTTGTTCAGTTAGTCATTCCTTTAACAAAGCAAATTTACAAAACAAACCCCTGATGGATAACAGTCAAGTCATTGCTCCCTAATTTTAAATCCAAGATGATAAATATCTCAAAAAATAAACTGTGCTTTTTAAATTTAAAATTCAAAGCCTAAACTGACCTTTTAGGCTTTTTTTTTAACTAAGCCAATATTTATTATGAGCTTCAGTCGATTAATTTCTTAAAAAAAAAAAACAAATTTTAAATAAAAAAAATATAATTTATTCAGGACTTTCTCCTGTCGACACTTCTTGTTCATCCATTTCATCAAAACAGCTTAGCAATCAGCTGTCAAATAAAACTCAACGAAAACTTCCGCTGCCCTCATTTTGAATGTCCTTGCAAATTCAATTAATAATTTCTTCGGCCGCGCGCCGTTTGCTGTGCTGCCGGATATCCATCTTCCCACGTATTATGAACAATGTAATCCCACAAAAGTCGGGCCAATTTTCCCACACAAAATCATGGGATTGGCAATAAAAAGTTTTTTTATTTTTTTTGGATCTAAATACATACATACATATGTATGTATGGATGTATATCTGTATGCATGTTTGCCTGTATATTTTATCGTTTCCGAAAGTGTGTTTTGCGTTTCCTTCCGCTACGTTGCACGCAGCCCAAACAAATAGGATTCGCAACAGTGTTGTTGGCTGTCATGGATTTTTTTTTTGTCGACGGAAGAGGAGTAAAAACGTTTAGGTTTCTAGATTAGAGGCTTTTTTATGTCCGATTTTTTTGTTGCTTTGAACTGTCCATCAGGAAAGCGTTTGGTGATCGTTTTGATTGAGCCAAATTCGTTTTGTCCAAGGAACGTGCGTTGGTTTTTCAAATAGCCGAATGGGATTGAGAAAACCTTGTGAAGGTGAACTTAGTAGTTGTGTATGGGAGAACAAATAATGAAAAAAGTTGGAAAATGTTTCCAGGGAATCGGTTGAAAATTGAATCTATTTTCGTTCCCTTGGGCCACATGCAACAGATTTGGAAAAAAATCCCTGGGTGTACCTTAAATTGGATTTCTTGAAATCAGAAGTTTGGTGGTGAATCCCTGGAGATTAAAGTTCGGTTGAAAGGAGACAGTAGTCAGAAAAAAATGTCCACATGGATGAATCATACAAGCAGTTTTAGGGATTCTTAATCACAAGATTTATCCAACAAAAACTTCCAGCAGCTGATGGATACTTTAGTTCTGCTTGCATGTGCATCATGTCAAAAATTAAGAATTAGGTATTAAAACCAAAAAATTATTGAAAATTATAAGGAATTTTGAGTATTACGATAATGTTTCTGTTTAAACCGATTAACCTTAAATACAAAAACCATTATTTGAACAAGAAAACTAAAAATTTCCTTCATAGAATTTTCCTGGCAAATCGATTTTTATTTGTTTCGTTTTGAATATCACTTTTATGTCACATATAAAACAATAAAAAAAAATATTTTATGTTTTAAATAGTTATTTATTATAAGAACTATAAATATCGTGTAATTGTTTCGACATAGACACGATACCATCCTCAGTGATTTTATGACTTATGACTTGACCTTTTCATACCTTTTGGTTTTTACATGTAACTAGTCGAATCAAATCGCTTATGATGGTACCTCTCGGTGTGGTTAGTTCAGCTTGTTTGGCACCCAGAAATATCCCCGGAAGTACGTTCCTGTAACCAATATTTCTCTTTAGCATGTTTTTTAATTAATTTATCGACACTTTAGCTTACTAATGAATCAAACTAATTTTCGATGGATAAGATAGCCTATGATATCAGCCTTTAGGGATGAAGTCCTTGGCCTTGGCAGCACCTTGAATGATTTTGCTTGCCTGAGTTTTTAAAATTTCATTTTAATAAAATACTTCCGACACGAAGCACGCAAAGCTCTTAAAAATTCCAAGTTTGTCATTTGTTACTTCGTGTTGCCACTAAAATCTAGACAGTTTCCGCGTGAAAAAATAAATTTTGTAAGTTCGAATAGACTGTATCTAAAAAAAAAAAAATTGGTTGTACCCTTTTCTCTCGGTTTTAATTGGGTGTCAATGTGATTTGCAATGGATAAATAGACCACATAATCTTGGGGTAGTTACAATATATTAAATTTGTGGGTATCCTTAAAAAAATTAAGAAGCGGTTGCAAAAATGTAACAATGAAACTGTTGAAACCTAATTAAAACAAAGAGTCAATAAAGTCGTCTTACGGACAATAGTTTTACGTGATAACTCCATAAGAAAATATTGATGACAGCAACACAAACATACAGCCCGTTAACCCACGAACCCTCTCGATAAATCTACACACACACACACACCAATATCTACATCTACTTTCTACTTTAACAAAACTCCGCCTATTTTGTATTTATTTTTCTTTTCTTGTTCTTTTTAAATTTGAGTGGAATTATTTTGAGAATTTGCGCCTGTTTTTTTCATGTTCGTCTGGTGCTTGCGATCGATTTTAGTTGAAAGTGTAGGATCATATAACTTAAGTTCACCAAACCAATTAAAATTAAGCTGAAGTGATGTCGTTTGGCGATAGCGATTAGCGATAACGCCGACCAAGTGAACATTTATCGGAAAAACCGAACTATCTATGCCATGTTAGACTACCCAGGATAAGAAAAAAACATCTGCTGATTTTTTAATTGCATCGCATTTGAATATATATATTGAAATGCAACAAAATCAAAATTGCAAAAAAAAACCGTAAAAAAATAACGATTTATTCCTTTCCTACGAGGCTTTATTTTAGTTTTATTAAGGTGTTACGTCACCTTTAATCTTAATAACTATTTCTATGCGTCGTTTCAATTCAACTAATTTTTGACATTTTTCGACACCTAAAGATTACCAAATATTTATTTGTAATATTTTTTTTTTTAATAATAATTAATAGGCACGCGCGAAAGGGGTTATTTTTCTACCCTTATAATGTTTAAACACCGTGCGAGCATTAGGGAAGAAGGGAAGGATGTAAAGGGAGATGTCGATGGACATTAGTTTTGAAATTCTGCATATCAAAATGGGAGGGAAAAACCGAACCAGGTAGAGCGTTCCACATACGTGTGGTTCGACTAAAGAAAGAATCTCTATACTTAACAGTAAGTCCGAAGTTGGGCTCAAGGGTAAACTGATGGGCATTTCTAGCAGACCGAGTATTACGGTTGAATTGTTTAAGGGGAGGAATGCAACTGGCTATTTCACTTGAGCACTGTTTGTAAAAATAACGATAGAATAGTGAAAGACACGTTACATTACGACGGTGCTCAAGAGATGTAATTGAATCCGTAATATTTCTATCACCAATTAATTTTTTAAAGCTCTTTTTTGGATGTGATCCAGAAAATTCAAGTGCGTTATTGGAGCACCTGCCCAAATGTTGTAGCCAGATCAGACGGGGTGAAGAACTTTTTGCATCTACGAAGGAAACCTAAACATCTCGCAGCATTCTTGGCGATGTCAAATATGTGGTCAGTGGTCATTCCACAGAAGGTGGTCTGTAATGCACATACCGAGAACTGAGAGGTGGTCGGTTTCTTCGATGCAAGTGCCACTCATGGATAGTGGCATTGGGGGTATATTCCGCTTTAAGGACAAAAGACAGCATTGAGTTTTTGAAGCATTAAATTCTACGCGATTTTTTATTCCCAATATTGTACAATGTTGTCCAAGTCAGAATTTAATGAACTTATCATACGCTGCCGTTGCAGTTCCACATCCGAAGAACATGGATGTAAATCTGGAAACGAATATGAAAAGCTGAGAGTACTGTCGTCCGCAACAAAATTCTCAAAAAATTTCATTAAAATCGAGAAAAATAAGATTTTCCTAAACAGTCATATGGCAGGTACCGTTATTTTTAGGGCTTAAAATAAAATTTCAATTTCCCCTCTGGGGAATGCCAAAAAAATAACAGACTTTAATTGTTTGCTTGAAGACAATCGCTTAAGCCGTTTAGGCTGTAGCTCGTTATACATACTGACATACAGACAGACAGACAGACAGACATTTTTCTCGATCACTTGTTAAGACTTCTCTATGATCGTAATGTCATGTTTGATTGTTATCTCAAATTTTTTCATATTCACGAATCCTAAATTTGCCTTATAGTCCCTATAATCGCAAGCAAAAAATAGGCATGAATCAAAACTATCGAATCTGTGATTCACGTTGATAGCAGAATTTGGCTGAGTACCTACTATTCCATATTAATTTTCCAATTATACATCAATACTATGTTTCCACACATCAAGGTCGCTCCTTCAATATTCTTCAAAGATTATTGGATTATAATAATCGGGTGTAACATAACAATCCATAATAATGATTCATAATTAATCATAATCATAGCGGAACTCCTTTATGATTTTTCAAATCATTCCGGAAATACTTGCAGGGTTTTTTAGTTTTTCCGGTACCTCAAAATAAAAAACCCGCATTTTACTTACTTAATGTATTTCTGTGTTTTAGTTCCTGAAACACTTAAAATTCCTGGTGTTGAATCAATAAAAAATGGAAGTGGAAGTGTTTGATACTACTTGTTTGATAAGTTAGAAACAGAACTAATTTTTAACGAATAAGAGAGGTTCTTGAATGACGTGGATAGAAAGTAGTTATTGTAAGTGTGTTTATTAAACAACTTTAATTGTTTGCTAGTTTTTAGATTTTAGGACACAAATAGAACGGAGAATTGTGTTCCCAGTTGAGATTATAAAACTTGTAAATAAAAAAAAAGAAGAATCCCCGGTCTAGTAGACATGCAATTTTAGTCTACATTTTTGCTGTGGTGGATTGGTCAAAATGTCAAGTATGTACATTGTTGTCAAGTTAAAAACTAAAGTCATTCGATCAGATATCTATAAATTTTGGAAGAAGATGACAGTAATTTGATCGCAAAACTCAACCGTTTAATTGTATTCTATGAGTTCTTTATCAGTGCTAACCTCCATGTGCTAAAAAATTGCAAATTGTTGACATTATATTGATGACATCGATTCTTATGATTGTTCTTGAAACGGGTTGGCAATATTTTTCTGTTCCACGGAATTTTGTTTATAAATACAGAATCCTGTTTCACAAAATCCCGTGTAATGGAATCCCACAAAATTCCTACTTTATAATAAAAATGGGACAGCGATGCGAATTAATAGAACAAGTAATAAAATGTTGGTATACCAAATTATGAGAATCAACAAGATTCTAAGAAACTGGATTTTTTTTCTTTTCCGGATACTAAATGAATGAATCAACAAGACCTTGTAAAAACTTCTCATTTTTTACTTGCGATTATAGCTACTATAATGCAAGTTATGCATTCCTGCAAAAAAAAAATTGAGATAACAATCAAACATGACATTAAGATGATAGAGAAACATATTTGAGTTACTGGCAAAATTCTGTCCGTCTGTCTGTCTGTCTTTCTGTACGGATGTATTTTGGACTGTAGCCTAAACGGTTGGGCCAATCGTCTTCAAATTTAGAACTTGAGGTTATTTTGACATTCTAACAGAGGAGTTTTTTTTCATTTTTTTTAGCTCAAAAATTAACGGTACCTGTCATATAACCGTTATGTTAAAGCTTAATTTTCTCAAAAACGGCTCCAAGAATTTTTATGAACAAAAATCAGTGTACTACCGTAGGCAAGCATTATATTTTGGTGAAAAAAAATGTAATACCTATGGTGAGCTAAAACGGTATCTTCCATAGGACCGGTTTTTTCTTCGACTTTCTCGAAAACTGGTGATCCGATTACTATCAAAATTACTATTCAAGAAGATGTAGGTAGCCTAAGTAATTTCGCATTATTTTTTTTTCGAAAACTTTTTTTTTGCATTTTTAATTTTTTGTTTTTGAAAAATCAATATTTTGAAAACGGGTGAATGAATTTTTTTTAATGTTGTTTTTAAATGTTTAAATTTAAATTTTTAAATTTTTGCGCTTAAGTTTTTATTTTTTTTTTATTTTTTAAAAAAAAGTTGTCAAAAAAATCGTTTTATTCAAAAACCGTTTCTACGATTTGAAAAAAATTCACTCCTTATAACATTTTTTGAAGAAATAAAATGTCGTTTAACTTTTTTTCGAACAATCAAAAGTCATAAAAATCGAATAAATGCTTTGGTGTTTACTTTAATTTTCTTAAATTTTATTCTACAATGTGACCGCACATATGAGCAAGTACGTGCGATCCAGTCGTGCAATTTATTTTTAACTGAATTTCCTTCTCGGTTAAACGGTTAGAAGGCCGTTAGACTGCTGTGATTTGATTATGCCGGATTTTGTTTTCAGGGATTAAGCTGCGTTTCCCTTCAAAGCAATAAAATAATTTTCCAGATATGATAACTTGCATTGCTATGAAAATAAAAACGACTGAATTGCTGAGATTCGCTCTTGTGGGTCAGAAATTTAAAATTTAAAATCTTGAAATTTGCCATTTCAAGGTTTTTTTAACAGCATTATTATAAAATTTGGTGAATGGTTAAAAAGATGGTTTTCTTAAATAACTTTTTTTAGACATTGATGAAAAAAATTCAATTATGCTTATTCAAGCTTTCATTAAAAAAAATTACTGATTCCGAAAATAATTTTTATTTTAAGTTTTATTTAAACTCTAGGTAAAAATAGTTAAATGTTTAACTACACGAGCTACCTCTATCTTCTTAAACATCACTAGTTTTAATCATCTAACTAGTTCCCAAAAAGCCCAAGAAACAAAACCAGTTTTAATAAATTAAAGCTTAACTGGTTTGCCTAAATCAGTCTAAGATAAAATAAATGTTTGTCTCAGGAGAAACACAGACATTTTTGAAATACTATCTTATAAAGTACCTTTAAGTTTAAAATAATGATAAATAAATAAATTTATTGGCACGACAGCTCCTTAAGGAGCCAAGGCCTAGTGACTTATACTCGCAAAATTAAATTAAAAATGAAAGTATAGGGGGATTATTTTGATAAAAATTATAAGATGCTTTATTTATTTATAATCTCTAGTGAGCTACCGATCTTTACTAGATGAGTTGGAAGACTGAACTCTAAAATGAAAAATATGATTCTCATTAATGCGAAATTGGTAGATGAAAGAGATACTTTTTCTCTTCCCACGTTATTCTCTATTCATTCGTGTTTGTATTAGTCAACTATTCCCCAGTGCTGTCGGTAGAGTTAATCTCTTCGTGAATTCAATTGGTACATTCTTAATCCCACATAATTTCATAAAATGTATGTTCCGTCTTCTCTTTAAATCTTTAAAACATTTCTATCAGTTTCAGGCTAGTTTTTTTCAATTCAAGATATAATCTGCTTATAAAATGCTGATTCTTACCCTGTCGGTTATGTTAGGAATGCCAGGTGTCCTGACACATTCCGCAACGATGATGGGACGTGCAGTGAAACATGCATTAGCCATTTCTTTCAATGATACTATCGGCTACTTGACAGTCAACATTCAAACGGATTCTGAAAATAACGAAATCGTGTTTCTAGACATGGTCGATGAGATCCTAGATGATAACTGGAGGCTGCTATTTCAAATTCACGTCAACAACAAGGATAATCCATCTGTCAGCGATAACAATCTGTGGTTTGTAGATTCTTACGAATCTTTTTGGTAACTAAACTCAAGAAAAATACTTCTCCATATTAAAAAAAAATGATTATCACAGGCGCCTTCTTCCATTAACTCGCACCTATGGAGGTCACAATCCAGTCTACTATCTTGTTGTTTTGAAGGTTCCCACCTCAGAAAATGCAACAATGTTGATGCATCAAATGTTTTCGGCTTTCTTTACTTCCACTGTGGATAATGTTAATATTTTGCTCGAAGAGAACCTCGATGAAGTCTCCTTCTATACGTTCTTTCCCTATACACCATCAGCTTGTCAATCTACGTTACCTGTCATGACCTACCGGCTCAAAAAGAACAGCACCGAATTTTTGGAAACATACTTTCCACCGAAAACGGAAAACTTTCATGGATGCTCTATTCGAATTGTTTCTAGAAATCCAACATTCGATCGGCCAATCAAACGCATCAGAGGGTATTTAGAACTATGGGGTCTGGAAGTTGAACTTTTGAATGGACTTGCTGCAAGAATGAATTTTAAGCCTCAAATGATCAGATCGGCAATTCTGGAGAAATCAGGAGTTTCACCAAATGGCACAGCTTATGGACCTTTCAAGATGGTGAGCTTATGGTAGGAGAAACATTCTTCAAGGATTTCATATTTTTTTTCTCTTTTGTCAACAGGTCAAAGAGAGAAGAGTTGAATTCATCATTGGTTTCTATTTGCATGCAGCCTGGCGTGACGCAGTTCTTACAACAAGTGTATCATACAACAGTGATTGGGTTGTAATCGGATTGCAACGTCCTCCGTACGCGTTTCGGAAATTTTCTTGGCTCCTTAAACCCTTTGACACCACTGTATGGATTTGTTTTCTTCTACTCCTCCTGGCGAGTTCAGCTTGTGTAAAGCTAACCTTTGAGAATGACTGGTTCATCAGGTATTTTGACATCCAACCGAACAGGTCGAAAATTCTACAAGTCTTTGCTGTTGCCTTTGGTGGTGGAGTAACGGATCTCCCGACAAAAAATTTTCTTCGACTCTGTCTGGTTATTTGGACCGTAGGAGCCTTATTGATTCGGGCAACCTACGAGGGCATGTTATTCGATTCGTACCGCCGTATGACTCTTACCAAGACACCACTTACAATCATGCAACTCTTGCAGCAGGACTACACTATTTACCTACAATCTCTTTACATTCCACTAATCAGTACCTTGACTGGAATTGAGAACATAAAACACGAAGCACTCACTGTGTTCTTGAAGCTTCACAAGTTGCCAGAAAAGAGTGCCATTGTTGCAGGCTACGCACACTTTTATATGTACTACACTCCACCCGAGTTAGAGAACCTTCTTATGGAGCCGCTTTTTCGAGAAATGGCTTGTATATTTCTGCAACAACATTCGACTTTGGCCAACAAAATGAATATGATTATTTTGCAAATGGACGAAAACGGCATGTTTTTACGATGGCAGGAGCATCATAATCTTATGCTAAAGATAAACTTTTCACCACAACGAGCCATAACACCGGAAATCAAACCGATTGTCCTGCAACAACACAAGTACATATTTTTCTTGCTTCTGGGAATGCTATTGGTTGCTTCAATTGTTTTTGTTGGTGAATTGATTTGGGCCAAGTTCGGGAAACGGAAATGGTTTTCTATAGTTTCGGGTAAGAGTAAGGAATAGAGTTTCAGGTGAAGGGGATTGTGTAAATTTTGTATTTATTCTCACCGATAGAAGTGCTTAAAAATGTGCAGGTAATAAAAAAAAATAATAAAAATTAATTTCAAATATTGCAGGTCATATAAGCATGTTAGAATACTTCAATTTCAGCAAAAACTTTCTAAATTAAAGATTTTAGAAATAAAATATGTTAGCAATATTAAAGCAATCACAGCCGAAGATTACTCCTTCTTTCTCAATACCTTTTGGCTAGGCTACGTATGTGTATTTTTGATTTGACACTTCCATTGTATTTTATTCAGAAAATGAAATTAAATGTTGAACAAAAAAAAAATATTTTGAAGTTTTAGATTTCTTGAGAGAACATTCGGATCCCGTGATATCTCGCATACCCGAATTCTGATTTCTTCCTGAGATCTGATATGCATTTACTAATAAAATGCGACCAAGTCATCGAGGTAAGGACAAAGCCTCCAAGACTTATAATTATCTAGAAAAAAGGTTTTTCATGTAACCATTTCGATTCGGCAGTTAATTGTATTTTATTTAGGCGATGTTAGTTATACTAAAGAGGGTTTTGTGTAAATAGTACCGAAGCAGCCAATGGATAGAGATATTTAGATATAATCACCCAACGCAGAGAACTTAAAAACTAGAATCATAAGCGAAACCAATGCTCTTCGCAAACCAACAAAACTCATGTATTTTCGGACAAGAGAGACGCGACCATTGAAGAAGTAACAATCTTCATCCACCTGCGAAGATTTATATTATTCGATGGTGCAACGGACCTGGATGTTAAAATTATTAACAACAAACAGCGATATTGTAAGCCAATTCCAATTCCAATTAATCGTCCGTTATAATTTGGTTTTAACAACTTCGCCAGAGGAAATAAAAAGACCGTCCGAACAGTTTCAATGGTATACCTCAACTGACTTTTTTTTTTTTATATTTTTCCCCTAACTAACCGTCAATCTCTTTTTCTTTTTTCTCACTTGTACAGTTGTTTTCTTTTCTTCGAAGTGTTGCTACAAAATTATCACTGGTTTGTTCTGGTTAGCCTGACATTGATGAAACCAAATGCAATACAAGCAATGTTTCCAATGGAATCCGTAAAGTGTGCTGCGATTGGACTTCAACTCAACTTTTTTGACGGATGCTCAGTGTGTGACGATGAAGAGTTGAAGTGTTGTTGAAAACAGCAGTTCTGACGTATAAAATGATGCTGCAGATACATGAAGTATCAACATGAAGTTTTCCATTTTGAATTGCTTGGTTTTGGCACTTGTTTATCAGAAACGGCTTAGCTGATCGACAATGGAATTTCTGAAAAGGAATCAGGGTATAGAAGAGCACTTCTCCAGATTTTGTTTGGGTGATGATGTTAACATTGCCAGTCATGAGCTGCAGAAAAATAGAGAACATGTTCTGCATAAGAACCGTAGAGATCTACCCAGGAGGTCGTTTAAGGATAATGAAAAAGAAGATCTATGAGTCACTTCGGTAGGCACTTAACTGTTCATGAAGCCGTCTAAAAAAATTCAAATAAATCATTTAACATGAAGTTAAGCAGACGGGAGGTTGACTTACCGAAAGGCCCCATAGAAATCAATAAACCAAAGATTGCGATCGCCCACAGACTGCCGGCCATGCCTGTTTACATTCAATTGGAACCGAAAATTCCATTCTTCTCTCAGGACTGTGTCCAGGGAATTAAGGAATTCAATTTTATTATCTTCGAAATCAGTTTCGATGTTAATATGTAACATAGAAGCATTTCCATTATATGAATAAGGCAACTGCAGCCTTGTTTGCTTCCGGGAGTACAGCTTTGGCAAGAATGATATGAGCTACAGAAATAAATAAGACTGACGCAGGAATGCTTATTGAAAGGAGGCCGTACAAAGTAGAGGAGTGTGCTTCACTGAAGTGACACCTGTGTCATGAACATAACTGTTAATTATGTTTGATTTATTGTATATCTGATGCTATGATAAACACAAATAATTGACAATTATTAAGGAGAATTATGAAAACAAATCATAAAAAAGATAAAAAAATTCGTTTCAAGGAAGTTCTTTTCTTTATTACTTCGGATGGTTATATTAAACAGTCAATCCAATAATTTTGAAAATTAGGTTTTTAATGATGTATTTCTTCTATTAGTTCAAAAGAACATTTGTAGTAAGAAGTGATCCAACATACAGAGCAGACATTTGTATTCATTAGATTGCTTATTTCTTTATTGTTTTTCAAATATTTCTTAAAAAGAAATAAATCTTTGGGCATCAATGTTATTTTTTGTTATTCGTATCATGAGACCTGTGAAGCCGTTTTGCAGGTTCTGGTCATTCCTCATACGTTACCAATAAAACGCTTGAAATATCCAGATCAAGCGTTAATTTCTTTTTTTTTCCTCTTGATTTCAGCCATAAACCATATATTCTTGATGTTTCAGTTTCCAAACGTCTTAAAAAAATGGTTTTTGGGCGGCAAAAACGCATGGCTTCGCAGCGACATAGTATATACATTCTATAGTACTCTCATGAATGCCACTTTGCTTCTGGCCATCTTCACGGCTAATCACTAACTAACTGATCATTGATGCAGCAACCAGGATCCGATACGGGCCTTCTTCTACAAGTTCTTCCATACATCCCGATTGCAGGCGGATACCATCCAGTTGCGCACCCCAAGGCTTCGGGCGTCCTGGTCTACGCCATCCTTCCAACGTGAGCAAGTTCGGCGTTCACTTACTCGTTTTATTCTTTTGAGGATGCTAAGGACATGATAAATACAAAGTTGTATTTTAATTCGAGCTTTATCAAGAGAAATAATTTTGAAATATAATTTTTGAAAGAAACTCAAAAGGGAGTTTTCAATTGAAGTATATATTAAGTGTTCAAATATAAAGCCTAATTGTCTTCTGAGTGACTTTCTCTTGTGTACCGGGAACTCCTATTTGCAGCAACACTGCAACTGTTCCTAGAGTTCTCTCAATTTAAAGTAAAACATCTACATAGATGTGGCCAAATTTGAAAATTCTGACACTGATTTTTCGTCAAAATAACGGGTGATTTTTTTGAGGTTAGGATTTTCATGCATTAGTATTTGACAGATCACGCGGGATTTCAGACATGGTGTCAAAGAGAAAGATGCTCAGTATGCTTTGACATTTTATCATGAATAGACTTACTAACGAGCAACGCTTGCAAATCATTGAATTTTATTACCAAAATCAGTGTTCGGTTCGAAATGTGTTTCGCGCTTTACGTCCGATTTATGGTCTACATAATCGACCAAGTGAGCAAACAATTAATGCGATTGTGACCAAGTTTCGCACTCAGTTTACTTTATTGGACATTAAACCAACCACACGAATGCGTACAGTGCGTACAGAAGAGAATATTGCGTCTGTTTCTGAGAGTGTTGCTGAAGACCGTGAAATGTCGATTCGTCGCCGTTCGCAGCAATTGGGTTTGTGTTATTCGACCACATGGAAGATTTTACGCAAAGATCTTGGTGTAAAACCGTATAAAATACAGCTCGTGCAAGAACTGAAGCCGAACGATCTGCCACAACGTCGAATTTCCAGTGAATGGGCCCTAGAAAAGTTGGCAGAAAATCCGCTTTTTTATCGACAAATTTTGTTCAGCGATGAGGCTCATTTCTGGTTGAATGGCTACGTAAATAAGCAAAATTGCCGCATTTGGAGTGAAGAGCAACCAGAAGCCGTTCAAGAACTGCCCATGCATCCCGAAAAATGCACTGTTTGGTGTGGTTTGTACGCTGGTGGAATCATTGGACCGTATTTTTTCAAAGATGCTGTTGGACGCAACGTTACGGTGAATGGCGATCGCTATCGTTCGATGCTAACAAACTTTTTGTTGCCAAAAATGGAAGAACTGAACTTGGTTGACATGTGGTTTTAACAAGATGGCGCTACATGCCACACAGCTCGCGATTCTATGGCCATTTTGAGGGAAAACTTCTGAGAACAATTCATCTCAAGAAATGGACCGGTAAGTTGGCCACCAAGATCATGCGATTTGACGCCTTTAGACCATTTTTTGTGGGGCTACGTCAAGTCTAAAGTCTACAGAAATAAGCCAGCAACTATTCCAGCTTTGGAAGACAACATTTCCGAAGAAATTCGGGCTATTCCGGCCGAAATGCTCGAAAAAGTAGCCCAAAATTGGACTTTCCGAATGGACCACTTAAGACGCAGCCGCGGTCAACATTTAAATGAAATTATCTTCAAAAAGTAAATGTCATGGACCAATCTAACGTTTCAAATAAAGAACCGATGAGATTTTGCAAATTTTATGCGTTTTTTTTTTAAAAAAAGGTCTCAAGCTCTTAAAAAAACACCCGTTAGTTGACATCCAAACGCCGCACACTTTAAACGATTCCATTAAATGCACGGCTTCGGTATGTTTTGCATCTTGTTTATTCAATGTGAGGCTAACCAGTTATAAAATTGTGGCAACACTTCCAAGAAAAGAAATATTGTACAAATGAGAAAGAAGAAGGAGAAACTTCCGCTTAAGTAGGGGATATACATATATATACGAAATAAATTCAGTTCATCTATACCATTGAAACTGTGCGGACGTTCTTTTTATTTCCCTTTGACGAAGTTGGCAAAACGAAATTATAACGAGATCAGCGAAATTAAGCATCGTTGCACGTGGTTAGTGGAAAGATCGGGGAATGTGCGAAAACCAACTGTTATGTGTTTTCTGTTTTCCGTTCTTTCTCTATCTTCTGTTCTGTCCTGTATCAATGTCGTCTTGTATGTTGGGTTGTAATTGTCTGAGCCGATGGTCTCAGTAGCCATCAGTGCTCGTAAGTGTGTCTACTTCATAGATTTATCTACGGAGTAAATTAAAAATGTAATGTAATGTTAATTGGAAGAAGAAATCGGTTTACAATATTGATGACCGTTTTCAACAGTTAATTTAATTGACATTCAGATGCGTTCCACCATCGAGTGACATACATCTTCTTAGTTACTTGCTCAATGGTTTCTTGTCCGAGAATAACTTTGTGTTATTGGTTTTTGATGAGCAAGCGTTTTGCTATAAAAACTTATTAACAATTTTATCTCTTCTTGGCGTTAGTCGAGATATCCGCATCCTTACGTTAGCTGCAAAGCTGTTGTGGTCCTACCCAATGTCTGCCCCTCAGTACCTTGCGTTGATCACAATGTGGTCAATCTGGTGGACAGTTGATAGATCCGAAGATCTCCATATCCCATTGTGAATTTTTAGGTGTTCAAACTGCTTAAAATATTTCACCCCACAGCAAAGTCAATTAGCCGGAGTTCGTGTCGTGCAGGCTGTGTTTTCTGACTGTTCCACCAAAGATACCCTCTCTGTCTAGCTTAGAGTTAAGGTCGTCTAAGAAAGTTTTACTACCGTAGCTAGAGCACTGCTGTCATCAAGAAGAGACACCCAACATCGACGTCTTGGACAAACCATAGACAGCTATAACCTGAAGGTAGTTAGGGACTTTGTCTACCTGGGCTCCGCTATTAACTCAGACAACAACACCAGCGCTGAAATCAAACGAAGAATAACTCTTGCCAATCGTTGCTTCTTCGGGCTTAGAAGGCAATTGAGTAGCAAAGCCCTCCCTCGGGCAACTTAACTGTCCCTTTATAAGACCCTCATCATCCCAGTCCTGCTCTAGCGTGCAGACGCATGGACGCATGGACAAAGCGGATGAGGACACTTTAGGCTGTTTCGAGAGAAAGATTCTCTGGGTGATTTTTGGTCCCATATGCATAAACGGAGAGTGGAGAAGAAGATACAATGAAGAACTTTACCGGCTGTACAGCGACACAGACCTAGCCAAAAGAGTACAAATTGAACGTTTCAGATGGCTGGGTCATATAGAGCGGATGCTCCGTCCCGAAAAATCTT
Source organism: Platycheirus rosarum (assembly GCA_963971375.1). Taxonomy (NCBI): domain Eukaryota; kingdom Metazoa; phylum Arthropoda; class Insecta; order Diptera; family Syrphidae; genus Platycheirus; species Platycheirus rosarum. Next base: position 7,825,605 of record OZ020510.1, on the reverse strand, counting down.
TGAATCCACCCCAGAGGGACGGCGCAGTAGAGGAAGACCGAGACTCAGGTGGCGCACACAAGTAGAAGAGGAACTCAACCGACTCCACGTGCGAAACTGGAGACAGCTAGCTAGGGACTGAGCTGGCTTGAGAAGCTTTTTGGTTGAGGCCCAGGTCCACCCCGGACTGTAGCGCCACCTAAGAGAGAGAGAGAAGAGAGAGCTAGAGCACTGCTGATATGTTCTGTCCTAAAGCTTATTTTGGTGAATTAAGCCTTGATGCGGATTGTAATGAGGTGCTAGTTCACACAATTGATATCTACTCTAGACCTCTTGTCTGAGTCTACCTCCAACTTCGGTTAACTTTGAATGATATTCTTACCAATACTACTATCTATTCATGATTTCAATTCATAGCTTATAAATAGAGTTAAACAAGCTATCACGAGAAGAGTGTGCAAACAATTAAAAGGATCAACCTCCCCAACACAAAGAGTATGATATAACCCCGTAATCACCCATATAATCTTCCAACTGGGAAAATGAACCTCCATACGCAATCCATGTCATTCTTCCGATAGATGTACTCGATTTCAACCTTTCAAATGAAATCCAACAAAAAAAATATAATTTTTTTTCTCATTTTCTAAACATTGTGTTCAACAAATATCTCACATGTTGCAGAGGCGGTCACAACAAATCCTATAGTAATACACAACCCAAGACATCCCAAAGCTATAACCAACTATCCCCTATACGAGATGAAAAATTCTTACAAGCCTTGTGTGCCAGCACAACATAAGCACATCCATCAGCCCAGAGTTCCATTATATTAAGCTTATTGCATCGTTCGGATGTGCACGCTTCATCGCATGAAACATGAATACCAATAATGGTATTTACGATGAACAAACCATCCGGAACACATGATACAGGTTGTTATACAGTTCCATGGAATCCTCTGTAAAAAAAATACTACAAACGAAAAAAACATCCTCTTGTGGCCCTGATGGCATGTGTCGAGATATAGGATATCCGCACGGACCCGATGATGTACACCAACAAAGAACATCATCACTATCCAGTAGGTTTGTATCTCTTGGCTTTAATAATAGTTAGGTCAGGGAATCGAAGAATCATTTACTATTGAATGATAGGGTCAAGAGTCCGACGGCATAGGAATCGATATATTGGTTTCCTAGGCACTCACTGAAGGCACGGGAATTACAACAATTTCATTTGGATAGTGAGGAGAGTAAAAGTTAGTCCACTTAACGAGGATTGTTCACTTTCAATTAGGGAATATCATGCGTTGGGAAAGTTTTTATATTTGTTTGGTGTTTGGAGAATTGGAAAAGTTGCAGAACTAATCAAGTACAGGGTGGTGTGTTAAAAGTTACTAAAAGTAAAAAAAAATGGCGATGAAGCTTATTAAACACTCTTTCCGAACTTCACCGTTAATTGTTGGATCAACTCGGATAATTCTTAGCAGACTTTTATGAAGGGCAACTTTTAAAAAACTTTTTACGTTGCCCAATTAATGATTAAGATATACAAATATTTTTATTTTATTTTTAACATTTACAAAATATTCACATAATTTTTTTTTGGGCTCTTTTCCATATAATCTCTGCAATAAAAACCAAAATGGCAACCATGTTAAGAAAGCCTAATAAGCAAAAGGCCAGCACAAGTCGTCCAACGATTATAGGTCCTGGCTCCGGAATGATTCTGCTATCTTTGGTAAACACAAACTTCTTCATATGTTCATACTTCCTTCTAAATTGATAAAATAAGCCACCTTCTTCCATTCTCAATATTATCGTGTTAATTTGTGGAACCAGCATGGAATGTGGTTGAAAAAATATGCAGAAATGTTCAGCAAACAGTGTTTCCATTATCATGCTTCTTAATTCATCGGTGGCATAAAACGAATACATGAAAGCGTACGAAGCTACCAAAGCGTTTTTTTCTTTAGGTTTTGAAATAAAATTAAGTCCTAACTCAAACGAATCCAGATGCTTGATGTTTGTCCCTTTGAAACCTCTGAAATCGTCGATAATATCTGCATAGTGTTTGTGCGAGTAAATTGTATAATTTTCAGCCAAAAGTTGCTTTAAGCTCAGAGGTGATTTAACCTCAACTAGCCTACGATAGGCGTCGAAAAGCTTGCCCTGATAAGCTGCTCGAAGGACCAAAGTTCCGAAACTAAAAACCAAAAACAAAAATCGCAATGAGTTGAATTTCGGTAAGTCTTGGATCGGCAAACCAATTGCCAGAGCAAAGACATTAAGAACTCGATTCTGGTGGATATGGAATTGGAAAACGGTAGCAAGCTGTCTAGATTTGCTGACCAGACATGAACCTCCTGCTGTCAAGGTTAACAAAACCAAAGAACATAGCCACGTTGAATTATCAAACGAAATAAGAAGCCAAGTAAACCTTTGAAATGTTATCGGAGGTCGTCGGAGGGCAATAACCACCCAGTTGTAGAAATATGGAACACTCTTAGAAAAAAACTGTTCCCTTCTTAGTGATGTCAAAGAAGTCATGTAAAATCCAACCTTTAAGTCTACACTCCCGTTTTCAAGCTGCAGAACATAAATTTAAAACTCATTTAAGTAACATCTGATGCAGAGCTAAACTTACCATTGGATGTATCCTAGCTTCATTGATTCTATATGGATTTTCCATGAAGACCTCAATGGTGAAATTCATTCTGGAAGCCATTTCTCTGACCATTACAAATTCCAACATGGCTATTTCCAATCGTGATCCACTTCTAGCCAAAGCTGGATTTCTTGATTCAATTCGAATTGGACATTTATGGAAGTTGTCAGTCTGGAGTGGAAACAGTGATCTCTTGTACAGAAATGAGCTGTTTTCGAATTGATTAAGAAGTACAGGATCAACTGAACGACACGTGAATTCCTGGAATGGAAAAAATGTGTAGAAGAGCACTTTTCCAGAATTTGTTTCCATAATGACAGTAACGTTAGCCAACATGAGTTTTAAGAACTTTGTGAACATTTTTTTAATACTGTCCAAAGGCTCTTCAGGATGAGCAGATTTGAAGACAATAAAAAAGAAGAGCTGGCTATCACTTCGGTGGGCATTAACAAGAGGAATAAGCCGTCTGGAATAAATATGTCACATTTGTGTGTTTTCTCAAAAAAAAAACTGTTTGAACTTACCCGAAGGCATCAAAGGAATCTATGAACCAGATATTGTAATCGCCAACAGATTGTTCTTCCTGATTGTTGACATTGAATTGAAGTCAAAAATTCCAATTTTCTGCAAGGACAGTGTCCATTGTGTCGAAAAAAAATAATTTACTGTTTTCAAAATCAGTTTGAATATTAACGTGTAGGGTAGTGGCAGTCTTATTCAGCGATTCAGCAATTGCTGCTTTGAGAGCTTCTGACAAAATGGATTCAACATGAATGCATGAATTTATTAAAAGGAGTACGTAGAAGGCGAACATTCTTACTGAAAGGAGTTTGGAGGACTATAGCATAGGCACCTATGTAACTGCATAATATCAACACAGTTAATGGAACTGTCATTAATTTTGATTTATTATTATGTGTCAAAAAATTAGAGTGGTAACTGGATAACTCTGATATATTAAGCTTAGATACTTATCTTGTAAGTTGATAGGGAAGGCTATTGTTAAGCATAAAAAGAGGGGAGACTTTTGTTCCGTATATTATTAACGGAGTCGCGAAAGGTCTTAACCATGTTTTTTTTGGTTATGGTAATAAACTTTAGTTATTGTCCCGATAAGTCAGACTTCCAGATACCAAATTCTCAAGCGGATAAACGTGTTATTACGCTAAGTTTTCCAAATTCGGCGTTCAAAGTTTGTTTCCTTAAAACTTTTAGAATGGCGTTATTGCAAGGGCTTTTAACAAGTGTTTTAAAAATAGCAAACAGTTTGTATTTTATTTCATCTACCTTCTTCTTCTTCTTCTTTGCTTACCAGAACATATCGAAGCAACGCAAGAGCATATGTGCTAGTATATAAGCCAACTTCATTTGAATAGAAAAATACATAAAGTTGAGCTATAATAATTAAAAAAGCTTAGATGAACATTGAACGCTAAACTTAATGTAATCAAATCAGGACTAATTTTACTTATCCTCTTCTCACAAAAAAAAAACACCAAATTTCCCCTAGTTAACTAAATCCTCCATGTCAAGGCATTTAACGTCTAATTTAACCTTTTCAAAAACTTGATTTTCCAAGGTTAGGGTTCCTCTAAAATCATAAAAAAAATACCCAAACAAACACTCCAGGATATTCCCAGCCAAAAGCTGAAAATTCTAATTAATTTCAACTTACCCGCGCGTTCTGGGTTCATTATCACAAGGTAAACACTAAAATGTTTCCCTTAAAGGTAGAAAAGGTGAATGATAGCACTAGACCTTCATTAAGTGATATCTTTACATGGATTTAGTGATTATGCAAGATTAAAGAGCAAATCGTTTAGTTGCACGGGTGAGTAATCATAGCAAAAAGGATTCCAATAAATTTAAAGAGACTTTAATCATGATAAGGAAATCCTACTGTGGGATCTTTAAAGAGATTTCTGTGTCTTTCGTTCTAGCTAGGAATTAATTTAAACATTTTATATTTCTGGTATAGAAAACTATATTCTATTTATATTTCAACTTAAAAGACTTCTCGGGCTTAGCAACGACGCAAATCTCGACTGGCTCTCAACAGAAACTATTATACACTGACGCCACTCTTGGTGTACGAAAAAAATTGCAAAAGAGAAAAAAAGAGAGACGCAAATACTTGTTAGTGGTGTGTCGTGTGTTTGGATCGTTCGTATTCTGCCTGTGTGTGTTTAGTGTTGTATATCGCCTAAGTGCTACTGTGGTTACAATAGGTGCGTTAGCTAAAAGGAAGGCTCTACACCGCGACTAAAATACAAATGGTTTCCATAACAGCTGGAAAAGCAACAAAATCCGAAGAAATTTCTGTAATAAAAATACTGTCTTGGATAATATACAACATGGCCAATTTATTTAGCTTTAGGGCAGAGTAGACCAGGGCCTCAACTAAAAAGCTTTCGCAGTCAGCTCGGTCCCCATGGCTAGCTGCTTCCTATTTTTCACGTGAAGGTAATTGAGGTCATCTTCCCTTGCTTGTGCCACCATAGTATTGGCCTTTCTCAACTACGCCACTCCACGCCGTCGTACCGTCATTATCAATTTCACGTACGACACCTTAATGGCATCCGATGAACTGCTTGTTTTTTCGGTTTGACCAGGCAAATGGATTCAAATCTCTTTTTCGAAAGTGCAGATAATACAAAACAGAATTTTGATAGTCCTTTCTTTTTTGGTCTGAGAAAAGGTGGATGATTCAATCGATAAATGTACGAGTAGTACCATACAAAATGTGGAAGAAGTCCAAAATGCCAAAACACGTCGACTACATTTTCCGGAAATAACGACCATCGTATTCCAGCACCCAGTCTCGACATGACTAGGAAGACTGAATTATTGCTAGAAAGACAGCCTTCGTTCAGAATGTCTCCTTTCTCAAGAATCGGGTAAATCTGTGTGCTTCCAATAACCATAATAAAATAAATAAAATTTGAAAAATATTAAAGGAATTTCAAAGTTTTTATTCCATTTTTCTGACTTTAGATTGTTTGAAAAAAGTGCGTAAAATAGTTTTCAGCGGAAAAATTCAAACGCTATATTATTTCTTTAGAAAATGTGAAAAAGAGTAATTTTTTTAAATCGTAGAAACGGTTTTTATTCAACAACTTTTTTTTAAAAACTAAAAAACAAAATAATTCAAGAATGCAAACTTAAACACAAAAATTATTTACATTAAAAAAAAAAACTAAAAAAAAAATCCATCTACCCAAGATATCGATAAAAAAAAATATTAAAAATACAAAAAAAAAGTTTTTCGAAAATATTTGTGTCCTGAATTGGTTTGGCTATCTACATCTTCCTGAATATCAAATTAGATTGCAATAGGTTAAGCAGTTCTCGAGAAAGAAAGAAAAAAAAACGGTCATATGAGGGGTACCGTTATAGAACAAATTTCGAAAAATTCATTCGAACTGATGGATTTTTGTAAAAAAATAGCACCCTGAATGTTTTATCAAAATCGTTATAGCGTTTTCGAGAAAATCAAACATTTTTTTAATGACTGTATGGCAGGTACCGTTATTTTTCGACCTAGAGCGAAAATGAAACACACCCTCGAGATACTTTTTTAATTATATATTTATTGCTTAATTCAAGTAAGTCTTAAGCTAACATTTGATTCTTAAAATAATAAACTTAAATCTAATAATTGTGGGGTTAAGGTTATAAGGATTCAGGTACATAAATTAGGAATGGTAGGAGGAAGTGGAAAGGGAGGTGTTAATGGTATTCTTGGTACATTGGAAGTCGAATGAGAAGATCATATTGTAAGTTGTACGTAACGTTCGGTTCAAGGGCTCGTTATTTCCAAAATTGTTCCATGAAAATTGAAATTAAAAAGTAAAACCGATCTAACATCTCTAGAGTTGGTATTAAGGGATATTTTCTGCAGAAGGGAAGGGCAGTCAATATTATTAGTTAGAAGTTGGTGAATAAAGATGATATCAGCAACTTGGTGACGTTTTTCCAGAGTTTGCAAATCAAACAGCTTTAGACGGTCTTCATATGGTGGGAGATTATATTTGTCTGACCAAGAGAGAGAACGGAGGGTGAAGAGAAGAAATCTACGTTGAACAGCTTCGATACGTAAGGAATGGGTTGGGTAATAAGGTGACCAGACTTGGCTGGCATATTCTAGAAGAGGTCGGACAAATGTAAGGTATAAGTATTTAGTAACATATGGATTGGAAAATTCTTTGGACCATCGTTTTACTAAGCCAAGAGCTGAATTAGCCCTCTTTATAGAATTATCAATGTGAGAACGAAAGTTTAGTTCACTATCGCAGGTAACACCGAGATCGAAAAGGGAGTCCACTTGCTGAACAGGTTCATTGTTTAATAAATAAAATCTTGGAGGCAGTGGGATGGTTTTACGGGAGTATGTAATAGTTTGACATTTGCTAACATTTAGCTCAAGAAAGTTTTTTTTGACACCATATATAAAAGTTATTCAAATCATTTTGAAGCATGACTGAATCATTTATTTTTTTAAGAGGTAGATCCACAACCACCAATCTAATAGACTTTGTCTCCGGCATCGTTTGTGCCATAGAAAACGGTAAAGAAGTTGATGTCATTGCAACGGACCTAAGTAAAGCCTTCGATAAAATCTCCCATCCATTGATCCTCTTCAAACTTAAAGCTCTTGGATTTCCAATCGACTTCATCCAATGGATTGATTCTTATTTAAAAGATCGTCTCTATAAAGTTCTTTTCCGATCGTCTTTATCTGACCCTTACCCTGCAACTTCTGGTGTTCCCCAAGGTAGCCATCTTGGTCCTTTAATCTTTATTCTTACAACTAATGACGTCGACTGTGTCATTCAAAACTCATATATCTCGATTTACGCCGATGATAAGAAAATTTATAAGTGAATATGCGTCTTAGAAGATCATGAACGGTCTAACTGATGAGCCCACCGTTCATGCTTGGGCGAAACTCACATTTTGGAGTAAAGGACACAAAAACCTTTTATATAATATTATTAATATTTCCTAAATAACCCACTTCTAATACTTCTACTCCTATCTACTCCCTTCTAATACGACCTTAAGCCTCCTTTCTAGTTCCATTAAGTAAAATTTTATTTTTGAGATTTCTATCAATTTATTATTTATGTTTTGCTATTTCACCGTCTAGCCTATTTGGTTTCATTCCTTTGTATCCATTTAAGTGGAAACATCTAAAAATATGTCAAAACATTGCAAAGGATTTTATACTTATGGCTGCAGATGTTGTGATTGGAAAAATTGATTCGTAAATTTATGGAAATATGGTTATGCCAAGATTATCAAGAATAATGCTTGTGTACTGCTCTAGTTAAAGACATTCGCGTGTCCTTGAACCATCAAAACAATTTCTTGTAACCTTGAAAGTGTTGATGCGAATGCCATATTCGATTTATGTTTATCATATCACATAAATGAAATTTTAGATGTTATGTTCTGCAGATAAAGAGAATTTATTTTCAAATGACATAAAGATTCTACACATTGTAAGGACGAAAAAATATATCTGTGTTTATGATCAATAAAGGGTGAGCCAACAGATGGCGTGGGGGTCAATAAATTCAAATTTCACTGAATTCATCATGCAAACGATTATGACAGATGTCAAGATATGCAATCGCCTTACACTCAAAAACGTCATTAAATATGTGGATCAAATACGATATATTTCGTTAGGTTATGATCCAAATGACATGGATGACAGAAAAACATGCACTCAGACTCACCTCTGCTGAATGCAACAAATCAAATACAAGTTCAATTATAATACCTCAAGCCTTGCATACGATGACCTGGCATTTTACTTCAGGCAAGTAAATGGCAAACATCTCGTGTGCGGCCTGAACAAAGGGACCAACAAAATTTATGGTCAGGAACTTTGAAAGGACGAACTGCCAAAGTGTCGAGAACAAAGTTTCCCATTCTCGAATGTAACTTTTGCGGTTGTTAGGCAAAGTTTAAGCAAGAAAATGACAAAGTTGTTAGATTTAATTTGTGAGTGGTAAAGGTCGGAAGGATCTGGCCTCTGGTGTTGTGGTTAAAGGAAGAGGCATCAAGTTGGTGATAAATCAACCCAATCGATATTTCGATTTGATTGCAGGGAAAATTTGATGAATTGCAATATTTGTTGTAGGAGTTTCGATGCTTTTTTTTTTTTTTTTGAACAAAGATGGCACAAGGCACAATCATTGGAATGGTATTGAATGTTAAGATGTATGTCGAACAAAGTTTTAAAAAACAAATTAAATCGATTTATGTATTTTTAACTTCAGTTAGGGTCTCTTGGGTGGAATCCTTCGTAAATTTTATTTCTAAGAAAAAAATTGTCGAGACGTTCGTATAAAAAAAATTGAATCAAAGGAGAAATCGAATAATATTCAATTTTAGGTCTTAATACTGGGAACCAAGTAAGAGTGTAATTTTTGTATTCTTCTCCCTAGCTTGAATGTCTAGCCTCCAGTACCGTAAAAAAGCTTTACATTGTAATGAAAGTTTATTAATTGCGACTCATGGCAATAAGATTCAAACTATTTACTTTTACTTAATCAACCTTTTCTGAAGTACTGTATGCCATTGGTGTAGGATGAGTTCAAATGCTCGAAGCGGTACCATAGAGTAAAATATTATAAATATGCGTAACATCCCCCAACACCGTCAATTTTTGTTGTCACTTTTGTATATCATTAGCCATGTTTTTTTTGGCAATGTTATCTGCAGCGCAGCTAGATTTTACACGCATAACAAAAACAACAACCACCTGCCGATAAAAACCTTTAGCTGCCCATAAAAGTAAATGTTGAATTTGGCTGTGGATAGAATATTTGACATAAAAAGATTGCATCATTTCTGTCATGATATAAGGCTTGTATCATGCATTTCTGTGCATCTGAAAGGCTTCGTTCATGAAGTAGATTATGTGATTATAGGTACTCAATCAAACAAGATTATGGGAAGTCAATTCTGTTTATTTTACATATAAAAGACTAAAATCAGTAATTGATTATGGGAAACTATTATCGCGTTTAAAGCACTTAAGTCCATTAAGTTGATATGATGCATCGTCATCCAGTGTTGAGTTTTAACAAATCTCATAGAATTTTACCCTCTTTAAATGAAATGGTTCATATGTGTTATACGTTATATAAAAGGTCCCGGGAATTGACTTTTCCCGTATATGTGGTTCTGATCAAATGATACCCAATACCAACAAAAAAATTCTCAAAATTTTTCTTCAAAATCGTTGGAGCCGTTTTCGAGAAAAATAAGCTTTTCCTAAACGGTCGTATGGCAAGTACAGTTATTTTTAGGGCTAAAAATAAAATTTCAATTTCCACTCTGAGGAATTCCAAAAGAAGCAGCTCGATATATACCCGGACAGACAGACAGACAGACAGACAGACAGACAGACTTACAGACAGACGGACATTTTTTGCCAATGACTTTTTTAAGCTTCTCTATGATCGTAATGTCATGTTTGATTGTTATCTCAATTTTGTTTATATTCACGAATCCTTAACTTGCCTTATGTCACTATAATCGCAAGTAAAAATAATGCCAGAATTCTTTCTTACAATTGGTCTTGAGTAGCTTTCAAAATAGTAGGGAATATCAAAATATCAAGTGCGACTCATGAAAGAAACTCTGTACTCAAAGACACGTTTAAGGTTTGGTTAAGGACCAAATTGCCCAACGAATATTATGGTCGAATTACTTGAGAGAATAAAACCATCTGGAAATTTTACCAGAGCCCTTGCTTTAAAACTGAAATTACTCAAATGGGTGTTGAGAGAACGAGGCAAAAACCAAGTGAACATACTAGTCCGGGAGCCAGTGACAGATTTCCATGACCAAGTTCCTCTCAAACGGTAATTGGTGAATAGCATCAGGGAATAGTATTATAAGACCTCGTGAACGTCAGCTGCGGTTCTGTTGGTGGTAGTCTTCCACGCACGAAGAATATACATTTTTTTTAGTAATTTCCTCCCGACTAATAATTTGTCAAACCATAGCTTATCCATCATCCTGAAGAAAAAAAGTCAGCTGGCTGTAACAAGGTGAATTATGCGTCAACAGCATGCTTCAACTTTCAAAAAAAAAAAATGTACTTTCAGTGATTTCCTCTCAGCTAAAATTTATACTGATGGTAGCTTATACGCAACTATAAAGAAATGTAAGCGTCAGCTGGCTGTATCTCGGTGGAAAGACCGTCAGCTGATACTTTGAATGTTATAACTTTGAATGTTATAATGCTCATCCCACCCACGGAAACGCATCTGACGTTCACGAGGTCTTATAATACTGTGATGTGGCAACAAAATGATTAGATATTCGGGGGATACGTTTTGTTTGTAAGCTAACGACATCTGTGAGATTCATTGTACATTGTACAACTACCAACCTTTATTGTGTACAACAACCATGCCCCTAGAAATATGCTACATATTTGCCATATGTTTTGTCTGAGTATTAAATCGAACTTGAAAGCTTAGAATATGCCAGAACCAGACGGAAGCTTCCAGAAGTTTGTAAATTTGTATAAATACAAGAGTAGATGGCATTGAAAGTTCAGTTTATTTTGGAAAAAGGAATTGTTAACAACTGGAAGCGTTAGTAAAAAGTGATTGAATTGAGATTAAATAAAAAGTGTTGAATTATAAAAACGTATTTGAATTGTGAATAAGTGGAATAATTTAAATTGGTGTTATTTAAACTGAAAGACGTTGTGTTTAATAAAATAAAGAGATTTGTTGTATTATTTTGGAATTTTGATTGAGTTTTATTTGTCGAACCCCAGGCCGAAAACTTCCCTGATGCATTTCACCAATTTTCGCTTGAGAGGAAATGATTGACCAAATTTTCACCTGGCTCCCGGACTATACCGGATGCTAACAAAATAAAAGCAGGACTTAACATGATAGGTACTATCAAGCGTTGTTCATAACAGTGTCAAAATAGAAATAGCTTCCATAGAAACGCAGTTCAGGATATTGAAATCCCTCATCTTGGGACAATTGATCGAAATGAATCCTGATCCCATGCGATCTCTTCATCATCTTCCTGCAATGACCAATCTTTCATTTTCTTCGTGGATGACTCGCGTTTTGAAGAGATAAAAACTTAAAAAAGCTTTCAATAAAGGGTTCGACCAATAGAATCTGTTGCATCCGTTGCGGCAACGAATCCGGTGCCATTGCCGCATGCAATGAAAAGAGGTGACCAAATGAATCCGTTGCGTTTTTTTGACACAAAATATAAAAGAACTATAGCGATGGATCGATGGGTGATATAAGAGTGTAAGTGTGATTTGGTAACTGGTAAAGAGTATACAAAATATTAAAATCGTGCTTGTTCGATAGAGAGGGAAGATCAAAATGTATTAATGCATGAAGATTATAGTAAATACATGAATGTGGATTTACTTATTCGTTTTCTAACAAATGGCAGAGAATATTTTTTCACGATTGGTTTTTGTTCTCTAAGTTTTAGATAAAATGACATTTTTTTTAATTTAAAAAATCTTTACTTTTAAACTAAATACCTATAAAGATTTTTTAAATTGTAAAAAAAAATTCATTTATTTATTTAAATATTTTTTTCGCTATTTTGATAATCTTGCATTTTGATAGTAATTGTAATTTAAAAAAGAAAAACAATTTTTTATCTAGATCACTTGGGAATTCTTGGTTTTTAGCAAGATTAACACTGGTTTGCACTAGAATATATGGCATTTCCCAAATATGACCGAAGTTTACATTTCATTTGGATTTTATTGTGGTTTTGAAAAGTTTTGTAATAATAAAATTAAAAAAATAGTTAAAAAAATGTTGAACGAGTTCTTAGAATCCGCATTAGATACAATGGCGTAAAATTGCATAAGCTTCAAATGAAACTAAAACAAATAAAGTATGGTCCTAAAATTGTAGGTATGGTTTTTGAATTATTTTTTCTTATAATGGAACTAGATATTAAATAACAGTAAATCCCTATATCATTATTCTAGTGTAAAACGAAGAATTCTCTGAGAGAATGACTTAACTTCACACAAAACACTGCCTAAATCCAATAACAACACAATTTTTTAAAGTTCTCAAAGTGTTAAATTAGATTTGAAATAGTACAATGGTTTCCGTTTGTAAATTAGTGCAGCACAATATTAAACTTCACTTTTTAGATTCATGGAGTTACATATCATCATCATCATCATCGGCGCAACAACCGGGATCCGGTCCGGGCCTCCTTCAAGAAATTCTTCCATACATCCCGATTGCTGGCCGATGCCATCCAATTGCGCACCCCAAGGCTTCGGGCGTCCTGGTCTACGCCATCCTTCCAACGTAAGCAAGGTCTACCACGTTGTCTTCTACCATAAAAAGTACCGCAAAAGACTTTCCGAGTTGGTTCCTCTTCGCTCATGCGAGCTAGGTGTCCAGCCCACCGGAGTCTACCGAGCTTTATTTTTTCAACAACATCTGCTTCGAGATAGATTTCATACAATTCATGATTGTATCTTCTCCGGGCCAAAAATTCTCCGTAAGACTTTTCTCTCGAACGCGGATAAGAGATCAGAGTGCCCTTTTGTAAGCACCCAAGTCTCGGATCCGTATGCGAGTACTGGTAAGACCATAGTCTTGTGCAGCAGCAGTTTGGTTTTTATGGTAAGGTTTCTGGATTTAAAGAGCCTTGACAGACTATAATAGGTTTTGTTGGATTTCAGCAGCCGCCCGCGAATTTCTTCCTCCATATTGTTATCGGCTGCTACTTTTGACCCAAGATAGTTAAAGGACGGCACTCCTTCAAGTTCGTGCTCCGCTACCCTGATGGTTGTACCAACATTTCTCGCAGACATTGCCGCCATGTACTTAGTCTTCCCTTCATTTATGTGCAGCCCCAGGTATTTTGCCGCTTGCTCGACCTGGGTAAAGGAGTCTTGTACAGCTTGTTGGCTTCTGCCGATGATGTCGATGTCGTCTGCGTAAGCTAGTATCTGGCTGGACTTGGTCAGAGTCACGGATTGCTTTCTCCAACGCCAGGTTGAAGAAGATGCAAGCCAGACCATCCCCTTGTGGGAGTCCATTAAAGATGTTGATTGGTCTGGATAGCTACTTTTACTTGGCTTGTGATGTTGGTCATGGTCAGCCTACATAGTCGTGTCAATTTATTTGGGATGCCGAATTCTCTCATGGCGGCTTTAAAGTCTATAAAAAGATGGTATGTTGGGATATTAAATTCCAGACTTTTTTCCATCACCTGCCTAAGGGTAAAGATCTGATCAATTGTTGATTTGCCTGGTATAAAACCACATTGATATTTGCCGATTATGGTATTAGCGTATGGGGCTATCCGTTCTTGCAGGATAGAGGAGAATATCTTATAGGATGTACTCAATAATGTTATACCCCTATAGTTGCTGCATTTTGTGATATCTCCCTTCTTATGTATGGGACATATGATGCCTTTTCGCCAGTCTTCTGGCATCTCTTCCTATTCCCATACGTGTACTATGATTTCATGAATTGCTTGATGTAGTGTTGGCCCTCCATGTTTGATCAGCTCGGCAGGTATACCATCGGCTCCTGAGGCCTTATTATTTTTGAGCCGATTAATCGCCTGTTTTATCTCCTCTGGCTGCAGCATGAGATCTTCTTCTTGAAATGTTAGAGTCTCCATTTCTTCCGTGAGCTGACCGTTCAGCAGTTCATTAAAGTACACTTCCCATCGCTCCAAAATGCCTTCAGGATCGGTGATCTGATTACCCTCTCCGTCTTTACAATATGTACAGCGTGGTGTGTATTGCGACATGTTTCTGACGGATTGGTAGAACTTCCGCGCCTGGTGCGGACCTCGCCTTCTATTTCTTTCCATTTCACAGACAATGTTTTTTTCCCAGGCTGCCTTTTTTCGTCTGTGAAGTCTTTTTTCTATTCTTCTGAGCTCTTTATATTCATCTTTGTGTGCCCGCGTTCTATGAGACTGTTGCACTGCTCGGTATGCACCATTCTTACGTTCAGACGCTAGTTTGCACTCATCATCAAACCAGTCGCTCCGATCTCTGGAGTTACATATCCATAATGTTAATAACGATGTCCACATCCGTTCTCAGAATATAAATTGTTAAACAATTTGCTTCAATATTCATATTGATATTTTAATAAAATTTTCTTTCGAAACCAATTTATATGTACTTCTAGCTTGTTCTTATTATCTCTTTTTTAACGATGCCGTTGAAAATGGCTGTGAAAACATGACAGCAAGTTGTCAAATGGCATTCAAACTAAAAAAAATTAATCTCGTTCGTTTTTCCAAGGAAAATCTGAAATCTGAAAGTTAAAAACAAATCTAAGAAAATCTCAGCATTTTGGTCTCTTTTCTCTATCGAGCTAGTCTGATTTTAATATTTTATATCCCCTACTTTTTCCTGTAATTGTTATTTAAATAGCAGCAAAAATTGCGCTAAGTAACAACCCATCACTACAATAAACATGAAACTTCAAATTGCTATTGACATGCGATGTCGTCGAATTTGCCGGAGAGAAAAGTTAAAAGTTGGTCTACTTGATGCGGTGCGTCCGGTCCGGCAAATGCGATGAGCCCAACCAATTAGACCAACGGTGGCGTCAACAGTCAACGAAGCAGACGCCCAAATCAGCTACTTCGACGTATTTGGAGATAAGGTCATTGGGACAATTCAATGCAAGTCAGGGCATTGAAATAGACATGGTGGCGGATGAACCCTTAATGGGCGAAAGGCAGCGCTCATATCCCCGAACTGGATTACTGACTCCGGATTCTCCGGTTCCTTTTGTCCAAGGAATCCAACAAAGGACCTGGCCCTCCAGGTTGGGGGTTGTGCGTGGGGTTAACAACCCTGCCACGGAAAAAAGAAAAAGTTCCAAAGCGACCAATAGTCTCGGAAAACGACGGATTTACTGTTGACTACCCGGAAAAACGAATTAAGGACAACGACCTGCGGATCTGCACGTGGAATGTTAGAACTCTTAACAGATCACGTGCAGCCAAACAACTAGCGGAGGCCCTAGACTGCTACAGAGCAGGAATTACTGCCATCCAGGAAGTGCGATGGAATGGGCCGGGCAAAAAGGAGGATGAAAAACTGTGTCGTGTACTATGGTGATTGTTCAAGAAGACCACAGCGTTTATTTGTGTGCGGATTCGTCATAAGCGGTAGACTTAGGCAAGAAGTCTTGGGCTTTTGACACGTAAGTGAGCGACTTGTGACAATCTGTATCAAGGCTAAATTCGCCAACATTAGCCTAATATGCTAATCACTACCTTGTTGCAGCAAAGGTAAGAATGCGAATAACCCGAACTCCACAACAACGGAGTAATACTGTGAGGAAGTATGACGTCGGAAAGCTGCAAACGCAAGAAACCGCCAGAACCTATGCCGATCGAATATCCCGTAACCTCTCAAGAAATCCAGTACCGCCAGCATCAAGTGCCGAAGACCAGTGGCAACACTGCCAACAAGCCATCAGAGATGCCGCAACTGAAGTGCTAGGTTTCACCAGACCACCACCACGAAACCTCTGGTTCGATGACGAATGCAGGCAGGCCCATGCAGCCAAACAAGAGGCATATAAAGCGGCGCTGCAAAGAAAGACGAGAGCTGCTCGCGAGCTCTACGAGCAGAAAAGACGGGAAGAACACCGGCTTCAAGAAAAAGAGAGAGAGCATGAGAAGCGCGCGATCAAAGATATTGAGAGATGCTACTCCAGGAACAACGTGCGGAAGTTTTACCAACAGGTAAAAAGAACGTGCCAAGGAAAAAAACCCGCACAAAAGCCTGAAATATAGGAATGCAAACCTCGTACTAGAGTACATGGAAGGACCATTTCTGCACACTGTTAAACGGCGATGAAGACCAAAATCCCGCTGTTAGGCAGAATGAACCATTCAACATGGATGATGACAGACAAAACTTCCGTCCACCTGAACAAAATGAAGTAAGGATAGCAATATCTAAACTAAAAAATCAACAAAGCTGCTGGACCCGACGGACTACCCGCCGAACTTTTTAAAGCGGCCGGAGATGACCTGGTGGAGTGCATATACCAACTCATCTCTAAAGTTTGGTCAGAAGAAAGTATGCCTGATGAATGGAACCTCAGCATCGTTTGCCCGATCCACAAGAAAGGAGACCACCCTCTAAACTGCGCCAACTATAGAGGAATTAGTCTCCTGAATATTGCCTACAAAATCCTCTCTGCCGTACTATGTGAACGCCTGAAATCTTTCGTCAGCAACCTGATTGGCCCCTATCAGTGTGGTTTCAGATCAGGAAAGTCCACAATCGATCAAATGTTCACGCTACGGCAGATCCTGGAAACTACCCAAGAATTGCAAATCGATATCTACCACCTCTTTATTAATTTTAAGGCCGCGTACGATAGCATTTATAGAGACGAGCTATACAGAGCCATGTCAGGTTTTGGCATCATTGGCAGAACTCGGCGAGCTGTCACTGGAACGTTTGATAGCATTGAAGCTGAAGCGGCTAAGATGGGACTAGCAGGCAATGAGGCCAAAACGAAGTACCTGCTATCCACACACAACACCGGCGTATTGGACAAAATATTACAAATAACAGGTACGGTACAACTTTGAGGTAGTTAGGGACTATGTTTACCTCGGATCCGCTATAACATCTAAGGCTTCGCATTCACTATGTGCAGAATGTGCGCGCGGCATCAAGAGATTCTTCGGAGGATTTTTGACCCTACCTGCGTTAACGGTCTTTGGAGGAAAAGGTTCAACCAAGAACTATACGGGCTGTACAGCAACATTGACCTGGTCAAAAAATTACGCATATCACGTTTAAGATGGCTAGGTCATGTAGAGCGAATGGACAACAATGCTCCGGCTCGCAGGATCTTCGATTCCATCCCAGAGGGTAGACGCAGTCAAGGAAGACCTCGCCTTAGGTGGCGCGCTCAAGTGGAGGACGACCTCAATCAACTTGGAGTGCAAAACTGGAGGCAGCTAGCCAAAGACCGAGCTGGCTGGAGAGGCATGTTGGTTGAGGCCAGGTTCGTCCCGAACTGTATCGCCCCCTAAGTAAGTAATTAAGTAAGTTTAGAAGGCCTTACATAGTGACCCTATATGACGCTTTTTTGGTAAACATTAATACCATGCTGATTGTATGGATACTGCCATTTTCGAATAACTTTCGGAATAAAAAACAAACTTTCTGAAAAAAAACTAAAAAATAAAATCACAATATCCATGCTAAGAAAAAAACATTTTTTATAAGTCTCCACATCAAACAATTCAAAAATATGTTGTTCCTCAAAATTTAATAAATATGTACATATGTATGTACATACATAGTTCGACAGAATTCGACCAGTTATTCTGCAGAAATAAAGGGCGTTATATACTGTGGTTATGGACATAATATATTTGTATGTATGAAAGTATTTATATTTCTTATTTTTCAACTATTTTCCAGATACATACAGAAGCAGCAAGAAGCTTTTACGGAAGCCTGGAAAAACTAGCCATTCGAATTCTTGTCGCAGTTAAATGAATGGTATAATTTATATCGATGCATAATTAAATCAGCTATCAGCTGTTCAAACACTGGTAAGTTTTATTAATATTTAAAGTCTTCTTTAATAAATATAATTCAATCGGAAAATATACAAAAATCGTACACCCTGTTAGTATAACGCACGCTTTTTCAAATACCAAATTGCAATGTGTTTCTATTTCAAAATCCTGCGTTTTGAAAATGATATTTATCAAACAATTCGCAAATGTTAAAACAGAACTTTATTTGCTAAGGATAATGGCACCTATAGGAAAGAAAATACCTTTTTTCTTGTAATATTTATTAAAAGCTTCATGGCTAACAAGCCAAGTAATATCCCACTTCTGATTCTTAAAATCTACATACATCGAGCTCCTTTTGAACTGATTTTTTTTATATATATATGTAAGTAGACTTCTTAACCCTTTGCTAATTGTAATCGATGTTAACCCTTAAATGTTTTATATTTACAAAATTAAATTTTAAAGACTGATTTATTTAAAAAAAAAGAAAATTTATCGGAAAATCTAACTAACCAAATCATAAAATCCATACCCATTTATTGTTGCCATTTGACTTCGAAAATCCAGCCAGATTGTGGGAGCCATTTCATGACTTTTATCGATATGTCCATCCACGTGGAGTATCAACTCTCCAAGCCAAAGGCATTAATATTCCAAAAGGTAGCCCATCACTTCAGAACCAAAAACCATTACAGAGGAATATTTTGCCATTCATGCATATTCCTGGAACATGATTCCACCTCGATCCAACATCAATGCTGGACCAAGGGTTTTTTGATTGGAACAAAGGATTGTTTTATTGCTGAGGGCTCTGTTTGTGGCTTTGTCATTTCAGGTAGTTCCTAAATGGAACCATGTTTTTAATGCCTTTTTTAAAGCTGTTTTGGTTCAAATGGCAGATGGGTACTCAAATGTTCAGACAAGTTTTGCTGTTATTTTATATGCAGAGAATTTTTGTTTAGTTTAAGAAAAAAGTCTTAACATTTAAAAATAGCGCCTTTGTGCATCATTTATTCAAACACACTGATGACTGAGGTTAGTGAGGTTGGGAGTTGAGATTTTTGATTTAAGCCACGGAATCCACTGCTTAAATATTAGACTTAACTGAGGAACTGTCATTTAAGTTGGGTGGTTATTATCTGCGTTTAGCATCAGTGTTTATAACCATATGAAGAGGAATTCAAAGGCACAACAGTGGTTATAGCATTTGTGACAAAAAACCGTTCAAAACTTATTGGTTCATCGCTAACTTCTGCCTCATTCCTTTAAAAATCCCAGACTACAAACGTTCTAACCGTTCTTCTCCTAAAAAAAAAGAAGACTATCTCCATTATTTGTTCATCCAATTACAACCTAATAACACCCAAAACAAACCATATTCCAAAACACCAAGAGTCGATTTATTGATTGACATCCGCATAGATTCACAATTTCCTTGTTGAATTTACAATAAAGGATCATTGGACTCATGATACAGATATCGATAGGGTCCTTTCACTTCTCGAATACCTCATAACCATCAACACTCAACTTTCTTCACTTATCTTGTGTCCTCTCCAAATAAAAATCAATATAATATCCTCAAAAAAATCATCCAAAAAAAAAATCCTATCTTATCCTTAAATTGAATTCCAATTTACGTAAACGTCCATTCAAATAAATATTTTTTGTGCCATCATCAACAATACACTCAGTGGGTCGTGATTCTGGCAGTGTCTGGTGTACTGTGTACTCTGTTTTCCATGTAATTGGTCAGATTGAATCAAAACACACCAAACTCCTGATGGGATGAAGAAAGAACGAATCATTGAACTGTGAGGACAAAGGACCTACCCTGACGACCGACTTCGACGGGATGATTATGAGGAGAAGATGATGTCGTTTGGGAATCCAAGAAATGTATGTCAAGTTGGCAGTCACATTCAGAGTAACATAATGGTGCAAATGCGGGGGTTATGGAAGAATTGGAAATGCCACATGATTGTCCTCCTTTAAATCTCTACCCACCGGACTCCTCTAAGCTGCTTAGTTACGACTTGCGGATCAATCAACAAGGAATGCTTTCTCATCGTTTGGATTTTTTAAAGTGCATCGCTAGATTATAAGAAATCGGAGGTATCACTGGGACATTTCGAAAATCACTCGTTACTCAATTCCGTACGTTAAATTGCTTCTTTAAATCACTTCAACTATACAGCTGAAGATATGCAAGTTTTTTCTCGTGATAAGTCAATTGTGTGAAAGGTTATGTAGAAGTTTTGGACGGATTAATAAAGAGGTTTTAGATTATAATTAAAAAGGCAACCTTTTATTGAAATAATAATTATTTCCATCAACAACTTGCATAAGAAGGGGTGCATCACATAAGTTTACAAAAAAATGCGCGTTTTAAAACCATACTAATTGAAGCGTTGAGAATGAGAAGGGGTCAAGTGACATTTTTTTTATTTAAATTCATTACATGTTGGTGTTTTACAAAATTTTTAAAAAAATTCAGCACTTGACCCCTTTATGCGATAATGAGTTTAATTTATTTTTTATGAATAAGGGGTCAAGTGTAAGTTGGGTATCTTAGCAATTTTTAGGCTTCTTTTTGTTACCAGGAATTTCCGATAAGGCCTTTTCATAGAACCAACGGTGCTCTTAGGGAACAACATTTTTTTTCGATTCTCCCGAAGTCACGATCACTATCCAGATATGTATGACCAACTTCCGGGAATTTGTGGTCAATGACATCAAAATATCCTTGTAAAATCAGCGCCTGGTATAAACAAATCATGTTGAAATTTTTGTTCTGGCCTGCACAGGAATCTGACCAGATTATGAGGTGCCTTCTACTGCCAACAGATGGATTTTGTTGAATGAAAGTCCAAAGTGAGCTTATGACCTCTACCTGCTACTTCGGTCTGCAACGTCCTCCGTTAATGTGAACATATACCATCTGACGTAATGAATACTAATAAAGGGACTACTTGTTTCCCTTTTAATGTAACACACTGCGCGGGCATTCGGAAGATAGGGAGGGGAGAGATAGGAGGTGTCGATTAACATTGGTTTTGAATGTTTGCAGATCAAAATGGCAAGAGAAAATCCCGCCGGGTAAACTATTCCAAATTCGTGTCGTTCGGCTAAAAAAAGAATCCCTATATTTCACGGTACGTCCGAAATTGGGCTCAATGGTAAACTGATGAGCATTCCTTGCGAGACGAGTATTACGGGCGAAACTTTTAAGGGGAGGAATGCAACTGGCTACTTCGAGTGAACATTTTTTGAAAAAGAAACGATAAAATAAGGAAAGACATGAGACATTGCGTCGGTTTTCGAGAGGGGCAATTGTTTCAGCGGCAGTTCTATTTCCTATCAATCTTAACGCTCGATTTTGAATTCTATTAAGCAGGTGAAGCGATGTTTGTGAAGCACCTGCCCTGAGGTGGGAGTTATACTCGAATTTAGGGCGTACAAACGCTTTATAGATTGTAACCAGATCAGATGGGGAAAAATACTTCTTACACCGATACAGAAAACCTAAGCACTTAGCAGCGTTCTTAGCGATCTCAAATATATGGTCGTTCCAACGGAAGTTGTCGTTGACACACATACCGAGTACTGAGAGCTTTTCGGTTTCTTCGATGTAAGTGCCATTCATGGACAATGACATTGGGGGTTTATTTAGCTTTAACGACAGAAGACAGCATTGGAGTTTCGAAGCATTAAACTCCACACGATTCCTATTACCCCATTTGACAATGCTGTATAAATCGGAGTTTAATGAGCTTGACATACGGCACCGTTGCAATTGTACGTCCGAAGGCGAAGGACGGGAATTATCGAACGAAAAAGTTGAGGGTAGAGTCGTCAGCAAAACAGTTAAGTGGATTAGAAGTAACAGACAGAAGATCATTTATAAAAATGAGGAAAAGTGTCGGGGACAGAACAGAGCCCTGGGGCACACCAGCATTTATTTTGTGGGAATCAGACTTGAATCTGTCCAATACAACTTGTATTGAACGGTCCAGAAGATAGCTTGTAATCCAAAGAACAAGAATATCATCGATCCCAAAAGCACGCATTTTCGATAAGAGAGCTTCATGCCAAACTCTTACTTTCACTTCCATTTCACAATGGAACCATTGTTCCATTGTTCGGTGAGATATGCCATCAGATCACCAGTGGAACGGTTGCCGCAGAAGCCATACTGACGGTCATGGAGAAGCTTTCGATCTTCGAGATATTCCTTAAGCTGACGGTTAATCAGTGTTTTCATGACTTTAGAAAGAAGGGATGTCAGTGCTATGGGTCGGTAGGAGGAGGGGGAGGATGCGTCATCTTTCTTAGGGACAGGCTGGACAAATGCTGTTTTCCATCTTCTAGGAAAGATTCCAGAAGAGTAGGAGCGATGGAAAAGCTTACGTAGTGACTTTGCCAGTGTGGAAGAACACCTCTTCAGAAGAATCGGGGGTATACCATCCGGGCAAGCGGATTTGTGTATATCGAAATCTTTGAGAACTCTTGCTACTGTACGATTGCGGAAAAAAATCTGTCCCATGGAAAAATTTACATTCTCAAGTACAGGAGTTGCAACGTTGCTATGCGGCAGCGTGGAGCTGGCAGCGAAATGGGCGGCGAGAAGGTTTGCCTTCTCTGAAGAGTAAACAATTGGTTTTTTATTGTCGATGAGCGTTGGAACCGAAGATGTTGAGGAGTTTTTAATATTTTTTACAAATGACCAAAAATTTTTACTGCCTTTGGGACACTGCAGAATTTTTTGCCGTAATTTTTGGTCATGCAAAAATTTGGTTCTTTGAATAACGGAGTTGCATGAGTTTCTTACTTGTTTGTGCTTTTTCCGATTTTCCTATGTAGGGTTGGCTTTGTAGGATCGAAAACTTACTTTTTTGAGTCTGATAGCTTCTTTACACTAAGAATTAGGTTGTAAAACCACATCTGGCGTAGGTAGAAAGCCTTGGAAGTTGTTAGCCTAGGCAATGTCATAGTTTGTTGCAAATCGACTGTCAAATAGTAGATATTTGAATCCAGTTATAAAGTGAACAAAAAGCATCTTTGCAAATAATTTCAGATGTTCCGTTTATTACGACCGAATACTGGTATGTGAAATTTGTTGGGCTTTTTTTCGGTTGAGATATTTTCTTAAAATGCTTTTAAAAAGCAAGACATTTTTTAAATTAATATCAAGCTTATAAAACGCACTCAATGTCTCTTTCCTTTTGTCGAACTCAATTTTTTTCTGAACAGGGGAAACGACAGTCTCTATTTGGTCCGCAAAGATTTCCTGGAGCAGCAGCAGTTTTTTCTTCTTGTCTCAAGCCTTTTCTGGTAATATATTCCTTATCTTGCTCTCTTAGAAGCGCAGCCTTGTGCTGCTTCCACTTATAAGGCGTTCTTAGTTTTTTTTCTTTGTTATTTGTGGTGATTTGTTTTCCGTAGTAAGTGTAATCTTATTTCTTCCATCTTCAATAATCTGCATAGGAGATGCGGATACATTGCTTCTATCACTGTCACTGCTGCTTTCTGATAAAATATTATTGTCTGGAACATATTCGTCGCTGTCACTAGCAGAAAAATCAGCTTCCATATCACAATTATTGTAAATTAATTTCCTTCCGAAAGATGATTCCACCATTACCCTATTTGGCATGAGCTTTAAGCTTTAGAGACACTCTTAACAATCAGCGTGTAATACTAAACACATTTTATTGAAAATACGGTATCAATATCAACACGAAAAGAGCTAATGAAGACTTAAGAGTTAAGAGTGGAGAACAACAAAGATCGTTTTTCGTTTCAGTCTCTCGATAGAATCCAGTCGAGAAGGTTGACTAATAAAGTGATCATTTTTTTTTAACTTTTTTCACTCAAATATTGTAGTTTTATTTTTGTTTAACAAAAGCAATCTATTGTTTTCTCTAACTTGAAAGTTATATTTGTATTATTAATTACTATTTTTTTTTTGTTTTGCGTTGCTTTTATTATTTGATTTGCTTTTTTAGAAACGAAACTTTCCCAAAATGCACTGTGAGATATATTCAACCAGTTAACCAGTTAATTTGTTCTTAAGACATTTTATTCATATAAATAAATTAATCTAATATACAATCTACCTACATATGTATATCTGTCCAGCTGTTGGCATTCGACATCATTTCCTTGAAATGCAAAACCCATTGTAACTTCAAAGAATTTCCTTTCGAAAAGGGTATTCAAGGTTCTTTATTCCTTTTTTTTTTGTTGCCTTATTTCTCATTTCCTTGAAAAAGGGTTACTTTGATATCAACATTCTGGATCTTCATTCTGCATATACGAACTTCAAGAAAGAGAAATCCCATTAAACAGTCCTTTGCTGTTTGCTGAAGTCCAAAAGTTTAAGGACCAGAGCAATTCACAGCGCAGCAAAGCAACAATTACAAAGAATTTCCTTTAGCAAATATTAACTTGATGGCTGAACTTCTTCATGCAAATAAAATGTCGAACTCTTCCTCTGTGAGTTGAGCATCTAGGGAATTATTTTACGGACGATATGACAAGCAAAGTTGCAAGTTGCAACGAAGAAACGATTTTAGGATGACACGACAAGAAAAACACTGAATGCGAAAGTACATTTGTAAATAATAACAGTACTTTTGAAAATAAATTAAGAGATGCAGTTAGGAATTTCCTTAATTTATTCGATGAAACAAACTTGTTCAAATAAATGACACAAAGTTTCAACTCTCTGTTGAGTGACAAAGTTTGTTGAATTCACTCAAATAAAGTTTTAATTTTATATTTGTTTGCTTGAATTATTTCAGCAGCAATCAGTTTGGAAATTGATTGCAATTTGTAGGGAATTTTATTTAAATATTTTTGTTTGTATATTTTTGAAATTCAATGGAACGCAGTTTGAATTTTTATCGACTTATTTTAGAATGAATGTTGATAGATAGAATGTAGAAGTTGACCAGAAAACAAACTAATTTGAAATGAAATGCTCTTTAACAATTTCGCGCCCAGAAGTCATAGTCATCAAATCGTTCGGAAAAGGCTTTAATTATTGACAATGGTGTCCTATATCATTGTTACTTTGACATTTGCGAATGAAACGACAGATGAATAGAATGATTCTAGGTAATTATTTTATGTTTTTTAAAATTAGAGATAATTTTATTTTTGTTTTTAATGTAAACTTGAACTTCTCCAATTAACCACAACTTTGACAATTTTATGTAAATGAAATATTTTTAGAGAAAACCAAACCTAATCAACATAGTTTTTTTCGTGTATTGAATTTAAAAGCATCTTGAACTGTCATTAATATTGTTTTCATGAGTTAGTCATGAATATTGAATTAGACTGATTACCCTTGTAACAATAGCCCGTATGTCTTAACAAATTAAATAATAGTTTACTTAATTTTCTTGAGCAATGTGTATTTTTTTTTTTGATTATTTGAAGAACGAATTTCCTTCGTCATTCTCTTTTTAAAAGTATCTATGAAATACTCTGTGGATACATTTTTTATCTCTGAAACAATTAACCACACGTATTTTAAATATTTAATTTTGATGAAATATGCAAATCCACACGTAACGTGAGTGTAAAAACAACTTTAAAAACTTTATATTTTTATATTAGATGCTATAGAATGTCTGTTCTTGGCAGTATTGAAATAAAATGGTTTCAGAAAATCCATATCCGCCATATATCTACATGAGTAGTATTGCAAAACACACACCAAATAATCATCCTGGATCCTGCATTCGAAAACAAATAAATGAATAAATATTGTAAACTATCATGTTATGTATACAATAAATTAAATTGATTAATTAAACAAAAATGTTGAAATAGAATTTGGAAGCAATTTGAAGAATAACTTAAACTGCTAACCCAAAGGGATATTAGGCACCAGTAGTTACAATTAACTTATTATGTAGATTCAACTTGTAAACTTGCTTTAAATTCGATAGCAATTTTTTACCTATATATACATTTTTCGACAACTTTTACACACGAGTCCTTATTTAAGCCACTGTCACGTAGGTCTATACCGGTTTAAGTACTTGCTCGTGGATAAGTAGTTTTGTTAAAGAATTGGAGAATTTTCCAATGAGTCAGTTGCCTGTTTTTTTTTTTAGCGTGCCAGTCATCAGTCATACCTAGTTACCTTGTAACGTTAGCATACGGTTTTTATACGGACTTAATAGAGATAGGAACGTTGACATAATGCTGATTTGGATTCGCTTAGGACATTGCACCTTATGCCTTTCTGCCGTTCGTTATTTTATGAAGCAATTTCTTTAGTTTTTTGGTTAAGTAGGTACTGTTTCGATTGATACATAGCATCCATAAACTTGACTAGACAACTTTGAATTTAATTTGTGAGCGCGCACCCTTTCATTAATCATCGAACTGTCATTGTCAATTTATTCAGTAAACTCAACATTTTCATCATGGCAAAGTACAGGAGCGAGCAACGTCTGCAAATTATAAAAAAAAATTCTACCAAAATTCGGAATCGGTGACCACAACTTTAAGAGCGTTGAATTGTTTAATTTTATCGCAAAATCATCTTCAGTGACGAAGCTCCTTTTTGGGCTCAATGGGTTCGTCAATAAGCAGAAGATGCATTATTGGTCGGTGGTCGGGTGAAAATAGACATTTGCTTCATGAATCACCACTTCATCCACAAAAAAATAACAGTTTTTTGCGGTTTGCATGCCGGCGGCGTTATTGGGCCATATTTTTTCTTTGACGATAACGATCGTCACGTAATTAATGTGATTGGCCAGCGTTATCGCGCCATGATTGATTACCAATTATTTTTATCCGACTTGGACGACATGTGGTTTCAACAGGATGGTGCCACAAGCCAAACAGCACACCTTACAATCGATTTATTGAAGAGTAAGTGTGATGAGCGTGTTATCTCAAGAAATTGGCCAGTCCATTGGCTTCCTCGTTCGTGCAATTTAACGCCTCTAAACTATTTTTTTTTTGGGTCATTGGTTTATGCCAAGAGCTCAGACCCAACATTGTGGCCGAGTCATCGAAAGTTGGGTCCAACGAATCTACCGCTTCAAACGTGCCCACGGTGGCCACATGAACGAAGTCGAGTTCCTATTTTACATACTTTTTTCGAACAATCAAAATTTACAAAAATCGAATAAAAACTTTGAAATGCCGTTAATGTACCTATATCAAATTTAATTCGAAGATATTGCCGCACATAAAAGAAAGTACCGTAAGATCAAGTCGTGCTTTTATTTCCTTCTGAGAAGGAAGCTGATTTTCCTCGATCCTGTTCTGCACTTAGTAGTCCAGTCGATGTGTCGAAAAAAGTGATGGTAGCTTGAAAGTATTCCGAAGTTAATGGAACTTTAATGGGTGCATTAGGAATACTATCCTATCTTCAAGCCGATAATAAAGTTTTTGAGATATCACAAATTGTTTGCGTCTTATTTAAAGAAAAAATGTCCTTATTGTATAACCCTGTACTATGCAAAGATACTTCCTTCTGGAGAAAAAAAAATTTTAATTCTAAATATTCCGTTCCTTGCTTTTCATCCAGGTAATATTCAAGAATGTCATTATTGTGTATATTCGTTTCGGAAACACCCATCATTAGTTTTAATCTTAGGCCTTTGTGTTTTTTTTTTGTTAAATTCTTTACACAAAATCCCGCTTCACGACAATGTGACAGCGCTGCATATTTTTCTATTAACATGAATTCAGTTACACTAATTGATGAGAATCAACAAGAACGAAAAATTCATACAAAAACAGTGAATGATATATGTATGTAGGAGAAAAAAGGAAATAAAACAGTTTTGTTCTATCTAGCAACAAATTTTATAACCCGATACATTTCGGGTTACTTTGATATCGCCTTGTCTAACTTGATGGAAAATGTTGATAGACATTTTAATGAGACAATGAGGTTTACTCGAATGTGTGTAGAGTAGAACTATAGGCAGAGGAAACGTGGTTATCTGAATGGGTTGTTGGGTGGGAAAGTAGAATGTTGCATTTGCAGGTGTTATTAATGAAAAGTTATTACATATTTAGATTTATTAGTATTCATGTTGTTGAAAGTTCAATTTGAAAAGGTAACCCGGTAGGAATCGGGTTATATAGACAGACGCCATGCCAGCCATAAAGTAAATGGGCACACAGAATTTTGAAAAACAGAATTATGAAATACAGAATTTTGTACGTACAGTATTTTCCAAAAAAACAAAAAACTGAATTCTGGTCATACAGAATTTTGACAACCGGAATTATGACCCGCTCCCCTTCTTTATCACAAAGTGTTATCCGAAAATCAGTTGAGGGATAGTGTAGTCAGAATGACTTGGCTTTTATCTGAATGAGTTCAGAATGTTTTTATGACTTTGTTGATTCATTTATTCCCCAACGGACAGATTGAACCAAATCCCCGAAGAATTCCAAGAAGAAAAGGTGGTCTCCAATAGTGACAGCTTGTCATCTTCCAGAGAGATAAGCTAAAATGAGTTTCTAGAGAAATGTAATAATAATTATGTTTATAAGTTTTTGACACAATTATGGTCAAAACTGCCTTTGAATAGTCTAGTATTACTAAAAACATTATATGGTCTTCTTCTAGAGTCGTAGTAATGTTGCTAACAGATTATTATGGATGGCAGGATGGACTTAAAAATTGGTCTTAAAGACTGTTGTAAACTATCGAGGCTACCCAGACTCACTCATACATGGTAAAACGTTTATTGACAGTTTCTGTAAAGTTTTTCCAAAATTTACGGCCATTTAACGAAAGAAGTAGGCGATGTTTGTACCAACTGGGTTTTTCTAAATGAACAGGACCAACAGTAATATTACGTAAGTAACGATAGGCTCAAAGATCTTCTGGTAGGCCATAACGTTTTCTTTTTTTGTTGGATTTTGTGTTATTTTCATTCGAATTTCAGCCGAAAATCAAGGTCATTCTTTATATCTTATAAGGTTTTGTAAGGGACCCAGCTTACTTCTCTTACATCTCGCTCAAGAGATTGATAGTGTAGGTACATGATAAAGAAACATAAAAAATCATGTAACCATATTCACCAATTCATTATGTATTTAGTTTAGTTCATTATTGTGAATAAAGAGGGTAGTTGAAGACTGACGCCCGTCGAGTGAGGACGGAAAATATCCAATGAGTGTATTTCATTTCTTTAAATGAGTGTTTTAATAGTTTATTTAAAATGTAATTTCGGCTTACCATAGTGAATTTTTTTAAGTCACGAAATTGACATTTATACAGATCATCAGAGAGATGGAAATGAATAGCAAGATGGAGTGAGGCTTAGTCTTGTTTTGAAAGCCAGGAGCTTGGAGTTGATCAAATAGGAACATTGTTCCAGGTTACTCAAAAAATATATATGTACTTCAAGGAGTGTAATGGTGCTTTTTAAGAAAAAAGTAGGATAAAGTATGTTTACTAGATGGAGAATAACATGACTACTATCATTCAGTTTAAAAGGCTTAAATCAGTAAAAAAGATCACTATTTAGATTCCTACAAAGGAATAGACACATACAAATTTAGGTATTTTCAAAACATAGCCTATTTTCTTCAAGTAGAATAACCAATCAATTGCTCAACTATCTGAATTATTTCATGATAAAAATAATCGTTAAAACCTTCCTTATTTAAATAGCATAAGATAAATACGAACAAATCATAAATATACTCCAACAATAGTACTTCTAGCATCTTTTTCACTTGAAAGTGAATTTAACAGGGTGCACCAAAATTAATTGTCAAGGTAGATAGTTTGATAAGTAAATTTTGTAGAAATCTAAACGATATTTAAAATTTGCAACTCCAAAATGTTTGATTGCCAAAGTATTGGTAGTAAAAAAAAAAATGGAAAAAAGAAATGTATGAATGTAAGTATCACTGATTTTAGTTTTGTTTATATAAGACCCACCTAGGTGGCGCCAGTCTAGAATTTTTTCTAAAATTCTTATTTACTAACCAAATTGGCTGAAGTTTATACCATAAAATATTTAAACAAAAAGAAAGTCTTTGGTTTAATTTGCACTGAATAAGTAGCGCTGGGGTTAAACAAATTTACAAAAATTAGTTTATCAGTGAATATGTATAGTTTTAATTTTGATAGTTTAAAATTCCAAGACTGTGTGTATCCAAATATTTATCTGTATTTTGTTAAACTGAATAAGAAACATGCCATTTTCGATTTAAAGAAAATCTATGGAAAATCCGAATATCGCTGTGTCAGTCAGCTGATATGAATAGCAATTCAAAATGAAGAGTTTTATATGGACAATTTTAAATATGGATAAAAGGCCATTTTTTCACACTTCACATATCACGTGATGGATTTTATTATTTTTAAAATTATTTCTATTATTTCCTTGAAGGATTTTCTTTTTATCCAAGAAAAATCATAGGTAGTAGTGAATTTTTGTTGAACACCCTGTAATCATATGCATTAATAAAATTTAAAGCACACAAATAGAATTAACTTTTCAATTGAACTGTGCTAAAAGGGAATTTACAAATACGCAATTAGCGAAAATAAATTGAATGCTTAAGGCAAATGCCAATTAGTGTTTGGGATTTTTGAAATCAAAAAACCATTAAGTTTGTGTTCTTGAAAGTCAAAATAAATTATGAATTTACAAAGACGTGCTCTATTTTTTTTTTCTATGTATTTACTTTGTCCTTTGGCATTTTGTTAAGGGTTTTCAAACTTACTTTTCACAATACTCACACTTAATATAAATACTATAGTGTTCGTTTGTGGGCGTTGGGAAGCCATTGGGACAGGAACTCAACTAGTATACTAAGTTTTTTCCGATCTCTCTCTCTTTCTCTCCATGATAGTTTAAAGAATATAAATATATTAAAGTTTTTGAAATTGAGTTGAATATCATTGATTTTGAAACATGAAAACGAACTATAAAATATCTCTTTAGGCTAATTTGATGGTTTGTTTTCATCAAAATTATTGATTTAACCACTGTTTGACTAATATGTTTCAAGTACGTGCTTTGCGGTTACCTGCTAGACATTTGAAAGCTATTGGGAAACCACTTGCTACCAAAATAATTTGAGAATTCAGATCTAGGTCATGATGTGGCCAATTCTGACTAAGCAATTCATATGCAGAGAACAATTCAACCGAACCTTATGATGAGATTGGTTAGGTAATTATTTTTTTGAATATAGTGTTATATGGTTTTATTCCTTATTTGAGGCTTAGTAATCAATATTTTGAAATTTGCAAGTTGAAGTTCTTTCCTTAATTTTGTTTTTTTTTTAACATTTTTATTGCTCGATTTTCTTTTTTTAATTTCTTAAAAAATTGCTTAAGAACCCAATTTTTACTTGCGATTTAGGTACTAAAATGCAAGTTATAGACTCGAGCAAACAAAAAAAATCTAACAATCGAACATGACATTACGATAATAGAGAAGTTGAAAAAAGTGGATCCGGAAATTCCGTCCGTCTGTCTGTCTGTATGTCTGTTCGCGCCTCTACAGCCTAAACGGATGGGCCGATTTGCTTCAAACTTGGTTTTTTGTATTTATTAGGTAGTATCTCGGGGGGTGTTTTTCATTTTTCTCTAGGTCGAAAAATAACGGTACCTGCCATACAATTTTTAACAAAAAGCTTGATTTTCTCAAACACGGCTCTAACTAACGATTTTGATAAAACTTTCAGGGTGCTATTTTTTTTTACAACAATACATATTTCAGTTATAACGAATTTTTTGAAATTATTTCTCTAACGGTACATCTCATATAACCGGTTTTTTCAAATGCGGTTTTATCGTAAACTATTACCCCGATTTCAATAAAATTTTGCACACAGGAAGTCATTTATAATTAAATAAATATTGCATTTCAAAATTTTCAAAAACTATTTTTTCGATTTTTATAAATTTTCTAAAAAAAAATTGGGTTTCGAAATATTTTGAAAATGGGTTGATTGAATTTTTTTGAATTATTTTCCCAGGTGAAAACTACAGTATTCCATATAATAGAAAAAAAATTAAATATTTTTTCGGGAAGTTTTTCAAAAAAACAACTTTTTAAAGAAACTGGTAGAACGATTTTCAATATTTTTTTTCCTCGAGACATTTAGTTTTAATTTTTTTTGCATACTTAGTTTTTCCGAGAAAACTTTTCAGCTAATTGAAAAAAATTCATTTTTTAAATTTATTCGACGATGTGACCGCACATATGAGCAAGTACGTGCGATCCAGTTGTGCAATTTATTTTTTAACATTTTTATTGCTCGATTTTCTTTTATTTATTTTCAAAAAAAAAATTGCTTAAGAAAACCCCATAAAAAATAAATTGCACGACTGGATCGCACGTACTTGCTCATATGTGCTGTCACATTGTAGAATAAAATTTAAGTAAATTATAGTGAACATCAAAGCATTTAAACGATTTTTGTGACTTTTTATTGGTCGAATAAATAAAGTACGTTAAATTGCATTGGGTGAAATAATTTAAACGTTATCTTATTTCCTTTTTCTTTAGGTAATGTTAAAAAGTGTGATTTTTTTTTCAAAATCGTAGGAGCGGTTTGGAAATAAAACGGTTTTTTTAACCACTTTTTTTTTTAAATAAAAAAAAAAACAATTCAAGAATACAAACTTAAGGACAAAAATAAAGTAAGTTTAAGAACAAAATTTATCAAAAAAAAAAAACTAAAATTAAACAAAAAAAAATCACTTAAAAATTATTAAAAATACAAAAAAAAAGTTTTCGAAAAAAAAATTAATGCGAAATTACTAAGGCTCAGTCCAAAATACATCCGTACAGACAGACAGAATTTGGCCAGTAACTCAAATATGTTTCTCCATCATCGTAATGTCATGTTTGATTGTTATCTCAATTTTTTTTGCACGAATGCATAACATGCATTAAAGTACCTAATCGCAAGTAAAAACAGAGGGATTAGTTGATTTGCTCGCTTCTGAATTCTCCTACAAGTACTATCACCGGAAGTAGGTGTCAAATAAATCTTCTTACCGTAAAATTAATGTTAACACATTTAAAGATTTAATTTAATTACCTTTTTTTATTAACTTATGCTAAACTAAGCCATTTTTTTTCCTCTTCCTTAACTTATTTTATAACCAAACATTCCCACTTTAACTCGACGAAACTGAATTTATGCATGCAACTATCTTTTACAAAAAATCATATTAAAATGCAACCACCACCACGCAAAATCCTTGATGTTGAAAAACTAGTAAAAATGCTCTCCGATATTTTTTTAACGATTATTCCTCTCCTCATCAACCAGGGTAGCCAATTTTTTTTCTTTTCTTTTTCAAAAGATAAATAAAGTTCCTGGAAAATGCACGAACTTGATTTGGTTTTCTGCTTGTTTACCTTTCACGTTCTGAATGAGTCTTCAGAAAAAAATAGCTCCTTTTTATGCTCTCTCTTTTTATAACTTAATTGGAGTTGAAAAAGTGTGCAACATTAAAATTCGAAATCAAAGGGAAGAATCAACAGAGTGAGCTTATAGAGGAAAAAGATCACAGAATTTATCAAGGATAAGGAAATACGAGTGGTGTATATAAGGTAGGGATGAGGAAGATATTTAAACTTTTCTAATGATGAGCTTAGAACCACAAACCAAGCGGATTTAAACACTATGAGTTTTTTTTACTGCCACCTACCATGGAATCGGTTGAATCTTTAATGCTGAAGGAGCAGTCTATATGTTGGCCAATATTTGTGTTTGTTCACATCTGGAAAAAAACTTTTCATATTACAGTTTCCTGCATCATCAAACCCCTTCAGAAGTTTAAGGGTGGAGAGGGGGGGGGGGCGAGGTAATTCAAACTTTGTTGCTCCACTTATAGGTTTTTTCGGAAAATATAGTCATTTTTGGCTTTTACTGGAGCATGGAAGGCAATAAAACGAATTATTACAAAAAAAGCAGGGAAGATTATAACGACAAATAAAAATAAGTTCCTGAAAGTTCTTGCATCTGTGACTAGCCACACATGGACTTTAAAGGCGCAGATGGCACATAAGCTGAATCTGCCCCTTATTGAAGAAAAACCAACCAACAGTATTGTAATATTTTGGCCTGGGGTTCGACAAATAAAACTCAATCAAAATTCCAAAATAATACAACAAATCTCTTTATTTAATGAAACACAAGGTCTTTCAGTTTAAATAACACCAAATTTTACTTACTTTTTACGCTTCCAGTTGTTGACAATTCCACTTTCGAAAATAAACTGAACTTTCAATACCATCTACTCTTGTATCTATACAAATTTACAAGCTTCTGAAAGCTTCTGTCTGGTTCTGGTACAATCTAAGCTTTCGAGTCTCGAATTAGTACTTCAATTTCGATTTAGTACTCAGTCAAAACATATTGTAAATATGTAGCATACTTTTAGGGGCATGGTTTTTGTACACAATAAATGTTGGTTGTTGTACACAATGAATCCAACAGATGTCGTTAATTTACAAAATGTATCCTCCGAAGGTCTAAACTTGTTGCCACATCACAGTTTTATTTCGACTTAAATCCAAAAAGTTCTTTATATCGATTTCGTTCTATATATTCGTCTATCCTTTGATTGCTTCGAAACAGTCAAAGAATTTATCAATCTGATTCGTTAAACGATCATTATCCAAATTTATATATATTTTTAATTTTTTTTTCTTTCTCTTTTGTTATTATTTGTTATTATCATTTATAATTACATTTTTTTTCTTGATTTTTATATTATTGTATAATTTATTTACCTTTTTTTTGCTTTTCTGTTTAACTTTTGTACCTTATTCTAAATGAGTAATTATGGTTTAAGTGATGATGGCTTGATCTTAGGGTCAATGTTAAGAGTATTTAGCAACCAACGTGCTGATGGTTTTAAAGTTTGTCACGTCAACGCTCAAAGTCTGCGTACAAAAAATTGATGAATTTAGATATGTGTTCGGAGGTTCTGGAGTCGATGCTATTTGCGTTTCTGAAACTTGGTTTCCTACAGAATTTCCGAGTACTGTGTTTAATTTAAGCGGTTACAGGCTTTTTAGAGCTTATAGAGGAAATAGAGGTGGTGGTGGTGTGGTTTATGTTAGAGATGGCATATCGTGTATGTCGAGTCCTGGGAATGACATCGAATATATATTTCTGGACATTGTTAGTGGCGAAGATAAGCTTTTACTAGGTACAATCTACAGACCAAACAGATATGTGGATTTTGCACTACTCATGCATCTTTTAGAAACAATTTTACTGACATCACCTCAAATCATTTTATGTGGAATCCATATTAATTGACTGTATGTGTTCATTTAATTTGGCACCAGTTAACGTTTCTATACCAACTCATTTTGCTAGTAGCAGCAGTTCATTGATTGATGTCTTTTTTGTAAGTAATATTGATGAGATACTCTTTTACGATCAACTTTCTGCTCCTGCTTTTTCTAAGCATGCACTAATTAATGTAACGGAAGATCTGAGACGTGCTATCGACGAGGACAAAGTGAGCTTCCTAGTCCTATTGGATTTTTCGAAAGCTTTCCACACCATCAACCATTCTCTTCTCAAACAAAAATTGATAAATCAACATAACTTTTCATTGCGTTCAGCAAATCTATTGGTTTTCTACCTTTCTGAAAGAAATCAGGCTGTGTCTATTCCAATAATGTCTCCTCCTTACTGCCAGTCTCCAGAGGTGTACCACAAGGTTCAATTTTAGGACCTATGCTTTTCACGCTTTACATAAACGAACTGCCATCTTTTTGAAATTCTCCCTTGTACAAATGTATGCGGACGACGTGTAACTCTTGGACTCATTGAAAATTGTGTTCTTAACATCAACGAGGCCCTTCAAAACATACATCTTTGGTCTCAGCGAAATGATATATCTATCAGAAAAACCTTTGGACACTTTATATTTTCCTCGCCTAATTCTAAATGATTTTACTATAGACTTCGTGGATACAGCTAAGAACTTGGGAGTGGTTTTTAACAGAACATTATCATGGGATAACCACATAAATTCCGTAAAGTCTATGGAGCCCTTAGGTTACTTCGAAATTCTCAAAGCTTAACTCCAATGGAAACTCGAAAAATGTTGGTTAAAACCTTGATTATTCCTATACTTACTTATGGCTGTGAAATTTATTGCAAGTGCGACGCAGTAAGCTTGCGAAAATTAAATGTAGTTTTTAACCACGCAATTAGATATATTAACGGTCTAAACATATATCATCATGGTTCCGAATTCGGTCACAGCTTATAACGGGTTTTTCAATAAGAGCGCTACAAAAGTTTTTTTAAAATAAAACAAAAACAGTTTTGGATATCAATGAAATTCTTTATTCTTGAGAAAGAACCTTTAATGCCATTATGTACGAAACTCGATTTCTTTTGCATGGCCACCACGGGCACGCTTGCAGAAGTCCAGACGCTGACCCCAATTTTCGACGGTTTTCAAGCACAAATCGGCCAATACTGCTGCAATTTCACGTTCGATATTCGTACGAAGTTCATCAATCGTCGCTGGCTTGTTGGCATAGACCATAGACTTGACGTAGCCCTACAGGAAATAGTCTAACGGCGTCAAATCGTACGACCGAGGCGGCAAAGCGACTGGACCATTTCGTGAGATAATACGTTCTCCAAACTTGGTTTCCAATAAATTGGTTGTGACATTCGCTGGGTGGCTTGTGGCGCCGTACTGTTGGAACCACATGTCCTCCAAGTCCATATCATCCAATTGGGGTCAAACATATTCGGTTATCATTGAACGGTAGCGATCCCCATTCACAGTATCGTGCCGGTCTTGATCATCACGGAAGAAGTACGGCCCAATGACGCCGCCGGCCCATAAACCACACCAAACCGTAATTTTTTCGGGATGCAATGATGACTCATGGAGTACGTGTGGATTGCTGCCTGACAAATACCGCATATTTTGTTTATTGACGAATCCATTCAGCCAGAAATGAGCCTCATCTCTGAAGATGATTTTTCGATGAAAATCCGAATCATTTTCAAGTTGTTGCTCAGCCCAATTCACGAACATACGACGCTTCTTATGGTCAAGCGGCTTCAGTTATTGCGTTAATTTAATCTTGTAAACAACCACGTCACAGAGATGCCCAACGCTTGAGAACGACGTGTGAGAGACACATTTGGGCTTTCTGAAACTGAAGCCTCAGCGGCAGCAATATTCTCGACACTACGGGCATTTTTTTGTCTCACTGGCACGGGAACATTTTGTACTGTGCCTGTGGATTAAAATTTCTCCACTAGACGCTCAATTGTTGATCTGCTAGGACGATTATGACGACCATAAATTGGACATAGCGCTCTTAACGTTGAGGCCACTGACTCCGAATTTCGGTAGAAAGTTTCAATAATTTCGACTCTTTGTTCGCTCGTATATTTTTCCATCATGAAATGGCAAACCTTACTGAAGAGAAATGTCAAAAGAGCGGCAAGAAATATGGCGTCGTTTGCTGTCCCTGTCGCTCTACTTTTGTAGCGTCCCTGTTGAAAAACCCGATACAATATGCAGTTTAAACATTTTCTACAATACTCTTAAATATCATAAAATCACATCGACCCGAATATCTTTACTACCGTCATTCCCCGACATATTTGCCTTACTCTGGAACTCTCTAGCGAGAGATCTGAGAAATCTTGATAATTCAATATCTTTCCAAAAAAAAATTAAAAATCTTTTTGTCATCGCAATAAAGTTTTTTTTAAGGAAAAAAAATAAAAAAAAGGAAAAAAAAAAAAAAAATAACAATAATAATTAAATTTTAATTTTTTTAAATTTAAGATGTTATATCTTTTGTGTATAACATCCTTCAATAAATGAAAAATGAAAATGAAATGAAAATAAAAGGTTATGACAGATTTATCAGACCAAGTCTGTGCTATTTCCACCATACCTTTGTTTTCTTAAATTTTTCAAGAACAATTTTAAAATGACTGACAGCTGAAGGCTAAAATCAATCTTCGATTAAAGATTAAAGCTAATAGGTCCACCGGTACAACGTTTTCAATTGAAATTTCCATTTCAGCAACCAACATTTATTTTTCAATTTCCTGCAAAAGGTTCCCATCAGCTGCACCACAAATAAAAAAAAAAAAATAAAACATTTTACCCTTACTTAAGGCTTTTATTTGTCAAGGATACGCTCTGCTCTGTTTGTTTTGCCCTTAAATTTTGAAAAGCAATTTTTCTTTCGACCACATATCAGGGTTTGTGTTATCATGATATCGTTCCCCTTTTCGGTTTCCATTTATAATTACAAATGTCCTCACCCCAGGATCCATTAAACCCCCATTTTGTTGTTGTGTCTAGCTAGGAACCCCACGTGTGTGGAAATATATAATGATATACATTTCCCAATCAAATATTTGCTTTCGAGCAAACTCTCACAAGAAATGAGTTTGTACAACAACATTAGCAGCAACTACAACAACATTTATTTTAAGTTGACATAATCTGCCACAACTCTAAGAGCGATTAAGGCTTTGATTAAAAATTATTAACACACACACACCAATACACAATCCGCCCTTAGAGTGTGTTCATTATGGTGGTAAGCTTAGAAACCCCATTACCACCCTGGGTGCCTATAATAGTCTAGGTCACAAGATTTTGAAGAACATGTCATCATAAAGTATATTACTCCTTGTATATGGTGTGGAGCCTCCAGTGTTGTTGCAGCGTACGTAATATATGACAGTTGATACCCCTGCTGCCCCCCTTTCGAGGGGAAATTTAATTTTGATAATCGATTGAGTTTAATCTCAGTCGATGGATAAATATTGACTGGCAAAATATATGGACGATGATGCAGCACCTTTGGTGGTGTGTAGGGAGGTTTTGGGGGGGTCTTGATTATAACTATTTTATAAAAGATTGACGAGCCATTTGATGGTAGGGGGTGTTTTAATTTCATTTATTTTATGCTGGAACGCAGTTTCAAGTCCTTCGATTTGTAAATTAATATTAAATGTTAATGGGTATTTGAGGGCATTTTTTTTAATATTTTTAAAAGCTTAATAAAACCATGATTTTTGCAAGGTGTAGAGAAACTGATAACATTTTCGAAGGCTCGGTAGTTTACATTAGTGTCATAGGTTGTAAAAGATAATATAAATCAAAACCCATGGCGCATGAATTTCTGAATCCTAATCATAAATTTAGGAAGTGCTCCTCCATCGTGGTTGTAGGGTCAAGATTTTGGGGAGCATGTCTGAGAATTACTTAAAAATGGCTGTGTTCTGATATAAAGGACCAAAAAAAAAATTTTGATAATACCACAGCAGTGTTTAACTTCATATGGTTTAAATTTAAAGAAGCCGAGATCTTTATAGTTAATTAATTTTTGATGAGTTTGATACGCAATAAAAAAATTGCGGGCGATTTCAATGTACACAATTCCAACTGGTGCCTCTATTCTGGTCAGACAACATCCAAAGGAAGGTATGTCAAGATCTTTGCTGGGTAACACCAAGTTTCCCAAATGATCTAAAAGTCCACTCGAACACAGGATGTTGCTGCCTATACTGTTGAATTGTTTCTTACTTCTCACCCTGATAAATATACCATTAGTGTAACTTCTCCATTTGGCACTTCAGACCATTGTATCGTTTCTCATCCTCCACCCATCCAGTTAAAGAAAAACTTCCCACCAGAACCGTTTGGCAATACGAGAAGGCCAAGTCTTGGTTTAATTCTGAGTGTAAAGAAGCTATCAGGCTCAAAGAAGTATGTTTCCGATCCTACAAAGCCAACCCTACAGAGGAAAATCGGAAAAAGCACAAACAAGCAAGGAACTCATGCAACTCCGTTATTGAAAGAACCAAATTTTTGCATGACCAAAAATAACGGCAACAAATTCTGCAGTGTCCCAATGGCCGTAAAAAATGTTAGTCATTTGTAAAAAAAAATATTAAAAACACCTCAACATCTTCGGTTCCAACGATCATCGACAATAACAAACCAATTGTTTACTCTTCAGAGAAGGCAAATTTGCTCGCCACCGCCTATTTCGTTGCCTCACAGCAACGTTGCCTCTTCTGTACTTGAGAATGTAAATTTTTCCATGGGACAGATTTTTTCCGCACTCGTACAGTAGCAAGAGTTCTCAAAGATCTCGATATACACAAATCCGCTGGCGCGGATGGTATACCCCCGATTCTTCTGGAGAGGTGTTCTTCCCTACTGGCAAGGCCACTGCGTAAGCTTTTCCATCGCTCCTACTCTTCTGGAATCTTTCCTAGAAGATGGAAAACAGCATTTGTCCCTAAGAAAGATGACCCATCCTCCCTCTCCTCCTACCGACCCATAGCACTGACATCCCTTCTTTCTAAAGTCATGGAAACACTGA
The DNA here is from genome assembly GCA_963971375.1 of Platycheirus rosarum. NCBI lineage: Eukaryota > Metazoa > Arthropoda > Insecta > Diptera > Syrphidae > Platycheirus > Platycheirus rosarum. The sequence continues at coordinate 7,784,971 of OZ020510.1, read as the reverse complement.
TTAACCGTCAGCTTAAGGAATATCTCGAAGGTCGAAAGCTTCTCCATGACCGTCAGTATGGCTTCCGCAGCAACCGTTCCTCTGGTAATCTGATGGCATACCTCACCGAACAGTGGAGCAAATCCTTACATCGCTTTGGTGAAAATAGGATTATTGCTCTTGATATCTCCAAGGCATTTGACAGAGTTTGGCATGAAGCTCTTTTATCGAAAATGCGTGCTTTTGGGATCGATGATACACTTGTTCGTCGGATTAGAAGCTATCTTCTGGACCATTCAATACAAGTTGTATTGGACGGATTCAAGTCTGATTCGCACAAAATAAATGCTGGTGTGCCCCAGGGCTCTGTTCTGTCTCCGACTCTTTTCTTGATTTTTATAAACGATCTTCTGTCTGTTACTTCTAATCCACTTACCTGTTTTGCTGACGACTCTACCCTCAGCTTTTCATATTCGTTCGATAATTCACGTCCTTCGCCTTCGGACGTACAATTGCAACGGTACCATATGTCAAGCTCATTAAACTCCGATTTATACAGCATTGTCAAATGGGGTAATAGGAATCGTGTGGAGTTTAATGCTTCGAACACTCAATGCTGTCTTCTGTCGTTGAAGCTAAATATACCCCCAATGCCATTGTCCATGAATGGCACTTACATCGAAGAAACCGAAAAGCTCTCAGTACTCGGTATGTGTGTCAACGACGACCTCCGTTGGAACGACCATATATTTGAAATCGCTAAGAATGCTGCTAAGTGCTTAGGTTTCCTGTATCGGTGTAAGAAGTATTTTTCCCCATCTGATCTGGCTACAATTTATAAAGCAGCGTTTATACGCCCTAAACTCGAGTATAACTCCCACCTGTGGGCAGGTGCTTCACAAACATCGCTTCACCTGCTTAATAGAATACAAAATCGAGCGTTGAGATTGATAGGAAATAGAACTGCCGCTGAAACAATTGCCCCTCTCAAACTCCGACGCAATGTTTCATGTCTTTCCTTATTTTATCGTTTCTTTTACAAAAAAATGTTCACTCGAAGTAGCCAGCTGCATTCCACCCCTTAAAAGTTTCTCCCGTAATACTGATCTCGCAAGGAATGCCCATCACCTTTGAGCCCAATTTTGGACGTACTGTGAAATATAGGGATTCTTTTTTTAGCCGAACAACACGAATTTGGAATAGTTTACGGGGCGAGATTTTCCCTTGCCATTTTGATCTGCAAATATTCAAAACCAATGTTGGTCGACACCTCCTATCTTTCTTATGCCCGCGCAGTGTGTTCTACATTAAAAGAGAAACAAATAGTCCCTTATGCACGCGTTAATTATAAAAAAAAAATTATTTGGCCAATAAAGTTTTTAATTGATAGAATATTTTTTGTTAAAAATGTATTTATTTATTTTCCTGACGGAATTTCATTTTTGGTGCCAGCTGATTGTCATTTGACTCAAATCGTTCCAATCATTTGCGTTTTCTTTCTATTCCAAGCAGCAGGAAAATAAAATTTCTGATGAAATTTGCAACAGGAAAAAGAAAATGTCCTGGTGAATTTTCCTGATTTTTCTAGCGCCTTATCCAGCAATTCATCCATTTTTCATGCAAATCCGTGTAGTTATTGAAGCGTGATAAGGAATCAAACATCCAAATGCAAAAAGATACAAACATCCCTATTTATATTAAAAGTAGGATCGATCGAAATAATTTCACTCAACCGTCGAGCATGGCATTGGTCATTGGATTTGGATGAATAACGGTATGAATAAACGTATTTTAAGCTATGTATTTCCTGGATAAATTCCTAAAATACATGCTGCTGTTTTCAGTGCAATTTTTTTGTCCATTCTAGTGAATTTTCTAGAAAAAAATTCCCCCTAAATGCAATGTTTCATTTCTTGTTGCAAATCAATCCACTATCGAAATGGATTTTCAGGAAACTTTGGTAGTTGATATACACAATTCACATTTGTTTACATATGTGCATACAGAAATGCATACAAATGCATACATATATGAAAAGAAATCATTGCTTAATTTTTGCGTTTAAATCTCAATCCTTGTATCCTGGCGAGTTATTTTACGATTTAAAATGCATAGGGTAAGTTCGGGTATTATGGCGCACCTGACTTCAGTCTGATATGACTTTACTACGAATACGAACAACGTTTTATAATTCAGTATTTTTTTTTTTATTAAATTCGGGAAAAAAGTAACATAAATAAATTAAATGCAAATGATAATTCAAGTCTTTAACAGAAAAAGGATGCACCTCTGAGGGCAATATGGCGGGGACCACTGACCACAAAGGAAACATTGCATCTACTCATCCTTTTTGGTTGTAGTGGTATAGTCTTCACCGCAAATTTTCTCCCCGAAATCTACGGCCCAATCCGACTCGTCGGTTGGATCTCAAAATTTTCTTGGTCGGATGACGTCGATGAGCGCCGCTTCATTTAAATTTTTGTTGGCCTTGCAATTTTAGTCTTAAGACACTAGGTATGAAACTATAATTTACATGAAAACTTCATAGCAACTACGCACAAAAAAATTTATTCGTTTCAAATATTTCTCGTTACACAACAAAACTGAAACTGTGTTCGGCTTTCGACTCTTCATACCGAACACCTGAGCTGTATACTTACCGAGAAAAATGAATACAAACGCAAAGTAAAATTATAAAAAATAAAAAAAAAAAAAAAACGTGCTGGGCACGTGTTCGCCAAAAACAGACGTTTTTGCATTGTTTTATTTTAATTAGAGTTTTGGAAGTTTGATATTTACGAGGTGCGCCAAATTGCCCGCTGCGCCATAATGCCCGAACTTACCCTATACATAGTTGAATTCCATTTTGCATGTTAAAACATTCATGTCTTAACTCAACCTTTGGCCAGCCATTGCATTTTTTTACCAAAGATTATGCTTCCATAAAATTCTCTTTTAAATTAATGATACAACACTTATTAAAATTAACGCAAGGGAAAAAAATATTTTCTTGTGAAGAAGGATTAAAGCGTATTAAAAAAAAGGTATTACTTAAAATAATCTTAAATAAAGAACAGTTTGTTGCTAGGCAATAGGAGGGGTAATTGGGAAACCAGGAACTGGAATCAGAGAGGAATCAGGAATTCGAGCGGGAAAGGACGGGTAGGGTAGAATGTCTAGCACGAGAGCACTGACATGCTGGAATCGCGCGGCTCGACTCGTCGGTTGTAGGGGGGGATCTTGCTCCCGTGAATAGACCTCACCTCCAACAAAACTCAAATCATGCCACTACATAAATCCTTCTCATGTCCCCATCCCAGACTGGTGTTTGTGTAGTGTTGGCCTATTCCCACCCTGCCTGGAACTCGGACAGTCTCCATTTTCAAGTTCCCCACATACGAATTTCTTTGATTTCCTTTTATCGGTTCATCTGGTCACCGGAGTCTTCAACCGCCTTTCCACAAATCGTCAATCTCGGACGCTCGTTATTCGTCCTTTTATAATTCCAATTTTTATATATATATTATTTTTATTAACTAATACTTGAACTGCCTTTTTTCTTTCTTAAAAGGGCTTTATAATGATATTATAATATTCACTTCGCACTAGCGGATAGAGGATGTGCTTCACTCAACGATTAGTTAACAATCAACTAGCGTGACTTTGAATTTGTTGGCTTCAACCGTCGTTTTCTTGGCTGGCTTAGCGGTGCTTGCCAAAACCAGCTTTTTGGGAAAATTATTCGATTAACACACTAGTATGTGTTAATCTTACCATCTGACATGCATGGTAGTTCTATCTTTGGCCAAGAATCTTCGCCTATCTTCAAGTGTTTCACTGGCCTTATTAATTACCCAGACTACTCCAGAGAGCATCATTATCAACAGCTCCAGCCCTAATCCGGTAAGCCTCAAGATCCCTTGATGACGGTCGATGGAAAATCCCTTACCGAGAATCACCGATGTCGATTATCGGAAGAGACTATTCCAGCAAGTGTCGTCGTCAACCAGGAACCTTTGTTGCACCTTCCCTTGCCCACTCGCTGTGCACGTGTTAAGTACATCAAGGGAAGCCAACAATCCTGGTTAAAATTGGTCGCCAGCTTTTGGCCCCCTCCGAACCTAGGCCGCAAATAGCCAGCCGACCCCTTCAAACCTCAGAAATGCCTCCGGAGGAGGAGAACAGGTCGTCCGAGCACCCAAGGCCGCTTAGTCCAGGCAGCATCCGAAGCGATCCTGGATCCTCCTAACAAGGTCGACTTATATTACATTACATTAAATGACTTTATTTAGGTTGTAGGTAGCCGCAACAAGTTCTTTCCATAAATAACTATCTATTTTCCGATTTTGTAATCGTATTCGTATTCAAATTTGAGATACGGACCTAACTCATTCCGATTCCAAAGATCGAAAATAGATAAATCTTTTTATCTCCTTATAGCCCACGAAATATCCTATTTTCCCCCCAACAGACAACATTTGTACCAATACAAAGAATACAAAAAATTCCCCCTAACAATACAATCGTTATCGATTTATTTAAAATTCCCATTCAAATTCAAACGGATTTGAATGTTTTCCTAACACCAACTCTACCAATTGCCAACACAAAATATATAGATATATATAAAATGACAAAACACCATCAAGGATAACAAGAAATTCATTTAAGATGCTAAACAACATTTAGACACTCGAGAAGAAAAATGACTTATAGCTTCCCATTCCCCCATAATCCCTGGAGCCTACTTCAAGAGCTCTCCTTCAAAATGCCGCATTCCTCTTGTTACCCAAAACGAAATATAATTTCACGAAAATCCCTGCTAAGTATCATGTGTTTTTCCTCTCACAATTTCTGGCTGGCTACCTCACAATGGCACCAGAAGGAACATTTCCCAACGTCAAATTTTTTTTTTTGATATACAGCCTCCGGGAATACTTTGACTGCTCCGCTTGGTTTCTGCTTTCCTAATCACAATACAATGCAAAGCCCTCCGAATAAGCTTCCTTCAGGACGAAAATGTTACCTGATATTTGAAATTCCCTAAAAAACTTACAAAAAACCAAACACAATATACTGGACAATCAAATCAAAAATATAGGAAATAAATTCGTAATGAGCTTTGCTTCCCCAAACTCCAACAGAAGCCGAATTAAAATGATAAATAAAAAAAAAATATTTATCTCGGGAAATTAAATAAGCATTCCCGCCGCAAAAGTAAGGAGACCATCCAGCGTCACTAAATATATGTATCCTCATATCTCTAGATGCCAGTAGCCTCGCTTGAGCACATGTTGCTTCTTCCGTCGAAATCGAATGAGAACGACGAAGAGAGGTGGGGTGGTATGGAGCTTGTTGCTTCCCAGACATGAAGTCTGCACAGAGGGCGAGAAAAATCACGGGTTGGCGAAAATGCGGTCAACAGTCAAACCAACTAGCAACATGGGAGCAGGGCAAGCCACGATTATTTTCTGAAGCTGAGCTGAACGCTGAAGGTTTTTTGTGTCGCTCTTCGCTTCGCTCTGCTCAGAACCTTGAGAACAAAAGCTTTAGAGAGAGAATGCTTTACTTTTACTCCATTTGAGCAATGAATTCTCCAATTTGCAATTTCATGAGATTGAAGGAGAAATTGTTTCAAATTTTTTGTTTAGTTTGATTCAAAAATGAAAAGATTGTTGGTTACAACAGTTCGCAACATTTGAAAAAGTAGTGATAAATTACGGCGACTCTGCAATATTTTTGACAATAATGTGAAACAGACTGTTTCACTCAGTATTAGGGTAGTGGCCTAGATTTTTTTAAAAAGCTTAGCTATTTTCTTGTATTATAAAATTTTTGAAGTTCTTTTTTGTTTTTTTTTTTTACATTTAACTTAGAGCTTGTTAACCCAGAGATCGTGAGTACGTATCTCAGGCTGAGAAGCAATTTTTCAAGAATCCCTTGAAATTTAAGTGAGAAAATAGTCGCCTAATTCTTGATCTACTGCGTCGAAAAATTTCTTTCCGGTCTTTCTTATTCCTTAAAAAAAAATAATGCTTGTACTGTGTTAATTCATAATAAGGGTAATATTAACCCCTAGGGTGCAAGCCGATAAAAAAATGGGCACGACTGGGTCGCACGTACTTGCTCTTATATGCCTAATTACATTGAAAAGCAAGATCTATGGCAGAAACAAGTAACATTTGCGTTGAAATAAAAGTATTAAAAACCACAATACCTTACGGTTTTTTGTAAAAATGAAGTATCACACGTCTTAAATAACAAGGAACTTTTGAAAAATGTATTTCGAAAATTGTAGGACCGGTTTTGATAAAATCCTGTTTTTTATTTTTAGTTTTTTGAAATAAAATTATTTTTTAAATTTTGGTATGCAGTTTTTTAGAATATATTAAAATACATGTGATTACAAAATTTAAAATAATTTGTTTTGATTAATTTTCAAATATTGATTTTTTCGAAAAAAAAAAATTTCAAAAATTAATTTTAATTAGAAAAAAAAAGTTATTCAAAATTTTGATATGCAGAATTAATTCGGCTACCTAGATCTTCTCAAATATAAAATTTGACAAAAATCCAAGAGCCGTAATCGAGAAAACCAAAAATTAAAAAAACCGTTATATGAAAGGTCCCATTAATAGTCTTAGTCTTTTCCCGTATATGTGATTCTAATCAAATGATAGCCAATACCAACAAAAAAAATCCCAAACAAATTTCATTAAAATCGTTGGAGCCGTTTTCGAGAAAAATAAGATTTTCCAAAACGGTCATATGGCAGGTACCGTTATTTTTGGGGCTAAAAATAAAATTTCAATCTCCCCTCTGGGGAATGCCAAAAGAATCACACACACCAAGTTTAAAGATATTCGCTTAAGCCATTTAGTCTGCAGCTCGTTATACGTACTGACAGACAGACAGACAGACAGACAGACAGACAGACAGACAGAGAGACAGACAGACAGACAGACAGACAGACAGACAGACAGACAGACAGACAGACAGACAGACATTTTTTTTCTATCACTTTTTTAGACTTCTCTATGATCGTTGTGTCATGTTTGATTGTTATCCCAATTTTTTAATATTCACGAATCCTAAACTTGCCTTATAGTCCCTATAATCGCAAGTAAAAAGGGCGCTGGAGATTAAATGCAAAACTATATAGTGTTGGAGACTAAATTCACATCGAGATAGCGTTGGACACTAAATTCATAACGAGATAGCGTTGGACACTAAATTACCAACGAGATAGCGTTTGACACTAAATTCACAACGAGAAAGCGTTGGACACTTGAGACATGAAAGTACAATCTACAGAAGTTGTCTCTCTTTATTTTCGGGCATAGAAAAAAAAAACAAGAACGACAACTGAGAGGATAATCCTCTCTTCGCCAACAAACTGAAAAATGTGTACCGTTCCTTGTACATTTCTTATGGGACTACCAATACGTCTGCAGTTTATATATAATACAATTTCAGGGTTTGCAGGGCATAGTCGGTACGGGTCGCAGTTATTTTTTCTTTTTTCTATGACTGCCGGCTTACTACGATGTTCCCGTATTTGTGTCTTGCAATAACCATATCTGTGTGGGAATGATGGAGAAAACAGTTCTAAGAGTTGAATACGATTTTTCTTAATCTGCTTTAACTGACGATTGTTATGATGTTAACTGGGACCTCATTTTTGTTACTTTACTGTACTAATCGATTACGATAAAACATCAGCTTCGCCAGAAGTTGTCACTCAGTCTAATATAAGAAGAAGAGATATATAGAAGAACCGTTTGAAAACCTATAGATTTAAAATAGTTAACTGCGGTCAAACTCGCAGACTTGCAATCTTCTCATGATACCATTTTGGATTGTCATCTTATGGTATCTAAATAAGTTTATATTTATGGCCAGAAAAAATATCTTAAATACAAATATTTTGTTAAATATTATGAAAAAAAATATGGTTACAATATGTTTTGTTCTGACAAAACAAGCTCCTTACCGTTGATATCGTTTTCCAGCTTTATTTATTTATAAAAATGTTTTTTATAAATTTTTTTCTATTTAAAAAAAAAAAGAATACATTGATTTTCTTTCTTAACATACTGTAATTTTTCGTGCCGAATCACCTGTATGAGCACAGAAAAGCTTTTGGCACACAGACGTCTCCTAGTCGAGAGAAATGTCTATTGTCTAACAGGCAGCTGAGAAAAGTTATCACCAGACAGTACACGCACCTTGTTTCGTCTGCTAGCCAACCACCCACCCACAGTCATTGGAGAAAAAAACTCTCCACTTCCCCAATCATCTTGCAAGCACATGATGTTCGCATGCTAATGAGTACTGACTGCTGGCTGTCTAGCTCTGAGTCTGCCCCTCCAGCAGCCTATAGCCAGCTACAAGTTGTACCTAAATCAGTTTTCGCCTAGACTTCGTCGAGTACAGTGTTGTTCGGAAGTGTTGCGTCGATTTCTTTGCAAAATCACCAAATCGGTTAATTTTGTGCAAAAAAAAACCTGCAGCTTAGGTAATAATTATCCCTTCGCCACCGCCAGGCTAGAGGAGCAAAGCTTTCAATTTGGCGCTCTCCGTGTGTTCTGTTTAATCGAATTGCAAGCGCCGAGCTAACACGTTGAGTTGAGTTCCTTTTCCAAATCCGATTCATGTTATTTAAGTGCGTTTGTTTGTGTCCTAGCCAGGCTCTAAACCTGGGAAGAGAGGTGTGTTCCTATAATAGATATACGGACCGTGGAAATCCTTGCGATTGACTTCAGCCTTCATTTGAAATCGTCTCGCCGTGGAATTAAAAACGTGCATAGAATTTAACGGCAAGAAATCTATAATTTTTTTTCGATTAATGTATTTTTGTTTTATTTAGAGAAAATAAAAAAAAATACTTTTTGTAAGGATAAAAGTAATTTTTAATCGGGAATTCTAAGTATGTGAGTTGAATCCTTAAACCTAGTTTTGGAAGAAAAGAAATTCTGTGAAAAGCCATTCAAAGAGAATGAATTGTGATTTAATGTTTTGTGAATAATTCATGTGGCAAAGTGAAAGGAGGTCCTTTTTGCTAACAAAGCGTCTAAGTTGGAAGGGGGAAGAGTGTGATATTGTCTGCTAATCTTAGGCATTGTGTTCCAGTGATTAGAGAGGAGGAGTGTGATTGTATTTTAAATGGAAACAGAATCACTTAGGCGAGATATCAGCTGGTGAAAAGGGATTATATTGAGTCGATTTTGGGAAAAGGATTCTTCTTAAGGATACATCATCCGACAGACGCATTGGTGAGTTATTTGTTTGCTTTTCCTTGTAAATGTTTGGATTTTTTAGAAAAAAGTTTTATTTTCTTTGGATTCTTTGATAAGTTTGTGAAAGGATTACTTTGCGCAGCCTTAAGCTTGCTTAATTCAGATGAAATTTCGGTATATTTTTTTGGAGGCACGTTTCATTGGAAGTGTAGAGAAAATGTAATCATTGGACTTGACCTGCACAATGAGGCTTGTCTTATAAACGGTTATGGATAGCTTTTGGGAATAAGAACGAAAGCGGGACAATAATGTTTATATTGATTTGCAACGAAAAGTTGAAAAACTTCGGTTGGAGAAGACGAGAAATAGGTTAAACAAAAATTAGTTAAGTCCTTCATTTTGCTTTTTTATAAAAAAATTGAATCTTGATATTATCACACAAATCTCGAATGATTCAAAATCAGAAAAGTCAAAATTAATTCTAGAAAAAAATTTGAAAAAATCTAAAAAAATCATTATATACTTCGTTTTCATTTTGTGTTCTGCTAAAAAAATTATTTTCATTGATTTACAAAACTTCAACTATACCTTTAAAGTTTATTGAAAGTGGGAAGGTGTTAGTACTTAGTATTCCCTCCGCTTGCTCTGAGAACAGAAATAAGTCTCGTTGTCCTTGGCATACTTCTGATTACTTTATCAATGTTTTGCTGGGGTATTTGCCCCCAAGCTTCAAGTAAAGCAGTTTTTAGCTCCTCTGTATTTGATGGACTCGGATTTTTCTCCTTTAATTGTCTACCAAGCATGTCCCAGATATGCTCGATGGGATTCAAATCAGGAGAGCAGGCTGGCCAGTCTAAGGTGTTCAGGTGGGCCTCTCGAAGATACTCCGAAACTCTATTCGCAGTGTGGGGACGAGCGTTATCCTGCATTAAGATAAAATTTTCGACGATATTTGGTACAAATGGCACAACAACTTCTTCCAAAATATCCCTCACATATGTCTCTGCATATGCCACCCCAAAACCATTATGGAACCTACCCCATAAGCAACTCGAGGAATGATGTTGAATTGTGCATACCGCTCATTTGATTTTCTGTACACTTTGCCCTGCCTGTCGTCCGGCTTGAGGCAAAATCTGGACTCATCAGTGAAGAGCACTCGTTGCCAGTCGTCCTCAGACCAGTTAATATGGTTACGTGCGAAAGCAACACGCGCTACTCTATGGCGCCTGGTGAGAAGGGGAGCTCTTACTGGCCTTCACGGTTTTAATCCGTGAATCTTTGAGTCGTTTTCTTACAGTTTTGGACGAAATTCTTACATTTCGCACTTCCAGAAGTCTGTTCTAAGCTTCAAATGACGCCGCGGACTTGTTTCTGAGGACATAGGTCACAATAAATCTGTCGTCTCTTTGCGTCGTGACCTTTTTCCTGCCTTGTCCGGGATTCCTTTTCAGAGAACCGGTTTCTCTACCTTTTCACATGGGCCTGGGCTACTTGAACCTCACTTAAATCTGGAATAAACATAAACAATATTCCGGTAGGACTTTGATAACATTAAACGAAAGAAAAGCCGAAAAAAACACATGAAACTCAAACTTGTGCAAACGCTTTAACAATCAAATATCTAATGACTGCATTTAAAGTGATTTAATTTTTTTTCCGTTAGCCAAATGATGTCAAATCTGACAGCTATAGATCACTATGCTTACCACGGGAACAATTTAATGCTTTCATAAATAATGCAAACAAACTATCCAGTTAGTCTATATTTGACCTTGAGAGAGAGAACATGCATCGTTCCTCTGATTTTGTCCGGCAGTGTAGATTATTTGATGTTTTGCATTTCAATATTTTCGTTTTCTAAATTTCGTTGCATTAAATAATTAAATTACGCACATACCACAAACTATTATATTATTATAATGTAATGTCAATATTTTTTTCCTCAAAACTTACGTTTCAAGATAGAAAACGTACTTTTCCAATGACAGAAGCACATCGATTTCAGGAATATTTTGTTGAATTGGTGGTCAAAAGAAAGTAAATTACGTTGTTATCGTATATTATTCATCTTAAAAATTGGCTTAAAGAATTAAAAAGCTTAACAAGCTGGCAAAACCTCTGTTGTAAGCTCTTCTATCTGTCTCATTCCTCCGGTATCTCTCTGAGTTAATAGAAAATTGCATTTGCCCAAGGTGTCTTCAAAAAAGCGAATTTTCTTGACCCTTTAACTATCGACCAATTGCTTTTATCGATCCTTTACAAGGCCATGGAAACGCTAGCTGATTCCATTTCAGGTAAAGAAATATCTGGAAGATCGAAAGCTTCAACAACCAATAAATTGTTTTGCTGGCCACATAACTATCAGATTTTCATTTTCCGTTTCTAGACTCCCATCTATGTTCTGTGAAAGTGGAACTGCATTGGCAGTGTGTAGTGAACGCATTGAATTCTGATCTTACCACAGTTGTACAATGAGTTATAAGAAATCGAGTGGGGGATTTAAATGTGGAATTTTTCAATGCAGTCATTTTGTCGTATAAGCAAAATAAACTCTTTACACCAATATCAACGAGTGGCACTTGCATCAAGGAAATGAACCAACTGGCAGTTCTAGTATGTGTGTATCATCATCATCATCGGCGCAACAACCGGGATCCGGTCCGGGCCTCCTTCAACAAATTCTTCCATACATCCCGATTGCTGGCCGACGCCATCCAATTTCGCACCCCAAGGCTTCGGGCGTCCTGGTCTACGCCATCCTTCCAACGTAAGCAAGGTCTGCCACGTTGTCTTCTACTATAAAAAGTACCGCAAAAGACTTTCCGAGTTGGTTCCTCTTCGCTCATGCGAGCTAGGTGTCCAGCCCACCGGAGTCTACCGAGCTTTATTTTTTCAACAACATCTGCTTCGAGATAGATTTCATACAATTCATGATTGTATCTTCTCCGGGCCAACAATTCTCCGTAAGACTTTTCTCTCGAACGCGGATAAGAGATCAGAGTGCCTTTTTGTAAGCACCCAAGTCTCGGATCCGTATGTGAGTACTGGTAAGACCATAGTCTTGTACAGCAGCAGTTTGGTTTTTATGGTAAGGATTTTATGGATTTAAAGAGCCTTGACAGACTATAGTAGGTTTTGTTGGATTTCAGCAGCCGCCCGCGTATTTCTTCCTCCATATTGTTATCGGCTGTTACTTTTGACCCAAGATAGTTAAAGGACTGCACTACTTCAAGTTCGTGCTCCGCTACCCTGATGGTTGTACCAACATTTCTCGCAGACGTTGCCGCCATGTACTAAGTCTTCCCTTGATTTATGTGCAGCCCCAGGTATTTTGCCGCTTGCTCGACCTGGGTAAAGGAGTCTTGTACAACTTGTTAGCTTCTGCCGATGATGTCGATGTCGTCTGCGTAAGCTAGTATCTGGCTGGACTTGGTCAGAGTCACGGATTGCTTTCTCCAACGCCAGGTTGAAGAGGATGCAAGCCAGACCATCCCCTTGTCGGAGTCTATTAAAGATGTTGATTGGTCTGGATAGCAAACCGGCTACTTTTACTTGGCTTTTGATGTTGGTCTTGGTCAGCCTACATAGTCGTGTCAATTTATTTGGGATGCCGAATTCTCTCATGGCCTTATAAAGTTCTACCCTGGCTATGCTATCGCAGGCGGCTTTAAAGTCTATAAAAAGATGGTATGTTGGGATATTAAATTCCAGACTTTTTTCCATCACCTGCCTAAGGGTAAAGATCTGATCAATTGTTGATTTGCCTGGTATAAAACCACATTGATATTTGCCGATTATGGTATTAGCGTATGGGGCTATCCGTTCTTGCAGGATAGAGGAGAATATCTTATAGGATGTACTCAACAATGTTATACCCCTATAGTTGCTGCATTTTGTGATATCTCTCTTCTTATGTATGGGACATATGATGCCTTTTCGCCAGTCTTATGGCATCTCTTCGTGTTCCCATACGTGTACTATGATTTCATTAATTGCTTGATGTAGTGTTGGCCCTCCATGTTTGATCAGCTCGGCAGGTATACCATCGGCTCCTGAGGCCTTATTATTTTTGAGCCGATTAATCGCCTGTTTTATCTCCTCAATGCTTGGTGGCTGCAGCATGAGATCTTCTTCTTGAAATGTTAGAGTCTCCATTTCTTCCGTGAGCTGACCGTTCAGCAGTTCATTAAAGTACACTTCCCATCGCTCCAGAATGCCTTCAGGATCGGTGATCAGATTACCCTCTCCGTCTTAACAATATGTACAGCGTGGTGTGTATTGCGACATGTTTCCGACGGATTAGTAGAACTTCCGCGCCTGGTGCGGACCTCGCTTTCTATTTCTTTCCATTTCACAGACAATGTTTTTTTCCCAGGCTGCCTTTTTTCGTCTGTGAAGTCTTTTTTCTGTTCTTCTGAGCTCTTTATATTCATCTTCGCGTGCCCGCGTTCTATGAGACTGTTGCATTGCTCGGTATGCAGCATTCTTACGTTCAGACGCTAGTTTGCATTCATCATCAAACCAGTCGCTCCGATCTCTGCGACTACTGCCTAAGATGGTATCAGCAGTACTAATGACTTTGATCTTAAGGCGTGACCATTTTTCCTCTACGCCCGGCATTCTGTCCCCAGGACTTACTCTTCCCTCATCGAGCTCTCCGAGGGCGAGCCTTAGTGCGCGACTGTATTGGTTGCTTTTGCATTCATCGCGTAGGGCAGCCGTGTTGATTCGAGCCTGGCCAGCGGATGCAATACTTCTTCGCATAGCAATCCACCCTCGGAACACCATACCAACGAGATAGTGGTCCGAGTCGATGTTGGCACCTCAACCAACACGTGGTCAATTTGGTTACGAGTGACTCCATCAGCCGATACCCAAGTGACTTTGTGGATATCCTTACGCGGGAGGCTGGTACTCGCAGCGACCAATTTTGTTAATGCTGCCATTTCTATGACTCGTAGTCCGTTGTCATTAGTGTTCTCATGCAAACTATGGGATCCTATGTACTGCCTGAATACTGGCTCCCTACCTAATTTTGCGTTGAAGTCACCAAGGATGATTTTAACGTCATACCTTGGGCAGGCATTGAGGGTCCTCTCTACAAGTTCGTAGTAGGAATCTTTTTCTTCTTCTTCGGACTCCTCAGTAGGTGCGTGAACGTTTATGAGGCTGATGTTATTGAATTTGCCTCGCACGCGAAGGGTGTATAGCCTTTCATTTATTGCGTTAAAGCCGATGACGGTAGGCTTCATTTTTTGGCTGACTAGGAAGCCTACCCCGAGCACATGGTGTTTTGAGTGACCGCTAAAATATATGTCGTATTCTTTTTTCTGCAAAACACCATTCCCTGGCCATCTCACGTCCTGAAGTGCTGTTATGTCAGCTAACTGTTGTGCAGCTCGAGCTCTATAGAGCGTTCTGACGTTCCATGAGAAAATTCTTAAATCGTTTAGCCGTTGTCGTTGCTTGGTTCTTCGTTAAGAAATCAGTATATTTCCGAGGCTAGTTGTCGGGTTCTGAGTAATATTTTTTTTACGGGAGAGGTTACTAGCCCCTCGCCAACCCTTAGGAAGTGTTTGCAATTTTTGCTAATTTGTATACAAAAATATACACAAATCATTGCCCGGGGACCACCACGTGAAGGTAAGCAAGCCGCAGGTCCCTATGTGCTTCATAGACAAGTTGCCAAGAATTCTCATAAATGTTAATGTTTCCTCCGATGAGGAAAGAAATTGAGAAAAATGGTCTCAACTTATTTCAGTCCTACATGCTGACATTGAATTCGTGTAAAATTTGTTAATAAGAACATTCCTTTCATATTGATGGAATCGGCGCTGCTCGGGAATCCACAAAACATCGGTAAATCTTGCTGCAATGCAATGTTTGTGACTATCCATTTCTTAAACCTATCTAAACTTCACTGAGTAGTTGAATGCTTTCATCACATTCTATCAGATGCTACAGGATATCCTTGAGCATTTTTTTAAAATGAACCCAAAAAGGCTTTACAGCGGTAGCGGATCTATCATATTTCCTTTTTCTGAAAAACGGGAAAATTATTTGAATGTTTTAAAAACTGGTAAGAAATGTTGCATCCACTGCGTTTTTAAAACCATTCGTTTAGAATTCGGTCAATACTAGTGGCCTTGTTATTTCTGTCTTTTTAAATGTCCAATTTAAGTTATAAAGTGTTTTATGTCAATCATTTATTTAATTTTTGAAAATAGGTCTAACTTATAGGATGTCTTTCAGCATTATTTGAAACATTTCTCAAAATTTTCCCCAAGACTGAGACAAAGATCAGAGTTTTAGAATTGAGCTGGTTTCCTCCAATATTTCGAACTGCTATTTCAAAATGCTAAAGATTTTATTGTTACAAAGCTTACTATCTACCGTAACTTTTCTTTTTTAGATATACACAAAACTTCATGAAATCTGTCAAACAGATAGTACTAAACGTTTGAAAGAGTTTTAGAAGATCGAACTCAAATTCCTTATCAAACAGAGGTTAACAATTTTTCCTGGATCAAATTTTTGTTTGCTTATGACTATTGGAGATATATTAACTTGCTATAGAATTTCTATTGTAATATGTAAGACATAAGCTCAAAGAGTGGATTCATGTTCTTCTTATAAGTTTTAATATCATTTTCTCATCTTAATTTTTAATAAAAGGGATTTTATTGCACTTTGTGGTAATCGTCGCCTTATGGTCCAAACAAAATCCAGTTTTCAACTTAAAAACTTGCATATGTTAACCATCTAAAGGCAAAAGAAAGTGGTCAATTACCTTCTATCCTGAGTTACGTATAAGAGTGAGTTTTCCTTCTCCCTTTCCAGTACCTCTTATAATAGATATTTCAAAAAGCACTTCTTAAATCTAAAATTGTTCTTACTCGTGCATTTAGTTCCTGGTCATATATATACATATACATATTTCTTATTACCACCACCAGCATTAAAAATATATAGGGATTCTTTTTTTAGCCGAACAACACGAATTTGGAATAGTTTACTACCCGGTGAGATTTTCTATTGCCATTTTGATCTGCAAGCATTCAAAACCAATGTTATTCTACACCTCCTTCTTTTCCCCTCCTTATCTTCCTAATGCCCGCGCAGTGTGTTCTACATTAAAAGGGAAACAAATAGTCCTATGTGCGCGCGTTATTAAAAAAAAATAAAATCTCGCACAAGTATGCAATCTCTTTCTCCCAAAAACTGCATTGCGTCAACTATTTTATCTAATTAATCAAGTTCGACAACTGAAACATGGTACTGCACTGAGACAACACTGTTGAAATTAACTGGTGAATTGTAACGGGTGATATTTTTGAGGTTAGGATTTTCATGCATTAGTATTTGACAGATCACGCGGGATTTCAGACATGGTGTCAAAGAGAAAGATGCTCAGTATGCTTTGACATTTCATCATGAATAGACTTACTAACGAGCAACGCTTGCAAATCATTGAATTTTATTACCAAAATCAGTGTTCGGTTCGAAATGTGTTTCGCACTTTACGTCCGATTTATGGTCTACATAATCGACCAAGTGAGCAAACAATTAATGCGATTGTGACCAAGTTTCGCACTCAGTTTACTTTATTGGACATTAAACCAACCACACGAATGCGTACAGTGCGTACAGAAGAGAATATTGCGTCTGTTTCTGAGAGTGTTGCTGAAGACCGTGAAATGTCGATTCGTCGCCGTTCGCAGCAATTGGGTTTGTGTTATTCGACCACATGGAAGATTTTACGCAAAGATCTTGGTGTAAAACCGTATAAAATACAGCTCGTGCAAGAACTGAAGCCGAACGATCTGCCACAACGTCGAATTTTCAGTGAATGGGCCCCAGAAAAGTTGGCAGAAAATCCGCTTTTTTATCGACAAATTTTGTTCAGCGATGAGGCTCATTTCTGGTTGAATGGCTATGTAAATAAGCAAAATTGCCGCATTTGGAGTGAAGAGCAACCAGAAGCCGTTCAAGAACTGCCCATGCATCCCGAAAAATGCACTGTTTGGTGTGGTTTGTACGCTGGTGGAATCATTGGACCGTATTTTTTTCAAAGATGCTGTTGGACGCAACGTTACGGTGAATGGCGATCGCTATCGTTCGATGCTAACAAACTTTTTGTTGCCAAAAATGGAAGAACTGAACTTGGTTGACATGTGGTTTCAACAAGATGGCGCTACATGCCACACAGCTCGCGATTCTATGGCCATTTTGAGGGAAAACTTCGGAGAACAATTCATCTCAAGAAATGGACCGGTAAGTTCGCCACCAAGATCATGCAATTTGACGCCTTTAGACTACTTTTTGTGGGGCTACGTCAAGTCTAAAGTCTACAGAAATAAGCCAGCAACTATTCCAGCTTTGGAAGACAACATTTCCGAAGAAATTCGGGCTATTCCGGCCGAAATGCTCGAAAAAGTTGCCCAAAATTGGACTTTCCGAATGGACCACCTAAGACGCAGCCGCGGTCAACATTTAAATGAAATTATCTTCAAAAAGTAAATGTCATGGACCAATCTAACGTTTCAAATAAAGAACCGATGAGATTTTGCAAATTTTATGCGTTTTTTTTAAAAAAGAAGTTTTCAAGCTCTTAAAAAATCACCCGTTACAACAGTTACAATTTATATTCGGCTTCGTTATTTATTGATATCACAAAGGCGTTTGATATGGTGGACCACACAATATTACTCAACAAACTTTAGGGGTTAACTACAAGGGTTACGTTTACGTATGGTTTGTTTCGCTTTTGTGGGGTCGTAAGCAAATGGTTAAAATGCAAAACATTTACAGCACTGCGAACAGTCTTGAACTTGGTGTTCCACAAGGCTCTCTTTTGGGTCCTAATTTGTTCCTGATATATATCTTTTAATTGTTTTTTAAAACCTTTCAAAGACAAAATTACATCATTTGCAGATGATATTGCCAGTCTCTATAATATTGTTGCGGATGTGAACTATTACCTTAATTTATTGAGAAAGTGATTATTTGCGTTAAGGCATCTCTACTACTACAAAATTGTCTCTGAAAACTCAATCTTTTACTATAGGGAATAGTAGCAAATATAGCCATAGCATCCATAAATGTGGCTTTGGTCTTTTTCGTCTCGTCCAATAAGGACTTGACAACTTTGAATTTTATTTGTGAACGCGCCCTTTTACTAATCATCAAACATTCATTAAGCTCATGATAAAGTACACAAGCGAGCAAAGTCTACAAATTGTAAAATAATTTCTACGGAAATTCGGAGTCAGTGACCGCAACTTTAAGAGCGTTGAATTGTTGAATTTCATCGTAAAATCATCTTCAGTGGCCCGTAAATGGCTTTACTTTAAACGTCACGATAAAGCTTTTAAGTTATCTTTCTGTCTGTTAGTATTGTCTATATCTATGTATATCTTTACTCTTATATAAAGACGTAACAATTATAATGTTTGTCACGCAGGATCTCAGAAAGTATTAAACTGGTTTATTCAAAACTAATTTGGTAATATTCTTTATTATTTTAAGATGGTTTAGGACTCCTTTTTTTTGAATAATTTGTTTTTTAAATATGAATATTGTTACTTACAAAAAATGCCCATTTTCGTATAGGTTGTCTCACACAATTACTTATATCTTTTCATCTGTTTGATATTTCACAGAAATGAATATTTTTCGATAAAATCAATACAATAGCGCAAATTTTAAGCTATAAATCATTTTTTATTTATCAATATAAGCTAATAAATAAACAAAAACATGTGTTAAAATAACAAATTTTTATATTTATTTTATCCAGAAAATAAATTTCACTGCATTTCATTATCATTCCAACTTCTTGGACTTTTCTCTTCTTCACATGCTCTCTTAATTTAGTGTTGTGACTTTACTGCAGTTGCAGTAGATCTAAATAGTGACTTATACTCTCAACCATTCCTGTGTGTGTGTTGTTAATCTGCAAGAATGGAAAGGACCTACAGTTTAACGCCGAGTCCGAACGGCTAGATGAGATGCACTTTTTCGAGGCAAATTTTACTCTTGAAGGTTTTGTCAGTTCCTCGCAAGAGGCAGTACCCCAGAAAAAAAGGTGGCTATGAGCTGGATTTGAACCCAGGCTTAGCAGTCCGACACACTAACCACTAAGCCACGGGGCACTAGTGCAGTAGTTGCAGTAGATCACTGCATTTTTTTCGAAAAATAAATCTACTGCACTTTTGGTCTTACGAAAAAAAATTATTCATTATATAAATGTAATCCATAAAGTATTTTTTTTTTTTAATTCCGCCACTGAATGAAATCATACAAAAGTAAGACATCTTTAACATTTAGATACAGGTCGTACATTTGGATACAATGACCTCAATTTTTTCAATTGTCGAAAAAAGTACGTAAAATAGTTTTTCCAAAAAAATTTAACGCCTTTTTAGTTCTTTTTTTAAAATGTGAAAAACTATGATTTTTTTTTTCAAAATCATAGGAACGTTTAAAAAAACTTTTTTTTTAACAACTTTTTTTAAAAATAAAAAAAAAACATCAAAAATCAAAAACATAAGCACATAAAACCCTTTCATTAAAAAAAATCGACCGTTTGTTTTTATTCCACTTTCTCGAAAACTGGTTAACCGATTACAATCAAATTTTATGTTCAAGAAGACGTATGTAGCCAAAGTAATCGTAAATTAAAATATTTTCGAAAAAAATTTTTTTTTTGAAAAATTAATATTTTGAAAACGGGTAAGTGGAATTTTTTTTAAGTATTGTTTTTAAGTGTAATTTATTTTTATGCTTAAGTTTGCATTCTTGATTTATTTATTTTTTAATTAAAAAATCTTAAAAGAGAAGTCTTTAAATTAAAAATAATTCTCAAGTTTTGGAAAAAATTACACTTTTTGACATTTTTTAAAGAAATAAAAATGGAGTTTAAATTATTCTGCTGAAAACTATTTTACACACTTCCTTCGAACAACCAAAAGTCACAAAAGTTGAATAAAAACATTGAAGTTTCCTATTTTTTTTAAATTTTATTTGAAGCTGTGACCGCTCATAAGAACAAGAACATACGATCCAGTCGTGCAATTTATTATTTGTTCTGTTTTTGATATGATTTAAAAAAAATGTATGTTTATTTTATTTTTTAAAATTATGTTTGTTATATCTTATTTATATTAAAAAAAAATGAAAATCTACTGTAAAAAAATAGTTGAATCTACTGGGTTTTTTTTCTCAAATCTAATTCGAACATTATTTAAAAAAGTCCCATTACGTCACTAAACACTCAAAGTTGCGTGTTTTGACGTTTCTTAAAGTTATTTAATTCCAGTGCCGTCCAAGTAACTAACATTTATATGTATACCCCAAATGTATAATCTTCATTCCTTGATTTAATAATCGTTGCGTCAGTGGTTTCATTTTTTTCTCACTTGAGTGAGTTGTACTTGCACTCTTGCACTCTTGCAAAAAAATATTTTCCGTTAAACAGAATCGATTTCTGTATACCTATGTAAGCATATTATAAACTTTTGGTTGATTGTATCGTAGAAACTAGGGTAATTCTCATTGAGCAATTCTTTCATATATATATATATATAGGCAGTAATATTTATAGCAAACACACATTTGTCTTTAAACTTTGCGAAGCAACGCGAGCACGGGTCTGCTAGTTCTGTTATGAAAAAAATAGGTATATACTCATAAATTTGAAATGGGGTATTAATTATTTATTAACGTAAATGCAAAGATCATTGATTTATATAAAATACTTTCTAATTATTTATTTATAATTCAGAGTAAGTGTGAAGGTAGACATAAAAACGTTTTGCCTCCATTTTCAGACTTGAAAACGCCAAATAATAAATTCAAAAGTGTTCTGATCCCAAAAAATGTATCAATTGTTAAGGGTGCCCCTGATACTTCCTTAGATAATCGCAACAAAGTATATTTATCATTTGTCTGTCTCTGTCAAGGTGTCAAGGTTGTCGTCCTATTTTGTCAGCTGCTTATCCCAAAAGTCGACACAACGATGGATTCCTTTTGCACCTAAATATATTATGGATATAATTTTGGCTGTCAAACTAATGAAGATGGCATTTGTGAATGTAAGTTCTCAAATATGGCTTCTTTTTTCTTTTAGAATTCTGATTTTGAGATTTATGAAGGCATAAGTCTGAAGGTTGCAACGTACGCTATCCCAATTTTGGATATAATAGCTCTGTAGATTAACATTGAAAGCAAAAGGCAGTGTCACGATTAATAATATTAGAATGCTTGGTACGTGTTTTGTGTTTTTATTACCTGTAAGAATTTTAAAACTTTTTTTTCCTTCTGTTTTTATGATTAAGGGTACTTTTAGACATGAACACGCAAAAGACATTAGTATTGGGAGCTTGAACTATCACACGAACCGTCAATTTTTCTTATAGAATTACGTGTCCTTAAAGGAAGGAGAGCTATATCTGTCTATGTAACATTGAATGCTTAAAAAAGCCCTTTGGGAAATTAAAAAAGTTCAAAAGTAAGGTTTCGTAGAACGTATGAGCATGTTTTTGGAAAACTTTGAATTGCAAATGTGCATTTCATTTATAAGTACGAAATAAAAATGTGCTCAACGTAAAGTTTTTCAAGGCACTCCTTTTAGACAAAGAAATTGCTATTTTTTAGATTTAATTTTTGAATATCTTTAAATTCATATTGGCCTTCGTAAAACCAATATTTGGATATATGTAGCAGATCTGCATTGAGATACTTGAATCTTAATTTGGCCCGACATTGAACTAAGCAGCTAAATGCATTGCGCAGCACTTTTCAGTATGCAGTAGAAAAGAAAACATCTTGTAGAAATCAATGCTTCAAAAACTTCTGGCATTTTGAATGGGAAAAGGTCAAAATGCTTGGGGAACGTATTCTTTACCTTAAGCCCGCTTCTGGCTTTTCTGCCAGTATACATAGCTACTGATTTTCTGAAGGAAAACGAGCAAAAATTCTGGTTAGATGCAGACAACAAGCTCCTGATTTCAATGTGTTGGCTCGTTTCACCAAATTCCACGTATCAAAATCCCATTTGACATAATTCCGAAACAAGGAATCCTGTTCCACAAAATCCAGTGAATTTTCCTACTTTTTTATTACTAATAATCAAACAGCGCTAAACAATTTTCTTTTTATATAAATTTATTTACACTTAAAAAAATTGTGTCAAAAAAAGTGCATCACATGCAGGCGTTATTTCCTTAAGAAGCTGTCGCGCCAATAAATTCATTTAGTAATACTAATTGATGAGAATCAATTAGAACAAAAATCCTACTTTTAAGAAAACAGGCTAAGTAGAAATTATATGTTGACTAGTAGACCCCTACTCGCGTTGCTTCGCAAAGTTTAAAGACACATTTGTGTTTACTATAAATATTACTGCCTATATGTACATATATGAAAACATTTCTCAATGGGACTTAGCCAAGCTTCTACCATAAAATCATCATTTTATATACCTACTACAAAATTCGATTCTGTTTAACGGGAAACACTTTTTAAAAACATTGTTGTAACGAGAGAACAAGGGATGACCATACGATAAAATAAGAGACGGCTAGAGATAGATGGGCTATCTTAGAATAGTTTTGATATCTGACACGATCACTATCCTTTGAATATTCGACGTGAAGGTCACATAAGAAAAGTGTGTGTTTAAAGTAGAATCTCCTTAATTGCTTAAATAGTTATTAATAAACAATATATTACGAGTTGAAAGATCGGCTGTTCTTATTGAACTAGAAACGAGTCATAGAAACTAGTCATATAGTCTTTTTTTATGTTTGTATATATTTTTATTGTTTTTTTTATTTCAAAGCCTCAGGATAGACAATGTCGGCAGTACCTAAAAACAGAATGACATTTAAAATATTTATACTTGGGGTTGTTAAATTATTACTTGCTGATGCTTTCTTTTGAAGTGCATTTACACGACGTCGTGTCACATATGATTTTTGAATATTATACTTAAATTTCTTCCCTTTGTGAAGATTACTCATTAAGACGTTGAGAACATTTTCTTGTAAGCCTTTTATTTATTATCTATACAATTGAAAGAAGATTTATTAATCATACAATAAAAATGGATTTTAAAATAATGCACAAAAAGATAGAAAATTAGATATAATGTGTAAACAGAACATTAAAAAGTGTGAACATTTTCTATGTAGTGAGGTTTTTTTTAACTCTGTTCAAGCAAGAGTGCAACTTACTCTCAAGTGAGTAAAAAATAAAACCAATCACGCAGCAATTTTTAATTCAAAGAATGAAACAATTGCCCCTTTAGAATACCGAGGCAATGTTTCACATCTTTCCTTATTTAATCGCTTCTTTTATAAAAGAATGTTCACTCGAAGTAGCCAGCTGCATTCCTCCCTTAAAGGTTTCTCCCGTAATACTTTCCTCGCAAGCAATGCTCATCAATTCACCCTTGAGCCCAATTTCGGATGTTTCGTGAAATAAAGGGATTCTTTTTTTTAGCCGAACAACACGAATTTGGAATAGTTTACCCGGCGAGATTTTCCCTTGCCATTTTGATCTGCAAACCTTCAAATCCAATGTTAATCGACACCTCCTATTCTTCCCCTCCCTATCACCTTAATGCCCGAGCAGTATGCTCTACATTAAAAGGGAAACAAATAGTCCCTTGTGCACGCGTTAATTATATAAAAAAAATATTTTAAAAACAAATTATTCAAAAAAAGTAGCCATAAACCATCTTATACTAATAAAGAATATTACAAAATTTGTTTTGAATAAATCAGTTTAGTACTTTCTGAGATCCTGCGTGACAAACATTATAATTTTTACGTCCTTATGATAATAGTATTGATATACCAAACCATCAAATTATGAAAATCCACAAGATTTCAGAAAAACACAAATCACAAAACATAAACAGTAAATAGGCAGATGGAGCATGTTGCACCTTTGCAACCGCTGCTTGGGGTCGCTGTGATTTGAAATAGATATTTGGTTGGGTATACGCAGTTTTTTTATTTAAAAGTTTAGAATTTAAATTTCTAAGTATAAAGTGCTCTTCGTCTGAACTTAATTTTTTTATTTTTTTGGTATTTATGAAAATCAACAAGAACCTGTCCAAAATTTTTTGTTGAATTTAAATTTCTCATGACATTAAAATTCCAGAAAATTACTAAGAGAATATATATCGCCTACTTTGCTATGTATGTTTGCATTTATGAATTTTTCTTTTCCAAAATGAATAGAATAAATATTTCGTGCATGACATGGGCAACAATGTTGCAATAATGAAATCAACCCATCTTTATGTAACCCTTAATAGCTTGAATGTGTCAAGGGAAATAATTTGGGAACGACTTGTTAAGTGGAGATTTCTTGTTTCTAGATTGTCTTCTAAATCCTGATCACTTATTTTTTTTTAAAAAAAGTTATGTTACTTGTGATTCGGTCCAAGAAATAAAGTCAATATAATCTTTAGCAATGAAATCTCTAATTTCAGTAGATTAAGCCCAGTTTTCAAATACGTGGTCTTTCATCACAAAGCATTACCTTTAATGTATTTTCTCCAGGAAGAAATGGCAATGATTTTATCCTTCAGCCTAGCCATAAATAAACCATTTTAAAGTCGAAACAAGTTTAAGCCACTACATCAGGAATAAGTCTGTGCCCATGTCCACGGTTCTAAAATTTGCATCAGTACCTCCTCTGAAATTATTTTGTTTATATACCTAAAGCTTACGCCAAGTTTTCATACTCAGGATATCTACTTTATAACAAAACTGAGCTCATCATAAAAAAATCAGATTTAAGTTATTCAGGACAACATCCCCAGCAAAACAGCTAAACATGCTGATTTGCTCACAGTTTATGTATTTGATTATTCCAAAATCCCTAAAGGAGTGGACTGGAAGAGAAGGCTCCTTCTCTAAAACGATTATGGTAATTACTGCAACCGTGTAAATCTTTGAACAGAACGCCATGGCTATGACTACCCTTCCTGCACATAAGCATAAGCTAATGTGAAAAAAAACATCTCCATTTACATACTACATACTTAGTTGGTGTTGCACCACAGCCATATATACCACTGCCTCATCATCGCCCTGACATGTAAATGGAAAAAGGAACTACTCCACCTCTGAAGGGCCACCCTATTAGTTTAAAGGAAACGTTTTTTTCCCGTTGGTGTAGTGAAAAGTTTTCTTCCCTTAACTTTTCTATTCTTCCGGAGTTTATTTTATTTTCCCCATTTTAACGTTCCTTAGATTATGGATGGAAGCTAGAATTTCCAGGAACAAAGTAAAATAAGCATGTTTCCGTCAGGACTTACTTACGTGTCTGCGTCTTGGTTTTATTTTTTTATATGCGGTGTATGGCATTAAACGTTGAAACACAAGGGCATTCATGACTGTGTGTTGTTTGAGTTTCGGAAGCAGCTACTTTCCCAAAAAACGGAAGACGCAGCTGTTTTAATTTAATCAAATATGAGGAAGTTTTGTATTTCAACAAGGATATACTTCATTTTGCATGCGCTAAAGGTAACCAAAGAATATAAAGACGAGTGGAGCCAGGCATTGTGTGCGCGAAACAATAAACCGCAAATTTTATAGAATTTAAACTTTTTTTTTCGAAAACACTTTCGAACAATAATAGTGGGTTTTCATTGACGTTTGCACCTGTTGTCGTTTTTTGAAGCATCCTTGGAAACTCTATAACAGAAAAATTGTTGCTATGGGATTAAATTGTTTGAACTAAGTTTTTCTACTTCTCGTAGGACACTAGTGTTCCTGTTAAAATAAATTCCACGACTCGATCGCACGTACTTGCTCTTATGTGCGGTCACAGCTTGGAATAAAATTTGAAAAAATATTAAGGGAACTTTAAAGATTATATTCGATTTTTCTGACTTTTGATTGTTTGAAAAAAGTACGTAAAATTGTTTTCAGTGGAAAAATTTAAACGCCATTTTATTTCTTTAAAAAATGTGAAAAAGTGTGATTTTTTTTTCAAAATCGTTAGGGCCGTTTTTAAATAAAACGGTTTTTTTAAAAAACTTTTTTTAAAAAATTGAAAAAAAATAATTCAAGCACAAAAATAACGTACATTTCAAAACAGAATTTGAAAAAAACTTTACTTACCCGTTTTCAAAATATTGATTTTTGAAAAAAAAATTTTTTTTAATTATTAAAAATACAAAAAAAAAGTTTTCAAAAAAAAAATTATGCAAAATTACTCAGACTTCCAACATCTTCTTGAATATCAATTTTGATTGTAATCGGATCACCAGTTTTCGAAAAAGTCGAAGAAAAAAAAAAACCGGTCCTATGGGAGGTACCGTTTTTAGCCCTCCATATTAAATTTTTTTTCACCAAAATATAACACATACCTACAGTAGTATACCGATTTTTTTTAATAAAAATTCTTGGAGCCGTTTTCGAGCAAAATAAGCTTTTACATAACGGTTATATGACAGGTACCGTTAATTTTTAAGCTAAAAAAAGAACCATAAGTTCAAAATTTGAAGACGATTGGCCAACCGTTTAGGCTGCAGTCCAAAATACATCCGTACAGACAGACAGACAGACAGAATTTTGCCAGTAACTCAAATATGTTTCTCTATCATCGTAATGTCATTTTGGATTGTTATCTCAAAATTTTTAATCTGCACGAATGCATAACTTGTATTATAGTACCTATAATCGCAAGTAAAAAGGTGGGTACTCTGGAAGTTCTTAACAATTCTGTTGAAGGTACTATTTCTGAACGTGGAAATGGAAGAATAATTCAGGATGGTAGTCATGACCGATAATGGATGTTAGGGCAAAAGGTATGTTCTCTCGAAACCTTTTTTGAAATCATGAGAGAACTGGATATAGTTTTTTTTTTAATTAAAATTACATTCAAAATCGCCAGAACTTTTTTTAATTTGATAAACAAACTCTGTGATAATTGGAAAAAATATACGAATGTATCTACGACTGCCATATAAGGAAGTTCAGAGAATATGAATTCAATTTTGTTTTATTTGGAAAAGGAAATATTTTTTAAAGTTTAAAACACATTTCCAGGTTTTTTGTGTTTTTGATGAAAATCCCTTGCAAACGAGTGCTTAAAAAATATTTTGTTTCGAAACAAACATAAGGAAAACTCCTATTGTTTTGCAAAATAATGATTTCATACTAGCCGAATTAACAAGCGTTGCTCAGATATAATGAACATTTCTGGATAACTCCGATATCCTTTTTTAAAGCTTGGCCAAATAAAAGTTATATAGTCGCACCACATGAATGTTAACTCATGCATTTAAATGGCTTATTTTGTTTTATATTTTTGTTGTCTCAAAACAAGCTCTGACAAATAATTAAATAAAAAAATTCTAATACTCAACTTAAGAAATACAAAATCTTAACCAAAAATTATTGAAATCATTAATCTGCTGAGTGTTTTGCTTAATCAAAACAAACAGAACTGAAGAAGAACTAAATAGATCACAGTGATATGACATTTCGTTTTCATAAAGTCATATTGAACTTTTTCGTGACATCGAGAATAAACACACAAGGCTTTTTGGAACCAAAATATTTTGAATAAATATTTCATTCGCCAGGAGAAGACACGTGTCTCATGTAGGCCTACGTCATTGGTAGAAATTGTTTTTAAAAATGAAGTGTTTTAGAAATAAACAATCAGACAGATTATATTTGATTTTAAAATAACTTCCCTATAGATTTTAATTTATATTGGGATTCAAGGATTCATGAAAATAATTACTGCAATCTGTAATGATATTGGTCGGGATAAATAAATAAAAAAAGAAAAAAATAAATACCTTAACAAAATTAGTACAAATAAATACATGATATTTTTAATAAGCGGATTTGATTAGATTTTAGATTTTTGGATTATGATTTGGAGAAACAAACCAGTCATATCGGAAGTACCGGTTTTAGTCCACAAATTTAATTATTTTTAACCTAAACATACTATAGATTCTTGGAGCCATTTCCGATAAAAATAAACATTTACTTACAGGTTATATGACAGGTACCGTTAATATTTGAGCTAAAAAAACTTAAAAAAAACTCCTCTGTAGAATGTCAAAATAACCTTATTTTCTAAATTTGAAGACGATCGGTCAAACCGTTCAGGCTGTAGTCCAAAACATACCCATACAGACAGACAAACAGACAGACAGAATTTTGACAGTAGCTCAAATATGTTTCTTTATCATCGGAATGTCATGCTTGATTGTTATCTAGATTTTTATTGCAAAGCTGTATTTTTACCATTTTTTGAAGAAAAAAAAAACCAAAAGATGTAAGCAGATAAACACGTAGCGACAACACTTTCTTCTTTAACCTTTAAATATGCTCTCATAAGCTCTAAGAAAGCTTTAATTCTGAGAGCTTCAATAGCGAAAACCAAAGAAAAAGGTATTTTTATTTACATCAACGACGAATGGTAACTCTGCATCAGTGTGTGTTTTTTTTTTTTTTTTTTTTTTTTAATAAACACAATAAGCGAGAGGCAAATTGGAAATCAGCCTCAGGAGGGAGCAGACAAGTCGTGGTGGAATGCACGTAGGTTTTTTAAAATATTTCAGTGCCAATTTCTTAAGTTGAGTCTGGTGCAAACACTAGCAGGTACGTGTGTGCTTGAAAGCTCTCTTCCATAAGGCCTGTACTGAAAATATAAATTGAACAGAGTATAGTTAACGTTGATTACAATTGTATAAAAAAATTAACAAAAATGACAAATATACAATAAACAATATAACATTTAAATAAAGATTTTTACTTCCAGTTTTTAATATTAATACTAAAAAATTAATTTAAAAGCTTTTATTTTTAATTTTGCTTCTATAGATTAAGGCTAATCTGCAACAGTGTAATAATTTGTGTACATCCATGTTGTTGAACAAGTTTATTATTTGATTTCGCGTGAAGATATCGCTCACAAAGACATTTCTTCTAATTTCCTTAAGAATTGGTAATTTTCTCATTAAATGAAAAATATCCTCTCTCTCTTCCAGGTTACATAAAGAGCGCAAATTATGAGTAAGTCCTCTCTCTAAAAGTTCACCTCGCAACTTTATCATTATCGATATTTCGGGAATTCTGTTGTCGTCTCTAAAATAATTCCTTTCTTCCAAAATAAAGTTTAACTTAGAGTAAAGCTGTCTGCATAGGGATCCAGTGGTATCATTCATATATTTTTCTCTTTATTTTATGTCAACCGCAGAAATGAGTTGGTAAAGAGACACTTTCATAAAATCATGACTAGAATTATCTAGATTTAATTCCATCTCAACTTCTCTTGTTAACTCCATCCAGTCACCACACCAGCTTGTTTTCGTTCGGATAAATTGAAGATTTTCCATCTTCATAATTTTCAGGATATAATCCACTAGCATCTTCGGGTTTCGGATGAAAAGAGGGGATAAACCTGTTTCAAGCATAATCACGTAGTAAGGTGCATTAATCGGCAAATGAAAAATTAGATTAATATAGTATCGAAGAAGCTTTTCTACGGATTCATACTGCTTCGCTCTTCAAGTTTGTACTGCGTAAAACTTAAATGATTCTTCTGTCGACTAAAATTGAACTTACTAAAACGTTAGATGGCGGACCCTTTACTATGGACAATACTTTTGTTTTAGAAACATGAATTCCAAATTGCGTTGATATTTTCCTTAGACTTCTGCAGTTTTTCTTCTAAATTTTTGTTCATACTTAAGTTTCAGGTGAAATAGACTCCTAAGTACTTAAATTGCGTGACTACTTCAATGGCCTCACCGTTGTATTGCCATTTTTCATTCCCACAGTTTAGGCCTCCTCTGCCTCTAAAAATCAAAACCTTGGACTTTTTCCAAATTCAAAATCAAACTCCATAGTTTATAGTACTGGGAAAAATGATTTCTCATTAGTTGTAACGATTCAGGTGATAATGCTAAAAGTACAATGTCATCCGCAAATAGCAATGCTTTTATCGAGAGTCCAGCAAATTCAATGCCATAGGGTAAGAAGTCTACTAGGTCCTCAATTAACAAGACAAACAGGCTTGGACTCAATGTAGAACCCTGTCTGGCACCCGATTCGGTTTTAACTTTTAAATCCTCTTGACAATTCTTTGCCATGTACCATATCGGATGCTGATTTAAAGCCAATAAAAAACGTATTAAACATCTTGCCTTTGTGTAGAAATGATTCTGCGATACTTTTGAGAACAACGATATGGTCAATCGTCGAATAATCTGCTCTAAAACCCGCCTGAAATTCCTTCAGAATTTTGTTGTCTTCTATCCATTTATTCAATCGTTTTTGCCAAATTAGCGTGAACATTTTGTACAAAGCATTTAAAAATGATATGCCTCTATAATTGGATGCATTCCTCTCCTTAAAAGTTTCTCCCGTAATATTCGTCTCGCAAGGAATGCTCATCAGTTCACCTTTGAGCCCACTTTCAGACGTACCGTAAAATTTAGGGATTCTTTTTTTAGCCGAACAACACGAATTAGGAATAGTTTACCCGGCGAGATTTTCCCTTGCCGTTTTGATCTGCAAGCATTTCAAACCAATGTTTATCGACACCTCCTATCCTCCTTTTATGCCCGCGCAGTGTGCTCTACATTGTGCGCGCGTTAATTATAAAAAAAAATTCAGACAAATTCCCTTTCTTATGTATCGGTAAAAATGGATTCTTTGAATTCTCGAGGTATAAGCCCGGTTTCCATCCCAGGTTCCAGTGTGCCACATTTATAGAACTAAGCAGATATGCCATTCTAGCCAGATGCTTTTCCATCCTTCAGTTTTGTAACAGCGGAAATCACGTCTTCCAGAACTTCATTTATACTACTCGGAGTAGCGTGTGGGAAATAAGGTTTCTCTTGACAAGGTCTTAACATGGTTTCAAAGTAAGCTGGTAAGAGACTTGGGCTGAGACAACGGTGAATGGTTCAGTTTTTCCATTGAGGTTCCTTACTAGGTTCCGAAATTCTTTAGAGTTCCGACAAAGAGGCAATCGCACAGATTCAGCTTCAAATAACTGTTTTTTTTTTCGGTTACACATTGTCTTGTAATCACTGGTAGCTATTTAGTACTGGTTCTTAAAATAACTATCACTTGAAGACCTATAGGCTCTCAGCCAACTGAAAGATTTTTCTCTGGCTTTTACACATTCGACGTCAAACCCAAGGTGTGATATAGATTTTCCGCGTGTTATTATTACAAATCCCTGTTGGATAGGAAGTTTTGATAATTTGATCCACCTGACCAAGGTTGCAATTTGTTTCTCGTCTCGCCTGGTAGTGAACCGCCTTTGCTTGGTTCCATTTTAGTTTCTGGAAAGGATTCATCGCCCTGGTTTAATACAATAACTGAACTAATAAGCGAGTATTTTAATGAAAATTTTCTTTTTAAATGTTTTTTAATGACATTTAATTCCTGGAAAGCATTTTCCCCATTTTTATTTGAGTCAGATAAAACTTTAGTGAAATAAATGCAACCGTGAATGCAGGAAGTTTTCATTAGATTGTACAAGAGTAACAACACGGCAGTTCCATGTTGATGTTGCTTCTATTAAATTGCTGCTGTTTTCCAGTTTTATTCTACAGTAAAATAAACCTGGTCTAGGCGAGCTCTTCATTTCTAACAAAGTCACTCCTAAATTCACGATTTTTTAGTTAAGTTGCTTAAAAAGGATTCCCGCAACTAACCCTTCTGCTACAGAAATTTGAAATGAACTGTAAACTTCTAAGAAATGATAATATATTGTACCTGCTCTAAGTTTAGCAACATTCAATGTCAGAATCGGCATTTTTTGAGGTAAAACAAGCTTTTTTCATACAAAATTAAAAAGAAAAAATAGTTTTTGATATATTCGTCTACTGATTTTATTTTAGTTTCGAAAAACGTTTATCCGTTTCAGGCTTCAGACACTAATCAATGAAATTGCATCACTCAAAACATTTTTCAAAATTATTATCGAAAATATATGCCAATTACGTCTTACTCATTTTAATTCAACAATGTCATGTTTTCTGTTTAAATAAAAAAAAAAAAAAACTCAAAAACCATTTACAAATCAATCAAAAAATCAAACCAAAATTCAAAAACCAAAATACCCCATCTTATTTTAACACACAGAATCGCCATAATAACACTAAATTCACTCAATTAAAATCCAATTAAGATCGCTCTCTATACTCGCGCCTCTTTAAAGTCGATCCTTTCGGAAAAATACTCTCAAATAAAAATGACTGTGTTGTGAGTTATTAAATTATCTGTTTTCCTAATTGGATCAATATTTTCCCACTCCGCACAGCCGAAATTTCCAAATTTAAAAATACCAACACGACGAATATATTGTTTGGATTTTGCCAAGAAAAGTCGTTCCAAACTCATGCCGAACAAGAGTGTACACAATGTTCAAATTGTGTGATTAGTGAAAATTGATTTTTGGAAATGTTCCAGAAAATCAACATTCACGTCGAATTCAAATCCCAAACTTTTTCTATTGTGCGTGATTTTTCATTTTTCTATTTTTTTTTTTTTTTTTGTTTTGTACACTCTAACCTTGGCTGTGTGTAACTTTTGAGTTTTTTTTTTTTTTTTGAAAAACAAGTGAGAATGAAAATTGACACATTTGCCGAGAGGGGGAACCTCTGCGTCTGTGAAATTCCATTATTATTTGGATCAACTCCCTTAAAAAGTAAACACCACAAACGCACTCTTCCGCGCCAATGACATCCCATCATAGTGTGCTCTACATGAACCGCACAACATGATGTAGGTTCTCTATATTTGGCAACAATTCAAAATCCATTAATTTGGAATTTTGTTTTATTTTTTTTTTGTGCGACTCGAACTGAATCGGCAAAGTGGTTTTATGTAGTTTGGCTGGGAAAACATTTTTGAATGAACTTGGAAAAAACACTTTTTTTTATCCTGGTGGGCGGAAAGGTGAGAATAGGAAGGTAGGTGGGTGTGGCGTATATCGGTTTGAATAAATCGACACCTCTTAAGATATTAAAGTGACTTAATTTAATTATGTTAGAACGAAGATCGACAGTTAGTGCTGCAGGAGCAGATGCTTTGTTCGATGAGATGGAATCGATTAATTATCGAGCAGAACGGAAACTGGTTAATTGATGATTTGTTGAGATGCAAAAGATACAAATTAATGCGATTTCAAGTGATGATTAATTGAGGAGATAAATAGTGAATTGAGCAGATGTTGGTTTGGAAATATTTGTCTAGTGGCGTTTGGCGTTAGGATTTTATTAATAATCCACGAGAATTTAATTGGATATTCTAGAATGAAGGAGTGCTGTAAAAGAGAGGGTAAAATCCTTTAATTAATTTGTACGTATAGACAGACATTGAGGGTGACGCAAAAATAACACTTTTTAGATTTATATTCAACTAATGGAAATTTGCTTTAGAAAACAAAGTGATTATGATCTTATCAATCAAACAAATTAGAGAAAGTACTGGGGTTTCAAGTCAAAAAGTCAAGCAATTAATTAGACAAAATTAAAAATATTTGTTTAATCATGTAAAAGTTGAAAGAAATAGAATGGATCTTATAGCAAACTAGCTTCTATCCGCTACTTTGTCTGCGAGTGGAATTAAGATTTAGCAAGTTGGTTAAATTAGGTTTTAAGTAAAATTATAATTTATTTTTATTAAGGCGCCAGTTATAGCGATCAGGAAAACGTATCAGGAAAAAAAATTCAAATGGATATTTAATTATGTTTTCATATGATTTGAAATACAATTACTATACTAATCGAAGGGAAAACACTAAAAAAGAGTATTTTTTGCCAAAAGAAAAGTTTTCAATTGAACAAATATTTTTTGTAAGAAAAGTATTTATTTATTTTCCTGACGGAATTACATATCTTTATATCTACATCTCAATATCTCCATATCTCCATATCTCCGTATCCTCATAGTTCTCTGTCTCTTTGTCTCTATGTCTATATCTTTATCTCTCTATATCTCTATTTCTCTATATCTCTATATCTCTTTATATCCATACCTCTATATCTCTATATCTCTATATGTGTCCATCTCGATATCTCTATATTCGCTATATCTCTATTTCTCTTACCTGATAGTATAGTGAATCCTGTAAACCTTCCGTCTACCAAACTTCACAAATTCGTACAGAAGTATGTCAAACAAATCTCCAGAAATGCAGAGATTTGTTTGATAATACTTCTGTGCCTTAACGACAGCACGAATTTGTGAAATTGGTAGAAGAGGAAGAGTTTCAGATTTATGCTTCTCCCACAGAAACTGTGAGTTTTTCCTAAGTATGTATGTTTTAATAGATCACATTATTACCAACATTTCATCTAAATTCATTGAGTCTTTGAGGCGTGATTGGGGAACATTCAAACATCCAAACCTACAAACATTTACATTTATAATATAATAAAGAAATTAATAAAACTTCACTAAAACAATGATTCAGATTTATAAAGCGCAAGCAATAATCTCTAAAACCCTATACACTGGAGAAAAAACCGTAACGAAAACAAAAATTAAGTAAAAAAAAACCTACTGCTCGATGTTTACTTTCGTTTCACAACAGTAAATCACAATGAAGATCTTCCACAAATACCGTGAAAAAGAAACAAAAATATTTCTTCTAGGTACCCGTGCAATAATACTGCATTTTCATTTTTCAATTGTCCACCATATATTTAAAAAATTGTATTATTTAAATCAAAACTCGTTAAAGAAAATATTTCGCAGGAGACTATGTTGAAATAAAATGAATCCTGCAACCTTCCATCTACCTAACTTCACAAAGTCATGCATTCGTTGGGACACGAAAGCGTAACAAACAATCCTAAAGCCATACATCATTTCACATATAAGCCTCCTTCCACGGGAACCAAACATTTTTTCGGGATAAATAATAGCCTATGTCTCAATCCCGCATACTATCCATCTACATACTAAATTTCATTAAAATACGTTAAGCCGTTGAGACGTTATTAGGGAACAAACATCCAGACATCCAAACATCTAAACATACAAATATTCACTTTTATAATATAAATAGGATTAAATCTTAACATTGGAAGATTAAACATAAAAAAACATGGAAAAGTGATACAAACAAAACAAGATACAAACCAATTTTAAAATAGAAACAAGAAGTGGTCCTGGGAGCCAGCTTTGAGGTATTCTATGTGTAGTTGCTTTAAATTGTTTAATATTTCACTGCTTTAAAGTATTCAGTTTTTTTTTTTACAATTCTAATGACTTTCGAAGTCATGTAACCTATTAAAAAAAAACCCTTAAAGAAAAGTGACTGAAACTGAATTCTTTTGGTAGATTGTCTATATAGAATTCTACGCTAAAGTTTTAAATGGTGCAGCCCAGTCCTTGGTAAATCAAATTGATACCGTTTTTACTAGTTAAGTTGTGGCATACCACCATCATGCGCAATGATTTTTTTCTCTCGAATTCCAATATCTATCGTTTGACAAATTGTTTTAAAAAGATTCATGATATCAGTGCGTATAGAAAGTTTTTTAATATTCTATTACAGAGTTTTCATTAACTTATAAAAATGAAAATAAAAAATAACAGGCCCAAGATGACTACCTTGAGGAACACGGGATTTTGCTATAAAAATTTAAGAGAATGAACTTCTACATAACATACACACGGTATTTACGGTCCGATGAGTATGAATCGATCCATTGGACGAGACTAGGTAGAAGCTAAGGTCCTAAAGTTTGAACGAGATACTTTTGTGAGATACTGTTTCCAAGGCTTTATTAATATACAATATAATTATAATTACGAAATAAGAAATACATTCCGCAAGATTTTTGGTCGGGCAAACCTGTGTTGGTTGGGCAAAAACAAAGATTTCCAAGTTGCAAGAACAAAGTTTGGTTAGAAGAAAGTATGCCTGATAAATGGAACCTCAGCATCGTTGGCCCGATCCACAAAAAAGGAGACCCTCTAAACTGCGCCAACTATAGAGGAATAAGTCTCTTGAATATCACCTACAAGATCCTCTCTGCCGTACTATGTGAACGCCGTAAACGCCTGAAACCTTTCGTCAGCAACCTGATTGGCCCCTATCAGTGTGGTTTCAGACGAGGAAAGTCCACAATCGTCCAAATGTTCACGCTACGGCAGATCCTGGAAACTACCCAAGAATTTCAAATCGATACCCACCACCTCTTTATTAATTTTAAGGCCGCGTACGATAGCATTTATAGAGACGAGCTATACAGAGCCATGTCAGGCTGTGCAGGATGACGATGGAGAACTCTCGCTGCTCCGTCAAGGTTGGTAATGACCTCACAGAAGCTTTTGACGTCAAAAATAGATTCCGACAAGATGGTGCGCTATCGTGCGATTTCTTCAACTTAATACTTGAAAAAATTATAAGAAACTCGTAAGTCTGTGCAATTGCTAGCATACGCTGACGACATAGACATCATTGTCAGAACTCGGCGAGCTGTCACTGGAACGTTTGCTAGCATTGAAGCTGAAGCGGCTAAGATGGGATTAGCAGTCAATGAGGCCAAAACGAAGTAGGACACACAACACCGGCGGATTGGACAAAACATCAGAATAGACAGGTTCAACTTTGAGGTAGTTAGGGACTTTGTGTACCTCGGATCCGCTATAACATCTGATAACAACATCTCGTCAGAAATAAAACGAAGACTGTTTCTGTGGGCTAGGAAGGCAATTGAGTAGCAAAGCCCTCTCTCGAAAGACAAAGGAGACTCTGTATAAGACCCTAATCATCCCAGTCCTGCTTCATGGCGCCGAGGCATGGACCCTATCTAAAGCGGATGAAGATATCCTTAGTCGTTTCGAGCGTAAGATTCTTCCTATCTGCGTTAACGACCTTTGGAGGAGAAGGTTCAACCAAGAACTATACGAGCTGTACAGCGATATTGACCTGGTCAAAAAAATACGCATTTCACGTTTAAGATGGCTAGGTCATGTAGAGCGAATGGATAACAAAGTCCCGGCTCGCAGGATCTTCGATTCCATCCCAGAGGGTAAACGCAGTCAAGGAAGACCTCGCCTTAGTTGGCGCGCTCAAGTGGAGGACGACCTCAACCAACTTGAAGTGCGAAACTGGAGTTAGCTAGCCAAAGACCGAGCTGGCTGGAGAGGCATGTTGGTTGAGGTTGTAGCTCTGCTTGAAATCAAGATATAACTTTTGTAATAATTAAAGAAGTCTACTAGTCATGGATTTCGTTAGAATAATAACGCCAAAATAATGAAACGGCGTGCGGCGAACAAATATAAAAAAATATTTACTTTTTGTAACAACTGAAATATCAAATTAAAGGTTTCTCATTTTTGTTTATACAAACATATAGTACCGTTGAATCAAGGGTATTTCCTTTTTTATTGGTACATAATAGTCAATTGACTTAAAAGCAAAACCTCTCTGAAACTTTATCCTGGCAAAGCTGGAAGAAAAGCTCACTTATATCCACTTGAAAATCAAACAATCGAACAATATGCAACCTCCCACGTGCCTCATAAAATTAACTACAAATTTCGTAATAGAATACTGTTTCCGTATTATTTTCCCAGATCAAGTATTTAAACAACAAGAAAAAACACAATATTACTATAAACCCTCATAGCTAATGGCGTTTCACTTCGTTGCATTTCAAAGTTAATTCCATGGATAGGAAATGCTTCCGCCCCGCTGTCAACCATTCTTTCTTCGATTGGGATCGAGTTGGAAATAGTTCTATTCTCGTTGTGCTATGGCAAGGATGAAATCCTAAATTGCTGTTGCTCTTGTCCTGGATTATAATAGTTTTTATGTTTGTTTGTATTAGTTTGCATTATGCTAATACAAAAAGAAACACTATATGCTTGGGGATCAAAAACTGCAGAGGTTCATTATAATTTGAGAAAAATTCTTGTAGCTAGAAAAATCCTTAATTAAGCGGAAAAATTATGCAAAACTTTTAATGAGTGCATAGACAGTTTGATGAAGTAATTTGAACTTGAGAACAACTTCCTACACTCTTTTCATCAAGAGATATTCTAATAAGAAAGAAAAAGATAGAGAAATCGATACTTTAGGATGCACTAATAGGAACGATAATGAGATTATCATAGAATCACAATCGATGCCGAGGATATGAAAAAAAAGAAAATATGGAAATAGTGCATAGGGCCTTTCAGAAATGACCACCACACATTGAGAATGGAGCCTTTTTAAGGACGTAGCTTGATTTTTTTAAACCCTCTATTTTTGTGTTAAATTACCATTTTCCTGAAATTTTCATTGTATAACTTTATTCAAATAGTTCTTTAAAATAATAAAGTTGTTTTAACAGTCTGACTTTTCGATAGTTGCTGACCGTTAATTAAGTGGATAATACTCTTTCCCCTGAGGACACAAAAATTATTTCCTTGATTCTTAGATTCCTTAAGAAACATTTTCGATAGCAGAATTTATTTAGTTTTCAATTATTTTCCCGGGCGCCATTTTTTATATCATATCTGTGTTATTACTTAATATTGCAAACTATAGAGGTTTTGATTTACTTTAAAGATAAAAATAGTAGTAAAATAAGAAAAAAAACATTTTATGTTACTATCCCCGATGCAATCAACCGTTCTAGTTTAATGAAGTATTAATTTCCCTGTATTAACTCCCATCATACTAAATATAATACCAAAACAGTCTCACAGACAAAATGTACAAAACTGTCAAATCCTAAGGTTTACTATTGTTTACATGTATCCAACCGAAATAGCGACAAAATGTCCTTATAATAGGCTTTGGTTATCAGAGAAAGTCCATTTTGTGTGTCTTTTATTTCATGCGTACGCTAAGATCCTGTGTCTTGAAATAGAAACAAAGTGGCCTTTTGAGATTAAACACCTTTGGTTATTATCAGAAGAAAGGGAATATATAGTCCTGAAAATACATATAAAAAAAACAAGACAAGAAGTATTTGCCCTTAGGGTCGAAACCTTCATATCGTATTCATCTTAGGCATGGAAAATCCAATTATGTTTGGGTAAGGTAAAGTAATTAGTATAGACTTAAATATAGCTTTGGTTTCCCTATTTCCTATGTGTGTACCGTTGTTATAGATACTTCCATAAGGACTTTTTTTGTATTACAAAGTCTTTTACAAAGCCATATACAGTTGCTACTAACTCATCCCTAGAATTGCAATAAGTTTGTTTGTGTAGATAATATTTATATGTGGCTTATAAAGGTGTTTTTTTTTTAGACGTGTGGTTTTCCATCTGGCAATACTTTTTTCGGAGTTGGTCCTTTTGACGGCTGTCACTTGATTTAGATGATTAGACTTAATCCTGAACAACGTTTGCAAATTGTGCAAATTTATTACCAAAATAAAGGTTCGGTTCGGTGGAGCAGAGTATCGAAGAAGACGCGAATGAGTACATCCGCCATCGCGCGCAACAATTGGAGCTGTGCCCATCCACTTTATGGAAGATTTTGCGGAAAGATCTTTGTTTGCGGGCTAACAAAATCCAACTCGTGTAAGATGTGAAGCCGAACGAACGACCATTAAGCGCGTCGGACGTTCGGCGAATGGATCACCGATGCTGATTTTGACAAAATTGTGAAAATTGAGCCTCTCATCATCATCATCGTTGGCGCAACAACCGGGATCCGGTCTGGGCCTCCTCCAATTGCGCACCCCAAGGCGCGGGTGTCCTGGTCTACGCCATCCTTCCAACGTAAGCAAGGTCTGCCACGTTGTCTTCTACCACAAAAAGTACCGCAAAGACTTTTCGAGTTGGTTCCTCTTCGCTCATGCGAGCTAGGTGTCCAGCCCACCGGAGTCTACCGAGCTTTATTTTTTCAACAATTCATGATTGTATCTTCTCCGGGCCAACAATTCTCCGTAAGACTTTTCTCTCGAACGCGGATAAGAGATCAGAGTGCCTTTTTGTAAGCACCCAAGTCTCGGATCCGTATGTGAGTACTGGTAAGACCATAGTCTTGTACAGCAGCAGTTTGGTTTTTATGGTAAGGTTTCTAGATTTAAAGAGCCTTGACAGACTATAGTAGGTTTTGTTGGATTTCAGCAGCCGCCCGCGTATTTCTTCCTCCATATTGTTATCGGCTGCTACTTTTGACCCAAGATAGTTGAAGGACTGCACTACTTCAAGTTCGTGCTCCGCTACCCTGATGGTTGTACCAACATTTCTCGCAGACGTTGCCGCCATGTACTTAGTCTTCCCTTCATTTATGTGCTGCCCCAGGTATTTTGCCGCTTGCTCGACCTGGGTAAAGGAGTCTTGTACAGCTTGTTGGCTTCTGCCGATGATGTCGATGTCGTCTGCGTAAGCTAGTATCTGGCTGGACTTGGTCAGAGTCACGGATTGCTTTCTCCAACGCCAGGTTGAAGACGATGCAAGCCAGACCATCCCCTTGTCGGAGTCCATTAAAGATGTTGATTGGCCTGGATAGCAAACCGGCTACTTTTACTTGGCTTGTGATGTTGGTCATGGTCAGCCTACATAGTCGTGTCAATTTATTTGGGATGCCGAATTCTCTCATGGCCTTATAAAGTTCTACCCTGGCTATGCTATCGCAGGCGGCTTTAAAGTTTATAAAAAGATGGTATGTTGGGATATTAAATTCCAGACTTTTTTCCATCACCTGCCTAAGGGTAAAGATCTGATCAATTGTTGATTTGCCTGGTATAAAACCACATTGATATTTGCCGATTATGGTATTAGCGTATGAGGCCTCCGTATGAGGTATCCGTTCTTGCAGGATAGAGGAGAATATCTTATAGGATGTACTCAACAATGTTATACCCCTATAGTTGCTGCATTTTGTGATATCTCCTTTCTTATGTATGGGACATATGATGCCTTTTCGCCAGTCTTCTGGCATCTCTTCGTGTTCCCATACGTGTACTATGATTTCATGAATTGCTTGATGTAGTGTTGGCCCTCCATGTTTGATCAGCTCGGCAGGTATACCATCGGCTCCTGAATCCTTATTATTTTTGAGCCGATTAATCGCCTGTTTTATCTCCTCAATGCTTGGTGGCTGCATGAGATCTTCTTCTTGAAATGTTAGAGTCTCCATTTCTTCCGTGAGCTGACCGTTCATTAAAGTACACTTCCCATCGCTCCAGAATGCCTTCAGGATCGGTGATCAGATAACCCTCTCCGTCTTAACAATATGTACAGCGTGGTGTGTATTGCGACATGTTTCTGACGGATTGGTAGAACTTCCGCGCCTGGTGCGGACCTCGCCTTCTATTTCTTTCCATTTCACAGACAATTTGTTTTTCCCAGGCTGCCTTTTTTCGTCTGTGAAGTCTTTTTTCTATTCTTCTGAGCTCTTTATATTCATCTTCGCGTGCCCGCGTTCTTTGAGACTTTTGCATTGCTCGGTATGCAGCATTCTTACGTTCAGACGCTAGTTTGCATTCATCATCAAACCAGTCGCTCCGATCTCTGCGACTACTGCCTAAGATGGTATCAGCAGTACTAATGACTTTGTTCTTAAGGCGTGACCATTTTTCCTCTACGCCCGGCATTCTGTCCCCAGGACTTACTCTTCCCTCATCGAGCTCTCCGAGGGCGAGCCTTAATGCGTGACTGTATTGGTTGCTTTTGCATTCATCGCGTAGGGCAGCCGTGTTGATTCGAGCCTGACCAGCGGATGCAATACTTCTTCGCATAGCAATCCACCCTTGGAACACCATACCAACGAGATAGTGGTCCGAGTCGATGTTGGCACCTCTACCAACACGTGGTTATGAGTGACTCCATCAGCCGATACCCAAGTGACTTTGTGGATATCCTTACGCGGGAGGCTGGTACTCGCAACGACCAATTTTGTTGATGCTGCCATTTATATGACTCGTAGTCCGTTTTCATTAGTGTTCTCATGCAAACCATGGGATCCAGTATTCAGGCAGTACATAGTACTGCCTGAATACTGGCTCCCTACCTAATTTTGCGTTGAAGTCACCAAGGATGATTTTAACGTCATACCTTGGGCAGGCATTGAGGATCCTCTCTACAAGTTCGTAGTAGGAATCTTTTTCTTCTTCTTCGGACTCCTCAGTAGGTGCGTGAACGTTTATGAGGCTGATGTTATTGAATTTGCCTCGCACGCGAAGGGTGTATAGCCTTTCATTTATTGCGTTAAAGCCGATGACGGTAGGCTTCATTTTTTGGCTGACTAGGAAGCCTACCCCGAGCACATGGTGTTTTGAGTGACCGCTAAAATATATGTCGTATTCTTTTTTCTGCAAAACACCATTCCCTGGCCATCTCACGTCCTGAAGTGCTGTTATGTCAGCTAACTGTTGTGCAGCTCGAGCTCTATAGAGCGTTCTGACGTTCCATGAGAAAATTCTTAAATCGTTTAGCCGTTGTCGTTGCTTGGTTCGTCGTTAAGAAATCAGTATATTTCCGAGGCTTGTTGTCGGGTTTTGAGTAATATTTTTTTACGGGAGAGGTTACTAGCCCCTCGCCAACCCTTAGGAAGTGCTTGCAATTTTTGCTAATTTGTGTACAAAAATATACACAAATCATTGCCCGGGGACCACCACGTGGAGGTAAAGCAAGCCGCAGGCCTCTCGGCTGGAATTTATTCGAGCCAGCTGCGGCGGCTACTTTCCCAAAATCTTTTTTAAAACATAATGGCAAACCCCAGTCTTTATAATTAATTTAAATTTTTGACCATAAGATTAAATAATATGTGTTTTATTTCTTCTTAAAAATTACACGTCCAAAAAAAAACACCCTTTATAATAACAAAAATAAATATTTTAAATAAATAATACATGTTTTAATAAACAATAACATCGTGGAATACAATTTTAATTATATTTTGGAGATTTCAAAGATTTTATTCAATTTGGTGAGTTATAATTTTGATGTTTTACTTGCGATTATAGGTTATGCATTCATGCAGATTAAAAAAATGAGATAACAATCAAACATGACATTACGATCATAGATAAATATATTTGAGTCACTGGCAAAATTCTGTCCGTCTGTCTGTCTGTCTGCCTGTCTGTACGGATGTATTTTGGACTGCAGCCTAAATGGTTGGGCCAATCGTCTTAAAATTTTGAACTTAATGTTATTTTCAATTTCAATTTTTTTAGCTCAAAAATTAACGGTACCTGTCATATAACCGTTATGTAAAAGCTTATTTTTCTCGAAAACGGCTCCAAGAATTTTTATAAAAAATAATCAGTGTACTACTGTAAGTATGCTTTATATTTTGGTGAAAAAAAATTAATATGGTGGGCTAAAAACGGTACCTCCCATAGGACCGGTTTTTTTCGACCTTCTCGAAAACTTGTGATCTGATTAGTATCAAAATTGATATTCAAGAAGATGTAGATAGCCTTAATAATTTTCCATAGATTTTTTTTCGAAAACTTTTTTTTTGTATTTTTAATAATTAAAAAAACATTTTTTTTTTGAAAAATCAATATTTTGATAATGGTAGATGAATTTTTTTTTAGATTTTGTTTTTAAATGTATGTTATTTTCGTACTTAAGTTTGTATTCTTAAATTATTTTTTTTTAAATTTTTTAAAAAAATTCTTAAAAAATAACCGTTTTATTTAAAAACCGCTCCTACGATTTGGAAAAAAAACACCCTTGTTAACATTTTTTAAAGAAACAAAATGGCGTTTAAATTATTTCACTCAATATAATTTAAAGTATGTACTTTATTCGAAGAATCAAATGCTTTGATGTTAACTCTAATTTTCTTGAATTTTATTCAACAATGTGACCGCACATATGAGCAAGTACGTGCCATCCAGTCGTGCAATTTTTTTTTTATATTTTTGAAGCCGTTTGCGAGACTGAAGAGCTTTCACTTAAAAACCTTATGACAGATATAGTTATTATGGGAGCTAAGAAGAAGAATTTCAGAGCGGGACTTGTGCCTTAACCTGTACAAGATCTTACTGACCTAGCAGCTCAAAGTTTATGACCACAAACAGTGCCGTTCGTTAGCTAACTGAGATTCGGAGCATTTGGAAGAGGACCCTAATTCTGGCAATTTTTTTACTTCAGAGTTTTTTTTATACTTTATTTGTATTTTTTTTGGTGCCGCCGTAACTGCCCTACTGACCCTACTTTTTTTTTTTTTTTTTTTTTTTTTTACAGGAGGAAATCTTCAAAAGACATTTGGCAGTATTCGACACCAAGTAGTGTGGGACTCTTAACCACTAAAACCACCTCTTTATCAGGACCAATCTTGAGAGATCGACATCAGATTTTTCTTTCTTAACTTTGTAAAATCACTTTGGGGGAAGTTTAAACTTTTAATACTTTCCCATGTTTTTTTAGACCATAAGCTCATGAGGCTTGGTTCTTCTTAATCTCCGAACATGGTTTCTGGTATTCAAGACGGACACCATTT
Organism: Platycheirus rosarum; assembly: GCA_963971375.1. Lineage (NCBI taxonomy): Eukaryota > Metazoa > Arthropoda > Insecta > Diptera > Syrphidae > Platycheirus > Platycheirus rosarum. The sequence continues at coordinate 7,740,317 of OZ020510.1, read as the reverse complement.
CGGAATTGGTATGACTTTGCAGTCTCTGATTATGCGATACAGCGTATTTTTTAACAACTTCTGTAACCGTTTCTATTTGTAAGTCACGATGTAGATTGCTATTTCTTATGTACCAAGGTGCATTAACTATTCCACGAAGGACTTTGTTTTGGAATTTTCGGATGATTTCGGTATTTGTTTTCTTTGTACAGCCCCATAATTGGATACCATAGGTCCAAACAGGCTTTAGTACTTGATTATACAGCATTATTTTGTTTTGGGTTGATAAATCAGAGTTGTTACCAAGTAACCAGTACATTTTCCTATATTTCAAGTTTAGTTCTTCTCTTTTCTTTTTGATGTGCTCTTTCCACTTTAGCTTTGCATCCAAAGTCATTCCAAGGTATTTGGCCGTATTGGCGTAAGGTACAGCTTGATTATTAATGAATATTGGAATATTGTTTATCTTTTTATTTGTAAAGTTTATATGTAAAGATTTTGTTTCATTTAGTTTAATACGCCATTTTTCGGTCCAATCTCTGACTGTGTCGACGGCATTTTGTAGTTTTACTGCTGCCTTAGAGACACATTTGTCGGGTACCAAATTGCGGTATTATCTGCAAAAGTAGCCATTATGGTGTGATTACCAACTGGGATATCCCTTGTGTATAGTAAATACAGGGTAGGACCTAGGACACTTCCTTGTGGTACACCGGCTTCTATTTTCTTCAATTCCGAATATTCTTGATCGTACCTTACTCTAAACAATCGGTCTGAGATGTACGATTTTAATATTTCATAGTACTGTCTGGGAAGATCCCTTTGCAGTTTGTACTCAAGTCCCTCATGCCAAACCTTGTCAAAGGCTTGAGCAACATCTAAGAAAATAGCTGAACATACTTGTTTTTCTTCTAATGCTTTTTCTATTACATCCGTTATTCTATGAACTTGGTCTATCGTGGAATGTTTATCTAAAGCCAAACTGATGATTTGGGATTTACCTTCTTTCTTCTATAATTTTGCTAAGTCTCTTCAGAAGCAGTTTTTCAAAAACTTTTGCCATAATTGGTATAATCGATATTGGTCTGTAAGACGTCACTTCTTACCTTGCTTGGGTATGACAATAACTTCAGCAATTTTCCAATTGTGTGGGACATACCGTTGCTTAAGGCATGCATTTATTATATATTGGAGTTTTATGAAGGCTTTCAAAGGCATTTCTTTCATAACCTGGGCAGTAATTAGATCGTAACCTGGTGATTTTTTATTTGATAGTTGATGTACACACATACTTTTTATTTCTTTTAAGCTTACAATTGGTATTTCACTTTCATCTATCTTATCAACAAACTGTAAGCTATTTTCAGCCGCGTTTGTTGGATATGGCTTAAAAACATTTGCAAGATGCTCCGCGAAAAGGTTAGCTTTTTCTTTTGGGTTACCGGTCCATTTCCCATCTTGAGATTTCAAGGGCGAGTTTAGTAACTGCGGTCTTTTCAGGCGCTTGGCTGCTTTCCATAGCGAAAAATCGGTTGAAGCATCAGTCGTTAAATTCTTTAGGAATGTACTGAGTGAATCATTTTTGAATTTATAAATTTGTTTTTTTAGATTGTTGCTTATACGGTTAAACGTTGTTTTATCATCTGGAAATCTAGTATTTTGCCATTTTCTTCGAGCTCTTCTTTTCTCTTTTATCAACTCTCTTATCTCTAAAGGATATTTTATTTCATTTTGTCTTCTATTAGAAAATGTTGGAGTACTTTCTTCAGCGGCCTGTTGCACATCAGCAATAAATTGTTCCACTTCATGGTCAATTTGCTCGATTGTATCCATGGGAGATCTTAAATTTATAAAACTTAAAAGCCTTTCTCTAAAATCACTCCAGTTTGTTTTCTTATTTACAAGCTTTACTGACCCTACTGACGAAACAATCACATACGAGGTTGAGCAGGTGAAAAAGCATCTTTCAAATAGTTACCGTTTGGTCTGGATTTTGGTCCAACGGCGTCATTTAACCGTACATTTTCGAAAACAAAATTGGTTTGGGTGTCACTGTCAATAGTGAGTACAACGAATGATGATAACCAATTTCGTATGGCCCAAATTCAACCATAGCCATGTATATGGCACGAAATCTAATACTAACAAATATTTTTGTTTTAGCCATAGTTAGCGCTAAAATTGCTTTTCAAAGTGAATGCTCAGGCCACATTGGATTGGAAAATTTAAATATAGTTTGAATGAAAATGTAAAAATTGATGACTGGAATCAAAAACCTGTTTTGAACTCTTCATATCTTAACAGTTACATACATATAAGCACCATCTTGACAGACATGTCTAACATATCTGAAAAAAATCTTTAGAAGACGTGCTACCATTCTAATATGCGACATTATTTCCACATGTGAATTTCCTATGCAATTTAAAAAAATGCAAAATTGTATCCGTTTCCAAAACCCCGACATGGTAATGTATTCAAACCCATTTAAATAAAACTAATTTTGTCAAAATGTTAGTGGAAACTTCCAATGGTCTATCCATGGTCCACTTATTTTTACAATGTCTGTAAATGAGCTACATTTTCCATAGATAAATTTTGGTCTATTTGTTTGTACGCTGATGATGCTCAGTTAAATAAAACCTGTCCTTTTGGGATTTATTGATCACACTGATGTTACTAGTATAAATGAAGATTTAAAAGATATTAAGCGGAGGTTAAAGCAAAGGTGACTAGACTTGGCTAGTATGGATGGTTTTACAAAGCCAAGGCAACAAGTAGAAACATTTGTTAAATCATTTTGAAACAGAACTGAATCAAAGGGAAATCAAATGCACGGTTATTGACTTTTTTTCTCATCGGCGTAAATTGAGATCGAAGAGTGTTTAATAACGCAGTGAATTTCATTAATTTTGAGAATAAATATTAAAGGGCCAATATGACTAACTTGGTAGACATCAGAAGGTAAGGATCAGAACTTTATAATGCTGCTCTTTCAAATAAACTTTAATCCGTTAAATTAAATCAATTGGAAATCCATGAGCTTTTAATTTGATGACGATCAATGGTTGGGACATGGTTAAACAGTTACCAGGCACCAGAGTCAAATTCTATTATTTTGGTCATTTTCAATCGACCTCTTAGAAATCCGTGGTTAGGAGGGAAGATATGTTTGCAGTGAAAAAGCTTTTTATCCGTAAGCAATTGCTTATAAAAATAATAAGAAGTTTTTTGTAATCTTGATGTCTGTTAATTTCGTCCAAGCCCTTACATTTTCGTACGAACAAAATATGCTTCCGTTAGTTAAGAAATTATTAATGGATTATCAGCATAATTTTCCCGATCGCAGCTCTTCGGGCTTAGAAAGCAATTGAGTAGCAAAGCCCTCTCTCGGGCAACAAAATTGTCCCTTTATAAGACCCTCATCATCCCAGACCTGCTATATGGTGCAGACTCATGGACGCTGTCAAAAGCGGATGAGGATGTTTCGAGAGAAAGATTATCCGAGTGATTTTTGGTCCCGTATGCATAAACGGAGAGTGGAGAAGAAGATACAATGAAGAACTTTACCGGCTGTGCAGCGACACAGACCTAGCCTAAAGAGTAAAAATTCAACGTCTCATATGGCTGGATCATATAGAGCGAATGGAGATCAATGCTCCGGCCCGGAAAATCTTCGAATCCACCACAGAGGGACGGCGCAGTAGAGAAAGACCGAGACTCAGTTGGCGCACACAAGTGGAAGAGGACCTCAACCGACTCCATGTGCGAAACTGGAGACAGCTAGCTAGGGACCGAGCTGTCTTGAGAAGCTTGTTGGTTGAGGCCCAGGTCCACCCCGGACTGTAGCGCCACCTAAGAGAGAGAAAGAGAGTTAAGAAGATTTCCTGATAGCGCTTTATTCTTTTATTCTTGAAAACTATTTCCATTTTAATTTTCTTATATTTAATTTCATTTTTGATTAAAAACCTCAAAAAAAAAAAAGAAAAACAAAAACAATCTTTAATAACGGGTGATTTTTTTGAGGTTAGGATTTTCATGCATTAGTATTTGACAGATCACGCGGGATTTCAGACATGGTGTCAAACAGAAAGATGCTCAGTATGCTTTGACATTTCATCATGAATAGATTTACTAACGAGCAACGCTTGCAAATCATTGAATTTTATTACCAAACCAGTGCCCTAGAAAAGTTGGCAGAAAATCCGCTTTTTTATCGACAAATTTTGTTCAGCGATGAGGCTCATTTCTGGTTGAATGGCTACGTAAATAAGCAAAATTGCCGCATTTGGAGTGAACAGCAACCAGAAGCCGTTCAAAAACTGCCCATGCATCCCGAAAAATGCACTGTTTGGTGTGGTTTGTACGCTGGTGGAATCATTGGACCGTATTTTTTCAAAGATGCTGTTGGACGCAACGTTACGGTGAATGAACCGAACACTGATTTTGGTAATAAAATTCAATGATTTGCAAGCGTTGCTCGTTAGTAAGTCTATTCATGATGAAATGTCAAAGCATACTGAGCATCTTTCTCTTTGACACCATGTCTGAAATCCCGCGTGATCTGTCAAATACTAATGCATGAAAATCCTAACCTCAAAAAAATCACCCGTTATTTCAGCAACACAAATCCACTCTTAGTTGTAGAATTCCTTCTCATTTAACTACACCTTTTCGAGGGAAATGTATTTCACATACACAAAATGAAAATGTATATTTTACCCAGAAGGAAGCAATGTTTCTCATAATATATTTTAATATCATGAAAGGATACTATGAGTTTTTGTTTCCTGAAGCGCAGGATGAAAAAAGGATTCTCAGTTTCATTCCTTATCTGTTGTCGACACTTACAGACTTTATTCATCATTTTTTTTTCTTCAATTTCCATTAGTAATCCTTTAACTTTCTTTCTCTAAAATAATAACAAATCCTATTTTTTATGTAGAAGTTTAATATTTCGACGATTTTTTTTTGTTTTAAAAAAAACAAAATCATTTTGTTTGGATTAATTTGATATTTCACTTTTTATTTTTTAATTGATAAATCGAAATTGGTATTCTGTTGAAAATTAAAATTGAAACTCTTAATATCAAAGTGATTCTAAATGTATCAAAGTGTAAGTTTTAAGTTAGCGAAAGATGTATCGATTTATATTAAAACAAAGAATCATAGTCTTAATTGAAAAGGAAAACAATTCGAATAGAATCTAAAATTGTATTTATACTTGCAATTGGAAAAGTTAAGCAATTTCAACAGTTGCCAAAGCTATGCCCTGGAACAAACTTTTTCACCCCGGGTATACAATAAGAATCCAATTTCAAAGGTTCTAATTAAATTTTACGTTCAAGGCAAAAAAGAGTTTTCATCAATGAAATCCTTTTTCTGTTGGTAATAAAAAAAAAACGTAAAAATAAAACAAATTAGAGTTCATCAAAGACAAAGAGAAACCAAAATAGGATTAACCAACGAAGGGTTGACCCTTGTTTATGACAAAGTTGCCCTTTTCAACAATGGACTATCCTTAAGGACTTTTTCAAATTTGTTTTTTATTTCCAGTCGTTTTTTGCCGAAATTTGGGTCCGTGTTAGGTTATGGGTTTTTATGTTGGTTGGCATTAAAATATACGTTTGATTTTTTTTTAAATAAGGAAATAATTTTTTAAGCGGATTTTACCTAACATGATTTAATGATTAAAGTTTAATTTATATAGTCATACAGGGTGGGCCAAAAGAATTCATCCGATGTTGTTTGGCTCTCATTTTTTTCTAAATGAAAAACTTCAATTCTGTTTTTTGATTATGTTTACTTGAACCTTTAGAATTTTACTGGTCAAGTCGAGAATATGATATCGGCCAAATGGGCGCCGTCACAATTGATTGCCATACGGACTCGTTTTATGGCATTTTTCATCACTTCGGCGGGAACTTCGAGCGACAGATTCATGCACTCGTGTCGAATGTTGTCCTTGAGGGCTTCTAGGGTCTCGGGCTTGTTCACGTAAACACGTAACGCCGCCTTCAGAATATCGGTTTTGGCTGGCGCAGTGTGTGCGGTAGCTCCGTCCTGTTGGAATCACATGTCCTCCTGTCTTAATTCGTCTAATTTCGGAAGAAAAAACTCGGTTAACATGGCCCTATAGCGCGCACCGTCCACTGTTGTCGTTTGACCAGCGGCGTTCTCGAGAAACAAAAAAAATGGACCGATGACTCCTCCAGCATGAACAGGGCACCATGCAGTAACTTTGAGCGGGTGTAATGGCTCCTCGTGCATTACTCGTGGATTTTCGGTGCCCTAGGAGCGATAGTTTTGCTTGTTCACGTACCTGCTGAGGTGGAAATGAACCTCATCGCTCATTGTGATTTTGGTTAAAAAATCGTCCACTTCGTCCTCGAGATTGAGGATGGCTTGGGCGTAGGTTACACGCGTTTGGCGGTCGACAGGCAGCAGCTGGTGCACGGACTGGATTTTGTACGGGAACATGCGCAAGTCTTTGACCAAAATTCGCCTTAGGGACGACCGGCTGATGGCTAATTGTGAGGCACGGTGTCTGGACGAAGTTTCCGGCGACAGCTCGACATCCTCGTCAACAGCGGCGATATTCGCGGCACAGCGGGCGCTCCGGCAACATCTCGTGTGGTCCCATACTCTTTAAGGTTGGTGGCCAAACGGCGCAGTATTTTCGCAAACGGTGTCGAACGGTCGTGGAATCGGTGACGGAATTCGCGCTTCGCCAACACTACAAACGAATTGTTAAGCAAAAAAAAAGACACGATTATTACACGTTCTTGGGGAGTTTATCGCTCCATGGCTTGTTCACTTGTATTCTACATCTGTCTAGTCAACAAATGTCAAAACAGATTTGACATTGGCGGCCATTTGCAAAAATAAGAACATCTTTCAATAGGGTGATCTCTTCGGCCCACCTTGTACGTATACAAGGTTAGTTAAACTACCAACTCCTAATGGTCATAACTCAGGAAAAAAGAATTGAGAATTTTAAACAAAGATGGCTGCAATCATAATAATTGAGATATGCGATGTAAAAAGATAATAAAGAGAAATAGTAGAAGCAAAAATTTCTTAAGAAAACTAAAGATAAATACATAAGGATAGCATACAAAGCACTCAAACACTTAAGTCGTTTGAAGTTTCTCGTAAGTTTTTGGGCGTTAGACTTGCTTATTCTTACAATATCTGCAGCAATCAGTCAAAGCTATTTCATTCAGAGTGGGAAAGCTGAAACGAATTTAAGGATTCGTTGATTTTGGTATCCCTCAATTTGAATGAAAGGGAAATATGGTTTCCCTTTCTGCTGTAAGTTTTTCTTTTCAAATTAAAAAGAAAAGTGTTTTTGCTCAAACGAGAACGTAAGGAAGAAATATTTTAATTCATAAAAAAGAAGTTTTCTCACAAATAACTACCGAAAAGAGCAAATCTAGAGTAAAATGAAATCAGAATAGGAATTTCTTTATGATACTAAAGACTGTAGGAATTAATGAGAGGAAACCTCAGACAAAGCACAGAATTTTTCACAGGAAACAAAGAAGGTAGTGGTGAACTTTCATATCGTTTTTCCTTTTCCATGTCAAATAGACACGTTAAATCTATGAAGTATTTCCTATGATGTTAAAGATTTTGCTTTTGTTTGGTGGCTTTTTCATACACTAAACGTATGCATAGCAAATACAGATAAACTGATGTTTATTAAGTTAGTTCTTAACAATTGCTTGGCAAAAGGAAAAAAACTCTTTGACGGGTCTTTGACTTTTGTTCAAGAAATGCAATTGAGAATTAGAATCTTGTGAACTCAATGCATTACGTAGATTTGGATATTCTGCAACTTTATATCAACGCACATCTTTATAACATTAATCATATTGTCTCTTACAATGAAATTAAAAAAAAAAATGGGCACGACTGGGTCGCACGTCCTTGCTCTTATGCAAGATCAATAACATTAACGTTGAAAGTAACACAGTTTGAACTTATAAAATCTATCAAAACCACAATACTTAACGGTTTTTAGTTAAAATGAAATACGCCACCACACGTCTTAAATAACAAAGAATTTACGAAAAAAGTATTTCGAAAATTGTAGGACGGATTTTGATATGCAATTCTTTAGAGTTTATTAATATACATGTGATTATAAAATTATAAATTATTTTTTTTGCTTAGTTTTAAAAAATATTGATTTGTCAAAAAAAAAAAAAAAATCAAAAATTTTTTTTTATTAGAAAAAAAACTTATAAAAAAATTTTGATATTCAGAATTAATTTGGTTATCTAGATGTCTTCAAATATAAAATTTGACAGAAATCCATAATTCCGTTACCGAGCAAGCCAAAAATTTAAGAAACCGTTACATGAAAGGTCCCTTTAATAGACTTTTCTTGTATATGTGGTTCTTATCAAATGATAGTCAATACCAATAAAAAAATTCTCAAAAATGTTCATCAAAATCGTTTGACCCGTTTTCGAGAAAAATAAGCTTTTCCTAAATGGTCGTATGACAAGTACCGTAATTTTTAGCCCTAAAAATAAAATTTCAATTTCCCCTCTGAGGAATGCCAAAAGATAAACACATACCAAATTTGAAGACAATCGCTTAACTCGTTTAGGCTGCAGCTCGATATACACCCGGACAGACAGCTAGACAGACAGATGGAAATTTTTTGCCAATGACTTTTTTAGGCTTCTCTATCGTAATGTCATGTTTGATTGTTATCTCAAAATTTTTTTTTATATTCACGAATCCTAAACTTACCTTAAAGTCCCTATAATCGCAAGTAAAAAAGTAAACTACACCAAGAAACAAAATCCAAACTCATTTCAATATGAGCATTGTACATAATATACATTCTGTCATGGATGTCATTTGGTCTCTGGCTATTTTAACGGCTTTGCAGTAACTTATTCTTAATAGTGGAGACGAGAACATTTACCGACATTTTACCGAAATTATTCACATCAATTAGCGATTTCAGCGCCATCATTGCGGCTTGTGCAGCAATTAAATAAATTGTCACATTGTAGAATAAAATTTAAGAAAATTGAAGTGAACATCAAAACATTTATTCGATGTTTAAGACTTTTGATTGTTCGAATAAAATACGTTAAATTGTATTGGGTGAAATAATTAAAATGCCATTTTATTTCTATAAAAAAATGTACAAAAGTGTGAATTTTTTTTTTAAATTGTAGGAGCCGTTTTTAAATAAAAAGGTTTTTTTTAACAACTTTTTTAAAAAAAATAAAAAAAATAATTCAAGAATACAAACTTAAGCACACAAAAAAAAACTCACCTAACCGTTTTCAAAATTTTGATTTCCAAAAAAAAAAAAATTATAAAAATTATAAGAAATACAAAAAAAAAGTTTTCGAAAAAAATTAATGCAAAATTACTTGGGCTACCTATATCTTCTTGAATATCAATTTTGATTGTAATCGGATCATCAGTTTTTGAGAAAGTCGAAGAAAAAAAAACCGGTCCTGCGTGAGGTACCGTTCTTAGCCCACCATATAAATTTTTTTTTCACCAAAATATAATGCATATCTACATTAGCACACTGATTTTTTTATAAAAATTCTTGGAGTCCTTTTCAAGAAAAATAAGCTTTTTACATAACGGTTATATGACAGGTACCGTTAATTTTTGAGCTATAAAAAAAAAATAAAATAACTCCTCTGTAGAATGTCAAAATAACCTTAAGTTCAAAATTTGAAGACGATTGGCCCAACCATTTAGGCTGCAATCCAAAATACATTCGCAGACGGACAGACGGACAGAATTTTGCCAGTAACTCAAATATGTTTCTCTATCATCGTAATGTCATGTTTGATTGTTATCTCAAAATTTTTAATCTGCGCGAATGCATAACTTGCATTATAGTACCTATAATCGCAAGTAAAAATGATGCTTCATGAGAGTACTATATATAGCAGTGTATTTACAATGATATGAATGAGAATTTATAAGAGAAAAACGGTAAAATAAAGCAATGATGATGAACGAAAGTAAGAGATCGCTGTATCATTGACAAAATCTGAGTGTTATGTGACGCAATACAAAAAGAACACAACACAGTTGATTAAGAATTTTCAAAGCGTAAACATCAATCATTGCAGCTGTGCAAAAACTAACAACAAAATTGTTATTTATATACAACAAGTGATTATTCGGTTGCACTTAGCTTAATTATAACTTATATTTAAGACATAATTAACAACAATTATCCACTTGTTTGTTAATTTAAGAAGACACAAAGATCTGTATTAAATATGTACAAAATATAAATCGTTTATTTTGTTTGTATTTAATGATACCGGCGAATCTATCTGAAGACCAATAGAACATTACGAAGCATTGTTTAACTATAAAAGAGGGGGGAATATAAATATATCTGACAACGTTGCGAAGGTTCTTAGCATCGAATATTAGGGTATTTCATAAGCTTTTGAATGTGCGAATTTCTGAATTCATTTTTCTAAATAATAATGTATTTTTTGGAAGATGCAAGAAATGCGCTCCTGAGACCTATACGGTAAAAACTTACAACGCCATACTATATATCTTATTATATAGTAAAGTAGTAGTAAAGTCAACGTGTCTTCTAAACTCTGAACCTGGGCTCCACCAACAAGCTTCATTTGTAAGCCCTAGCTAGTTTCCTCCTATTTTGGACGTGAAGTTGGTCAAGGTTCTCTTCAACTTAGGTACGCTCACAAAATCTCTCTCTCGCGGGGAGAAATCAAACATGTTTCGGGCCGGAGCATTAAAGTCTATCTGCTCTATATGACGCTACCATGTGAGACTTTGGACTTTTCCTCTTTTTGCTAATTCTTTGTTGCTGGGCTCTACAGCAGTTCACCGTTGCATCTCCTTCTCCACTCGCGGTTTATGTATACGCGACCAAAACCACTCGGAAAATGTTTCCCTTGAAGCACTCTAAATTGTCCTCATCCACTTTTGCACCATACAGCAAGACTGCGATAGTTTTCAAGTCGATGAAAAGGTATTGAGTTTCTTTTTGAAGTTTCTGGGTTTTTGCCAGATCAGCAAAAATGTGAATCTTTGGTCGATGGTGGACTTTCATGACTGAAAACCAGACTGATATGAACCTGTCAGGTTTTTTTTGACGAAAGACTCACACACTACAGGGGAAAAGATCTTGTAGGCGATTTTCAGAGAGTAGTCCAGAGAATCGCTTTTCTTATGGATCGGGAAAATAGTTCTGAGATTCCATTCATCGGGCATTTTTTTCTTCCAAATATTCCTCGTGATAAAATCAAGGATCTTTTAAAGTATTTTAGTTCAACATACAAAAATTCATTTTCTCATTTAGAAAATGAAAGATTGTCAAAATCTTAAAATGGCAGGATTTTTAAAGGAAATTTTTTGAACCTGATCCAAAAAATTAATTACAAAATCAAAGTTTAAAACAAATTGATTGCAAAGCTAAATGCCCTCTTTCCATAAATACCCAACAAAATATGTGTCTGTTGGAAAGATTCTTTTCCAAAATATTCTAAAAGCCCAAATCCTCAAGGAAATATTTTAATAAAACATTCAATCTCAATCAATCACTGTCATCCTGTCGTACAAATTTTGCCTGCCCCATCCACAATGTACATTTATTTCCCAGTAAATATGACGTTTTTATTTCGAAAATCCTTTAAAGTGCCCCCACAAAAAAACTGCCAACGTGTTGCAATGATGTGGAATAACTTGTGTTGCCCCCCGGCATATGACATAAAGCAAATGGTACATAAGGCATCCGTGTGAGTTAAGAATTGCCAAAAAAAAGGATACCTTCGTTTGGGATCCTTGCAAATTTAATTTTGCCGGTGTTGCTATCGCTTTTAGCCGTAAAAATACATTTAGGTATTTTCATCGGATCCAGCACCGACAGAGGATAATTTGGTTTCTTGGAAACCTGCCAGTTCAGTTTCTGCTGGTTTTTTCTCGCTTTCTACCCCAAGGTGATATCTTTGCTTGGTGTAATTTTGTATACAAGTTCCGATATAAATTTGTGGCTACATAATTAAGGAAGAAGCCTCAGGATAGATGCGAAGGGTTTCGCACAAACAAAAAAAAAGTGAAGGCAAAAACGTGTCCTTTCTCGGATTTCTATGGAATTCCTTTGATAATTTGACGAAGGATGTAGGGGCTTTTATGAGGATGTCAATCTGGTGATGGTGGGAGTTTTATTCCATTTTAGGCTTAGTTGGTAAAAGAAGGTATATCCTTTATTAATAATTTGTTATGAGCACCTGAGGTTATATTTTTTGTTGTTGTAGAACCGGAAATATCTGTGCTTTTGTTTGGATCATCTTGTCTTGAATATGAAAGGAAATGAATTTGTAAGAGAAACAGTCAAAGGTTGAGGAGCATCTTATTAAAAATGAAAATAAATACTAAGGTTATGAAAATATTCGATTAATTACTGAATTTCGAAATAAATTCAAATTAAGCTCTTATATAAGACCTTGAAACAAATTTTATTTTCGCTTAAGTTGTTTTCTTTTATAATATCTTTCTTTTATTGTATCACATAATTACATTTCATTTCATTTCATTTCATTTTATTTCATTTCATTTCATTTCATTTCATTTCATTTCATTTCATTTCATTTCATTTCATTTCATTTCATTTCATTTCATTTCATTTCATTTCATTTCATTTCATTTCATTTCATTTCATTTCATTTCATTTCATTTCATTTCATTTCATTTCATTTCATTTCATTTCATTTCATTTCATTTCATTTCATTTCATTTCATTTCATTTCATTTCATTTCATTTCATTTCATTTCATTTCATTTCATTTCATTTCATTTCATTTCATTTCATTTCATTTCATTTCATTTCATTTCATTTCATTTCATTTCATTTCATTTCATTTCATTTCATTTCATTTCATTTCATTTCATTTCATTTCATTTCATTTCATTTCATTTCATTTCATTTCATTTCATTTCATTTCATTTCATTTCATTTCATTTCATTTCATTTCATTTCATTTCATTTCATTTTAAATCATTTCATTTCAATTTATTTCATTTTATTTCATTTTACTTCACTTAACTTCATTTCATTTCATTTCATTGCATTTTATTTCATTTCATTGCATTTTATTTCATTTCATTGTATTTTATTTCATTTCATTGCATTTTATTTCATTTCATTGCATTTTATTTCATTTCATTGCATGTTATTTCATTTTATTTCATTCCATTTCATTTCATTTCATTCCATTTCATTTCATTTAATTCCATTTCATTTCATTCCATTTCATTTAATTTCATTTAATTTAATTTCATTTCATTTCATTTCATTTCATTTCATTTCATTTCATTTCATTTCATTTCATTTCATTTCATTTCATTTCATTTCATTTCATTTCATTTCATTTCATTTCATTTCATTTCATTTCATTTCATTTCATTTCATTTCATTTCATTTCATTTCATTTCATTTCATTTCATTTCATTTCATTCCATTTCATTTCATTTCATTTCATTTCATTTCATTTCATTTCATTTCATTTCATTTCATTTCATTTCATTTCATTTCATTTCATTTCATTTCATTTCATTTCATTTCATTTCATTTCATTTCATTTCATTTCATTTCATTTCATTTCATTTCATTTCATTTCATTTCATTTCGTTTCATTTCATTTCATTTCATTTCATTTCATTTCATTTCATTTCATTTCATTCCATTTCATTTCATTTCATTTTATTTCATTTTATTTCATTTCTTTTCATTTTATTTCATTTCATTTCAATTCATTTCATTTCACTTCATTTCATTTCATTTCCTTACTTTTTTTTTCATATCACCTCTTCGATGTCCGATATCCACACCACACGCACCTCATCAAAATATTTCCCGATAATTTAATTCCAAAACATCTCCATGCCTTCCAAGCATCCATAGAAAACAATTTGAATTTGGAAAAAACATCTCCATCTCGTCTCTCACTTCAGTTCCCCAAATACAAATTTGCACTTTGCACTGGGACTTCACTATTCCCTGCCTAATAATGTTATCCTTGAAAATTGTGACATGGGTTTGCATGCCTGATGATGCTTAACTACGATGCTGCCTCACAATGAAACCGACGACCGGACCGAACCGAACCGATACCTGCCAGCACTCATTGAAATTACTACTCCCTTGTTGACTTCGACCACTGCATAAGGATCCTTTTTGGAAACCCTTGGCTGGTGGTCGTCATATGAAATTCTTGAGGCTCTCCTTGTACTTACACTTGACGAAACATCATTACACCCTAAGGATACTTAGTCCGAATTTATGGTTTTTGCTTGAGCAAGCATCCCTGCATGAAGGGAGTTATTATGGATATCCCCCTAGCCTTGTGTTCGTACCCAGTCTCAAGTTCCAATCATTTCATGCCCTTTCTGAAAAGGCAAACACTCTTTTATTTAAAGTCAGGGATGGAACTGTTGTTTTTTTGTGGGTTAAATTGTGTTTCGATTCCAGTGTAAATTAGGACTGCATTAAGTTGGAATTATTATGAATCAACTTTGTACACTGTGGCGTATACTGTTTTTTTTTTCTTTAATTTCGTCGTAGGCAAAATTCGCTCCATTGTTTTGTATGGGATTTGTATAAGTCGTGAGACACTCGGGCGTATACGTAATTTTTTGAACTCAGACTCTGAAGCAGACTTTTGTAAATTTTAAATTTAAATAGAATGCTTTGGAATGCCATTTGAACGTGAAACCAGCCAATAAGAATATGAAATCAGTTCTTTTTCATAATTTAAGCTGTTTTTAATATACAGAAACAAACTACATTTCTGTTGAGCAATGTAAATATTTTTTTCTTTTAAATAATCATTACATTTTTAATATTTTTTTTTATCTACCAGGAAAAATTATTTCATTAATCCTTTCTCCTGTAATATGACCTTTTGAAAATTTTAAATTCCTTTTCTGTTCAATGAATCTTCCTCAAAAAGACTGATTGATGTATATGGTCTTACATTTTTATGTATAATTTTTTTTTAATGTTACGAAAAAGCTTTTGCAATTTTATCGAAGCTATTTTAAAAGAATAATTTAATTTTTTTTACCAATAATAACAAAAAAAGATTTAAATTGGTATGAAGTGGATCATTTGATCATTAATTATGTTCAGCTTTAAATAATTACAAATTAAAAAAAATAAATAATCATGAACCAAAGCTTCACATTTGTATCTTTTAATCCAGCAAAGTAGTCAATTTAACTTTTAACCTTTGCGAGGTTTGTTTTTTGTTCAGACATTTGAATTTAATTTATGAATGAAAAGAAATACAGATGTTCATTACTTTGTGAAACAGAAAAGCAACTGCTGTACCATTAAAAATTATTTACGAGGGTTTAAACAACAAGCGACAAACACATTAATTCCATAATGAGCATTCCCCTCTAGGGCGTTATGAAATTTTTCATTGGATTACATATCTGTTTACATATGTACATCTGTTTTTTTTTAAAATGTGTTTCAACAAAAAAATGTGTAATTGTTGACATTTAATAGACGATAAAGTTAATTCAGGTGACGCATATGGACACATTTTTTTTTTGGTTTATTACAGAATATTGCCGTTGGGTACAACTGGTGGTATTTTATTGATATTTTGTGAAACATTTTTGTTTTCATGTTTTTAAGTTCAACATACAAAATATTAAATTAAAATTAAAGTTTTTTTAAGAGTTGAATATGATGATTTGCAACAAAATAATTAAAAAACGATTTTATTTCAGTTTCCTCAAAAAGACGTTGTACGTCCATAGACCCAGCCATATTTACACAAATTTAGACTTCCAACTCACAAAGTTCATGCAACATTTGAGTGTTGCCTATGCTATGATAGATTGGTATAAACATTTAATTTCATTATCCTCCATGACACTTACTACAATCGTATTTAATTGCCATCGAAAATGTGCTGCCGAAATAAAATTGCCAAACGACTGAATTTTTTTATTAAACATCGTGAAAGTTTATTAACAGCAAATGGCAGCGCTAGACTTCTATTCTCCACATTAATTGAATAATAATAATTAAAATTGATCGTGAAATCTATTTTAAGAATTTACGTCGGACATATGGCCGTTTAGTTACATTTATATTTTTATATCTTTTGTAGGTGCGTTCGGATTGTTATTAGAGTTCGTTAAAAGATTTATTATCCAAATAAAACAGAGAAAACGCAATAATGCTAATTTTTTGGACTTCAGAAGTGTGTTTTGTTTTTTATTTGCTTTTGTATAAAAGAATAATGAAATTGTTGGATAACTTTTTTGCTAAGGAGCAAGGTTATGAAGTTTTTTAAGTCCTCAAAATCTTAAACAGAAATTCAAAGAAAAAAATCTTTTTTTATATAAAAATCGATGTTTATATGTTGGTATATTTGTTCCCTATGGACTATATGTGGAGAGAACAATTTTAATGACATTTTCAGGCTATCTCCAAAATAGCCTAGTGGTGATTCTGCTAAGCTTGATTACAAAAGGAAGCTTCTTTTGAGATAATGTTGGTGCGAATCTAATCCAAATCTGTTAGACTACCGAAACTCTCATCTTCAAGTACATAACATCATGGCGAAACCAGAAAGTCCATTGACGAAGCATTTTTTTTTTTTTTTTATATATATATAATTAACGCGCGCATAAGGGACTATTTGTTTCTCTTTTATTGTAGAATACACTGCGCGGGCATTAGAAAGATAGGAAGGGGAAAGATAGGAGGTGTCGATCAACATTGGTTTTGAATGTTTGCAGATCAAAATGGCAAGGGAAAATCACGCCCGGTAAACTATTCCAAATTCGTGTTGTTCGGCTAAAAAAAGAATCCCTATATTTCACAGTACGTCCGAAATGGGGCTCAAAGGTAATGGGCATTCCTTGCGAGATCAGTATTACGGGAGAAACTTTTAAGGGGTGGAATGCAGCTGGCTACTTCGAGTGAACATTTTTTATAAAAGAAACGATAAAATAAGGAAAGACATGAAACATTGCGTCGGTGTTCGAGTGCGGCAATTGTTTCAGCGGCATTTCTATTTCCTATCAATCTTAACGCTCGATTTTGTATTCTATCAAACAGGTGAAGCGATGTTTGCGAAGCACCTGCCCAGAGGTGGGAGTTATACTCGAGTTTAGGGCGTATAAACGCTTTATAAATTGTAGCCAGATCAGATGCGGAAAAATACTTCTTACACCGACACAGAAAACCTAAGAACTTAGCAGCATTCTTAGTGATTTCAAATATATGGTCGTTCCAACGGAGGTCGTCGTTGACACACATACCGAGTACTCAGAGCTTTTCGGTTTCTTCGATGTAAGTGCCATTCATGGACAATGGCATTGGGGGTATGTTTAGCTTTAACGACAGAAGACAGCATTGAGTGTTCGAAGCATTAAACTCCACACGATTTCTATTACCCCATTTGACAATGCTGTATAAATCGGAGTTTAATGAGCTTGACATACGGCACCGTTGCAATTGTACGTCCGTAGGCGAAGGACGGGAATTATCGAACGAATATAAAAAGTTGAGGGTAGAGTCGTCAGCAAAACAGTTAAGTGGATTAGAAGTAACAGACAGAAGATCATTTATTAAAAAATGAGGAAAAGAGTCGGAGATAGAACAGAGCCCTGGGGCACACCAGCATTTATTTTATGGAAATCATCCAATACAACTCGTATTGAACGGTCCAGATGATAGCTTCTAATCCAACGAACAAGAGTATAATCGATCCCAAAAGCACGCATTTTCGATAAGAGAGCTTCATGCCAAACTCTATCAAATGCCTTGGAGATATCAAGAGCAATAATCTTACTTTCACCAAAGCGATGTAAAGATTTGTTCCACTGTTCGGTGAGATATGCCATCAGATCACTAGTGGAAGGGTTGCTGCGGAAGCCGTACTGACGGTCATGGAGAAGCTTTCGATCTTCGAGATATTCCTTAAGCTGACGGTTAATCAGTGTTTCCATGACCTTAGAAAGAAGGGATGTCAGTGCTATGGGTCGGTAGGAGGAGGGGGAGAATGGAAGATTAATAGTCTATTATAAGGTTTAGAGCTTCATGGTTGCCATAGCTTATTCTATGAAAGTCTATATGAAGTCTACGAAAGTTCATATCCATGCAAGTAATGAGATCATCCTCAGCAATTTTACTTAATACAGGCTGAACAATAAGGAGACTACATTTCGTCATGAATAAGTTGATGAAGAAATATTAATTCGTTTACACTCGCCTCTGTTTAGAAATTTCAAACTGAATAAACTAAAAACATCTACAGATTGAAGAAAAGTAGAAAAGACCAATATAAATCTATAATAATTGATATAAAAAGGGTACAAACCATAAAGTTTCAATAAATTTACTATAACTTTTCAACACAGCTCATGAGTACATTCGAGTGCTCCGATTTAATAAACCTACCCGAAATAAATTTTAAATAGACAAAAATTCAAAAAAATACCAATTGCTATCAATATACAAAATGACCAAAATAACGAAAACAAATATTCTGTGCCATGTCCTAGAATATGAAGATATAAGAAATCCAAATTCTGATAAAATAAATTAGCGCAATTTTTCTTTTACACGCAAAAAAATATGTAGGTACTGTATTTTCCAAAATTATTGTGGTATATTTTAGGTACGCAGTAAGCTATCCCATTCTGACATATCTTTAGCATACACATAAAAATTCGAGTCACGGTGCAAACTAATCAGCAAAATATTTCGAAATATATTTAAAACAAATAATTATTTAAAATGCACGGAACCCAATAAAATATGTTTAAACGAAAATGGTAATTAGTATTATTTAAGTATTTTGAGTGGAAAAGAACTGCAAAACCGAGTCACCCGAACGAATCAAGCAATAGAGTAGACGTTATCCTTTAATGCTAATGCACATGTTCATTTCTATTGAGCAAGTATGATTTTTATTTTGTGTATTCTCATTTTCTTTTTCAAAATCTCTAACTTAATGAAAGCCTTATTTAGAAAGACAAATGACGCTTAAATTTTTTGAGATGGCCAAATTATTTGACATTATTGATTATACAATTTTCACTTCTTTCTCAGGGATGGCTGGATAGGACCTTGATCGTGGTTAGGTAGCCAAATTGCATAATAATTTGATAAAACCTCTATACTGTACCAAATATATTGAATTATTTGATTGCCTGCTAAGGCCAAATTTTTTTTTTCTATGAAATCAGCTCCCGTAAAAACGTATTTTTTTTAATGATGAATGCCTTGATAATTTTAAAGGTAAAATTTAACGTATTTGCTCTTAAAAACATAATCACTTTAGATGGCTGGATCTTTAAAACAAACAACTAACGGAGAAAAGTAACATGTGTGAACTTGTTAAAAGTATCAAAACCACAACCATTATCGGTTTTCGGTAATATTTTATACGAACAAAATTATTTTGAAAATCGTAAAACCAATTTTTATAAAATTCTTTGAAAAAAACGTTTGGTGTTAATTTTTTTTGAGTTTATTACTATCCAGCTAATTATAAAATAAAAATTTAATTTTTAGTTTTAAAATGATTTTAATTATATATATGTTTGTGCGTGAACTCCTTTTTTCGGCTCAATCGATTTGAATAAAATTTTTAGGAGATCTTAGGACACGTTTGCAGAGTGCATATAAGAAATCTGTTTACTGTCCGATATCTAGAACCGGAGCTATGGCTGAAAATGTCACTCACATAGTTAATATCGAAAATTGATAGTGTACCCGAGCAACGCTGGGAAGATCAGCTAGTCAATTATAAATATAAAAAAAAGGTATTTTATATTTTGGTATTCAGAACCAATTTGTCAAGCTGCCGTTACCGTGAAAGTAGACATTTAAAAAAATCATTATATGAAAGGATCCATTAATAGAATATTCCGATAAATTTGGTTTTATGTACATAATATGATAGCTAATAAATAACGGGTGATTTTTTTGAGGTTAGGATTTTCATGCATTAGTATTTGACAGATCACGTGGGATTTCAGACATGGTGTCAAAGAGAAAGATGCTCAGTATGCTTTGACATTTCATCATGAATAGACTTACTAACGAGCACCGCTTGCAAATCATTGAATTTTATTACCAAAATCAGTGTTCGGTTCGAAATGTGTTTCGCGCTTTACGTCCGATTTATGGTCTACATAATCGACCAAGTGAGCAAACAATTAATGCGATTGTGACCAAGTTTCGCACTCAGTTTACTTTATTGGACATTAAACCAACCACACGAATGCGTACAGTGCGTACAGAAGAGAATATTGCGTCTGTTTCTGAGAGTGTTCCTGAAGACCGTGAAATATCGATTCGTCGCCGTTCGCAGCAATTGGGTTTGTGTTATTCGACCACATGGAAGATTTTACGCAAAGATCTTGGTGTAAAACCGTATAAAATACAGCTCGTGCAAGAACTGAAGCCGAACGATCTGCCACAACGTCGAATTTTCAGTGAATGGGCCCTAGAAAAGTTGGCAGAAAATCCGCTTTTTTATCGACAAGTTTTGTTCAGCGATGAGGCTCATTTCTGGTTGAATGGCTACGTAAATAAGCAAAATTGCCGCATTTGGAGTGAA
Source organism: Platycheirus rosarum (assembly GCA_963971375.1). Classification (NCBI taxonomy): domain Eukaryota; kingdom Metazoa; phylum Arthropoda; class Insecta; order Diptera; family Syrphidae; genus Platycheirus; species Platycheirus rosarum. Next base: position 7,719,699 of record OZ020510.1, on the reverse strand, counting down.
GAGCAACCAGAAGCCGTTCAAGAACTGCCCATGCATCCCGAAAAATGCACTGTTTGGTGTGGTTTGTACGCTGGTGGAATCATTGGACCGTATTTTTTCAAAGATGCTGTTGGACGCAACGTTACGGTGAATGGCGATCGCTATCGTTCGATGCTAACAAACTTTTTGTTGCCAAAAATGAAAGAACTGAACTTGGTTGACATGTGGTTTCAACAAGATGGCGCTACATGCCACACAGCTCGCGATTCTATGGCCATTTTGAGGGAAAACTTCGGAGAACAATTCATCTCAAGAAATGGACCGGTAAGTTGGCCACCAAGATCATGCGATTTGACGCCTTTAGATTATTTTTTGTGGGGCTACGTCAAGTCTAAAGTCTACAGAAATAAGCCAGCAACTATTCCAGCTTTGGAAGACAACATTTCCGAAGAAATTCGGGCTATTCCGGCCGAAATGCTCGAAAAAGTTGCCCAAAATTGGACTTTCCGAATGGACCACCCAAGACGCAGCCGCGGTCAACATTTAAATGAAATTATCTTCAAAAAGTAAATGTCATGGACCAATCTAACGTTTCAAATAAAGAACCGATGAGATTTGCAAATTTTATGCGTTCACCCGTTACTTGAACAAATTTCATAAAGAGAAAAAAAGATTTTTCTTAACCGTTTTTTTTTTCGCAGTATACCAATACCCATCCTAATCTAAAAAAAGTACTTTACCATCTAGGCCAGGAAATCACTTAAGAACTCAAGTCCAAAGCCTAAAAAATAAAATCCCTTTTACTCATATGGCTCTAATTTGAGATACCGGCATGTAGCCGGACAGACATTTTTTGTTACTAACCTTTATGATTGGAATGTTTGATTGTTATGTCGATTTTGACATTGCGATGATAGAGAAACATATTTGAGTTCCTGGCAAAATTCTGTCTGTCTGTCTGGCTGTCTGTTTGTCTGTCTGTCTGTCTGTATGTCTGTACGTATATATTTGGACTACAGCTTACACTGTAAGACCAATCGTCTTCAAATTTAGTACACAAGGTTATTTTGACATTCTACAGAGGACTTTTTTATATTTTTTTTACTCAAATATTAACGGTACCTGCCATAAAACCCTTATGTAAAAGTTTGTTTTTCTCGAAATAGGCTCACAAAACTTATTTTTATGGAAAAAATCAGTGAATTATTGTAGGCGTGGTTTATGTTTTGATAAAAAAAAAAAATAAGTTGGTGGGCTAAGAACGGTAAGCCCCATAGGACCGTTTTTATTTTCTTCGACTTTCTCGAAAATTGGTTTACGGATTACAATAAAATTTGATATTTAGAAAGATATTTGTAGCCAAAGTAATCTAACATAAACAGATTTTCGAATATATTTTTTATTTTTAATAATTAATTTTTTTTGAAAAATCAATATCTTAAAAAAGGTAGGGCGTTTTTTTTTTGGAATTTTATTCTTAAATGAAGGATCGATTTTTTTTCTTTGACTTTTTGCAGAATAAATAAATAATAGTAAGGAAAGTTGAGTAATTTTCGTTGAAATATGTTTGAATAATGTTGTTTCTTGTGTTTTTAACAAATTTCCAAATCATTTTTTTGAAAATTGAAGGTTTTTTTATATAAACTCTATATACTAGGTTGTTAGAAAAATAAAATTTAAAAAACAACTAAGTCTATGGTAATAAGTTAAAAGAGCTTAAGTCGAGATAAGCGAAAATCGTACTTTTATGTTCACAGGCTTTCCAGTTAGTTTATCTTTATCTGAGCCTAGGTCCCATTGCTCTGAGGCAAAAAAAAACCGTTAAATCTAAAAAAAATCAAAAGAGTTTATGTCCACGTGGACAAGAAACGCATTTGCACAACGGCTTATCTATCTCTTGAACCCAAATCAAACAAAACAGAAACATAATATATTTTTTTGTAATGGCTTAAGTCGTGATATAAGCTCTTATTCCTTGTGGAAATCAGATTAAATGATCGCTAACGTTAACTTAAGTTATTTTAAATCTACGCAATATTGAATTATTTGACTGCTTATATCGACATTAGCCGTTTAAAAAAAAAATAATTTTCAACCAAAGTCAGTTTTCAGTTTTTTTCAGTTTTTTCTTAAGACGACCTAAGCTATTTATACGAAAGTCACGGAGGTATTTAGTGGAACTTAAGTGAATTTGAGAATAGAATCAGTTGTAAGAAGTTCGTTGATTATTAAGATGCTCCTTTGGAAAGAATTGGCCCAAATTATATTTTGTAATTTTTCACTGAGTGAATTTGAAAATAAAATCAGTTATAAGAAAAGTAGTTGAATGTGTAACAAACCAAGCCTACTGTTATATGTGTGGGATGAATTCGTTGCAATTTGCAAACAGTAGAGGTAATGAAATGAATGAAATGATGTTCAAAGGGTAGATATGTGTGTGGGTACAAGCAACCACAAATCACCCCTGTCTATCAACTCCTACTCTCACCTCCACGTGGTGAACATCGGGTGCCTAGTACTTCCAACTGCTTGTAGTTGGAAGCAGGCTCCGGCAAGATGTTTTGAGCTATAAATGTGAGAACGAGCGCCTCATGACAATCCGCATCAAGGTTAAATATTAGCCTAATATGCGCGCATACCCCCAAAGAAGAAAAAAGTTGATGACACCAAAGAAATGTTTTTTGAGTTCCTGGACAAAACATATGAGCAGTGCCCTAGCTATGACATTAAAAATCAGCGGCTGCAATCGCAAGAAATGTCCAGGTCCTTTTCCGATCGAGTCTCAAATAACCTCCAAAGGAGGAGAGCATCAAGTATTGAAAACCAGTGGCAACATTGCCGCCAAAATGCCATCAGGGAGGCCGCCACTGAAGTGCTGGGTTATACTCGGCCACCACAACGAAACCCCTACTTTGATGATGAGTGTCGGCAGCTAAACAAGAAGCATACAAGGCAAAGAAGGACCAGAAATACCCGTGTTGTCTTTATTTGTTTATAATTTTACGACTTTGTGTTTAACGATGTTGTATTTTAAAACACAAGTTTAAGACTAGCATATTACTATTACTTTTGCTCCTAAAAACTAATTATGAATGACTAAAACATTACATATTTTAATTTCTTTTGTTTTTTAATATGAAAATAATTAAAAAGTAAAATTTGTACAAACAATTATCCAATAGAAATAAAATTCGTTCTCAAAAGTCTTCCCGTTTATTGTGTATTCATTCAAATAATTTAAACATTTTAAGCTTAAGACTTATGTGGAAATAAGTGTAGTATACTCATCGTAAAACCTACCTCAACAATAACACATCAATGACAACGACCTACCAAACATTATGAAACATAATGCATCGATCGAAGCCACCATGACAACGACCTACCATTCAACCCAACAATATGCATCAATGCAAGCCACGGTGACGACGATGACGACGACCTAGCATTCGATGAAATTCGATGCAACTATCAATCGAAGCCACTATGAGTCGAAGCCACTATGACGAAGACTACGACCGAAACTGCTGATTAAGTACAAAGTGCAAACAAAAACAAAAATAGAAATAACATTAAAGTAAGTTAGAAATTAGTAACGGGTGATTTTTTTGAGGTAAGGATTTTCATGCATTAGTATTTGACAGATCACGCGGGATTTCAGACATGGTGTCAAAGAGAAAGATGCTCAGTATGCTTTGACATTTCATCATGAATAGACTTACTAACGAGCACCGCTTGCAAATCATTGAATTTTATTACCAAAATCAGTGTTCGGTTCGAAATGTGTTTCGCGCTTTACGTCCGATTTATGGTCTACATAATCGACCAAGTGAGCAAACAATTAATGCGATTGTGACCAAGTTTCGCACTCAGTTTACTTTATTGGACATTAAACCAACCACACGAATGCGTACAGTGCGTACAGAAGAGAATATTGCGTCTGTTTCTGAGAGTGTTCCTGAAGACCGTGAAATATCGATTCGTCGCCGTTCGCAGCAATTGGGTTTGTGTTATTCGACCACATGGAAGATTTTACGCAAAGATCTTGGTGTAAAACCGTATAAAATACAGCTCGTGCAAGAACTGAAGCCGAACGATCTGCCACAACGTCGAATTTTCAGTGAATGGGCCCTAGAAAAGTTGGCAGAAAATCCGCTTTTTTATCGACAAGTTTTGTTCAGCGATGAGGCTCATTTCTGGTTGAATGGCTACGTAAATAAGCAAAATTGCCGCATTTGGAGTGAAGAGCAACCAGAAGCCGTTCAAGAACTGCCCATGCATCCCGAAAAATGCACTGTTTGGTGTGGTTTGTACGCTGGTGGAATCATTGGACCGTATTTTTTCAAAGATGCTGTTGGACGCAACGTTACGGTGAATGGAGATCGCTATCGTTCGATGCTCACAAACTTTTTGTTGCCAAAAATGGAAGAACTGAACTTGGTTGACATGTGGTTTCAACAAGATGGCGCTACATGCCACACAGCTCGCGATTCTATGGCCATTTTGAGGGAAAACTTCGGAGAACAATTCATCTCAAGAAATGGACCGGTAAGTTGGCCACCAAGATCATGCGATTTGACGCCTTTAGATTATTTTTTGTGGGGCTACGTCAAGTCTAAAGTCTACAGAAATAAGCCAGCAACTATTCCAGCTTTGGAAGACAACATTTCCGAAGAAATTCGGGCTATTCCGGCCGAAATGCTCGAAAAAGTTGCCCAAAATTGGACTTTCCGAATGGACCACCTAAGACGCAGCCGCGGTCAACATTTAAATGAAATTATCTTCAAAAAGTAAATGTCATGGACCAAATTTTATGCGTTTTTTAAAAAAAAAAAGTTTTCAAGCTCTTAAAAAATCACCCGTTATATAAGGAGTACATTTTTGGCAATAAAGGGCAGATTCAATTTAGTATCCAAATAAGTTTTTTCATTTTATGGCAGACACCTATGGCACTCGTGCCCTGCCCGTACTTAGACATTTTTAACCGTTTATGGCATTATTGCCGGTTAGGAAATCTACGGACCATTACAGTAGACGAACATCACATAAGATTCATAAAATACAAATAATTTGTTTTCTTAAACATCTTATGTCACATAAGCTGAAGCTTTAACCCTAAAGCATTTTTTTGAAAAAGCTTAAGTTCAAAAAATATCTTTTTATTAATTATGTTCTTATTTTTTAACAAAGAAGAAAAATGCATTTTAACAGTATTACAAGCACGTGTTCTTAAAAAAAAAATTTCACTGGTCCAGCAGCAAAACTTACATCAAAAAAGTTTTAAAAAACCAGTTCGCAAATCTTAATTTGAAAAATGATAAAAAATTACTTAAGCTCTTTTAACAAATTGGCACAGAAGTAGAAGACTCAGCACTAATTTTGGACTTTAAATCCACCGAAAACTGAAGTTTCGTCGCGGTAACTCACTTGGACTTTTCAGTTGATAGTGAGTACCTTTGTCAACGTAGTATACAGAGTTTGGATTAAAAACCTTCAATTCATTTAACTTAATCTGGCCCTGGACTTAAGGTCCAAATTTAATTTTGTTGGATATAGTTCACATAAGGTTTGTCTCAAAAAACTTTATGTTGAACTGAACAAATCAAAAGTTGCGTCTTCACAAAGGTATTCACTGTCAACTGAAGAGCCCAGGTGAGTTACCGGGACGAAACGCTAAATTTTGGTGGACTTAAAGGCCGTAAAAAGCTATTTTGAATCTTACTTACTTACTTAGGTGGCGCTACAGTTCAGGACGAACCTGGGCCTCAACCAACATGCCTCTCCAGCCAACTCGGTCTTTGGCTAGCTGCCTTCAGTTTTGCACTCCAAGTTGGTTGAGGTCGTCCTCCACTTGAGCGCGCCACCTAAGGCGAGGTCTTCCTTGACTGCGTCTACCCTCTGGGATGGAATCGAAGATCCTGCGAGCCGGAGCATTGTTGTCCATTCGCTCTACATGACCTAGCCATCTTAAACGTGATATGCGTATTTTTTTGACCAGGTCAATGTCGCTGTACAGCTCGTATAGTTCTTGGTTGAACCTTCTCCTCCAAAGCCCGTTAACGCAGATAGGGCCAAAAATCTTCCGAAGAATCTTACGCTCGAAACGACTAAGGATATCTTCATCCGCTTTAGATAGAGCCCATGCCTCGGCGCCATAGAGCAGGACTGGGATGATTAGGGTCTTATACAGAGTCTCCTTTGTCTTTCGAGAGAGGGCTTTGCTACTCAATTGCCTTCCTAGCCCATAAAAAAAGCGATTGGCAAGAGTAATTCTTCGCTTTATTTCTGACGAGATGTTGTTGTCAGATGTTATAGCGGATCCGAGGTATACAAAGTCCCGAACTACCTCAAAGTTGTACCTGTCTATTGTGACATTTTGTCCAATCCGCCGGTGTTGTGTGTCCCTTTTTGTGGACAGCAGGTACTTCGTTTTGGCCTCATTGACTGCTAGTCCCATCTTAGCCGCTTCAGCTTCAATGCTAGCAAACGTTCCATTGACAGCTCGCCGAGTTCTGCCAATGATGTCTATGTCGTCAGCGTATGCTAACAACAGCACAGACTTGAAAAAAATTGTCCCACTACAATTGACTTGCGAGTTTCTTATAATTTTCAAGTATTAAGTTGAAGAAATCGCACGATAGCGCATCACCTTGTCGGAATCCTTTTTTGACGTCAAGAGCTTCTGTGAGTTCAGTACCAACCATCACGGAGCAGCGAGAGTTCTCCATCGTCATCCTGCACAGTCGGACGAGTTTTGTGGGAATGCCAAAACCTGACATGGCTCTGTATAGCTCGTCTCTATAAATGCTACCGTACGCGGCCTTAAAATCGATAAAGAGGTGGTGGGTATCGATTTGGAATTCTTGGGTGGTTTCCAGGATCTGCCGTAGAGTGAACATTTGATCGATTGTGGACTTTCCTGGTCTGAAACCACACTGATAGGGGCCAATCAGGTTGCTGACGAAAGGTTTCAGGCGTTCACATAGTACGGCAGAGAGGATCTTGTAGGCGATATTCAGGAGACTTATTCCTCTATAGTTGGCGCAGTTTACAGGGTCTCCTTTCTTGTGGATCGGGCAAACGAAGCTGAGGTTCCATTCATCAGGCATACTTTCTTCTGACCAAACTTTAGAGATGAGTTGGTGTATGCACTCCACCAGGTCATCTCCAGCCGCTTTAAAAAGTTCGGCGGGTAGTCCGTCGGGTCCAGCAGCTTTGTTGTTTTTTAGTTTAGATATTGCTATCCTTACTTCATTTTGGTCAGGTGGACGGAAGTTTTGTCTGTCATCATCCATGTTGAATTGTTCATTCTGCCTGACAGCGGGATTTTGGCCTTCATCGCCGTTTAACAGTCTGCAGAAATGGTCCTTCCATGTACTCAGCACCGACTGTGACTCTACTACGAGGTTTCCATTCCTATCTCTACAGGCTTCTGTGCGGGATTTTTTTCCTTGGCATGTTCTTTTTACCTGTTGGTAAAACTTCCGCACGTTGTTCCTGGAGTAGCATCTCTCAATATCTTCGATCGCGCGCTTCTCATGCTCTCTCTTTCTCTTTTGGAGAAGCCGGTGTTCTTCCCGTCTTTTCTGCTCATAGAGCTCGCGAGCAGCTCTCGTCTTTCTTTGCAGCGCCTTGTCTCGTGTTTGGCTGCATGGGCCTGCCTGCCATAGTCATCGAACCAGAGGTTTCGTGGTGGTGGTCTGGTGAAACCTAGCACATCAGTTGCGGCATCTCTGATGGCTTGTTGGCAGTGTTGCCACTGGTCTTCGGCACTTGATGCTGGCGGTACTGGATTACTGCTGGTTACGGGATATTCGATCGGCATAGGTTCTGGCGGTTTCTTGCGTTTGCAGCTTTCCGACGTCATACTTCCTCACAGTATTACTCCGTTGTTGTGGAGTTCGGGTTATTCGCATTCTTACCTTTGCTGCAACAAGGTAGTGATCCGAGTCGATGTTAGCTGCTCGGAAGGTGCGAACATCCAAGATACTGGAGGCGTGTCTTGCATCGATCGCAACGTGATCAATCTGATTGACGGTTCTTTGATCTGGGTGTCGCCAAGTCCCTTTGTGTATATCGAGATGAGGAAACCGTGTGCTTGCAATGGTGACGTTATGTGCCGCTGCGAAGTCAATTAGCCTAAGTCCGTTTTCAGACGTTGTGTCGTGTAGGCTATGTTTTCCGACAGTCCTACCAAAGATTTCCTCTTTACCTATTTTGACATTAAAATCGCCTAGTACGATCTTAACGTCGTATTTAGGGCATTGCTCATAGGTTTTGTCGAGGAGCTCATAGAAGTCATCCTTGGTGGCGTCATCTTTGTCCTCTGTGGGGGCATGAGCGCATATTAGGCTAATGTTGGCGAATTTAGCCTTGATACGGATTGTCACAAGTCGCTCACTTACGTGTCGAAAGCCCAAGACTTCTTGCCTAAGTCTACCGCTTATGACGAATCCGCACCCAAATAAACGCTGTGGTCTTCTTGCGCAATTACCGTAGTACACGTCACAGTTTTTCATCCTCCTTTTGCCCGGCCCATTCCATCGCACTTCCTGGATGGCAGTAATTCCTGCTCTGTAGCAGTCTAGGGCCTCCGCTAGTTGTTTGGATGCACGTGGTCTGTTAAGAGTTCTAACATTCCACGTGCAGATCCGAAGGTCGTTGTCCTTGATTCGTTTTTCCGGGTCGTCAACAGTAAATCCGTCCTTTTCCGAGGCTATTGGTCGCTTCGTAACTTTTTCTTTTTTCCGTGGCAGGGTTGTTAACCCCACGCACAACCCCCAACCTGGAGGGCCAGGTCCTTTGTTGGAATCCTTGGACAAAAGGAACCGGAGAATCCGGAGTCAGTAACCCACTTCGGGGATATGAGCGCTGCCGTTGGCCCATTAAGGGTTCATCCGCCACCATCTCTATTTCAATGCCCTGACTTGCATTGAATTGTCCTAATGACCTTATCTCCAAATACGTCGAAGTAGCTCATTAGGGCGTCTGTCTATTTTGAATCAGGATTTCTTTTTATTTTGTTTTTGAGTGTAGGCCATTCAGGATTGCTTTTTATGAAATTTTTGTTAAATGCAAAAATTTTTTTTTAATAAAACCGTTTTTTTTTTTTTTAAACCTGTGCCTAGGATTATGCTTACTGATAAATTTTTAAAGAAATAAATGTCGCGTTTATTTCTTAGCGTTAGATTCATTTGTTTACTGACTCTTCAATTTTTAAAAATAAAATAATCGAATTTATTTAAAATCTAATACAAAAAGTAATGGAAAATGATTTTTTATAATGTTTGCTTATAACTGACTGATGGTCTGCCCTAACAGATAGAATTCAAAACTCTTTCCAAATTCCCTACGGCATCAAACCAAAGTCATGGAATTGAACCTAAACATATGTCAGAAATTTAATTTTTTTTTCTTATACGCCAAAGGACTTAGGTGGTTCCATTTTGTTGTTGTTTTTATATAACATTGGTACATACATATATTATACTCAAGCTAGAAGGCAACTCCTATCTTATATGGATATTCCATAGAGGAGATGGATATCGTTGCAAATAGCTTGAAGCTTGTTGTTAGACAAGATGAAAGCTCCAATAAAATCGATATTTTGAATACACAAAAACACTGTACAACCGATGTACGTTGTACACTCTTCTTATCCTGGAACAAATGTACAGGTTTTAAATGACATTATGTACAGATCCTTAGGTGATTATTTGAAGTATAGTCTCATTCCTGTGGAGTGATTCCACGAAGATTTATTTTGTGATAAACGATAATCTTATTTAAATATTTAGAGATAAAAGATGAAGCATACATTTTACGCTGATAGTTATGATTTCGATAGATTTATAAATTCATTAAAAAAATAAAACAAACATTTGGAAAACATTGGGTTGGTATGTTTTCTTCAATAAGATATAAATTGAAATTGGTTTTCCAGCTCTAAAGTTATGAGTAAGAAAAAAAACGAAAATCCAATTAAACTCTAAATGCCTAAACAGAAGTCTACAAAGTTCTTTGGGTATTTTCGGAATTTAGATTGCTTTCTTTTCATTAGAAACTTATCCTCAAGAATTCCGTGTTTTTTGTTCAAAGAAAACACAATTCACACTCAAAATTAGTCAAGTTCCAGGCAATTTTGCAAATTGCTTCTTTTACTCGTTCAAATAACATAACACTTAATGTAACAACAAAGCTAATGACAGGAATTGTTCCACGTTGCAAGCCCCCAAGAGGTGCAACTTCAACAAAATGATAGCAATTAAATATTTTGTTCACCTCAGGGCCACCTGAGAAAGGACATGTGCCATTAGGTGAAGTTAAAATCCATTAAGAAACAGACCCTTTTAATCCGAATAGATGGATGTGGCCATAATGGTGTTTTACCAGAAGAGACTAGGTGTGTTTGTATTTATTAGTAAATGGAAAAACATGTTAGATAAATGTTCCACTTTGAAAGCATTTTATTATGGATATTATAAGTCTGGCACGTGCAGCTTCAAAGAATAAATTATTGAGATAGATGATAAAAACTGGCAAAAATAATTGAAACAAGTGCTAATAAGTTGGATTAATGTTAGAGTATATACTAGGTTTAACACAGAAGTCAATAATTTCAAATGAAAAGACAACAACTATTACGCCTCGATCGTAAAGAAGCTGCTTCTCCACAGTTTTACGGCCCACGGCTTAGATCAACAGAATCACCTATCTACCCTGTTTCAGACGTCGACTGCTTAAATATTTAAATCCTTCATGTAGATTAAAACCGCTCGAACGAAAAATTCATCTTGAGGATGTTTAGTCCATAAATTAAGTAATTTGTCTGCTTTAGAGTAAGACATTAACTCGTGTGATTTTTTTTTACAAAAAAACATCCTGATACACACAAAATTCGTGTTTTTTTGCCTCTAGGCAAATCTCTCGTGCCAACAAAACTCAGTTGAAGAGAAACCCCCTAGGGGAACCGTTTGGCAATACGAGAAAGCCAACTGGGCTGTCTCAATAATTTCTTCAGGATCTTCAACTGGTCGCTCTGCTTCCTCGGTAGCGACATTGACTCCAGCGCAGTTATGGTAACAAATGTTACCCTCTTAGGTATGAGAAATTTCGTCCCGAATAGGTCAAAAAGTATCAAACCTAAAGATAACTCATGGTTTGCTTCGAGCTGTTAAGAGGTTATCAGGTTGAAAGAGGTAAGTTTCCGATGTTATGAAGCCAACAAAACCGAGGAAAACCGGAAAAAGTTTCAGCAAGCTAGAAAGGCCTTTAATGTTCACATTCGAAAGACTAAATTTTTACATGAACAAAAAATCCGGCAAAAAATACTGCAATGTCCCAAAAGCAGTAAAAAATGTTGGTCATTTGTTAAAAACGTAAAGAAGTCCTCGTCATCATCGGTTTCTACGCTTGTCTTCAATGATACTCCTGTTGTCAGTCCTCAAAAAAAAAGCAGATCTGCTTGCAGCCCAATTCGCTGCTAACTGAACGCTGCCAGCAGGTGTTAGAACTCCTCCTGTACTCGAGAGCGTAAATGATTTCATGGGACCAACCTTCTTTCGCACTCGTAGACTTGCAAGAGTATTAAAAGATCTTAACATACACAAATCCGCTGGGCCGGATAATATCCCCGCTATTGTTCTGAAGAGGTGTTCTTCAACGCTGGCAACACCATTGCGTAAGCTTTTCGATCTGTCCTATTCCTCTGGTCTCTTTCCGATTGGATGGAAAACAGCATTTGTCCAGCCTATCCCCAAAAAAAGCGCATCTTCTTCTCCCTCAAACTATCGACCAATTGCACTTACGTCCCTTCTTTCCAAGGTCATGGAAACGCTGATTAACTTTCATAAATAAATAAATTTATTGGCGCGACAGCTCCTTAAGGAGCCAAGGCCTAGTGACTTATACTCTCAACCATTCCTGTGTGTGTGTTGTTACTCTGCAAGCATGGAAGGGACCTACAGTTTACCGCCGAGTCCGAACGGCACATGAGATGCACTTTTTCGAGACAAATTTTACTCTTGGAGGTTTTGTCTCGCAAGAGGCAGTACCCCAGAAAAAAAGGTGGCTATGAGCTGGATTTGAACCCAGGTTCTTTCGCTTAGCAGTCCGACACACTAACCACTAAGCCACGGGGCACTACTGCTGATTAACTTTCAGCTAAAGAAATATCTTGAGGACCGAAAGCTTCTTAATGACCGGCAGTACGGCTTTCGTGGCAATAGGTCCACTGGTGATTTGATGGTATTTCTCACCGAAAAGTGAAACCAATCTCTTCACAGTTTTGGTGAAAGCAAAATTATCGCACTTGATATTTCTAAGGCATTTGATAGGAGTTTGGCATCAAGCTCTTTTATCGAAAATACATGCATTTTGATTCGATGAATCTCTTCTTCGTTGGATTAGTAATTACCTTTCGAAACGGTCAATACAAGTTGTATTGGACGTATTCAAGTCTGATTCTCACATAATAAACGCTGGTGTGCCCCAGGGCTCTGTTTTGTCTCCGACTCTCTTTCTTATTTTTATCAACGACTTATTATCTGAAACAACTAATACTATCAATTGTTTCGCTGACGACAGTACTCTCAGCTTCTCATATTCGTTTTCTGATTCACATCCCCGTTTTTCGGATATGGAACTAGAACGGCAGCGTATGATAAGTTCATTAAATTCTGATCTTGACAGCATTGTACAATGGGGAATAAGAAACCGCGTAGAATTTAATGCTTCGAAAACCCAATGTTGTCTTTTGTCGTTAAAGCGAAATATATAAATTCTTCACCCCGTCTGATCAGGCTACAGTATATAAAGCATACCTATATTCGCCCTAAACTTGAGTATAATTCCCACATTTGGGCAGGTGCTCCTGTAACCCAATTGAGTTTTCTAGATAGAATACAAAAAAGAGTTTTAAAAATGATAGGCGATCGAACAATAACAGAAACATTTACATCTCTGGAGCACGACGTAATGTCTCCTGCCTTTCATTATTTTATCGCTACTTCCACAAACAATGTTCTACCGAAATAGCCAGTTGCATTCCTCCCCTGAAACGAGTAAACCGTAATACTCGCACTGCAAGGAATGCCCATCAATATACCCTTGAGCCCAACTTCGGACGTACTGTCAAGTACAGGGATTCTTTCTTTAGTCATACCACGCGAATGTGGAATGCCTTGCCAGACTCTGTTTCCCCCCCCCCCCCCTACTCTTTGAAGTGCAGAACTTTAAAATAAATGTGCATCGTTACCTCTTTTCACATCCTTCCCTATTTTCCTAAAGCCCACGCTGTGTTTAATTAAACATCATAAGGGTAGTCAAAATCCCTTTAGTGCGGGCTAATTATATAAAAAAAAAAAAAAAATGAAAAGATCTTCGTTAACAAATCCTTAATGTGTTTATTTAAATAAAGAAAGAACTCAGTACCCGCTTGGACCTTAAAGGCAAACATCAAAGTAAGCAAGAGTAAAATAAGATTATCCTTTCAATTGCCTTCTTTGAATTTGAAAATCCACAGCCAAAATTGAATAAACCAAATCATGCAATAAAAACTTCCTTTACCTCCAAAGCAATATACAAACATGTATCCACATATGAGCGCCAAAATAGCGCCATTGCACCGGAAGCTTATAAATACAAAACACCACTTGCTTACGGCGCCATTACTCACTTCAATGTAACGACCCATAAAAAAGCCATATCAATTTGTTACGTTCACACAATATTGTTACTCACACACACACACACAAACACATCTTGCTTCAATAAATAGCCATTAAATTCAAATTTCCTTTTGTTTCATTTACAGATTAACACCCCCCAAGGGAACAGCATTAACACACACAAAATCCAATGCCAGCCCGAAAGGGGCTGCTAGCGCCCCAAAATACGTTTCTGGATACAATTGCAACACGTTTCGATGGAACTCGTAAGTATACTAAATTTTACATTCAACATGTATCTGTAAAATCTACATGTGTACCGACTTCCTTAACCACAAAATGTTTGAAACACTCATCATTTATTCAAATCAGCAAAAGGGGAGAAGGATATTGTTGCTTGGGGAAATTCAACAGGCATTTCAGTGTTTTTGGTTACTAACCCTCATACTTTGGGGTAGACGGTAGACAATGTACATAAATTATGTGCATAGCTTATGGCAAAGGGTGTTGTGGAACATTTTGAGTATTCGGAATCAGATGAAAATTACAACTACACTGAGTTACAAGAAAAGTGGCGCAGTCATAGTTTTTGATGTGTTGGTATCATTTTGATAATATGCCGCTATGTTTATGCAGAGCTTTATTATTTTTAGTTTAACGGAATATTTGTGTGCTTTTTTGCATGATCTCTTTTTATTCTCCTTGTGATAAATGCACATGTTAGTCGTTTTTCATACTAGACGCGGGTTTTACTAATTCTGGCTTTTCCGTGATCCCGTAAATGTTTTAATGAGTTTATTGTTATGAGTTTATTTAAATTTGTTTATTTATTAGTTTTTTAATAATTTTTGTGAAAAAATATGCATATAAAGGCAGAAGAAGTTGGCAGGGCGCTGGCTTTGGTTGAGGATGGACGAAGTGTACGGTATGCCTCTATTATGATTAGAAAACCAGAGGCAACACTAAGAAGAGCTATTAAAAGGTACAGGGACACCAATTCTTACACCCGACGTTAAGGCTCAGGTCGACCGAGAGCAACATCTGCAAGGGATGACCGATTTTTGGTGCTTCAAAGCCTTCGAGATCGTCACCAAACCGCGGTTGAGCTGTCTCATAGACTTCGATCAGTGAGAGGGACAGCTGTAAATGCACTAACGGTGAGGCGGCGATTAGTAGAGTGGCCTGAGAGCAAGAAGTCCCGCTCGCGTGCCGAGACTCACGGTGCAGCACAAGCAACGTCGGATGGAATTTGCTCGCCCTCATCTAGATTGGACTGAGGCCGACTGGAGTAGAGTTTTTTTCACTGGTGAGTCAAGGTTTTGTCTGCGTTCACCAGATGGACGTAGCAGAGTGTGGAGACGAACAGGTGAAAGAATCTCTTCGGCAACAATTGCTCAGCGGGAAAATTTCTGGGGAGGTTAAATCATGGTGTGGGCAGGAATTTCCATGCCCGGAAAACCGAGCTATATATCGTGGAAGGATCCCTGAACTCAAGTTATTACCTGAACAACATTCTGAAGGAATATGTGGTTCCATTTGCACCATTTATTGGCAATAACTTTTTGCTGATGCATGACAATGTTAGACCACACGTTGCTAGGTGCGTTACCGGCTGCACGTAGAAGGGGAAATCGAGATGATGGCTTGGCCTGCGATGAGCCCGGACATGAATCCCATCGAACATGTCTGGGACACCCTGGGAAAATTGATAAGGAGGCGAACTGCCCTCCCAGAGACACTCAGTGGGCTGAGATCTGCTCTGATCGAGGAATGGCACAATTTGGACGACACCATCGTAGCAAACCTTATCCAAGTTATGCCCAGGTGAATAAAAGCTGTGCTAGATGTTCGGGGAGGTAATACTCAATATTAAAAGAACGAGAACTTGTTGAAAAAAAATGAAAATAAAAGTGTTTAATTTAATTTATGAAGTTTTGTACATTTTCTTTAATTTGATTTATTTCTAAATTCTAGCAATTTTTTTTAGATGAATTACTTTTATTTTATGTTAATAAACATAACATAAAAAAAAAATGTTTTTTTAATCACTTCAAAATATTAAGGTGCGCTACTTTTTTTGTAATACAGATTTCAAACTTGGATGTTTTTTAATTTTTTTCTTCTTTACACAACTCCCTACGTAAATTACTGTTTCGTATTTACCATGGAATATTCACGATTGCTGAGATTGGTTACCTATAGATTGGTTTAGTACAAGCCCAAATCTATAATCCATGCTTCCATATATTAGTTTAAGCACTTGCTTGTCGATAAGCAAAGACCTTAAATTCATTTTTTTTTTCAATAATATCCATATCGAGTTTTTTTCGTTTCTTTTTAACGTGCTTCTCCTTTATACAAAAAGGGTTGGTTGTCTGTAAAGACGATAATTTAACGTCATAGGAAAACATTGATGGCAGCAACACCAACAAACAGCCCGTTAACTCACACCCACAAACCTTCTCGTCAAATCCAAACACATACCCCATTATTACATCTACTTTCTACTCTAACAAAACTCCGCCTATTTTGTATTTCTTTTTTTCTTCTTGTACTTTTTGAATTTGAGTGAAATTATTTTGGGAATTTGCGTTTGTTCTTTTTCATGTTCGCCTGATGCTTGCGGTGGATTTTGGTTGAAAGAACCACAGTGTCGTAGCGTGCGTCACTTTTCTTATCAACATTATTAGCATGAGTCTTATCAGCAAGAGTCACGTTATTTCGTATGTGTTATCACGTCAAAAAAATAATAAATAAACGGTCATCGAAACTGTGGCAATGACACTCGTCAGAGTAGTTATTTGTCCCAAAGTTGGCATGTCGGGTGATGGCTATTATAAAATGGTGTCATCTCACTGACGGCTAGAATGACAAGCACGATGACACAATTTTTGGGATCATCGCAATGATCATTTTCGATTACCTAATAACCTTGTCATCGTTGATTGACAGCAATGACTGAATTTTTCGGTACGGTAGCTTGTTATTCCGATGACTGTGTTCCAATAATGAAGCCGCACAAATGTCTGCCAGAGATGACATTCTATCCAAAGTAGGTCAATCAACAGGCGCAATGTCCAAAAATTTAAGTTGGTCGTGATTTTTTTGAGGACAAATAAAATTTGTTTTAATTTTATCCAGGCAAATAAATGATAACTCAGAAATTATGAAACAAGAAAAATGACAAAGGAATTTCAGTAGAGGCCACCAATCTGAGGTGTAGTAAAAACAGGCTGCTTCCACTATAAAATTTAACACGTACTTATACATCACCGAGTTTTTACAAACTTACACCAATATAGCTATTCAAGAAAAATAAGTTACGATGATTCAATTTACGAGCGTCGTGTGATCGTCATTGCTAAAAATGACACACTTTGAGTGTCATTTCGTTCATCAATATGTAGCTAGCGATGACACGGTGACCTATGGTAGTGTACTGGAGGTGCAACAACTTATTTTCTTGTGATATCTGCGTATCATTGCGGTCATCTCTACTAGTACTTTCTTAATTTTTCTCTGTTAGAAGAATTGGAATAAAAGTATGCTTAATGCTTTCAATAGTGATTCAATTTGCTATAATAGCTGGATATGGATGATGTGGATTCATGTCCATATCTTTTGTACAGAACATGGCATAAATTCCCTAAAATTTTACGTTTGGGTTAATTTAAGTCTTACAATGTCACTTTCTTATGGAATTTATTCCAATAAATTAAAAATTACCGGGCCTTATTTTTTAGAAAAAGTCAGACATTCAAGAATGCTATACAGTTATTTGGGACTAGCCTACCCACCCGGCATTGCTCGGTTATACTTCTTACAAAATAAGCTATCTGCTTGTGAAACGACCCCAGCGGCACCGGCGGGTGGTTAAAATAACCTTAGTTGCTCCATCCAACATGAGCTATTTACCTTTAAAATACCCGTCAAAATCGGTCCATAAATAAGAATTTTCCAAAAAAGCAAACACCCCAGCGCCACCTAGTGGGTAATTTAAATAGCCTAAGTTACTCCCTAGAACATCATCAATCTGGCAGAGAAAGTCCCGTCAAAATCGGTGCAGCCGTTCCCGAGATTACCCGGAACAAACAGACAGAAAGACAGACTGGCTGACAAAAATTTTTAAAATTGTGTTTTTGTTATAGTTACTGTATAAACTTTCATATGCATCTTTCAAAAAGCTGTTATTTTAATATTGAAAATAGACACCTCAATTATAATTTATGTGTGTAGATTTTATTAAAAAAAGTGAAAACTTTGGTGATAAGTTTACTGAACAAAGAGAACTAAAAGAAGAACTGGTTTTCGGTTCTTCTTTGTTCACGGGTCATTGAATCCGAATAATGACTAATAAGAATGATGGAAAGGAAAATAACTGAACATGTGTGCGTATATGTGTGAAAGCAATTTAGTAGGTGATGTGCGATCGGGACATCGGAAGACTGGAATGCAGTGTTGCCGCTGTGAACTTTTAAAAGGTCGCAATAAAAGGGTCACTAACGAAAAAAAGTCGCATAACGGAAGTTTTTTAATAACAAATGTAAATGCATAGAAAATGTTACAAATTTATAATAAAATAAATTCAAATATATCATTTCTGCACGAATACATTCCGGGCGATTTTTCATACATTTAGCCTAAGAGCCGACAGCAAATTTTTGGTTTGAAGGTAAAACCAACATTTACGAACACATATGTTGAGGTATTTAGGCCCATATTTCGAATTCGATCGTCTGACAGTATTATTTTGTTATTGCAGCGTGGGTGGGGGATTGAAAATGGCGATTTTCCAGATTTTTGTTTGGAGGATATAAGGTTGGGTAAACCAATATTTTAACCAATGACTAAAATTTATTAGATTTGGGATCAAAAGTCGCATGACTTTTGAAAAAGTCGCAAAATAGCCAATTTTAAAGAAAGTTGTCTCAGGGTCTAATGATATCTAGAAAGGGATCGCAAAGGCGTTTACGTCGCACAACGACAACCGTGATGGACCGACATCACAGGCGACAGATCCTTCATTTATTTCGACTGTTACAGAGAATCTCAAAAAATTCGAAAACCGTTACAAAGGGTGATCCAATAGGAAGTTCATTTATTTAGTAACGTTGTTTTCACAGTTTTTATTTATCATTATTATTATGTTGCCATATTTCATCATCAATAGAGTTACCCTTTAACAACTCTTACTACTTGTGAAACTGGAAATTTATTTCAAAAATCAGTGCTCAATAAGAAATTGTTATAGAGTTCTTCGACCACATTTGGGTCGTCATAATCGTCCAACTAAACGCACCATTTATAAAACCATAAGTAAATTCCATGAAGACCGTGTTCACTCCATTCTCAAGGACATATCTCTTTTTGAACGTTGTAGC
The DNA here is from genome assembly GCA_963971375.1 of Platycheirus rosarum. Taxonomy (NCBI): domain Eukaryota; kingdom Metazoa; phylum Arthropoda; class Insecta; order Diptera; family Syrphidae; genus Platycheirus; species Platycheirus rosarum. The sequence goes on along the minus strand of OZ020510.1, from coordinate 7,700,672 downwards.
GTATTTTTAATCGAGATCTTGGTTTCAAAGCATATAAAATATAGCTCGTTCAAGAATCGAAGATGAATGACTTTGGTTTATGTTTTAATTTCGGTTTTTGAGTCTGGGCTGGAAATTGATCCATTTTGTTGTTATAGTAAATCCAACAGCTTCCAATACAACTCACAGATTACACTATTTGGTGCGGTTTATGGGCAGGCACCATCATCGGACCGTATTTTTACCTGCGATTTATAGAGACTATACATTCGTAAAAAAAAATTCTAACAATCAGACATTACGATGATAGAGAAATATATTTGAGTTACTAGCAAAATTCTGTCTGTCTGTCTGTCTGGTCTGTACGGGTGTATATTGAACTACAGCCTAAATGGTTTTGCCAATCGTCCTCAAATTTGGAACGTAAGGTTATTTTGACATTCTATAGAGGAATTTTTTTTTAGCTCAAATATTAACGGTACCTGTTATATAAATGTTAAGTAAAATCTTATTTTTCTCGGAAACGGATCAAAGTATTTTTATGAAAAAAAAAATAAGTGTACTATTGTAGGTGTAGGTTATGTTTTGGTGAAAAAAATTCAAGATGGTGGGCTAAAAACTGTATCTTCCATAGAACCGTGTTTTTTTTTCTTCGACTTTTTCGAAAACTGGTCTTTCGATTTCAATAAAAAATGATATTCAGGAAGATGTTGATAGCCTTGGTAATTTTATTTAAAATATTTTCGAAAACTTATTTTTTGTATTTTTAATAATATTCTTAAATGTTTGTGTAAGTAAGTAATTTTTGTGTTTAAGTTAGCATTCTTGAATATTTTTTTTAATTTTTAAAAAAACCATTAAAAAAAATCACATTTTTTGAGGATAAAAAATTACATTTAAATTTTTCGGCTGAAAACTATTTTACGTACTTTTTTTCAAACAATCAAAAGTCAGAAAAATCGAATAAAAACTTTAAAGTTAAAAACTAACTGAAAGATAAATCGTAGCTCTGAAACAATTCATCAACATCATCTTCCAATGGCTTGGTCTTTATTAGGCCAAAAATCATGTGAACAAATAGTAAGAGAAAGACGTTTTCCAAACTTACTTTTCTGGGCTTTTCTTTTTCATTGTCTTTACATTTCTGTATGTTCATCAATTCTTTACTTTACTTAATAGTACCTATAAATCACAATTAAGCAAACTAAACAAACATTATCTAAAAAGTTTCACATTCCATGTGGTCGACTTATGTGGATAAAGCAGGGCCGCCGAGAGAATATTCGGGCCCGTTGGAAACCATGTACGGGCTCCCTTTTTTTTTAAGAAAAATTTAAGTGTTTATAGTAATTTTCGTGTCCTTTCGAAAAACTTCGGGTCCTCGAAGAACTACGGGCCCGGGGGTCATACACCCGTTATGTATGATGCCCTAGAGAAGGCCAAGACGTTTTAATTCAGCTGAACCAACAATTCTAAGAGATGATGTTGAATCCAAGCAAAAACTATTAAGAACAAAAAACATTTTTTTTGAAAGTAATTTTTGTGATTTCTGATTTAATTTTTTGTATAACGATCTCACCCTCCCCTCTTCATTCACTTCAACGTGGCACGTGAAAATGATGCTTTATCCACCAGACTTCCATGACAAAGAGAAACTGTAAGTCAAACAAGATAAAGGTCCTTTTTTTGACATCCTTAAGCAAAATGTCTGTTACCTTTCAAAAGACTAATGAGCCCTATCGAAAAAACGACCTCATTTCGAGTGGACATCCAATTTTCACAGAATTCAATACTCTTCATTGGTTGTCATTGAAGAACTCTTACCCTCATTATATTTCTCGGAAGAACCTACTCGAGCACCAAACTACTCTTCGCAGTAATATCTATCCTGACGTAGGTTATTCGGGACATCTCCAAACATACGTCTTCAATGTCATTCCACAACTCTATTGATAAATTATTGAAGGAAATTCTTTTTCTTTTGCATCTGTGTCAAAGATTGGAACAAAGTTTATTTCGAGGGTGGATAATGGTTTCCATTTTTTTGTTGTTTTCTTGTGAAAAAAAGTAATGAAATATCAAGTCTTTGATGTATGGTATTTTGAAATAAACAGCATGTGGGCTGGATTTTTAAAATGAAGTCCTAGACTTTAAACAAACGAAAAATGAACTTGAGAATTTGAAGCTAAATGGTTCATGAATTAAGGTTGTTTTTCTTGGTTTTGTCGTTTCGATTTTTGTCCGCTCCATGGCCTTTTAGTTAAGGGAATCTATTACTTTGAACTGCCGGAAGACGGAAGTTCTAAATCAAGTAAATTGGTTGTACTTTGTTTTCAACGACCTTTCATTTTTGTTTTATGAGGGATATTAAAGAGCAACTCATGACCATAATTTTTTAGGTCAAAATCGGTTAAAAATGAAATCGTCTTTCTGCGTTTAAAATAAAAAAGACAAAAGAAAATGAAAGTTTAAGTTTAAGTAGCTTAATAACAAAAGGGTCGGGTTTGTGCATTTATTATTTTTAATCCGGGTAAATGAAGATGAGCGTTTAAAATACTAAATTGGTGCCTAAAAGTCGATTCGCCAGGCTAATTGTGTCGACTCTTGACCGCTTTCACCCCCTTCCAACTGTTTGCTTTTCTTATAAAAATCTAAACACCAACGAAGAATCAATTGGTCAAAGCCAATGTTGTTAAACTAAATGAACTCTTAAACCAACTAGATTTTGATTTCATCTCTATGAATTCTGATATCAATGTTGCCATTCAAAGGTTTTACACACTACTTTCTTGGTGAATAGATGAATCTGCTCCCCTCTCTCGCAAAAAAAAACTTTATATCCTCCCCGCCTTGGTATAGCAAAGATGTATGCAAACTGCGAAACAAACGTAATAAATTATGGAAAATCTTCTTAATTACTAGATCAGTAATTGTTTACTCTAATTAAGTGAACTTCTTTATAATCAATACCTGTCTTAAGTTGGAAATAATCTTTTCTCCGATCCAAAATGTTTTTTTAATTTTATTAACTCTAAACGGAAATCCGATGGACTTCCTTCCAGTTTTACTTTCTGCAACACCACACGTCTGAACCCACAACAATATCAAATTTCTTTGCCTCCATCTTTTCCCAATCATATAGCAATCATCCGATAACTCCTAACCGTAGTTACTTTAGCTATTTAAATAACTGTCCACAAACTTCTTTTTTTTTTAATTAACGCGCGCACAAGGGACTACTTGTTTCTCTTTTAATGTAACACACTGCGCGGGAATTAGGAAGATAGGGAGGGGAGAGATAGGAAGTGTCGACTAACATTGGTTTTGAATGTTTGCAGATCAAAATGGCTAAGGAAAATTTCGCCGGGTAAACTATTCCAAATTCCAAAATTATGAAGACAGCATTGAGTTTTCGAAGCATTAAACACACGATTTCTATTACCCCATTTGACAATGCTGTATAAATCGGAGTTAAATGAGCTTGACATACGGCACCGTTGCAATTGTACGTCCGAAGGCGAAGGACGTGAATTATCGAACAAATATGAAAAGTTGACGGTAGAGTCGTCAGCAAAACAGTTAAGTGGATTAGAAGTAACAGACAGAAGATCATTTATAAAAATGAGGAAAAGAGTCGGAGACAGAACAGAGCCCTGGGGCACACCAGCATTTATTTTATGGGAATCAGACTTGAATCCGTCCAATACAACTTGTATTGAACGGTCCAGAAGATAGCTTCTAATCCAACGAACAAGAGTATTATCGATCCCAAAAGCACGCATTTTCGATAAGAGAGCTTCATGCCAAATTCTATCAAATGCCTTGGAGATATCAAGAGCAATAATCTTACTTTCACCAAAACGATGTAAAGATTTGTTCCACTGTTGGGTGAGATATGCCGTAGAACGGTTGATGCGGTCATGGAAAAGCTTTCGATCTTCGAGATATTTCTTAAGCTGACGGTTAGCCAGCGTTTCCATGACCTTAGTTGGAAGGGATGTTAGTGGTATGGGTCGGTAGGAGGAGGGGGAGAATGGGTCACCTTTCTTAGGGACAGGTTCGACAAATGCTGTTTTCCATCTTCTAGGAAAGATTCCCAGAATTGAAGGAGCGATGGTAAAGCTTAGGCTGTGGCTTTGCCAGTGGGGAAGAACACCTCTCCAGAAGAATCGGGGGTATACCATCCGGGCCAGATGTTTTGTGTATATTGAGATCTTTGAGAACTCTTGCTACTGTACGAGTGCGGAAAAAAATCTGTCCCATGGAAAAATTTACGTTCTCAAGTACAGGAGGGGCTATGCTATGCGGCAGCGTGGAGCTGGCAGCGAAATGGGCGGCGAGCAAGTTTGCCTTCTCTGAAGAGTAAACAATTGGTTTGTTAATGTCGATGATGCGATGAGCGTTTTGAGGAGTTTTTAATATTTTTTTACAAATGACCAAAAATTTTTACTGCCTTTGAGACACTGCAGAATTTTTTGCCTTTATTTTTGGTCATGCAAAAATTAAGTTCTTTCAATAACGGAGTTGCATGAGTTCCTTGCTTGTTTGTGCTTTTTCCGATTTTCCTCTGTAGGGTTGGCTTTGTAAGATCGGAAACTTACTTCTTTGAGCCTGATAGCTTCTTTACACTCAAAAGAATTGTGGAGATACAGAGATACAGATATAGAGATATCTATATCACCTCAATTAGAAAAATGGTACTCACCATCTAAATAAAAATAAGTTATAATTTGACGTTTATGACCTGGTTAAGAAGCGTCGAAAAAATTGAGTAAAATGTATTAGAATGTATTCTATATTTGTATTAGTATATTTGTCTGATATGCTTCCAGGCTTCCAAGCCGAAACAACTGCACGATTTTGTGAAGTTTGATAGACGAAAGAGTTACAGGATTCATTATGCTACACAGGCTACTTTTATTCTGAAAAATGCACCATTCCTGTGGGAGATATATGATTAAATAATTTGATTTAAATAATACCTACCAATAATGTAATCTGGTCCACGAAGACGAACTCGCTGGTAGAAGCAAGTATTTTATTAATCGGAGAACCAAGGAAAGGGGTTCTCGGGCTGTAGAAGCCTTTCCGATTAACATATATAGTATATACGTATAAACTCTGCCATGCTCGCACTATTTCTAAAGACAATTCTAAAACTAAATACTAGTCAAAGGTTTCTAGACAGGGGTGTAGGAATCTTTTTTTCTAGCTGGCTTAAGCTGGATTTTATTCACACAAAACCTAGCTTTTGTTTAAAAATCGAAGTTTTAGCTTAAGCTTTTTTTTATTCACAAGACCCATTGTTACTGCTATTTATTCTATGAGTCGGTCCAAGGACTTTTGAAAATGTTGCAACTCCTCTCCAACTGATCGAAGTTATAATAAGTCTAAAGAAAATTAAATAATGATACTTCCATTAATTATATTTATCAACGTGAATTTTTATACCAATTCAGCAGTTCCTTTAACAAATTTTTTATCAAAGGTCAAAAAGTCATTAATTAGAGTAACTACATCTTAAAATATCAATGTCCGTCATTTTTTAAGCCTCCATTATTTCCTTTAATATTTCAGGATATTCCAATGAAAAATTAAAACAAAAACAAATATTTATTAAATCCTGTCCTTTCAATTAAACAAACCCATTCTGCAAACATTAAAAACCTCATCAACAATTAAATCAACGATCCAATTGATTTGATTGATGATTAAAAAATGACTTTTAACAAAAAAAAAAAGTTAAAAACAAATATTGCGGTATCCTTAAATAATTAAACAATGGAATTGGTATCCCGGTAATTGGGTCTTTACATAACACGTGGTAAAATTATGAGTTCCCTATAATACCCCTCGCCAACCGACCGCATACAATTGGATGAAATTATTCCGAAGTAAAATAATAATTAATTAATTGCATAAAAAACAGTCCCATAAATAATTCGTCCTTTCTTCCTCTTTGGCATAGGATAATTGTAAAGAAACGAGTGAAAAAAGTAAATATTGGTTGAGAGCATTGATGGAGTGATAATAATTGGCAATGATAATTATGGATGATGGCTGTTTATTCAACAGTTTCCATGATATTATTGATTTATTCTTCCTTTAAGGACTAAGGATGGTGTTGAAATGATTTTGAATTGTTAATTACATTGGAATCTCACCGCAGATGAGGATGTTTTTGCATCATTTAATTGTAATTTTATTTTCCATAAGAATTTTAATGTGATATTTGTATTGGTATTACAAGGACAGGATTTTTTCTACTTTCACTATAATTAAAAATTCCAATATATAAAAAAACAACAATATAATATTTTTTTTCTGTAAAAAAAAAATAAATAAATAGTGTTTTTGAGAGTGTAATTTGTGTTATTTTACCTGACATAAATACATACAGAATCTTTTTCAAAGATACAATCAAGAGATTGTTTTGATGATTTTGTACAAATAAGGGGATTGACAGGAATTTCATTAAAATATCCTTTCATCCTTATTTCATTATTCGTCTAGAACGTTTTTCGAATGCTCATATCAAGCGATCTAATAAACTCTTCCTTAATTTAATACCACCACATAACATACATAAATCTCTGAAGTCAATTTCCTTAACAGGAAGTATGTGTATTATAAAATGGACGCAGTCATGCATTTTTCCTTGTGACATCAATTTATGAAAAATTACAGTTGAATTGATACTTCGGCGTAAAAAACTGAATTAGTTCATCACAAGATGATTTACTGTCGTGTGTTTCTTATACGGAAGGAGCTAAATCCATGCAAGGCTGAAAGGAATAAATGAAGTTTCTTGTTGAGTTGACACAATCAAATTCTTTCAAAGGAAATATTTTTTGATTGGAAATTTAATTTCCATATTCAATCGGATATACTGAAATTAAACACATGAAATAATTTCAGCATTTCTTGCATATCATAGTTTGATACTTACAGGGTGTCCGCCGGGAAGGTATACTACTTTGTTGAGCCGCCATTTCAGTAAACATTAGTCTTGACAGTTAACTAAAATATATTAAAATTAAATTAAATTTAACAGTCGTAAAGTAGACACGTGGCAAATTTATTTGGAAAAAATATTCGATAAACCAAAGTGTTTTATTCATAAAAACATTTTATCAAAATCAATCATCGATTACTGTGACGATGAAAAATTTACGTGAAATTTTTGGGAGAAACAACATGCCAACAAAACGCACTATTTATCATGTAGTGAATGATTTCCAAGAAAGAGGGTCTGTACGTGATAGGCCCAAGCATGGACCACAACGTACTGCAAGATCGGCTGAAAAAATTACTGCTGCTCAAGGAAGTGTTCAGAACAATCCATCAACCTCAAAACGACGCCGTGCTCAGGAGCTTGGTCTTCAAAGAACAACTTTGGCCACAATTTTTCACAAGGATTTGCAATTATTTCCATTTAAGATTCAGTTGACACCAGAGTTTCTTTCACAAGACCATAGGATGTTACAGCTAGCCCATGACAACCCCGATTTTCATGAAAAAATCATATGAGTGACGAGGCACATTTTCATTTGAATGGATATGTGAATAAACAGAATAGTCGGTTCTGGGCAATGGAAAACCCTCAAATTATTCATCAGTCACGTTTGCATCCATTAAAAGTTACAGTCTGCTATGCAATTTGGTCAGAAGGACCTAACTTCTTTGAAAATGAAAATGGCATAACGGTAACTGTGAATGCGGAGCGATATCGTGATATGATTGAAAACTTTTTAACGCCACAACTGCATTCTTTGGGATTGGTATTAACAAAACGGTGCCACCTTGCATACAGCCAGGATTACAATGGAATTTCTGCGAGACCTCTTTCCACAACAAGTTATTTCAAGAAATGGTGATGTTGATTGGCCTCCACGGTCGCCTGATTTGACTGCTCCGGACTTCTTTTTGTGGGGATATCTGAAAAGCAAGGTTTACTCAAACAAACCAGAAACGCTTGAGCAACTCTAACAGAATATTCGTGATGAAATTAATGAAATGCTGCGTGAAAAGTTTGAGAATGTAATGAAAAATGTGCTCAAAAGGGATCGCATTTGTGAGACTAACAGAGGCAGACATTTACCTGATATTGTATTTCGTATATAATTGCCGACATTAAATAAAACATTAATAAACATAAGATCCATTCTCTGTCATTTAATCAAAAATTATAAACAAAGAAATTAGTATACCTTCCCGGCGGACACCCTGTAGAAAAGTCACTTAAAAAACGACGTATGTATTCATGCAACAGTTATCTATTGTATGTGAAAGAGAAACATACAACTGTCCAACAATACAGTCAAAAACTTATTTTCTATTTACAATTTTCCAATGTGATTCTCTTCTTAATTGCATGCACAAGAAAATGTTTATTGGCTTAAAGTGAGCCTGTCTTTTTTTGACGAAATACAAAAAAAATTACTTCATTGAGTCAATTTAAAAATTTGCGATACATAAAATGTACAAAAACCGCTGGTCGGACAAACTTTTTCTTTTCCCTTTGGCGATAAAATGGCCACTTCCGGTTACGTTTTGGGTGCTGGTTTATCTCATTGGAATCGAGTTAATAAACAAATGGGGTCTCAAATGAAAACTTAGACCGTCTACTTTAAGGATCTGCTGGTCGGAAAAACTGAACATGGGCCTAACATGTTACTGTACAATTCTTCAAATTTTCTTAAGTCAATATCAAATTTTTTTTAGACAAATTAATATTGAAAAAAAGCGGTCGGACGCGTGTTTGGCGCATTTTAAGTTTGTCAGACCAGCAGATTCTTAATGTAGATGGTCTAAGCTTTCATTTGATACCCCATTTGTTCATTGACCCGATGAGATAAGCCAACGCCAAAGCGGAAGTGGCCATTTTACCGCCAAAGGAACAAGAAAAAGTCTGTTCGACCAGCGGTCGGCTGCCTCCCGGACTAATAATTCTATAATATCATTATTACTGTTCAAATTTCAGTACGAGTAAAATCTGTTATGTCTAGTTAAACACTTGAAATGGAAACAATTAATTCGTATTCGGCAAAAATCATGGCTTAGCTTCATCCGCCATTTTGAATTTAATGAACATTTTTATTTGGCCAATAACTTCGCCATTTTAGATTTCTAATAAGAAATAATGGAGGTAAAACTTGTAAGAAATTAAACTCTCTACAACTTCAGCCTTAATATTTTGTTTTCCAGAAAAGTTACCGTTCTCGAGATAATACCGAAAAACAAGGTTCTTCGAATCATTTTTCAACATTTCATGATGAATACTCGCTCTTGGAAGTCCCAATGAGGCTGCGCTTTCTCGTGTAGAAAATCTTTCATTTTTTCGTAAGATCTGTGCAACCAGTAAGTCATGATTTCATAAGTCTTTCAAGATCAACAGGGCATTGAACGTGGCCGGTTCATAGGCGAAACAGTTATCCAGAACAAATTAAATTCCCTTAACCGGTGAATATTAAAGTGTGGACAATACTGCCGACGAACGATTGTGCTTGAAAAAAATATCGAGCGACCAAAATCGCTAGGAGATAAAATTTATATGGCAGACTTTTAGAATCTTTTGATGATGTTCAAAAGAGATCCTGCCAAGGAAAGCAAGTAAGCTACAATTTGGGAAATGATGTAGATTGAAGTAGTTATTCCTGGCTTGCTATAAGTTAAGAGCCATTTTCTTCACTGCAAGTTGAACTCAACTTGAGAATTCTTATTCTCAACTTGTTAATTTGTTTTTTCTTCACTCAAAGTTGATAGTTACAACTTTCGATTTTTAATTTTCGAGTTAATCAACTTCCGATTTTCTCAACTTTGGATAAAAATAGAAGTTGAAAGAGCAAACTTGAGAGTTTTCTGTCAAATTAGAATCTGTATTACATGTTGTTGCTTCTTCTGTCAAAAATTATTCTTGGTTTCAATACAAAATTATTTTCAACATAAAATGTTTCAAAAAAATTATTATTGAGAAAAATATAAACACATCAGCTGCTTCTGGAAGCAAAGATGAAAATGAAGAGTTCTTGGTGATTGAAAGAAGAAAATATAAAATGTGTCCACGGGTCTGGCTCAAAAAATGCGACGACCGGTTCTAAGCTATAGATCAGGCCAATTACGATACGACCAATTACCAAATTATTAATTGTACTGATGTCTTTTATTTTCTTTGTCGCTATCAAGAATTTCCAATTCTTTGCATTTTTTGCCAGAAGTTGTATTCCCTCTTCGGCAAATTTACAAATCTTTTTGGACGGTTCCATTTCACCCTCCTCCTGTTGGTTGGGTTAACCCTCTCCCAAGATTGTTCAGCAACTTCTTTCATTGCCGGTTTTTTTTTTTTTTGAGTTGCGACTTTATTTTTCACAACTTTACTTTCATAATTCTCTTCTTTTTCAAAAACTAAAATTTCTTCGCTTTTTGGAATTTCAATCCCCGAATCGTTTACATCATTAATTGATATTGTGATTTATTTCTTTTAAATTTTTTTTAATACAGATCATCAATTTTTAATCAATATCTGTCAAAATATCCCAGGGAAATTTCGAAAAACGCAAGTTGGCGAACTTTTAAATTTCAACTCTCGAGTTGATATTCAATATAGTGAAGAAAAACAAATATCAATTTGTCACTCAACTCTCAGGTTGGTGTCAACTCTAGATTTATACAACTTGAGAGTTTCCGGAAAGTTGAGTATGGTGAATGAAATGGCTCTAACTGTCTTGTGCTCCAGGTAAATCATTTTTAATAAAACTGAAACGTTAAGGCGTTGAAGCTTATGGTTGCAATAAATAGAAAAGTGTAGCCAGATTATTTCGTTTGATTTGGTTAATTCAAGCGTTGCAATTAACAGGCGTAAATAATAAATAAGTCTTTCTGAAGTCAAATTTACATATCTTATCAAATGGACGATAAAATAAAAAAAAAAACTGCTTGTTGATGATTCAACCACTCAAATTCTCCTTTAAAAAAAAATATAGCTGTAGGTGGCTAGTATTGCCCTACCAGACCAGATGCTGATTTTGTTTGCAGGTATTCAAATCAATGTTACGATATATTCTTTGAACAATTTTTCCGATTCCGAAAACTTCATTGTCTCTTAATTCCAAATTTTGGAAGCGTTAGATCCATAACTTCACTCAGTTTGTTGAAAAATGTAAGCACGTTTGTCTTATTAAATGACTCTGTCACGTTTTTAGAATTCAATCGTCCATTATATATATTATATATATATATCCTATATCAGATTCTGTAATTCTAGTTTTTAGATTTTCTTAAGGATTTTCATTTATTTTTTAAAATGGCGAAAACTCGAAATGTAAGTTATAAACCAATTTTGTAACAACCATTTTTTTGTTATTATTTAATTGTTTTTATTTAATCGGAATTTAATGCATTAATTTTTAATTACCTTAAAATTTCTTTTTCGAACTTAATATACATAATCTTATTAACTTAAAATCAAGTCTGGCAATGCTTTTTCAATTACGCAATTAGCTTTCAATTTAAATTCCAACAACACAATGTTAAATAAAGCTTTTATAAGCTTTTTACTTGAGTTTATAGATACAATAAGGTGAGTTATGGATTAGTGCAAAAAAAATCTAACAATCAAACATGACATTACGATGATAGAGAAGTCGAAAAAAGTGGGTCCGGAAATTCCGTCGGTCTGTCTGTCTGTTCGCACATCTACAGACTAAACGGATAGGGCGATTTGCTTCAAACCTGGTATTTAGTATTTATTTGGTAGTATCTCGGGGGTGTTTTTCATTTTTGCTTTAGGTCGAAAAACAACGGTACCTGCCAATCAATGCTTAACAAAAAGTTTGATTTTATCGAAAACGGCTCTAACGATTTTGATAACACTTTCGGGGTGCTATTTTCTTACAACAATAAATCTTTTAATTAGAATCAATTTTTCGAAATTTATTCTATAACAGTACCTCTCATAGAACCGGTTTTCAAATGCGGTTTTATCGTAAAATATTATCCTGATTTCAATAAAATGTTGCACACAGGAAGTCATTTATAATTCAATTAATATTGCATTTCAAAATTTACAAATAATTTTTTTTTTGATTTTGTAAAATTTTCTAAAAAAATTGGGTTTCGAAATATTTTGAAAACGGGTTGATTGAATTATTTTTAAATGATTTTCTCAGATTTTCTTATAATGACATACTGGAAAAAAATTTAAATATATTTTTCGAAAATTTGGTCGAACGATTTTCAATATTTTTTTTCTTCGGTAGACTTTAGTTTCGCGAATTTTATTGCATACTTAGTTTTTCCGAGAAAACTCTTAGACCAATTAAAATAAATTGCACGACTGGATTGCACGTACTTGCTCTTATGTGCGGTCACAGCTTGGAATAAAATTTGAAAAATATTAAGGGAACTTCAAAGATTATATTCGATTTTTTCTGACTTTTGATTGTCTGAAAAAAGTACGTAAAATAGTTTTCAGCGGAAAACTTTAAACGCCATTTTATTTATTTAAAAAATGTGAAAAAGTGTGTTTTTTTTTGTCAAAATCGTTAGAGTCGTTTTTAAATAAAACGGTTTTTTTAACAACTTTTTTTAAAAAAATGAAAAAAATTAATTCAAGAATACAAACTTAAGCAACAAAAATAACGTACATTTAAAAACAAAATTTAAAAAAAAAAATCACTTACCCGTTTTAAAAGTATTGATTTTTCCAAAAAAAAAATTTTAAAAAAATATTAAAAATACAAAAAAAAATTTTTGAAAAAAAATGTATGCGTAATTACTCAGGCTGCCTACATCTTCTTGAATATCAATTTTGATTGTAATCGGATCACCAGTTTTCGAAAAAGTCGAAGAAAACAAAAACCGGTCCTATGGGAGGTACCGTTTTAAGCCCACCATATTAATTTTTGTTCACCAAAATATAATGCATACCTACAGTAGTACACTGATCTTTTTTATAAAAATTCTTGGAGCCGTTTTCGAGAAAAATAAGCTTTTACATAACGGTTATATGACAGGAGCTTAAAAAAGAACCTTAAGTTCAAAATTTGAAGACGATTGGCCCAACGGTTTAGGCTGCAGGCCAAAATACATCCGTACAGACAGACAGACAGACAGACGGACGGAATTTTGCCAGTAACTCAAATATGTTTCTCTATCATCATAATGTCATGTTTGATTGTTATCTCAAAATTTTTAATCTAGAAATGCATAATTTGTATTATAGTACCTATAATCGCAAGTAAAAATGAAAGAATTTTGGAAAAAAATAATTTTTTTTTATTTTGATATATACATGCATACATATGCAGCCACTAAGCGATTAACTAGCATTAGAACAAGTTCGTGCGACCCAGTTGTGCATTTTTTTAAATTTTATTCGACGATGTGACCGAACATACAATGCGGTCCAGTCGTGCAATTTATTTTACACTGAATTCATTTTTGAACAACCAACTTCAATGTCAAAGCCGAGTTATCAATATCTTGCTATTTATTCCGGGCTTGCCTTCCAATGTTGCCAACATTGGTTTCAATAACCACGGAATTGTCATTACTGGCGTCTTCTTCAGTAATGGCATTTGCTCATCCCAGAACCCACAATGGAATATAAACTAACCCTTTACACGCCGAAAATCTGATTGTGAAAAAAATTACTTTTGTTTAAAGAACTTACAACCATGATAGATTTTGGGAAGTATTTGGATTAGTTTTAAAGTCAGTTTTACGGCTAGTCATAAGAATTTGGTTACCTAGCAGTTTTCCTCTGTCAAAAGTTAGGTAGGGGTTTGTTATTGCTACTCAAAAGAATAAAACACTTTAAAACCTCAAGAGATAAGCTGCGAAGTCAGCTTTAGTTTTTTTAATTTTTTTTTTTAATGAAAATGTATCTTTTGCAATCCAAATTTTCACATAGATGCATGTGTTAAGATACATATCCATAAATATCACTTCACCTGAACTGGCACACCTTTCATAAATACTAAAATTAATAACACACATACATATTTAGGTATTATTACGCTTATGGCTATTTAAAAAAAAAAACATCCTTTGTTTCAATTTCCCGCATATACGAGTATGACTGAATAATCTTTAATAATCCCAAATAATCCTTCTCAAGGATCCTCTCGTCCATGATTTTATAGATAAAAAACCTCCTCAAATAGAACATCATAATTGAGTGCTTTTAATATTTTCTTTTTGTGATCCCCTCGGACTTTCAAGTTATTAATATCCCGAGTCCCGACATTCATTAGGGAATTCTAATTTCCACGAAACTATATTTCAAAAAGTATCTTTTTCTCTTGTCTTTCTTGCAGATTCAAATTTTGTGCTGGGAAATGCTCAAGCAAATGGCAATCCAATCGTTTATTGTTCGGATGGCTTCGTGGAGCTAACGGGATATTCCCGGGCTCAAATAATGCAAAAAGGTAATATCCATCAGGATCCCATTTAAATTATAGCGTTTTTTTTCTTTATCCATCAGATACTTTTTTGTTTATCTAAAAGTTTGTTATGGTTTTATTTTTTTTATCCACCTTATGGAAACTTTTTCTTGTGGCCTTCTAACTGAAAAAAAAAACCTTAACTTTCATTCCAGGATGTTCATGCCATTTTTTGTACGGGCCCGAAACCAAGGAGGAACACAAATTACAAATTGAGAAAAGTCTGAGCAGTAAACTGGAACTTAAGTTGGAAGTTATTTTTTACAAAAAAGATGGTAAGTATTAGTTATTGATGTGGGTAGAGTTGACATGGGTTGGTTCTCTATTCCTTTAAGAAGACCCAACTCTAAGAAGTACCTATTAGTTCGATACGTGTACTAGAAAGATGTGTGAAAAGGATTCTTGATGCTGATGCACCAATTAAAGGTTGCTTTTTGGAAAAGGATCAGACATCCTTGCAGTAGAATAGATACATGAGTTGTGTTTTGTAATTTGGTTTGTTTCGCTTGTCAGCCATCAGTCAATGAATATAAATTTAACCAATGGATGGTTACTGACTGATTGCGATGCATTTAAGGCCGACACGCGGAGATCAATGTTTGGAGGCGTTACATTTAGTTTCGCTTCGATGGAATTCTGATTAGCATTCCGAGACGATGTAATATGTAAATGGTAATCGAGAAGGAGCTCTATCTATCTTCTGGGGCCGATGGTTGTGCTGTTATGGATACTTACGTTATCTTCATTAAGCAGATTATTTATTCAGCCATTAAGTGAATGACGTGGAGGTGTGCCATGGAAATGAGTTTGCAGGGCATCTGAATGTGTCAAGGTTCAATCAAACTGTGGGAAAGTGGAATTGGTCCAAATGAAATGTTAAGTAACGACGATGGAAATGACGTCAATTGATGTATAAATAGCAAACAAAAAATTAAGTTGTTCTGATCTGAGGCTCTGGATACATTTTCATTGTCAAAAGCATTCTGAAGTAGAGTAAACAACATTTTCTTGATAGTTTTGAGGCTGTTCGCGGATATGTGGACTTACTTTTTAGGAAATGTGGGGTTTGGAAAACCCACATGTAGTAAGTCTGCTATTTGACGATGAAACTCAATGCATGCACCTTATTCAAATTCTTCGAACATAGTAAGTGCAATAGAGAGAAAAAATTCGAAAAGATGAGACAGAAAAAAAGACGTCCTGTGTCGCTAGAGTAGCATGTTCGAAGAATCTGTTTGACGTTTTTATTTTCTTCTGTTCGCCTTTTTTTAATTCTTTATTACTTGGTTTCGTTTAACTAAGAGTAAACTTGCAATAAAATATAGAGTAAACGAAAAAAAAAATTGAGTGAAAATAAAGTGGAAAGTAATTTTTTTTTTTGGAACTTATTTTGGAGTTCTTACGTCCTTATGAATACAGCAAACACTTGTATGTGGTTAAACAAATTCATTACATCGATAGGGTTAAAAGAGCAGATTCATTGCAAATGATTATAGAAAACGAAAATGAAAGAAAACTGTCAAAATCGTTTCATAAAACTAAATTCATCGTGTAATGGCGCTTGCGACAGAGAATGAAATAACAGAAGAATTTGAACAAGGTGCATGCATCCAGTTTCATCGTCTAATAGCAGACTAAGTGCTATTCTTTGTTATTTTCTTTCCGTGAGCCTAACACTTCTACACTCTTGAATTTTACGTTTGACTGGATTGCCTCAAATTTGAGATTCCTCTTGCTCTTTTTACTACTTGAAAAGGTGGTATTTTTTTATTTTTGACATGAAGCAATTAATAATAATAAAATAATAATCTTTTATGCTCGAAGTGCTCAGTTATGTCGTTTTCGTATTCTCTGTTCAACAAATATTTTTTCCAACTAAAAATATCACTAACAAATATGTGGGAAATCGCTCACAGCGAAACCGACTCTACAGGCATAGAAAACATTATGAAGCAACACACTGATAAAAGGAAGTAGCGAAAAGAAGAACCTCAAAATCAGTCAATGAACAAGTTACCCTCGATCCACAGGGTATCCAGTTCAGATGAGTTAAACAGAGAGTTTACTTCCATTTCAATTGCCTCTCATGAAGGAGAACTTACTGATGACATTCCTTACATTGTAGAAGAATCACTTATACCATTAATCTCTAGAGATTTTAGCTTCCAAAGAGTTTCTGAATATGAAGTTTTTAATGCAGTTACTGGAATTAAATCAAATGCGATCGGATTAGATGGAATGCAGCCAAAGTTTTTGGAAATTATTATTCATATGGTGCTTTCCGAAATTACATACAATTAACCTACTCTACATATCCGTCTGCCTGGAAGATTTCCAAAATCATTCCTGTCCTTAAAAGGAATGTCTCTGGAAACAAATCCTATCTTCCTATATACATTCTGCCTTTTCTCTCAAAGGTTTTTGAAAAACTTATGAGCAAACAAGTATAATTCATACCTCAATGAGTTTAACCTTTTATCACCATGGCAATCTGTTTACAGACCAAAGTACAGTTGTACTACGGCACTCTTAAACTTGGTAGATGACATTCGAAAGGAAATTAATGAAAATCATGTAACATCACTTGTGTTGCTTGATTTCACAAAAGCCTTCGATGCAGTACCTCATGAAATTCTCATTCTTAAGCTGAAAAACTACTTCGGTTTTGACTCTACAGCAATAAAACTAATGGAAAGTTACTTGGTAGGTCGGTCACAAGCTGTTTACTGCAACCAAAAAATGTCTAATTTCCTTGAAATTAAAGCCGGTGTGCCACAAGGATCAATTTTGGGCCCGCTATTATTTACCCTCTTCAATAATGACATTCCCTCAGTCTTAAAATGCTGTAGAGTCCAAATGTATGCTGATGACGTACAGATGCACTTTAGCTTTCCGATAGATCAGGTCGAAGATGCCACGAAGCGAATTAATGAAGACCTTACCTTGATAGCCTCTTGGTCAAAAAAGAATAAGCTCATGTTAAACTCCAATAAAAGTCAAGCCATATTAATTGGTCGCTCGAACATTGATGCTGAAAGCTTACCACAGCTTTTCTTAGAAGGATTAGTGCTACCCTACGTCACTAGTGTACAAAATCTCGGTATTACATTTAACCAAAATCTTACCTGGGGAAATCATATTGTTAAAACAGTTTCCAGGATCTACGGATCCCTTCGAGCTTTGTATCAAATTGGAAACTGTCTTCCTTTTAAGACTAAGGTAATGCTGGTTAAGTTACTTTTATTGCCAATTATTTTTTATGCCTACCATGTTTTTTGTGACTTAGATAGTTACTCCTTACGTAAGCTGAAAGTTTTGCTATCAATAGCACAGTAAGGTTCGCTTATAATCTTGGTAGAAGAGAACACATTTCTGGCTATATTAAAGCCTTCCTTGGAATGGAAAAGACAATAAAGTACCTGAATACCTTTTTCAAAGAATTCAATTTTCATCTTCTAATAGAAGCAGACGTTTTGTTACGCCGACTTCGAACTACACTGTTAATCAAAAACAGTTCTTTGTATACGCCATAAGACTTTGGAATTCCCTTCCAGTCTATATCAGAAGATCTTCAAGCATTAGAGAGTTTCAGGATAAACTTAAACAACATTATTGCACATCAGAGCTAAATAATTGAATTCTAAAATTAATAAAATAGTACTTAAGATCATAATTATGTTTCAAGTAAATAATAAGTAAATAAATAGTATAAATAAATAATTAAAAAATAAGTAAATGTCTACTACTATTTAAACCTGAATTTTGTTTAAATTTAACCTTGTTTATATTGTTTCACAACTAAAAGATATTATTTTATCTACGTGTAAAGAAGATTCATATGAAATAAATACAAATACAAATAAAATGTTTTTTCTTCTCAACTTTCGAATTTGCTTACTCTTTTGCACTCATGTTCTTCATTACTGGCCAGCCATGACTTTTTTCGAAGTTCTCTTTGTTATTTTTCTTCCATGAGTCTCGCGCTTCTACACTGTCGACTTTTCCGCTTGACCCAAATTTAATATTTCTCTTGCTCTTTTTTTCTGCTTATTTTTGACATGAAGCAATTAATAATAATAAAATAATAATCTTTTATGCTCGAAGTGCTCAGTTATGTCGTATTCGTATTCTCTGTTCAACAAATATTTGTTCCAACTAAAAATATAAGAAAAAGCATAAACAAATAATGAGAGAAATCGCTAACAGCGAAAACTACAAGCCCCCAAAATATAATAAAGCAACACAATGATATAAAAAAGAAGAGAAAAGAAAAACGCCAAAAAAGTCAATGAACAAATTACCCTCGACTCACAGGGTAAAATGATTTTTCTTCTCAACTTTAGAATTTGCTATCTCTTTCGTACTTGTGTGCGTCAAGACTTAACAGTCAACGTGTAGAAGCACACAAAGAGATGCACAAACCTCGCAAGTCGCAAGTTATAATAAGCAATTAACTATGGACTGACATTGTCAGTTCTTTAACTTAGTTGGAAACTAACACTCTGCCTGTCATAACTAAATTTTAGAGCAAAATTTCACAAATAATTGCTTTAAAAACAGGCATCTTGCTCGGAAAATGATCCTCTAAGTATGGGTTTGGATTCAGTAGAATTTGTAGGTCGTTCATTCCAGTAGAATAAGAAAGACGTATGAGATTTTTAAATGCTTAAATCACTTCGTCTTGAGTCGTTGTCTTTGTCGTTCGCCATTTTTTGTTTGTTGTTTGTCGTTCGTTGTTTGTTGTTCGTTATTTGTTGTTCGTTATAAGGGGGTTTTACACATATTGTCTATCAACATAGTTTCTTACAACTCATACCTCTAACTGAACCACTGCGTCTACACGAAAAACAAAAGTTGTGTAACAAAAGTACACCAGGGGCCTTATTTTGTAAAACGAAAATGCGATTACATATAACAAGAATTGTAAATATCAACGATTTTCGTTTTTTCTTACGACTGACATTTGTTGTCATTTTAACTTTCGTTTTTATTCATCTGTCGTAAGTAACATAGCGGTTTTGTTTTGTTTTAGGAAGTTAAATTTCTGGAGCTCTGAGAATGTAAATAAACATTTATTTTAAATGAATAAAATGAAAATAAAATTTGTTTAATTTTATTGATAGGCCACCAAGACAAAGTAACGCCGGGGTGGCAAAAAATTATTTACCAAACAGCCAACGCAATCCACAATACATTGGAGCAAATATTTTGCATCAAAAATAAATTCATACAAGCCTCCTCAAAGATTCATTGACGAATGGAAACATTTAACTTTGTTTATGAGGAATATTATAAGTTTTGATAAGTTTGGAGATTATTAATTTAATTTAAAGCGCAAAATGTGTGCAAACAAGTTGCATTCCAGTAGCACTAGGGAAAATCTAACACATTACTGACAGTTCTAATTAGGTGTGAAGTTGGTTGCGCTTCAAAAAAAAAAATGTTTCTTTCGTTTTTGTATGGCAATATTTTTACTATGCTTTTCTCGTTTTACTTAATCGCTCTATGCCTCGACTTTCGTAAAATTCAGTATCGTTAAATTTTGTTTTGTTATGCATAATAGTGTAGGCCCAGGGTGTTTATTAACATAAAAATAAACACCAGTTCGCTTAAAATACTCAATGCGATAGGACGATGATTTTTCAACCCTTAAAATGAAAATCGGCATTATATTGCCATCACCGTTGTAGCCGCACACTGATGTGTGACTTAAAATGGGCGATGGGTGAAACGTTAACAAGACACAAATGAATTTTATAGAACATTTGATCAGACAGGTTCGTTGCTTCTTTAAACCAACCACCAATGTTTTCAAAAACTTTTGAAAACCTACCAATATGCTGTTTTTCTTGCGTCTACATGGTGAAACATCAACAATGTTGGTAAACAAATTGATCGATGTAAACCCTTTATTTGGTGTTCGCCGTTTGTCGTTCGTCATTCGTCGTTCGTCGTTCGTCGTTCATCGTTCGTCGTTCGTCGTTCGTCGTTCGTCGTTCGTCGTTCGTCGTTCGTCGTTCGTCGTTCGTCGTTCGTCGTTCGTCGTTCGTCGTTTGTCGTTCGTCTTTCGTCTTTCGTCGTTTGTCGTTCGTCGTTCGTCGTTCGTCGTTCGTCGTTCGTCGTTCGTCGTTCGTCGTTCGTCGTTCGTCGTTCGTCGTTCGTCGTTCGTCGTTCGTCGTTCGTCGTTCGTCGTTCGTCGTTCGTCGTTCGTCGTTCGTCGTTCGTCGTTCGTCGTTCGTCGTTCGTCGTTCGTCGTTCGTCGTTCGTCGTTCGTCGTTCGTCGTTCGTCGTTCGTCGTTCGTCGTTCGTCGTTCGTCGTTCGTCGTTCGTCGTTCGTCGTTCGTCGTTCGTCGTTCGTCGTTCGTCGTTCGTCGTTCGTCGTTCGTCGTTCGTCGTTCGTCGTTCGTCGTTCGTCGTTCGTCGTTCGTCGTTCGTCGTTCGTCGTTCGTCGTTCGTCGTTCGTCGGTCGGCGTTCGTCGTTCGTCGTTCATCGTTTGTCGTTCATCGGTCGTCGTTGCCGTTTCTATGTTTGGGGTTTCGTAGAGTTTGTCCAATACATTTTCTCTACCACTCATTGAAAGTTTCCTCAATAGCAGTTTTTCCTGCTTCTTCACAAGCTATTTCTTCGAGTTAAGAGTCAAACAAGTTCTGTAAAAAACGTTTAAGATACTTCAATCGTCATCATCGGAATAAGGTTCAGACTGACTGTTGAAGAAAGTTCAACAGATCATATTTCTTTATTCCTTATTTGTTTGTAGACGAGACGGTCTTAATTATATCCCTTTTTATTCACGTCGACACCGTACGTTAAGCCCCTTAAATCTTTTAGCCATCTTATTGCTACATCCAGCGTAAAAGCTTCTCTTCACCCTCATTAAATCTAAATATTCCTTCTGGACATTTAAGTCCATTGACACCACCTCTCTCACTTCAAGTTCAACACTTCAATGGTAGAAAAGAAAAGCCTTCCAAAAAAGTTAATTCAGGGAACGTGCTTTCTTCCCTATTAATCCCTCAATCGGCTTGAAAAAAAAAAACTTTTCATCCGTCCGCTTAATAAAGTTTATTATACCGATGGAAGGTTGATTCAAAGGACAACCCCTTTAAAGGGGTTCTTGGGGGCGAAAAGGAAAATTCATCGAACCGTTGACATTGTTTACGATGATGGTGCTTAGCTTAGGCAAAGGTATTCTTGTAACTCACCGCTTTCGATATTTTAATGCACAACGGTTTTATGGTCCTTTTATTACACTACTATGGGTACAACCGATGGATTTTTTTTTTTTGTTATTATTATGTGGTAATGTATTGGCACAGGATACTCTTATTCCTTTGTGGATTTATTGCTATGGAAGTAGAGGATACATTTTACATTTTATAGCAACACGTCAAATAATCGAAATTGAAAGGAATTTATAACGATGTCCCGATGGGTTTTTTTTTTTAATTTATAGACAGTTTAAGTGGCTTTAAGGAGCTGCGTATGTGCTTAAGTGGCATTTATCCTCGTAAAGAGTTTGTGTAAATAATTGAAATATATATTTTTTTTAATTCTAAAATTCATGTTAAGAGGTTTTTTTTGGGGGTTGTGGATATAATTTACTAGAAATATTTCTTGCAAAAGTGCCTCTTCGGAGGAAATGAAAATCCTTCGAGAGTAAACTTTGCTTTGAAATACTTCATAGAAATTTTTAAAACCAAAATTAATTTTTTATTTAACTTATATTTCAAACAGGATCACCATTTTGGTGTCTTTTTGATATTGTGCCAATCAAAAATGAGAAACGTGATGTTGTGCTCTTCCTGGCGTCCCATAAGGATATTACTCACACCAAAATGCTGGAGATGAATTCAACTGATGAATGTGATAGCGGTAAGTTGAATACAGGAAGGTTTTGTGGACAATTACTTTTGAAAAAAATCTTTTATGTCTCAATTAATATTTAATGTTGCTTCCGATGTATTTTTTCCGGGCTTTCAATTTTATTCGTTTTTTTTCCATTGAATAATTTTATTTTGAAATGGATTTTTTTTTATTTTATGATGTCTTGTTTGTATTAATATTGTGCGTGCAGTATGTTGTTTTATTTTTTATTTGATGTACGTTTTTTGTTTCATATATTTTCCAATAATATTTGAAAACAAATGTGTTCATTTGCAATTCGTAAATAGATAAAAAAGAGTTGATACTTCATTGGTGGGAAAATATGCTTTCGTGTTTTTAAATCGTAAAGAGAAGCATGAAATTAAAAAAAAAAATACTGAATATTAAAATTTGTATGATCAGGATTGAGAGTTCTTTGACATCACAATTCGGTTCCCCCAAAAAAAAATTGGACCAGACTTATAAATCTTGTTTATTTAGCTTCTTGTCCGACAGACGTTGTTTTGGTCAAATTCCATTAAATGTCTTTATACAATCATGAAAAATGTTTTTTAATGTGAGAAGTCAACAAATATTTGTAAATTCATGGATTTTTTAGAAATTCTAATTTAATTGCTAGAAAATTGTATATTTAACCTTGATGTGCCATAGAAAAATCAAAATGAAGAGATAAAGGATATGCATCGAAATAAAGCTGCTGATTTCAACAAATCAGCTTCAAGAGAATCAATATTCCGGTGAGATTTATAGCAAACCTCCTGCTCTGGAACATTCCATGGAACGTAGTCTAGTGGGTGAAGATCTGGGCTCCCTGAGCGCAAATTTTCAGTGGCGATAAACTCCGGTATATTATAGTGAAGCTAACATTGAATGGTCTGTGCCTTCAGGGCCAGCGCTGAACCGTGTTAGTTTTTTACTCCTTGTTGACAAAATGCAAGTTAGTAATGCAATGATACGACGCGCCCCAGCAAACCATCACTGAAGCTGGATGATGATCTCTTTCGACTTTTCCAACTTTTTCAGCGTCTTTGAAACAACACTTTTGATCTTGTGGCTCTTATCTTGCCGGCAACGTTGCTCACTTGCTCAGTAGGTACTTCTTCGGCAAGCAAGCCTGATGTTTTGTAATGCTGATTTGTTTTAGCCATCTAATTGTTGATTATTTGCACTTTGTTTCCCTTCTTTTCAAGCTTACGCAAGAACTGGTTAATTATCACCTAAAGAAAATTCTCGAAAAAGAAAGGCTTATTAATGCCTGTAGTTTGCTCATTGCTATTGATGGTTCAACTTATTTCCTAATATTTCTTATTTAATTTAGGCTTCCTTTGTTAAAAGGAATAAAACTACAATATTTGAGTGAAAAAAGTTATGAGGGACAGCTTTCTTTATTATTCAACCTTCTCGATTGGAATCTCTCATGAGACTGAAGATGAAGGCTGAACTGTTCTTTCGTTAAAAAGTTCAGCATAGAACGCCAATTATGGAGGGTCAAAATAGTGACAAAAGCTTAAAGCTCTTGTCTTTGTATCGAATTACAAATCCTAAGCTATTATCGGATTCAATTAGAAACTTATTCGAAGTTGTAAGAATTTCTTACACTGTATGGTCTGGTCGTCAAACAAATTCAACACACTTTAAATAATATTTTGTTCCTTGTATTTTAAATCGACGTTTGTCCAATAATAAGCAACGCAAAAAGCATTTTCCATCTGCTTTGTTGCACCTAAAACATCAAACTCTTATCATTTCCTGCTACAACAGATTTTTTTTTGGAAAAGAGGAAAACTTTTATGGGACAGCTAATGCCATCCCTCCAATTGACAAGATATTGTATTGTCATTATATAAAGCGCTCAAAGTCAAATTAATTCAAACAACGATTGCTAACAGACTACCCATGACAAAATTTACGCCTCATACCCCCAAGCCATCTTTTCCAGAAACGTCCTATTACCCAGAGCGAAGCATAACAGTTAAACCAACAATAATGAACATCTTCACTTCTCCACATATGCACGTAATTGGATGTATCTAATTTAAGGAGCTTTGCTCCCACTTACAATCTCTTTGAAACCGTTTTTCGAGGTTATTGTAGACCGTGCGGAGCCTTTAAGAGCGTGTCAGGGATCACAGAATAGAAGGCGAGTTTTAATTTAAAGCGGAAGATGTTTTACCCAATTTTAAGGCAACCGCCAGAAGAGCAATTTTAATACAAAAGCTGAAGCAGGTCCTTGTTGTAGATTTCATGGATTTTAAGCCTGCCGCCATATTGTTATGCCTGCCATCATGTTTATTAGCTTTTGGTTAAATGAAATTGTTAAGATCTTCTTTATTACAATTATTTTCCGTGGAACCTCTTCGGATGTCTATATTTTTTGTGCTGAGGACCATTATGTTTGTTCATGAATGAAGTCAAAAGATGTAAGGAGATGTTTTAGGGCTGGAAAAGGTGGTGCAGTGGAGTGGGTTTCATCTTGAGATGTGTATCATTGTATAATGGTGTGGGGTTGGTATCAAAGAGGGAAGTGAAAAGAGGAAGGGGTAGTCATTTGGGGAGAAAAAAGATTTTTGTTTTTTTTTTAAGATAACATGCCATTAAATGGTTGTGTGGTTTTGTTAGTGTTGTACTTGTCTGAGAATTTAAAACAACGTACTTGGAAATGATGTTAAAATTAAATACTTTCTTGAGTGAGTCTTAAATTCACAAGATTACTATGCATTATTTGAATTTGCGTAAGGAGCTTATTCGAATTTTGTTCAATGAGCTCCGTAATTTTCATTGGAGCATAAATTAATGTCAGTAAAAAATAAGAAACATTTTAGTTTAAATTGGAATATTAATAAAAAAATGCAAAATTCTATTATTGTAACCTATTTGACAACAAATTCATCATAATTAAGCCACTGCCAAAGCTTTGAAGAATATATAAGAATCATCCATCAACAAAAATCTCTGGAATGTGCACAATTTAACAACAAAAAACAAGTATACACCAAATCAGGCAAATAGAACGCACTCCTCTTTATAATTTTTCTCTCTTACTTTAGCACATTTTATTCAATATGTAAATAAGCTCAGTTTAGCTTAAGCCGCCGCAGCCGTCGCCTCGTTCGCCATATATCACCGTCACTCATTCCGTAGAGTATAGAGTAGAAAACATGTAGTCAAACAGTTAATAGTTTAATCATTATAACGGGAAATTGAAGTGTTTTTTTATGAAATCGAGCCAAAGAAAGGATTCTAAACAAAGATTCTTCATAATATGGTTATGTGTAACCAAAGGTCAATCGTTTAAGCTATTTTGGAGCACTGGAAAACAAACAAACTACGAAGTTTTATAGATGAGACGCTTACAAACCGCATTAAAAATGTTTTTTGAGACAATTGAATTCCTCAAAGGTTTAAGAATGTATTTTCATAAGAAAAAAATGGTAGAAATCTTAAAATAAAAACGTATAGTATCTTATTTATTTTGTTTTGATTTTTAATATCTGTGCAATGTATCTAAGTTATTCAGATACAATTTTAAAGCCAAGATTTCTGTTTTCTTATGTTTTTATTACGGCAACTGAAACATATAAGTACTTTTTTAAATCATCTCATATTTGTAAATAGTTTGTTGCAAGAATTTGTTATTTAGAATTTTGAAAATTTATAGATCCTTACATGATTCCATAGAGACGAATAAAAAAAATAAAAATCAGGTACCTACTCACTTCGTGAAGTTGTTTTTTGGTTTTCCAAATTGATTACCTCCAAAATTAGCACGAATTCTTATAAAAAGCCCATCAGTCATTTTAATTTTGGAACGCCCATGTAGCTTCTCAATGTGTTTTTATTGATAAGGCTCATAGCCGACTGAAAAACGTTAAGTATTCCTAAATTTTTGCTGCCAATATTGACTAATGTCTTACGATGAATTATTGAAATCACTTTTCCTCAAACTTATATACATCAAAACCCACTCAATTCATGTCGACTTTCATTCACAATTTAGAATTCTTGTCTGAAATATTTTTGTTTATTTTAAAAATTATAAGAAAAAAAAAATATTGTTGTGGCTTCGCTTGTTTTAAGAATCACAACCAAAAAATAACAAACCATTCCTTAGAAAACCACTTTATCCCAGTATACAAATACAAAATGGTATTCATTTTTTATTAACATCTTCTTGTTTGCATATTGTTTTGATGATTTGATTTCAATTTTGGCTGTTGGCACTCGATCTAGGATATTAACCATTACTGGTTGGAGAGAGGAGGAGGAGAGGTTTATTAGAAATGCCCAAATCGAAATGAAATTCTTTTATTTAATTAAAGATTTTTCATGAATCCAATTTGATGATTTTGCAATGAATAAGATAAAAGAATCGCACAAAACAATTTTTCGAAGAGATTTTGAAAAGTACCTGAGTTAATCAATTTTTTTTTCTAAGAAGTTCCTAAGGGAATTTGAAAGAATCTTCTCTGCAAATCAATTAATTAATAACCATTCCCATACAGAAAACGGCCGATAGCAGGAAAAAAAGGTATCAGTTATAAATACATTTTTTCTTGGTTTTGAAATGGAAATAACCATTTGTTTTTAAATTTATGTTGCTTAAATGCCACCAATTAATGAAATAAGACTGATGTCGTTAGATTATATTTTTTTGCTTAAAAACACAAAATATTGAGAAACTACGTATAATAATTTAATAAACATACAATGTTTTTAGCAGAGTAGCTTATATGTCAAGCAATTTTCTAAAGTTTAAGTTTCTTTAAACGTTCTAATTTCAAAATCCACTGTGGACATTGTGCATGGACACATTGACGGAAGATCGTAATTGCATCACTGCAAACTCGTGGTTGCACACTGAAGACTGAAATAAACTGATACGAGAGGAGCGTCTGGAAAGTAAAACACAGCTCTTCTATACAAATAAAGTTTGTGTCTTTGCTGAGAATCTATTCGCAACAGCTAAATTTAATGTACAATTCAAGTGAATTGTATGAACCTTCCATCACAACCATAAAATTCAAGATAATGGTATCTGTCTATAGTGAAACGACATGAGAACGAAACTTGAGTCACTGCACAGAATTTTAAAATAAATTATGAGATTTATGCAGATTTTGGATTCTTTATTCGATCGCCTTTCCTCCTTTTCTTTTTATTGAAAGTAATTCCTTTTTTTTTCATATTCATTGAAGTTACATGCGCGCTTGCGTCAAAGTGTCCAGAAACATTCAATCAGTTACTCGCCAGCCAATATGAAATTTATACTTAATAACAATTTGGATTCCTCTTTAATGGCTCAATTTCTTTATAAAAACGCTCTGTTTAAAGTGTATAATTATTTTTATTCTCAATTAGCTGTTTGACAATTTTTTTTCGAGTTATTAACAAAGTATACTGAATGGCAGTGGTGTTGAGGCGAACGATGTGAAATCTACGAAGGCTTAAACTAAACTAAACTGAAAAGTGAAAACTGAGAACTGACTGATACTGAATGCACATTTGAAAAGAGAATGGGAAGAGTTAAAACAAAGCAAAATAATGGTGTGGGGCGCATGCTCTTTGTGTTTACGTGTTAAGTCTGCCAGGCTTGGTGTACATCTGCGATATGCCTGACAATTTGGTGAAATGTCTTTTGTGTGAAATATATACTAGTTATAGCAATTCGTCATTTTTAGTAATGTTGTAATGGTATGGTGGTCAGATCACTATAGATTCATCCCATCTCATATATGTAATGTTTTTTGTACAGGTTGAGTTTCTTTCAATAAAAAAAAATACAAATTTTGCATTCATTTACAATTATGTTGTAATGCATATTGTTTTTTGAAATCTGAAGTCTTCATAGCATCCTGTATTTTCTTACTAGCTAACATAAAACGGAAAGTGTACTTCTTACTTTGAAAGTGATTCAACAAAAAATACTCCTCGAAAATACTTCTCGTAAGGACATAACATAAACTGATTTGTCATATCGCCACAGATATAACGTTTTCTTACTGAAGGCTTAAAAACTTTCAAAAGTGAAATTCATTAATGTATCCTTAGCAATAGTTGTTACACTTAAAAATTGCTTATATTTCCGTTATCTGTTCCTTTGAAGAATTCCAATTAAAATTGTGTCCAACAAATGATGTCTTCAAATCTAAAGAGAAAACTTTCTCCATTAAAATGTATAAATAATAAATAATAAACTTAACGTTTCCCCAAAAACAGAGAAAAGTTTTCCTATTTTTTTTTGGCCATACCTATCTTTATCTGTCCGCCCCAGTCCTTTATTTTCCAGCTCAGAAGGCAATTTTATATCCTTTCTCACAACGGCAAATATAATAACCAAATTATCACCAAGTTAGAAGGGAAAACTTTGATAACTCGTTTTTTTGCATATAAAAAATAGAATAATAGCGAGAAGATTACATTTGGCAAGAACAACCATATTTTCGGCCATAACTTTAAAAAAATAATCAAATTTATCATCCTTTCAGTTTATTGAATGTTTTATTACATCCAAATGGCTAATCACAGCTGGGTTTTGGTTTATTTTTAAACAATTTCAACGTGAACTGGGTTGGGGTTGAGTTTTTTTTTATTACATTTTTGTTTGGATACATTTTTATATGTGTTCTTGGTTTATGTGTGCTAAAGGATCACAATCACAATGTGGAATATGGGCAGCTGTTGGTCGTGAAAACGTATTAGAATAAAGTATGTGTAAATTACAAATTGTTTTTTTTTGTTTAGGATTTAGTGGATATTTCCAGTAATTTTGAAAACAGTATATACGGTTGCGTCTTTAAATTGTTAAGACCTTTGAAATTATTGTCGTTTGTTCTCTAAGCTTGTCGTTTATGTACAATACAAATGTTTTTTTTTTTGCAACACAAAACATTTTACTGAACTTTAAGGTTTTCTAGGGCTTCACAAAGGTCCTGTTGATGCTTTAGCATATTCTTCTAACCTGATTCGGGTAAGAACGAAAAATACAATTAAGTTATCTTCATTTTTTCACAGTTTGGAGTAATGCGCGAAACTGATTGACCCAGCAACAGCAACAGCGGCCGCCATTATTTTAGAACCAATGTATTTCAATCGCTCAAGTTAGATTAGACCAGCACCAGCAACGTCAACAGTGTCGTTAGACCAAACTCCTAAATTTGCTGTTGCTGTTCCATTGCTACCAACTTTACACAAGTGATATTCAGGGGAACCATACTGCAAAAAATAATTGACAGTGTTATTGTTGTAAGAAAACGATGCTGGTGCTGGTGGCAATGTGTTTGACTTTTTTTGCTGGTCAGCATGCTGTTCGCTGTTGACGGTGCTGGTGATGTTGGTGGTTCAATCTGTTCCGCGCTTAAGATATTAAAGCCTTTTTCTGTTGCAATATACTGTACACATTTACCAGAAATAGCTTTAATAAAGACCTGAGTTATCCTATGAGCATGGTTTAGGAACAGCAAAGTACACCAATGATCAAATATTTAAGTGATGGCAGTTATTAGACTTAAATAAATAAATAAATTTATTTGCGCGACAGCTCCTTAAGGAGCCAAGGTCTAGTGACTTATACTCTCGACCATTCCTGTGTGTGTTGTTAATCTGCAAGAATGGAAGGGACCTACAGTTTACCGCCAAGTCCGAACGGCTAGATGAGATGCACTTTTTTGAGACAAATCTTACTCTTAAAGGTTTTGTCAGTTCCTCGCAAGAGGCAGTACCCCGGAAAAGAAGGTGGCTATGAGCTGGATTCGAACCCAGGCTCATTCGCTTAGTAGTCCGACACACTAACCACTATGCCACGGGCCATATTTTTCACGTCCCTTATCTCTTATATATTATTTGCCTATGAACCGATCTTACTAAGCCTGGGCCTAGCTCCAGAAATGTTAGAACCTGAGCATTCCTTCACATCACTGATGAAAGTGGTCTTAAGTTTACAGAGCGGTCCTAGACATACGTCTTAAACTGATCTGATTTTTCTGATTCTTAGTCGGATTTGACATTCCGTTTCTGCATCAACCCCTAGGGTAGGTGGGAAAATTTGTTCCATTGAATTGCTTCGGAAAATATTGAAATTAATTTGCTTTTCCAATTTCAAGTATGAATAAATTTTGTTGGTTCTTTTCTTTTTTTTTGTTTAATTCTAGTTTTAAGAATACGAAAAAAAACAATACATCTTGTTCTATTGCAAATTTTATGTTTTGAAACTTAATTTAAGAATTTGTATGGGATAAATTGTATGTTGCAGGAAGGTAGTTTGAGGTGCTCTAATCAAAAGCTAATGATCAGAATTTAATTTGATTGTAGTCATACTTGGGTCGCAACGGCTTTTAGGAATAAATTGGTATTGGGAAGTTCACTAGATTATTATAAACAGCATAGGTCCAACCCGAGTCTCACTCAACAAGTTCTTCCATACATCCAAGACACGGTGATCTACCCATCCGTCTATAACGTAAGCAAGGTCTGTCATGCGACCTTCTCTCTTTGGTAATACGAGAAAGGTGCCAAGCCCGCCGGAATTTATTTTTTCCAACTCATCTGCTTCGAGGTACATTTCATACAATAAACTGGTGAAGTGGCAGTATGATGATAAATTAACCAACAGCAACAAACTTAGCCAAGGTCTTGCCATTAAATATTATATATGTATCACTAAAGCTCTCTGATCAACTCTGATTCCACTGCACTTAATAGATTCCTTAGCATCCTACCCCTCTACATATTTATAAGGGTCAAGTACAGCCGTTCATCTCAAACCCATTTCTTCGTGGTACAATTAATTACTCAATTGGGCATTCAATCATTCTGAACTTGTTCGATCAATCCCAAGTCACTCCAAGTCACACTCTTGACAAATCCATCCATTTTCATTCAAGCGGTTTAAAAACAAACGATGAAGTCTATGAGGATTTCAATCTCCCCTATTTATCTATTTTTGCGTATGCCATGTGAATTTTCTGGCGATAAATGCATTAAATTAAGAGAAAACCATATATTCAATATCGATATCCTCATCTATAATCCTTCATCTTAATTACAGCCCAAAATTGTCCATCGTCCGTTAAAGAAATGGCAGAACAGTTAAATATTCACCAATGCTTTCCAAGTGTCTTGACATTATAGGTTATAATTGTAAAGCTGTAGGTATACCCAGCCGTACATGACAACTAATGCTATACCAAGACGCTAGGGTAGAGCAAAGCCTATGAGCACTTCTTACATCAAAGTTAAATAAGGTGATTTTAAAAAACTGCTTTACGAAGTTGAGTCATCCTCCTAGAAACCAAAGATTTCATTTGATTCTGCGATTTTCTGTAATTTCTTCGATAAAAGAAAAATCTCATTGCTGCGCCACATAGTCTGCAATACACCCCGAAGGGTGAATACTGTCTGAACTTGTTGCTAAGGCGCAACCAATCCATAGGCCAATGATTCCTCGAATCTATAGGTAGTACGAGGGGCTTAAAAAAGCCAGGTTCTTAAGAGACCACCATCTGTGCAACGCTTTCACTACATTTCAACTTAATAAATCTTTACATCTTTCCAACTTTTAGAACAAGCAGTGAAAACTTCGCCCGACGGTCCACTCAATTTCTCTCTTTTTCTGAAGACCCTTAATAACCATAAAACCAAAACATAGGCCACATACTCCAGCTTCATCTCTTTGTTGTCATCCTTACCAGGGAAACCACGAGGAGGTAGAGAGAACTCCCTTCATTAGTGTATTAACACACGGAACCTTGCATATAACCTTCCCTTCTTTTTAAATATCTTCTTCTTATCGACGCGACAAGTTTTATATAAAAAACCAGGATAGCCTTTCAATTCTCAGTATATTAAAAAGTTTCTACCACCCACAATTCGTCTAATATTAATTTGAAGGGACGTCTGCTGGATATCTTAACCCGAATTCTGAAAAAGTTTATTACTTTCTCTTTTAAACCAAATCAATGGTCGGTTGCGCAGAGAGAGAATTCAAGAGAACAACATTGATGCGCAAGAGATTTAATGAGTACAATGCCAGAGAGGAAATATTTTTTTGAAAACTGCTTCTGCTTAATAAGCCATGAGCATACCTCATGTAAAGAGAGTCCATCGCTGGAGTTTGATTTTGTGTATCTTTCAAAATTAATGAGATAAGCGTAGAAATTTGAAAGAGAGCTGCTCAGTAGAATGGACAAGTGCATTGGTTCAGGCTACTAACAAGCTTTCACTAGGAGTTTGAAATATCTTATGAACGAACCCACAATGTCTTGGTTAGCAGCTTACCTCATTGGTTTCTGCTTTTGTTTTTCCTATACCACTGATTGATTTGTTTATTTCAATATTTGTATCGAATTAATATTAAATTAATACGAACCATTTCCTTATGCATAATATATCTATCTATGTATTATATATGTCCTTGTTCTGTACAGCACAATTTAAACTAAAAAAAGTTTTTTTTTTTTTTAAATATATAAGCAATAATGACAAAAAAATATTTTTAATTTGACTGTAAAATTTGTATATATTTTTTTTAAATATAAATGTATTTTTGTAAAAAAAAAAACCTACTGACTGCAAAATAATCAACAGCCATCACAATGTGTCTGATCCGCTTCCAAACCTTTTAACTTTGCCTACTTGTCCATTTCAAAGTGTTTGCTCTTACAGCCGCCTTATTAGGAGCCCGTTTTCGTTCAGCTTCTGATGCCTCGATGCTCGGCGATACGAATGGTGCAAACACCCTGCAAGTACCCGACGGTTGCAATATGGGACGCAGAAGATCAAGAGCTGTTCTCTACCAGCTATCCGGCCATTACAAACCGGAGAAGGTGAAAACAAAGCTAAAGCTTGGAAATGTAAGCTGCAACACAAAAACTGGACCACCTACTCCAATATTATTTGAATAATTCTTTTAGAATCTCCTGCATTCTACCGAGGCTCCGTTTCCTGAATACAAAACGCAGTCTTTAAAAAAGTCCAAATTCATTCTGCCTCATTATGGAGTGTTTAAGGGATTTTGGGATTGGATCATTCTTGTTGCTACGTTCTATGTAGCAATTTTGGTGCCATTCAATGCAGCTTTTGCTAAAGCTGATCGCCAGACTATGGTGTCAGATGTAATTGTTGAAGCTCTGTTTATTGTTGGTGAGTAAAATCTTTGAGAATATCTCATAAGTGTTGAGCTAATGTGGATTTGTTTGTATCTTTCAGATATTTTACTTAATTTTCGGACGACTTTTGTATCTAGCAAAGGTGAGGTTGTATCCGACTCAAAATTGATTGCAATAAACTATTTGCGCGGATGGTTTGTTGTTGACTTGCTAGCTGCTTTGCCATTTGATCATCTTTATGCATCTGATCTGTACAATGGAGAGGTAAGAATTGCTTATTTAATTAAATATATTTTTTAAAATAAAACAATTCAAAAAAAATTATCTTATTCCTAAGAACTTCAACCATGAATTATTTTAAATCTTTCAAAGACATGATCTTCCATGGAGGCGTTTTATTTATAAAGAAGACTAGTTGAGGAGGTTTCAATTTTTTGTGGATTGTAAAACAGTGCTGGTATTCCATTTATCTTGTAAACACTACTATCAATTGAACTAGTCTGTGTAAAACTAACTGTGCAGGCAAAAACTTTGTATATTTTAAACGTATACATTCCACCAATAAGATTATCATCCGTTTATGGTGAACTCTCCATGGCTATTGATTTTGTTATAGATTTGTCCTGCTCTGACAGCAATATTTTACTTTTGGGTGATTTTAATTTACCTTACATTGACTGGGTTCCATCTGAGCATGAATCCTACTTAGAAGCTTCTATATCTTCATCACAAATAGAACTTTCTTTTCTAGATAAAATTATTTCCACTGACTTACAGCAAACAAGCTGTATTAAGAATTCAAAAAATCGAACCCTCGATTTAATGTTTTCCTCTGACCCTATTAGTACACTCGTTCTAGAGTCAAGATCTGGAATCCTCTGGACATCTTTCTTGATTTGAGTGATCAAATTTTAGAGAACAGTAACCCTTTTGACTGCTCCTATACTTATGACTTCAGAAAAGCAAATTTTCATGTGTTGACTGAAGATTTATTTAGTTCAGGAATTGAAAAAATAATTTAAAGAAAAAATCAGATCGATTTCCGGCTATCTTCTACCTTCAGTTAGATAATCCCATCGATAATTCCAATGCCTTTGCAGCCAATTTTCACGATTCATTTGTGGAATCAATGGTTGTTGATGACATTTTTTTCCACAATTTACATACCTTTTCACAAACAAGCTGTAATCATATCCACGTAGAACAGAGTACAGTACTTGAACTTCTTTCTTCATTAAATGATGATTGTTCAGCTGGCCCCGATGGCATTCCTCCAATAGTGTTAAAAAAATGTAGAAATTCTTTAGTGCAGCCGCTCTGGTTCATTTTCGAGCTTTCACTTAAAACAGGAAAATTTCCAAGCAAATGGAAAAAGTCTTTTCTTACTCCTGTATTCAAAAAATGAGATAAGGCTTTTAGAAAGCCTAATTAAAACAAAACTTGATTTTCATGTGAAGGAACATGTAAGTAATGTTCAACATGGATTTATTTCTGGCAGATCAACAGTTACAAATTTAGCATGTTTTTCTTCATTTGTTGTTGATTCTATTGAAAAGAATAGCCAAGTTGATGCTATTTATACGGACTTTAGCAAAGCTTTTGATTCCGTTTGTCACAATATATTGCTCCATAAACTCCAAGTTTTTGGCATTCACTCTGGTCGTCTTGAATGGATCGGATCTTTCCTAAATGGTAGGGTGCAACAAGTGAAAGTTGAAGAATATACTTCTAGGCCTATAAAATGTACTTCAGGTGTTCCTCAAGGCAGTCATCTTGGTCCATTGCTGTTCATTATATTCATTGATGATATAGTCAATTATATCAATTTCAGTCAGTGTTATTTATGCTGATGAACTCAAATTATTTTTGAACATATCAAGCGACTATGACTGCCTAAAACTTCAAATGGATTTGAATAATTTATCCCGCTGGTGTAAGTCAAACTGCCTGCACCTTAACATTAAAAAATGTTTTGTCATATCTATCTCTAGGAAACATTTTTTGCATGAGTTTCCTTATTCTCTGGAATTCAGTCATCTCCAGAGAAAGGTAAACGTAAAAGATCTAGGGGTTTCATTCGACTCCAAGTTTTCTTTTGCACCTCATGTAGATGCTATTGTCGCCAAAGCTAATTCAATGTTAGGTTTTATAAAAAGAAATTCTAATGATTTCTCTGACCCTTACACTCTTGTGGCCTTGTATACTACCTTAGTAAGATCTAACCTTGAATACACAGATGTTATCTGGAACCCGCACCAACTAAAATTCTGTGATAGAATTCAAAACGTCCAGAATCGTTTTACAAGGTATGTCTTTTATAAAATGCATTGGAATTTCTGTCCAAATTCTCTATCAAGACAAATTCTTCTCGGTCTACAGCCACTCAAAACTCGAAGAACGATTCATGATATAGTTTTTGTGCGTGATATTTTGTGCTACCATATTAAGTGTCCTACTTTGCTTTCCTTAATTTGTATTTATGCTCCAAGGAGACAACTGAGGGAAAAACACCTTCTTTTTCAACCTAGACATAGAACTAATTACGGTATGAATGAACCGATTTCAAGGTCAGTTAAGGAGTTTAATGAACTAATTGGTCATATTGATTTAACTTTTACTAGAAATAAATTCAAGAATGACTTATTTTATTTACTGCTAAGTGGTTAATTCTACTGTTGTTTAATTTTAAGATAATTTAAGATAATTCAATTTAATTAATTTTTCAAAGCAATCTGTTGAGCTTGTTACTCGTAGATAAATAAATAAATAAATAAATAAATATAACAAACTACAGGCCCATTTCTAAATTATCTTGCATACCAAAACTTTTTGAACAAGTAGTCTGTGAAAGTATGGCATTTTATAGTAAGAATCTTATCTGTGAACAACAGCACGGTTTCGTAAGGCACAGATCAACTGTTACAAACCTTCCTACGTTCTCCCACAAATGTTCAAATGCATTAGAAAAAGGTTATGAAGTTGACTGCATTTACATTGACTTCTCAAAAGCATTTGATCAACTAAGCCACGAACTAATCTTGTTTAAGCTAAAAGCTTATGGTTTTCCTCCCTGTATCTTAGCTTGGATCAAATTATTCTTTGAGAATAGATCCTACCAGGTAAAATTTAGAAATTGTCTTTCAGATCCCTTCGTGGCTCACTCTGGAGTACCTCAAGGAAGCCACCTTGGTCCATTATTATTCATTTTGGCTATAAATGATGTTACAGCATGCATTCAGTCAAGTGACATAATAAAGTCTAGCGATGAGCGTATTCTTCTGCAGGCAGATATTGATAACTTAAGTATTTGGTGCAGAAAAAGTGGTATTTCCCTTAACTCTGTAAAATGCCAGACGATTGCCTTCTCTAGAAAACGTATAGAAAGAGTATTTGATTATCATGTTTCGCAGCACAAACTCTGCCGCGTTTTCAGTTTTAAGGATTTGAGTGTCCATTTTAGCTCCAACTTAGAATTTACTCAAAACGTTAACTTTATAGTGAATAAAGCTAGCTCTATGCTTGGATTCATAAAACGCTGGGCAAAGGAATTTGATGATCCATATGTGACTCTTTCCTTGTACAATTGTTACGTTCGCCCTCACCTTGAATATGCTTCACAGGTATGGACTCCTTATTACAAAATGCATAAGAACCGAATTGAAGCAATCCAACATAATTTTATTTGTTTTGCCCTGAAGGGTCTACCTTGGAATGATCCTTTTAATCTTCCACCTTATGAACATCGAATCCAGCTTCTTCAGATGCGTGTTAATAACGATTTAATATTTCTTCATCAACTTATAAAGGGCGAAATTGATGCTCCTGTATTGGGTTAAATTACCGTGGAAGATCTTTTCACCTGCGTAGATCGGAACCTCTGCATGTTGACTTTCATAGAACAAACTATGGCAAATATGAAGCTCTAAACCGTATGAGCAGACGCTTCACAAATGGATTTTAACTTAAGTAAAGTGGGATTAAAATCCTTATTTCGAACCAGTGCTCCATTGTCGTGATTGTTTTAATTATGTATATAATTCGCATGATTTATTTTATACTTTCTGCATGTGTTAGGCTAGCAGTGTTTTATTTTATTTTATTTTAGTTTTGTTTTGTTTAAGTTTTTACTAACGTCTAACACATGCACTTATGATGAGCCTCTGATTGTAGAAATAAGCTTGCTTTAAGCTTACTACATCAACGAATCTGAAGTGTAAAAAAAAAAAAACACCCTTTTGACCAAATTATAGTGATGATGATTACGAAATATTTTTATTATTTAAAGTTTGGATATGGCAATCATTTCTCCTTTTGATCCTATCATCGTTCATAAACCATCCGAAATAATATTAAGAAAATCCACCTGAAAGTTTTCACATTAATACTGTTCCGAAATTTCTTTTCTATCACTTAAACTTCCAAGGCCATTGAAACGATATTCAAAGGAAGAAGAAACCGTATTCATTTTAATTCTCAAGCAAACAGAGATAATCGTTTTCGTATCCATGATCCCATTACCATCATAATTACGGAATAAGTTTTATTTGCAAAAACCCTAATCCTTTAGGAATTATCTCTCTTTCACAGAACTTATCAAACAACCTGGCTGCCATCTATTTAAATTATCATTTAATTGGTTTATCCTAACGTCTGATGAAGAACATAAATATTTATGTCTTTATTACATCGATTTCAACCTTGACGGAACTAAGTAAATGTACAGCTTAGGGCCCAAAGGTATAGTGTAGGTTGTTTGATTGATGTTCGTTTGTAATGAGCCATCAAGATCAAAATATTAGAAGATTGTCATTAATGAGGTTAATAAATTCAAACAACAGTATTGTTTTTGATATTTTGGGAAACTTTATTGGACAGGGTGTTTCCGAGAATAGGTATGCTGTTATTAAGGGGTTGTAAGGGTATAGGGTGTTTAAATGAATTTAAACGAAAGCCATTGGCTGTTTTGATACATTTGTACTTCCCGAATAGTACAAATTCTTTTAAGGGAGGACAAATCTCCTAATATTTTCCGTTCCACGGAATTGAACGTCGTTCTTGAAATATGTGCAAAAAATACGATTTTTTATAATAAGCACGCGCAAGAGAGATTGTTTTTTTCACCCTAAAAATCTTAAAACAGCCTTACGGTGATATTTCCGTAAATGAGATATCGGCGAAAATTAGTTTTTCAGTTTTTCATTGGAAAAACAGATACAATGAAAGCGTTGTTCCACATTCGTTTGGTGCGACGAACAAAGTATATCTCTACTTAATAGCACATCCGAAGTTGCTCTCAAGGTTGAGCTTTCCTACCGAGTATTACGGAACAATTCTTTTAGGGAATGCACGCTTTCCTGGCTGTTTTATTGAAGAACAATTTGTTAGAAAACCAATTAAACAATGAAAGGCGAGTTTCATTACGGTGGTACACGAGCAATGTATATGTATTCGAAAACAAAAATTGTGTTCTCGATCCAAAAAAAACTTAAGTGCGCCGTATTTTTTTAGAGTTAAAAAACTTTAAGTTGGCAATACTATTTTAACTGGCGGCCATTTTGTCAGCTGTCAACATGAATAGACTGACGCCTGAACAACAACGCTTCCAAATGGTGCAAATTAATTTTGAAAATCATGGTTCTGTTTGAAATAAGTATCGCGCACTACGTCCACTTTACGGTCAACAACATCGTCCATCAGAGCAATTAATTCGTTTAACTATTGAACGTTTTCGCACCACCTTCACTCTTAATGATAATACGCATCCACAGAGACGTCGCGTCGTACTGTGCGTACAGAAGAAGTAATTGCTGCTGTAGAGCGTAGCGTAGAGGAAGACCCGAATCAGTCTATCCGCCTTCCGCCATCGTGCAGAGGAATTGGATATGTGTCCATCCTTTCTATTGAAGATTTTGCGGAAAGGTCTTGGTTTGCGAAATCCAACTCGTGCAAGAATTGAAGCCACAGGATAGCCTAGCAAGGCGTAGATTCGGCGAATGGGTCCAAAACAATATTGCCGTTGATCCCAATTTTCATAAGCGTATTTTGTTTATCGATGAAGCTCACTTTTGGTTGAATAGATACATCAATAAATAAAACTGCCGTATTTGGAGTGATGATAATCCTCAAGTGTATGTTGAGACATCGTTAAATCTCCAAAAACTGACTGTTTGGTGTGCTTTATGGTTTGGTGGAATAATTGGTCCGTCCTTCTTTAAAAACGATGCTGGGCAGAAGGTTACAACCAATGGTGAGCACTATAGAGCCATGATTAATGACTTATGTTCTTCAAATAAACAACTAGATGTGCAGGATCCGTGGTTTCAACAAGACTGCGCAACATGTCGCACAGCTTGTGCCATAATTGATTTATTGAAGGAAAAGTTTGGTAACCGCATATATAT
Organism: Platycheirus rosarum; assembly: GCA_963971375.1. Lineage (NCBI taxonomy): Eukaryota > Metazoa > Arthropoda > Insecta > Diptera > Syrphidae > Platycheirus > Platycheirus rosarum. Next base: position 7,660,861 of record OZ020510.1, on the reverse strand, counting down.
GCAGTTTTACGTATAAGGGACCCGTGAATCGGCCTCCAAGATCGTGCGATTTAACGCCCCTAGACTATTTTCTGTGGGGATATGTGAAGTCGCTAGTCTACGCAAATAAGCGATTGACCACTTGGATGACAACATTCGCTGCATTATTGCCGATATACGGCCACAAATGTTGAAAAAAAAGTCATCGAAAATTGAACGACCAGATTAGACTACGCCTTAGCCAGCCGTGGCGGTTATATCCCACTTGTGTACTTGAGAATGTAAATTTTTCCGTGGGACAGATTTTTTCCCGCACTCGTACAGTAGTAAGAGTTCTCAAAGATCTCGATATATACAAATCAGCTGGCCCGGATGGTATACCCCCGATTTTTCTGAAAAGGTGTTCTTCCACACTGGCAAAGCCACTGCGTAAGCTTTTCCATCGCTCCTACTCTTCTGGAATCTTTCGAACCTGTCCCTAAGAAAGGTGACCCATCTTCCCTCTTCTCCTACCGACCCATAGCACTAACATCCCTTCTTTCTAAGGTCATGGAAACGCTGATTAACCGTCAACTTAAAGAATATCTCTAAGATCGAAAGCTTCTCCATGACCATCAGTATGGCTTCCGCAGCACAGTTCCACTGTTGATCTGATGGCATATCTCACCGAACAGTGGAACAAATCTTTACATCGCTTTGGTGAAAGTAAGATTATTGCTCTTGATATCTCCAAGGTATTTGTTAGAGTTTGACATGAAGCTCTCTTATCGAAAATGCGTGCTTTTGGGATCGATATGATACTCTTGTTCGTTGGATTAGAAGCTAGAAGCTAAGACGGGTTCAAGTCTGATTCCCACAAAATAAATGCTGGTGTGCCCCAGGGCTCTGTTCTGTCTCCGACTCTTTTTCTCATTTTTATGAATGATCTTCTGTCTGTTACTTCTAATTCACTTAACTGTTTTGCTGATGACTCTACCCTCAGCTTTTCATATTAGTTCGATAATTCACGTCCTTCGCCTTCTGACGTACAATTGCAACGGAACCGTATGTCGAGCTCATTAAACCCCGAATAGGAATCGTGTGGAGTTTAATGCTTTGAAAACTCAATTCTGTCTTCTGTCGTTAAAGCTAAACATACCCCCCATGACATTGTCCATGAATGACACTTACATCGAAGAAACCGAAAAGCTCTCAGTACTCGGTATGTGTGTCAACGACGACCTCCGTTGGAACGACCATTTATATTTCAGATTGCTAAGAATGCTGCTAAATGCTTAGGTTGTCTGTATCGGTGTAAGAAGTATTTTTCCCCATCTGATCTGACTACAATTTATGCCGTTGAAACAATTGCCCCTCTCCAACACCGACGCAATGTTTCAGTCTTTCCTTATTTTACCGTTTCTTTTATAAAAAATATTCACTCGAAGTATCCAGCTGCATTCTCCCGTAACACTCGTCTCAAAAGAATTAGATTTGAGAAAGCTCATGGAATGGATACAGTTTCTCTTAAGCAAGAATGAGAGTGAAAGTATAATAGTTAGACTAATTCTCTTTTGGTTGTTTAAAAGGAGTTTTGGTTAATCGTTATTAAAATAAATGAGATCCAATAATAATGAATGCCTCCGAAACGGGATTGTCAAGCTGTCAAATCTACAAAAAATAATAAATTACCTCAGAATATTTTATCAAAGCTCAAAAATAGTGTAATTGTAGAAATTGGTACAAAAAGTCGAGGTTCGCCGTTAAAAAAAAATAAAAAAAATCGACATCAATTTTCAGGAAATAACTGTGAAATGAAGAGAAATAATAATAAAGGTCGGTAGAGTCTGGTGGGCATCTCGTATGAGTCAAGAGGAAACAGCTCGAAAAGTCTTTTGTGGTTTGAAGTCCTGGGCATGGGGTGTAAAACTGTTCCTGGGTCGACAATCGGGATGTATGGAAAAACTTGTAGGATAAGCCCTGGACCACATACCGTTTGTTTCATCGATGGTAATGTTGATCATGATGGAGACTACGTTGATGATGCCTTCTGCCATGCGTCTAGGTATACAAAGACGGTGTTATCTGCTCAAGCAATTCCTTTATTGTAATGGCCTAATAGCAGCCTTGACCAATTGAAACTGTCTAACATAAAACGAAGCAAAAACTGCGAAAAGTTCCATGTCGAACTCCCAAAGTCTACAAACTAAACTTACCAAGGAATCTTTTGGTTTTGAAGGATGTCAAAAATTAAACGACCATTTGAAACAGTTATATATCCCAAAAGTGACGCAACATCATGAAAAATAAAAAAAAAACTCGTAACGCGGTGGCTCTACAGGAAATATTTGAGGCAATGGCAATATCAATAAGGAGGGCAATTTTCAATCTAGGTGGGCGTTTCATTGCCGGCAATTCCAATTGTTCCCCTTGTTTTCAAATTATATAACGTCAGCCATTTTGAAAGAGAGAATTTGAGAGAATATCGCATTTGCGATTGACAAAGCAATAATTGCCTTCCATCTACTGGGCAATATTGCTATTGTCATTACTTCAGCGTCTCCACTAGGCAATATGAGGGCAACGTCAATGAATTGAGCATTTTAGACGTAATTCACAAAATTCAATTAGGCATTCAACAGAATTAAAGCATTTTCTATTAAACTGCAATAAAATTCTACGAATGGAAATAAATACATCTTCAAGGAAGAAGATTCCTGCAAGGGAACAAATTGGAAACTTTGTTTATCTATGACAAAATCCTAACCCACTACCCAACCATTGTATTCCCAATCTGTATCATCGTGGAGAGAGCCGTTTCAGAGAATCAATATCCTTAATTACAAACATGATTTTCAAAACGAGAAAAAAATTCATTTTTTCCTAGTAAGCCTATAGTAAAATTGAATTGAAAAGGTAAATTCTTTCAAATGCTTTAAACAGAAAAAAAAACTCAAATCTGACTATCGACTGAAGTTCCTTAGGTCAAGATATTATTGAAAGATGTTCCCAGTTGCTCCAAATGACGTCCAATTAAAAAAAAGAAACATAAAAAAATACACTCCACATTCCAATGGTATTTATTTTCATTCCTTAATTAAAATTCTTATTCCTTCGAGGAATGTACTGGAAAAGAACTTCTTGAGAAGAAGTTGTGTCATTAAAATAGAGTGTATCCTTATTGAAAAGTTTTGGATTGCATGTGACATTTCTGAAGATTGGTCGTTTGAATAAAGAGGAGGCACTCGAAGTTCGTTATTTTTAATTTTTTAAAAATATTACAAAAAATTATTCAAATGTAAGATGACTTCAAAACCGATATAAAATGGATTTCTTTCCATTCATCTCTCTAGGTCATTCCATCAAATACTTACAGCCTCAATGACTTGACCTGATTTTTTGCAGGAGTTTTGTGAAGTAGTTTTGCATGCCACAATATTTCGAGATGGAATTTGTGAAGAGTGTTCCTTTAAGGCAAATAGTCAACAAATATCGAGTTTTTATTTTTTATTTTTATTTATTAATTTGTGACAGCCTTAAACTGGAAGATACAAGATCTTATAATTTAGTCTTAAATTATACGAACATCGAGCTTGAAATTTTCTATAAATACAATTAATTTTAGTACAAGAATATAAACTTAAGAAAAGTAAAAAAAAAAGAAAAAATGTAAGAAAAGTAAAATATTAATTGAAATATTAATCCAATATTCTAGTTGTAAATTTAATTTAAAAATTCTCTAAAAAATAATCTCTCAGTGCTTTTTTTAAGCAAGAGTTCCACAAGCGGGTGGCGTTTACAACGGGAAAATATGAAAGGTCTAATTTATTTCTTGAAATAACTAAGCATTTTGACGTTTTCGGGTTCAAAATAAGTCCATTTGTACGAGATCGAAGTTCAATATGTTTCAAGTCTTCATTGACACAAAAGTTCAATAAAGCCAAGAGGACAATAATTAAAGTACAATTGGACGTCGTCTGCATACATTTGTGAAGAACAGTTTTTAGTTACGTTTGGGAGTTCATTGACGTAAATAGAGAAAAGAAGTGGTCCTATTATGGATCCTTGAGGTACTCAAGAAACATTTGGTAGCAATTTAGATAATTTGTCACCAACTTGCACCGCTTGCCTTCTATTCGTTAAATATGAATAAATTAGCTTAGTTGCATCTGTTGTAAAACTAAAATCTTGAATAAGCTTTATACATAAGGCCTTGGAAAAGTCAAGTAGCACCAAAAAAACAACTTCATCCCTATCCAACGCCTGCCTTATGTAACATTTAATAAAGCTGTTATTACAGCTGTGATTCTCACGAAACCCTGATTGCTTCGGCGCGAGCAAATTATTTGTAGTGAGATATCTACTAATTTGAATTTGTAGTAGTCTTTCAAATACTTTTGAAAGAAAAAGGCCACATTGAAATAGGTCTAAAATCGTCGTTTGGAAGAGGTAAAACTTTTGCCAGCTTCCATAGGTCAGGAAATTCCCCAGGCATTAAGTTTGAATTGAAGATGTAAGTGATGTACGGTTATATTATCGGTAAGATCATTTTCAAGAATTAAGAATGAATCTTATCCAGCCCTATAGCATTTCATTTAATTGATAACATACATTCAACGACATCAGTACAATCCACTGCTTGGAACGTAAAACCAGTATTATTATTTTGGCTTTCGAAAAAATTTTGACCTTGCGAACCTAATAATGGTTGTGAAGGTAGTGAAACGAATTTTTCGTTCAAAAAATCACCATCAATATCAAAAGTTCGTTCAATCTTAGTTTTACCTATCCCTTTATAACGAAATTCCCTCTAACACTGTTAAAAAGGGGGACAAATTTATGAACCTGTTAGGTCTGTAAATTGTACCCAGGAGAATATTACCCTCAATGCTCACAATATCAATAAAAAGATACTCTATACTACTTTCAGTATCGGAAAAAAGTTTTTGTTTCCATATTATAGTGTCTTTTACAAATATTGCCACGCCAGCCCCAATACGACCTTTTCTATTTAAACGGTAAACTTTATAACCCTCTAAGCGACAAACCCTGCTATCCAACTCATCCCTTAACCAAGTTTCAGTAACACATATTACATCTACGTCTGATACTACAAAAAGATCCCTGAATTCGTCAATTTTTTGAGCGTTTATTTGACAAGCCCGGAGACCCATTTTCCGCTTGCTTAAAACCCTCACCATCCTCACCAAATAAAAAGTAATTAACATATTTAATCTAATTCTGTTATATTTAAGGTATTATTAAGAGAAAGAAAGAAGAGAAAAAAAACAATTTAGTATAAATATCGGGTTTTTCAATAAGAGCGCTACAAAAGTTTTTTTTCAAATAAAACAAAAACGATTTTGGATATCAATTCAATTCTTTATTCTTTTGAAAATACGTTCGATGCCATTATGTATGGAAGTCGATTTCTTTTACATGGCCACCACGGGCACGCTTGCAGAAGTCCAGACGCTGAACCTAATAAATCGGCCGATACTGCTGCAATTTCACGTTCGATATTCGTACGAAGTTCATCAATCGTCGCTGGCTTGTTGGCATTAACCATAGACTTGATGTAGCTCCACAGGAAATAGTCTAATGGCATCAAATCCAACGACCGAGGCGGCCAAGCGACTGGACCATTTCGTGAGATAACACGTTCTCCAAACTTGGTTTCCAATAAATTGATTGTGGCATTCGCTGTGTGGCTTTTGGCGCCGTACTGTTGGAACCACATGTCCTCCAAGTCCATATCATCAAATTGGGGCCAAAAATATTTGGTTATCATTGAACGGTAGCGATCCCCATTCACAGTAACTTGCCGGTCTTGATCATCACGGAAGAAGTAAGGCCCAATGACGCCGCGCCGGCCCATAAACCACACCAAACCGTAATTTTGTCGGGACGCAATGATGACTCATGGACGTGTACGTGTGGATTGCTGCCTGACCAATACCGCATATTTTGTTTATTGACGAAGCCATTCAGCCAGAAATAAGCCTCATCGCCGAAGATCATTTTTCGATGAAAATCCGAATCATTTTCAAGTTGTTGCTCAGCCCAATTCACGAACACACGACGCTTCTGGTGGCCAAGCGGCTTCAGTTCTTGCGTCAATTTAATCTTGTAAGCATGTAGGCCAAGATCTTTTCGAAAAATTCGCCACAACCACGTCACAGAGATGCCCAACGCTTGAGAACGACGTGTGAGAGACACATTTGGGCTTTCTGCAACTGAAGCCTCAGCGGCAGCAATATTCTCGACACTACGGGCACTTCTTTGTCTCACTGGCACGGGAACATTTTCTACTGTGCCTGTGGATTCAATTTTTTCCACTAGACGCTCAATTGTTGATCTGCTAGGACGATTATGACGACCATAAATTGGACGTAGCGCTCTTAACGTTGAGGCCACTGACTCCGAATTTTGGTAGAAAATTTTAATAATTTCGACTCGTTGTTGGCTCGTATATCTTTCCATCATAAAATGGCAAACGTTACTGAAGAGAAATGTCAAAAGAGCGGCAAGAAATATGGCGTCGGTTGCTGTCCCTGTCGCTCTTCTTTTGTAGCGTCCCTGTTGAAAAACTCTTTATTATTTAAATTTAGAATAACAAATTGTATTATTTAAAATCTTCAGATCTGGCAACGTCTTCAAGTTGGTCAATGCATTCATTGTCGCGTTTCACAAAAACCATTCCTCGGATAGTGTATGCAGCAGAAATTTGTTTATGTTTCTTAATCTCAAGTGCACGTTGGAAAAGAAACCTTTTTTGATATGATAATGAGTTCTTGAATGAAATAAAACACATAGGCTTAACGAACTTGATATACCCTGATTGAGCAGGTACAATCTAATCGCACAGAAGATACCATCTTTTCTAGGAGCTTGTTTATTTTCACGAAATAAATGAAGGTCCTTGAATAAAGGCAAACAACTCGCATAGTTTTCTGCAGGGAGTAGACACTTCCAAGAAGCACTGTCACACTTAATTCTTCCCCGACGCGACGTTTCCTTTTTATAATAAAATATGCTTAAAGTTTCTAAAAGATTTTCTTACAACAGCAAACAAAAAAAAAAAAAGGAATATGTACATGTCCTTTGCGGAATACAACAAAAATCCAGAAGCCCAGGCTGTTGGCTGTTACTATAATTATTATTGTCCCATCGCTTGGCACTTTTCGCTTCATCAAGGATTCCTGTTCCAAACACTTTTGAAAACATTATTCCAGCAAAGTTTAAATGTCTGTGGGGTCCGAGCAGCGAGCACGGTGGACATCATTTGTTATCATTACCGCTTAATAAAGATTTAATTGCGGCAAAATTAAATGTTGATTATAATCTCACCGAACACGGGGGAGTAGGTCATTAAAATGACTCTAACTCGATTAAGGCTTTCGCGGAACGACCAACAATTTTATGGTCGGATTTATTTGCATGATAATGGCTTAAGTGTAGCGACGTCTTGTAGCCTTCCGAAGGTCCTTCCATTTTTGCAGAAAGTAAACGGTAATTTGGGTGTAATTGAAAATTGTTTGTGACATCTTACCATTGCATTAATCTAAAAATATATATTTTATAAAATTTTAAATATCCTTGAATTGAAAGACAAATTCTTTTTTTTTTTTTTTATTATACTTTTCTAGGAATCCCATATTCATCTTGTTAAGCTGACAAGGCTGCTACGACTTGCTAGGCTGCTGCAAAAACTGGACAGATACTCCCAGTATACAGCATTGGTCCTGACACTTTTGATGCTATGCTTCTCGTTGGTGGCCCATTGGTTGGCGTGCATCTGGTATGTCATCGCTGAAAAGGAGAACATAATTAATGACAACGGATGGGATATCGGTGAGTATATGCGCCTACAGGATGTGGAATTTGTGCGGTTATAACGCAGGATGGAGTATCAAAATTGTAGCCTCGCAACACACGACATGAAATGATTCACAATGAGGATGGGTTTGTTGGAGGATTTTTTGATTGAATCAAGGCCGTTGCAATAAATTACAACGCCTCGTGTTTCGTATCGAACCTTAGTCCTTTTACACACAAGCTCTGTAGTAACCCACATCCGGAAAAGTTCATTCAGTAGAAATGATATTTTCAAGCCTTTGGTGTAGTTAAAACTAATTGGTTTGGTGGTAACAACTAACAACAACAAAAAAATAAGGTTTTGCTGTTATTAATTATTTTTGGTCAGAAAAGTGATTTATTGGGTAATGTTGTAACGGATTGATATAGAGTTGGAAAGGCTATAGTTTTGTGAAGTAAATTTCAACAGAAATGTACAAATGAGCGTCGTTTATCAATTAAGGTAGTTTTATAAGGAGGAAACGGATATTGTGGAAAAAACCCACATCTTTAACAGCCTTAACGTATTCTACAGTCGAAATCAATAAAAGGATTTAAGGGAAGCACGAAGTATCAATGAAATGTTTGCTAATGGTTTTGCATTTTTTACGGTTAAGTTGCAATCTAGGTATTTTCCTCATCCAAGTGGTTACTTTCAAGCAGATCCATATTCAGATGAAATTCAGCATCTTCGACCATACCAAGAAAAAAGCTTAGATAAATTTGGATATCGTCAGCGTACATGACAGTTTTATAAAAATTTAAGGTGAGTGGCAGTTCGTTAATTAAAACAGAAAAAAAGTAGCGGACCCAATATAGAACCTTGAGCAACTCCTGCTCTTGTTGGATAAAATAGGAATATTTGAGAATTAATGGATACTGCCGGCCCTTTAAGAAAAATCAAGCTAGGTTTCAATTTGCAACCGTTAATCAAAAACAATTTTAAGAGACAGAAGTAAAGCTATATTTTGGTTTGAAGCCTGCTTAAACAGACGTATCTAGTTGGTTTGTTGTCAAAAAACTAGAGATTTGCTGACTTAGAAGTTATTTAAAAGCTTTTGCAATGAAAGGACGTAAGCTATACTGAATTCCTTACAATCAACTTAAAAGTTCTTAGGAACAGGTATCATTTTAAGACTTTACATATTTTGAGGTAAAAGGCACTAGTGGGAAGAATTAAAAATATGTGTAAGATAGGGCAAAACGAGAGGGTATATTATCTTGAAGAATTTTGGATGTAGAACAATTTAATCATTTGCATGATTCTGGATAGTAAAGAATTTTACTAAAACATAAATATTGAATAGATTGTTAACATTATTCTTGAAATATTGAACCTGTACATCAACCGAAGGAAAGTGGATGCCAAAAATAAATATATATAGTATGGATCCGAGTGGTCCAATTTTCAGTTAAATGCGTACCTTTGGGATCGATGATACTCTTGTTCGTTGGATTAGAAGCTATCTTCTGGACCGTTCAATACAAGTTGTATTGGACGGATTCAAGTCTGATTCCCATAAAATAAATGCTGGTGTGCCCCAGGGCTCTGTTCTGTCTCCGACTCTTTTCCTCATTTTTATAAATGATCTTCTGTCTGTTACTTCTAATCCACTTACCTATTTTGCTGACGACTCTACCCTCAGCTTTTCATATTCGTTCGATGATTCACGTCCTTCGCCTTCGGACGTACAATTGCAACGGTACCTACCATATGTCAAGCTCATTAAACTCCGTTTTATACAGCATTGTCAAATGGGGTAATAGGAATAGTGTGGAGTTTAATGCTTAGGAAACTCAATTCTGTCTTCTGTCTTTGAAGCTAAACATTCCCCCAATGCAATTGTCCATAATTGGCACTTACATCGAAGAAACCGAAAAGCTCTCAGTACTCGATATGTGTGTCAACGACGACCTCCGTTGGAACGACCATATATTTGAGATCGCTAAGCGCTTAGGTTTTCTGTATCGGTGTAAGAAGTATTTTTCCCCATCTGATCTGGCTACAATTTATAAAGCGTTTATACGCCCTAAACTCGAGTATAACTCCCACCTGTGGGCAGGTGCTTCACAAACATCGCTTCACCTGCTTGATAGAATACAAAATCGAGCGTTAAGATTGATAGGAAATAGAACTGCCGCTGAAACAATTGCCCCTCTCGAACACCGGCGCAATGTTTCATGTCTTTCCTTTGTATATACACTGCATATAGTACTATCATGGAGCATCATTTTTTAGTTCTGAATCAAGTCGCAATGAGGCGTGCTGAAATTGCCAATTGGTGTGAATATAGAATAAGTAGAGACAACAAAATTTTATTAAATACTGGCAAAATATCGGTAAAGGTTCTCGTCTCCACAATTTAGAGTTAGTTCTGAATCAGCCAGGAAGATGGCCAGACAAAAAATGACCACCATGAGAGTACTATAGAAAATGTATATACAATGGTCTTTCCTTATTTTATCGTTTCTTTTACAAAAAAAATGTTAACTCGAAGTAGCCAGCTGTATTCCTCCCCTTAAAAGTTTCTCCCGTAATACTCGTTTCGCAAGGAATGCTCATCAGTTCACCCTTGAGCCCAATTTCGGACGTACCGTGAAATATAGGGATTCTTTTTTTAGCCGAACAACACGAATATGGAATAGTTTACCTGGCGGGATTTTCCCTTGCCATTTTGATCTGCAAACATTCAAAACCAGTGTTTATCGACACCTCCTATCTCTCCACTCCCTATCTTCCTAATGCCCGCGCAGTGTTTCTACATTAAAAGGGAAACAAATAGTCCCTTGTGCACGCGTTTATTATAAAAAAAAACCTTCATCATAAATCAGAATTTTAGCCATGGATTGTGTTATGTTCACCGTAAGGGCAACTGTCGATTTTGGTTTATTCACATAGACCACCGAATTTAGAAAAAAATCACAAGAAAAAGTCTAATGGGGTCAAATCGCTTGATTTTGGTGGTCACCCAATTAACAATTTAACGTGTATAAGGTACTAAGCAAGCTATTTTTAGGTAGTAACAATAAAATGCCTGATACAGTCTATAAGACTTTTTTTGACAGGGTCAGAAAATCTATATTATATAAAAGAAAGTTGTGTTAGTTACACTATTTATAACTCAAGAACGGCCGAACCGATTTGGCTGAAAATTGGCGGGGAGGCTTAGAACCAGGAAACGGTTCCCGTTCGATTGCGTTCCCGTGTGACGTGACATAATACTCGATTTGAAATGTAAACAAAAATATGCAAAACAAATGACAACAACTGTCAAATCGATTTATCTCGATGGGCAAGTTCAATGTGTACACTGACTTTTGGTAAACTAACTTTTTGTCAAAGTGAAATCATTGAGCGACAAGCTAGCTAGCTTATTGTGCTTTTTGTTGATAAAAATGCTCAGAAGGTCTAATTTTCCCAGCAAAGAGGAAATGCAATGTGACTACTCAATCCATTGAAGAAGAATCAGATAAGAGGACCAATGCGTTTATATGGCCTCACTTCGTACTTCTCAAATAATAGACCAAACACCGAGACCGATTTTGTTGAAATATTCAGACATTTTTGAATTGGCCCGATAGGTAGCGTTGGAGTGGAGATATTTATGAAAATTTAGTTTTCCCTCTATGAAGTATGATAATGGTGCCCTTGATTGTTTTAAGGCATAGTTGGATCCGATAAGTGAAGCTGTTGTCGGAATCCAGAAAATATGTTGTGTTTGTTTCAAGTAAGGCTAGGGGCACTCATTATATTCTTGATTTTGCTGAGATTCTTAGGTAATCCTAACGTTAGCTCAGCTGTTGACTGATTCTGTGTAATTCGGCAGCGATCAGCAGAACTATTTTTCAAGGCAATTTCGAATTATATTTTTGATATTTAAGATTTGGACGCGATAAGCGACGCTCGGGTTGAGTATTAACGAAAACATAGTTTTCCCAATAGGTATATATTTTCTTATTAACAACATTTAATTTAAAAGGATTAACCGATTTTGAAAACATTTTGTGTGCATGCTAAAATGATTACTTTTGTGGTTTATAGCTATAATTGGACCCAATATGTATGGGTATGGTAAACACGAGCAACTGCGGTCGGGTCAGCTAGTGGCTTATATTTAAAGGCTATTTTGCATTGCCACAAAATGCTTGCTAGACAGCTATAGATTGTAGTACAAATAAAGGATATTTAGAAATAAAAAAAATCAATCAATCAATATCCCCATCCAGCACCCTTAATCTTTCAACTGTATTCTAAAAAGATTCAGCCTGTCTCGTACATATAACGCCAGCACTCTACCATTTCATTTCAACAATTCGCTATTAAAAAAAACAACAACAAAGACTTCAAGTTACCTTTTAACCGTACTCCAGGCACCTAGGGTGCTTATAATGATAAATATATACAAAAAATAGTCAGAAGCCGAAAAGCGAATAATAGTTCCGTTTGTATAAGACCTTTAAAGCTGAGCCTTGCACAAGTTCCTTGCGTTGACTTGCCGTGGAAAGCCTTATAGGAATTCTTATACAGGTTTTTATGAAGCTTAAACCTTTATCTACAAGTCTTGTTAGGAACTTACAAAGCTCACTAAAAAGTCCTTATAGCAGCTATATATCAATTGCCAATATATTAAATGTGTAGCTCGCGAAAGTTTGCCTTATACAAACTCTATATAACCTATTACTTGCCAAATTCGAAAAAATTGGACCTTTTTACAAGTTACATTGTAAATTGGGTAGATCACGCCACCTCCGCGGGAGATAGTCTTACCTAATTTTTTAAGAGATTGTCAAATCGATTTAGTCAATCAGTATAGGTGTAAGTATTGGCCACATCTGGACAAATTATTGGGAGTAACATCCGAAAGAATTCAGCAAAAACAGAGATTATATGACAATGTAGGTTGCGTTAAATCAACGTTCAGATCACCATTTAAATTATTATTGTTAGTGCCGTCTTGTTAATGGTTAAGACAATAATAAGTTATCCCCCGAATTCTCAGTGCCGAAATATACAATTCAAAAAATCACGATACATTTTTCTCTAAGGATATAAATATAATACTTTATAGCAGCCTTTATCTTGTTAGTCTTCTGCAAATTAACTACATACTTAAATTATAGAAGAACTAAAAAAAAACTAACAAAATGTATTGTGTTTTGATAAAAAATATGGCATTGAACATACACAATCGTTGCGTCTTGTCGAAATAAAATGATGGTTGTTTTCAAATGAAATTCTTTTGAAAATCCTTCCAACTTTTTAAGATTTGAAATGGATGATCCAGGAACTTTTATGCAGATGATCAGAAATTCATATTTTAAGACTAAAAATCAAAAGGAAAATGCTTTTCGGAAGAGGACAAATCCCCCAATTAATCAACATCAGGGTTTCACAAAGAAGCTCCCTAAGTCCTCTAACTCTGTTCAATATAAAATGTTCATAACTATTTATAAGAACAACATAAGAGTGAATCCCTTATCCCTGCAAAATACTTGACGTTCTTGTGGAAGTTAAGGAAGGAAATGGATTCCTCATTAGTTGGAAAAATTGAATATTATATCTTGCGTTCCTTATTTAAACGAAAGGTAATTAGTACATTCGAAAGAAGCAATGTTCCCACTGAAAAAAAAAATATTAAATATCTGGGAAGTACGGGTTCAGGGTTTGGTTCAAAGTAAAGCAACATGTGATGTCTACATCAACTAAGAGAATTCCAATAAACCAGTTCAGGTCTCGTGACTTAAACTCGAGTATCCCTAATTAGTTTTTAAAGTTCGAAATCTTGCTTCGTTTGCATACGGAATTATCCAGCAACAACATAATATAGACAGAACAAAATAACGAATGAACGAAATAACAATATCGTCGACAAGTACATAAAAGCGTACGTGACTAGCCAAACGAACAATATAACGAGGTATATAAAAAACGATCAGACTACATACACACTTATGATCAAACGAAATAAGAAAAGAGGAAAACCAGAATCGAACCTAATGTGTGCCTGCCAGAGTAGTTAGTTGTAAAGTAGTCGTCAAACCACCAACTCAAATTGTAATTCAGTGGCAGAGTTTAGAAAGAGAAAAGATTTCTTTTAAAGAGAAAAGTACTTATTAAAGAAAGCATATTGAAATCCGTTAATTTTACTCGTTTCGCATTCGTAAATTATTTGTTTTGGAAAAAGGTGCTTTAATTAATGTTTTAAACCAACGAACTGGACTTAATCGAAAGCTTTTGAAACATCAAAAAACGCAAGTTGAAATAATTATTCTATTATCATCCTTCTAAAGGGATTTTCGTTTGTTATTCAATATTCTTGATCTATTGTTCGGTGGTTGTTTCTAAAACGAAATTGACTTTTTGGAATAAGCCGGCTTTATTCTACAATTACAAGTAGACACCTAAGAAAGGCTTTCTAGAAGGCTTAGAAAATTCTTGGTGATAACGATATTGCTTTTTGTTGCGGGGGAATGTTTTGAAATTTTTTGGTTTTGAAGTTAGAAATTGAATATTGACTATCATTACCATGCTGATATATCACCATGCTGTCCGTTAAAAGATTTGAAATTTTCGTTGAGGCTTTCTGCGAATATATCGTAAATTGGTGCTGATTGTAACTTAAGATTTTCAAATCTCTAATAGCCTTCTACAGAGAGTAGGTTAGTTAGCATACCTTGATACTTTGAAAAACGTGAAATAATTGACAAAAATAAAAGCTTCCCCGTTCAAAGAATGTCTCTCTTAAAAAAAAAAAAAATGGCTTTGCTTTTTCGAAATTGTACCCAAGACCTCTTACCCCACAGAATAGTGCAAAAAAAGCAATTCCAAATGAATGGCTCTGTTTGACAAGCTCTTTATAACTTGATTTTCATTTTTGAGATTCCTTTATGTCTAGCACTCAGGTGAAGTACAGGAGGATCATTTTATTTGGTTATATAGCGAAAGAAGCAGATTCTTTGAATAAAGAATGCTCGTTTCTGACTTCATTCAAATCTGTCTAAAATGATGCTATAAAATCTTTCCACAATCTACCTGAAAACATATTTTTTTAACATCATTACCTGAGTTAATATATTCAAGTACTGGCTTCATAGCGAATCTCTATAGAACTACAAAACTTAAAATACCATCCTAACCCACTCTCTCTTCGTCCTCTACTCTAGGTTGGATGCACAGTCTTTCGGAGCGCTTGAAAGTCCCCATTTCCAACATCACCAACGCCGAAGCATACTCAACAGCCCTCTACTTCACATTCACCAGTCTCACCTCAGTTGGCTTCGGTAATGTGTCAGCCAATACAACAGCCGAAAAAGTCTTTACCATTTTGATGATGTTAATTGGAGGTAAGCATGGTGGTTAGGTTGGGCGGGTTTTTTGAAGGACGGTAAGTATTAAGTCAATGACAGCACCACACCCGTTCGGTCCCCTTTTACCAAGCCAGACACTTCATATTCGTTCCAATTTTCTCTTCGTAACAGCTCTAATGCATGCCGTTGTCTTTGGTAATGTGACCGCCATTATACAAAGGATGTACTCTAGACGTTCGCTATACGAGAGCAAATGGAGAGATCTAAAGGACTTCATTGCCCTGCATCAGGTACGTATGGGCAATTGCATTAGAATTATGAACTCGCACAACCTTAAACGGGAATATACCACCTCACCTGCACTGGTAAGTCGCTTTTAAAAATAGTTACACGACACAAGGATACACACTGTTTAGAATAATTATACGAGGGGGGATATGATACCCACTGCAACACCACACTGCACGCACACTATTATACACAGAAGGCGTTTTATGAAGCGCATCATTTTAATTTTCCGCTTGGAACGACGAGACACGAGTGCAGCACGAATGAGTGTGATAGAGTTGACCTGGTTTAGCGTTTTAGATAGACTATAGAGATGCATAGATGCACCTTTGGAGGATCCCACTCCACTAAATCGGATAGCCTGCTCCCCACAGTTCATTATTGCAGACGGGGCTAAAAAAAATGTATAAATTACATCAGAGGAGGTTTTTTTGTTGCACCACTCAAGCAGTGGAGGTGGTGGGCTTTGTTTAATCGGGATCCATGAGGACATCCACATACTCAATCCACAGAATGCAAACATAAATGCATGGTTCCAATGTATCCTTTCTGAGTACTTGCCCCAGATGCGAGGGTGTGAAAATTGTCGCTTGATGTGGCAAGTTTTTGCATGGATGACCAAAAAGCCGTGTTAGATACATTTCTTTTCCATTTAGATACTTTCTATGTCGCTTTTCTATGAATATGAAATTATTTGCAGAGAAGATGGAATTTTTGGAAAATTTTATGAAAAACAAGTGCAGACCTAATAGGGTTAGGAAAAGGGTATTTTTGAAAAAAAAGCAAAGGGAATAGATAAAGCACTGCTTTCACTTGAATTAACACAATTTTCGTTAAGCTCACTGTTGATTTTTCTCTCTCTTTTTTTGGTATTAAAGTGAATTAACATTTTTTTTAAACTTTTTTATGATACAGATGCCGAAGGAACTGAAACAACGGATAGAAGACTATTTCCAAACAAGCTGGTCCCTCAACCATGGAATTGATATTTATGAGGCAAGTGCTTTAAATTTTTTTTTTTTTTGTATTTATATTAAGCGCGGGTTTGTTGGTTCTATCGATGGGAAAAATGAGTATGGACGAAGGAAACGGAAATGATGGAGAAGGAAAGGATAGGGTGTGCCTTAGAGGAGATAATCGATTTTCTGTTTATTTTTGCATCGTGCTTTGTTTTCAAGGGCGTTAAAATAAAGTATTATGATGGAATTAGATTACATGGGTCGGGTATTTTTTTTTCTTAATTTTTGAAATGGCGTCAAAAAAGATGATTTAGATTGGAATCAGCGGAAAGATTATATTTAGATAGGCCATTATAATACATCTAATCTTAAGGGGGCCCGTGGAGCTTATGAAGCGGTCTTAATATAAAAACAGATTAAAGCAGAGGGTTATTGTTTTAAATTTATGACGGAAATGAGCCGAAGTCCTTGACAGCATAGAGATACTTTAAGTAAGATGGGAAAAACTCCTGAGAAAATACCAAATTGATGTCAGCTGGAAGGTATATTTATTGCTTACATATATGAACAAAAAATTGAATAAACTTAAACTATTAAGTAAAACCCGATATTAAAATTAAATAGATAGTTTTTTAAAGAAAAAAAAAATACGTCCGCGGATATATAACAATGTTAATACTTGGTTCAAGACTGTATTAGGAGTAATAAGTTTTTCCAAAAAGAATTTAGAAACATTTTAAAAATAAATAAATAAATGTCTTGGCGCGACAGCTCCTTAAGTAGCCTAGGCAAAGTGACTTATACTCTCAACCATTCCTGTGTGTGTGTTGTAAACCTGCAAGAATGGAGGGGACCTACAATTTACAGCAGAGTTTGAACGGCGATAAGAGATGCATTTTGTCGAGACAAATCGAGAAAAATCGTCCGTAAAAGAATCATTCATCTGTTTTAAATTGCTTAGTTTTACAAACGCAATCCTTATGCTAGAGATACACACGAGGCAACCTTTGCAGCAACTAAGCCAAGTTGAGGCAACCGTTGCTTCGTGTGTAGCGGTGTGGCCCACTGATTTTCGTGTTGCTGCAACCGTTGCCTGAAATATCAAAATATCTGCAAAAATATCAAAAAGTTTCTGCAACCCTTGCTTCGTGTGTATCATTGTTTACTGCATTTCCTCGTTCTGTTTGTCGGAAACAAGCATATCCGAAGGTTCGTGCGGAGTGAAAAAATAACAAAAAGAAAATGGCAACTTCAAACAATGAAAATTATATTAATTTTATTAATGAATATAAAAAATTGAGAGAGTTATGTTTTCTTCAATTCAACTTCAACTTTAACTTCGTCTTTACTCTATCACAGCTACACACAGAACTCTGGTAGCTGTTTTTTTATGAGAAAAATATGTTTTAGAAATATCGTAGGCGTAGGTAGGTACTTTTAGTTTTCTATATATTTGCAAATTTTGATGACTGAATTTTAATAGCCTTATGTAATTAGACCGTTTGATTATGATAACATGAGTTCCCTTGTGACTTGTTCGATGCTTCTACATGCGGTGACGACTGAATTAAAACTACAACCCAAGCAGAGAAGAGAAGACAACAGCCAGCAGATGCAGATTGCAGACCCAGAGTGTGTAAGGGAACGAAGAAAAAAGGAGAGGGATGAATGACACTTGTTTTTTTATCTGTTATTTCATAGATCGTATTTGGTTGGGTAGTTGTGTGTTGTAGTACCCCATGGCTTAGTGGTTAGTGTGTCGGACTGCTAAGCGAATGAGCCTGGGTTCGAATCCCGCTCATAGCCACCTTCTTTTCCGGGGTGCTGTCTTTTGCGAGGAACTGAAGAAACCTCCAAGAGTAAAATTTGTCTCATGTAGCCGTTCGGACTCGGCGGTAAACTGTAGGTCCTTTCTAATTTTGCAGATTAACAAGACCAACACAGGAATGGTTGAGAGTATAAGTCTCTTGGCCTTGGCTTCTTAAGGAGCTGTCAAGCCAATAAATTTATTTTCTATTTATTTATTTGGTAGTTTCACTATGGTATGTGGTGTCTGTAATATTCACCGCCCACGCCGAGGTCCAGTCCCCGACTGATTCTCTCGTTTAAGATAGTGTTCTCGAGATGGTGATGGTGATTCTTATCAAGTTATCATACACGATCGGATTCGCAAGTGCAAGATAATCTCTCCACTCACATACACTACAGTGTCTATGTCTACTTAGGTAAAAAATTATCGTTTGTCGTATCTGCTTCTATGTAGTGGTGATGAATAACTCTCCATGGTTAAGATTTATATCTATTAAAATATCTCGGGGATTGCAATGACCGGTAGTATAGTATGGCTTTCGAATCAATTGGTTCATTGGTAATTTGATAATATATCTCACCGAAAAGCGGTATCAATTTTTCCATCGTTTTGGAGAAACTAATATTCTGGCCCTTGTAATATAATAAAGCATTTTATCATTTGGCATCAAGCTATTGATCGAAAATGCTTGCACTTCGTTTAGATGAAATTTTTCTTCGTTTGATTAGTTACCTTTTAAATCACTCAGTACAAGTTGTGTTGGAATTTAATGCTTCAAAAACTCAATGTTGTCTTGTTTAAGCGGAACATATCTCTTGCCACAATCCATGATTTATATTTGCATTGAAGAAACCCATCACCTCGTAGTCTCGGAACATGCATTGAAGATCACTTTGCGTGGAATGACTACTTATTCGATGTTTGCCAAGAATAAAGTGAGGTGTTTACTTTTCCTTCGAAGATGCACACAATTTTCATTCCGTTTTTTGTGGCTTCAGTCTGTAAAGCCTATTTTCGTCCAAAAATTGAGTATAATTCCATATTTGGATGAGTCTTTTGGATTGAATTAAAAAAAAGCCATTGTTTATGAAATAAATCTATAGTACTACCATCAGACAGCATCTAGCTTAGCGACATACTGCCGTAATAGCGCTGCAGTAGTTTTTGATATACATTTGTATGGGTTTTGGAGAGTAAAATGAAATATAATGATGAAAGAGTAAGTTGTATGTTATATTTTGAAAAAGGTATGAGTAAGAATGAATAAAAGTTTTTGTAGGAATAATGAATAATAAGCACGAGTGAAAGGTTCAAAAAGTGACACTAGACCATATGAGTAAGGGAAACAAAAATTAGTGGATTTCCCTTTGATTTTTCGTAAACAAACCAAGATTGTGTTTTCAATTATTTTTTGAATTTTGCATTTTTCATGAAATTTTGTTATTTCTGTAGCTTATACCGAAATCACATACCAATTTTACCATATTCGGATTTGACATTTTACAGTTTTAATTGTATATTGTTCAATTTCGAACGTAATAAGGAATTGATTTTTTGGATAGAATAGTAAAAGCTAATGTTTAATCAAAACGGCATTTAACTGCTTACGATCGCACGTACGGTATATGTTTCCGTGAATTAAAAAATTAAAACACCCAGCATAATATTTTATTTTTCAAATTTCTATTTAACGTCTCGAAAAATGTTAACCATTTTTTGAAGCTACTCAAAAGCAATAACATAGGTACAAACATCTGCAATAAACGTGTTTTATTTGTAAAATAAGTAACTAGGTTGATACTTCAACTCAAATTTATTTTTTACAGACTAAAAAATTATTATTAACTCAGACAACAACACCAGCGCTGATATCAAACGAAGATTAACTCTTACCAATCGCTGCTTAATCGGGCTTAGTAGCAAAGCCCTCTCTCGGGCAACTAAACTGTCCCTTTATAAGACACTCATCATCCCAGTCGTGCTCTATAGTGCAGACGCATGAACGCTGTCAAAAGCGGATGAGGACACTTTAGGCTGTTTCGATAGAAAGATTCTCCGGGTGTATAAACACAGAGTGGAGAAGATACAATGAAGATCTTTACCGGCTGTACAGCGACACAGACCTAGCCAAAAGATTAAAAATTCAACGTCTCAGATGGCTGGGTCATATAGAGCGGATGGACATCAATGCTCCGGCCAAGAAAATCTTCGAATCCACCCCAGAAGGCCGGCGAAGTAGAGGAAGACCGAGATCAGGTGGCACACACAAGTGGAAGAGGACCTCAATTGACTCCACGTGTGAAACTGGAGACAGCTAGCTAGGGACCGAGCTGGCTGGAGAAGCTTGTTGGTTGAGGCCCAGGTCCACCCCGGACTGTAGCGCCACCTAAGAAAGAAAGAAAGACTAAAAAGATTGATATAATCAGCCCTATCACAGGTTCCGTCGTAATAGAATCGTACTATACGAATCCCGAAAAAAGGTAGCACTGCTCCCGTCGTAACGAAAATTTTTGTAAGAATTTCGGAGTTCGACTAAACCCGAACAAATAGGAAATTTTATTGATTTTTCTATGAACAATTATTTTGCTCGGATATCGTGTGAAACAGTTTGTTAACACGCATTTAAAGAAAAAATATAAGTATTTTCAGTCTAAAGAAGAACAAATATAAAACTTTAAACAAATATTTAACAAAAGGTGAAAAGTGAATACCAACAGAGCCCAATTCCAAAGGCTTTTGAATATTCTCCAAGAGAAGCCATAAATTGTCCAGGGATTGTGGTCGAGTGGATTAAAAGCGTCTCTTAAAATACTACTTTGTAATATTAATTTTCGTTTTCTCCATGCGTTTTCTTGTTTTATTTCATAATAGCAATCGCAATTGAATCCATTTTAGATAACTTTTTTTCAAAACACAATTGAAATATACACAATAAAAGTGACATTTTGTTTTGCTTTTCACATTTTGACACAAATCAACTGATTCCGAAAGTCCGAAAAGAGGTTTGGATAATGGCTGATTCCGTTCGGAGTTTGTGATTTGATTTATTCGTATAATATTGAAAAACTATATAATGTGTTGTATTGTTTGTGGGTTTTAATGGAGTTAATGGTACATATGTCACGTTTATTGCGTAAAATGAACAAACTCAAAAATTTATTTTGCAAATACTCCCTTCTACAAATTTGCAAAATGTTTAGAAGGTATGTAAGAATTCCCTGTGTGAATATTTCGTCATCCCTCAATACCAGTTTTCAGGGATACGCAAATGATTTAAAAATAACAAACCAGAGTGTCAATGGTTTGTTTTCTTCTGACTGCAAACACATCATCTTTCCTGTTCTGTCTCTTTCTAACATTGCATATGTGCTGAATTCATCTCCCCGACTAAAAGTCTACAATGAGAAATAACGAGATAGCGAAACTAGATGACGCTAGGTGAAACATCCATCTTGATAGTACTATAGAATAGATATACAATGAAAAAGCTTTAAAAATGATAGGTATTCGGACAGTGATAGTATCATTAACCTTGAGTTTCCTTATCGTTATTAATAAAAAATCTCTTATATTCTGTCCATTAAAAATTGTCAGTACGCAGAAAGGAAAGGACGTTCACCTCTCACTCCGACTACAATGCAATCTTACTAAACTGTGAAATGTGAGAGAGCGAAAATATTACGGTGTTTCCGTGGTGCACATTTTAAATCTTAAAAAGCTTTAAAAAAGTTCCAATTGTGAAAGCTCTTTAACAGAATCCAAAGATAAATCTACCATGATTTGCATTAGCGTAGAAGTAGTAGCTCAAAAATGACATGCTTGTTTTCAATACAAAAGAAAAGGGTTTTTAGCATCAATAATTCGTGTGTAAGACGTGGGTTAGTCAGTGGTTTGGGTTTTAGTTTTAGTGGATATTTCAGGGAGTAAAACCACAAAATGGAACCATTTGTAAAAGTGAAGATCTTCCATTAGGTCTGTACTGACAATTTTTAGTGGACAGAGTATAGTGAAATAGCCAGCAGCATTCCTTACTGAAACAAATTAACTGTTATTCTCGTACTGCTAGGAATAAACATTTTACATCTTCGGAAGTACAGTCAATACCTCGCGAATGTAGAATGCATTACCGGACCTTGTTTTCGATCCCATTTTGAAATGGAGAACTATAAAGCAAATATTCTTTGTTTTCCTGTTTTATCGGCATTATAAGGGTAGCCAAAACACTTTTAGTGCGAGCTATTTAAAAAAAAATCTAAAATTGATAGTTTAATGTATCAAGGTTTTTCAAAAACCTGACACTGGACTTCGCCAAAGCCCTAGGGTCTGCCTCTTACGGGCAATATTAAGCTTTGTCTCAAGGAAGTACATATAATGATTCGTGAAGCTGTTCAGATTCGTTTAGGTTATTGAAAATGGTTCGTAGTGCCCCGTGGCGTAGTGGTTAGTGTGTCGGACTGCTAAGCGAATGAGCCTGGGTTCGAATCCAGCTCATAGCCATCTTCTTTTCCGGGGTACTGCCTCTTGCGAGGAACTGACAAAACCTCCAAGAGTAAAATTTGTCTCGAAAAAGTGCATCTCATGTAGCCGTTCGGACTCAGCGGTAAACTGTAGGTCCCTTCCATTCTTGCAGATTATCAACACACACACAGGAATGGTTGAGAGTATAAGTCACTAGGCCTTGGCTCCTTCAGGAGCTGTCGCGCCAATAAATTTATTTATTTATTTATTTATTTATTGAAAATGGTTCACAGTTGTTGCTATTGACCAAATCACGCCAACATACTTCAATGTGCCTTGGGTGGGCTAATCTTTAAAAATGAACTACTAACCTCTTTTTCAAAATCATTTTGATAAATCTTAAGACCAACTTCCATAGGTTTTTCCTAAAAATCCTATAATAATACTGTTTTCAAAAGTCATTCCAGTTTGGTATAAAAAAATCCATTTATTGAACAAACAATTTTTAGTTAAAGCTTCGTTGGTTCAATAATGAATAATCTTCATGAAATCGGTATTCTTTTTTTATTCGGTGGAAATGGAACCAGACATTATAAGAAATCATAAATTTAACAATACCTATCATTTAACAAATTTAAGAGGATAATACTTTCTTATCAATTCTCATCCAAATCAGGAGATGAAAGTCATAAAAAAACCGTTTTTATCGTATCCCCCAGATATTCGCCGCTGAATTGGTTGCGACACATTTTTGCTGAAAATTCCCATAAAATACACAACATTTTCCCCATAAGTGTACATTATTTATGAAAAAGACAAATTTTCTTCTTCGCCATTTTATTATTGTCAGAACGTAAATGACAAAAATATTCTCCTTCCATTTCAGACATTTTTATTTATTTTTTTCGAATATCTAGTATCTTTGTATCTGAATAGCAATAACTTTGTATCTTTTTTTTTTTTTGCATTTACAGACACTTCGTGAATTTCCAGAAGAGCTTCGGGGAGATGTCTCCATGCACCTTCATCGCGAAATACTTCAGTTGCCAATTTTTGAAGCAGCATCGCAGGTAAATTGAAAAACGAAACTTTTTTTTTCAATCTTTTGTCGCGGATACGTGTATTTCAGAATTTTATTCCGGTTGCAGGCATAACTCGTTGACACATATGTTGGAAAGTGCTAGAATGTGGGTGTTGACTGACAGGGTGTTAAATAACAAAATGAACACATATGGGACCGTATTGGGGGTGTTCTGGGTGCAGATAAGTTTTGAAATTGAAAAAAAATAGCAGCAGTGATGTTTTGTCTTTCGTTTTCTTATTTGCATGTTAACACTCCCATTCATCAATCTTCGTTTTGCTTAGACTGTACAGATAGATTTTAGCAATTCAGGACGATGAAATATGAGTGTCAACTTATGAAATTACGAAAATGAATAAAAAATGCAAAAACTGTTCAATTGAAATCATTTGGATAGCAGTTAAGGGCAAGCACGCCATTCAAAATTTGGTTCTGCTAAGAAATGACTTGAATGTACCGAAGATGGATGTTTTTTAAAACTTACATCTCAAAACATAGAAATATCTAGGTATCGGAATAGCAGTGTTAAAAAATATTAAAGCCACCAGAAAAACTAAATAACCTCAAACCATACCTTCAGAGATTCTTACTTCAGCCACACCACACGAATGTCAATTATTTTTAAACGTAACTAGATTTTTTTTTAAATTCTCAGAAATTCAACATCAAAGTTCGTCGATATCTTCTGTAGTTTCTCTAATTTTGTTCGTATTTCCTTATAGGAAAAGAACTATAGAAATGCCTTAAAAAATGTAGAAAAATCTCAAGAATTTAGTGATATACCCTATTTTTTATCAATTTTTTTCAAGGGCTGCTTGAAACTTCTGTCGTTGCATATCAAAACGAATTTCTGTGCCCCGGGGGAATTTCTTATTCACAAAGGCGATGCATTGAACTATATTTACTATCTGTGCAACGGATCAATGGAAGTTATCAAAGACGAAATGGTTGTGGCTATCCTTGGTAAGTTTTCACTCACATTACTTTGATAAATTTTTTTTTGCGTTTTTGTATTTGAACTTTTTTTTTTTTTTTTTTTTTTGGAAAATTAATTGTATTTTGTGGCGAAAAGGGTGCATTTTTTTAATTAATTTCCTTTTTGTATATTTCATTCAAGGTAAGGGAGATCTTGTTGGGTGCGACATCAACGTGCATCTGGTTGCGACATCAAACGGACAGATGACAGCTACGACGAATAGCGCCGGGCAGGATATCGTTGTGCGGAGCAGTAGTGATGTGAAGGTAAATTTACAGTTAATTTGTTTTTTTTTGCATACCTTTGATGGGTTATAGTTATATTATATGAAATGACGGTTAACCTCAAGGCAGACAAAAATGTATCTGGTGAATGCTTGTTAGCCTGATGGGATATGGACTACTCTTACAATGTAATGTCAAAAACACTGACCTGGTAGTATTTAGCTCTAAACAGTTCTTGAGATACCAGACTGAGAAACTTCCGAGATGTAGTTGAATGAGAGAAGAGTCAAGTGTCAAAGAAATTGTTGTTAAAACCTTGGTATCGTCAGTGTAAAGTGGATGTGGGAATGTTTGATGATCATTTCAATATTATTAATGTTAAAAATAAAAAGTAGAGGACCTTAGTGGCTGCCTTGAGGGACCCCGGAGATGTTAAATTTGGATTAGAGAGGGTAGATTGGTAGAATGGTTTCCTAGATAAGAAGATATCCATTTTAATAAGAATAGTTCAAAGACTAAGGATTATAATTTGAAAGGTATTAGTCTCAGCGAAAATTTATCAAATACTTTACTAAAGTCGAGATAACACCTACTTCTTTTCTGTTCTCTTGCGCTGAGAGAATATGGGATACAAATTCAATAAGTTTATTGTTAGTAGTCTGTGCAGTTAAAAAAAACCATGTTGGTAGAGAGAAAATTTTAGGGATATGGGAAAGTTTTTTCAATGGGACAATAGTTTTTAACATCGCTTTTGCAGCCTTTTTGTTTATTGGGCATTTGGGACATTTTCCATATCTAAGGAGATTCACCGTGAGATAGCGATAGGCTCACCATTTTGGAGAAGGAAGAGAGGGCTGATGAGGATTTTTGTAGAAAAATTGCAGACAGACCATGAGGGTTGGGTAGAGGGAATTTATAGCTCAGATAAAATAAGATTAGCACCGAAATAGTTGAAATAGTTTGTAGGAAATCAAAGGCGAAGAAAAATCGCCCATAATTAGTTAGCTTGCGGTTGTATTGTACAAAGGCGGGAGGCAAACGCAGCCTCATGAGATAAACGGGAAATGGAGAGAGGGGATTAAATATTAAAATTTTGGATTTAAGAAGAAGGGCTGACGAGATATGCCGGATTGATAGTATGGGAGTGAATGAAATTAGGATATTTAATTGTTGTAAGGTGTTATTTGACAAAAGGTCTTTCGTGAGAGGACAGTTATATAAGGTGTTTTTGTATGTTAAATCAGAGATCTTTAGTTTGAAACTCAGGCTGGGTAAAATTTTTTTCAAAGAAAATAACTCCTAGTGCTAGCTAAAGCCGGGTTTTAACTGAGAAAATAGTCACCTAATTCTACTGCACCGATAAACATTCTTTCCTGCCTCTCTTATTCTTATAGTAGGGGAGCCATAGTGTATTGCCCCATGGCTTAGTGGTTAGTGTGTCGGGCGAATGAACCTCGGTTCGAATCCACCTTCTTTTCCGGGGTACTGCCTCTTGCGAGGAACTGACAAAACCTCCAAGAGTAAAATTTGTCTCGACAAAGTGCATCTCATGTAGCCGTTCGGACTCGGCAGTAAACTGTAGGTCATCTTTCATTCTTGCGGATTAAAAACACACACACAGGAATGGTTGAGAGTATAATTCACTAGGCCTTGACTTCTCAAGGAGCTGTCGCGCCAATAAATTTATTTATTTTTATTTAGGGGCGCCATAGAGAGAATTTCAAGACTAACTCGAACGCGGAAGATTAACATAAAGGGGGATATCTTGCACACTGTTGAATACGTCCACCATTTATTAGCCTTTTATACAGGAACCTGAGTGTAGAGCAGCCGGTCAGATTAGTAAGCAAAAATTAATCATTCGATATACTCGAGCACGTCAGTAAGGTGGGTTATAATTACATGCTAAGAAAGTGCATTTCAATAATCTGATGATTTGAGTGTGACAAAAGAGAGTGGGAGGGTCACAAACTTGCAAATAAAAAAATCGTGATTTTGACGTTCTCGAGCGCGGTTGATAATTTTTTTTTATTTCAAGGAAATGGTTCAAGAAAAACGGAAAATATGAAATCTGTCTATTTGCAGAAGCCAAAGTGGCAAAAACAATCAATAAAGTTTAGTACGTGCTGAAGCATGTTTTTTATGGAAAGGGGGTTTAATCTCACCCCTTTTCTTTTTTATTTCATTTTTAAATAAAGTTTTTTAGTGAACAGTTTTTTTTTAAATTTTTTTCTGAATGTATACTTACTTACTTAGGTGGCGCTACAGTTCGGGACGAACCTGGGCCTCAACCAACATGCCTCTCCAGCCAACTCGGTCTTTGGCTAGCTGCCTCCAGTTTTGCACTCCAAGTTGGTTGAGGTCGTCCTCCACTTGAGCGCGCCACCTAAGGCGAGGTCTTCCTTGACTGCGTCTACCCTCTGGGATGGAATCGAAGATCCTGCGAGCCGGAGCATTGTTGTCCATTCGCTCTACATGACCTAGCCATCTTAAACGTGATATGCGTATTTTTTAGACCAAGTCAATGTCGCTGTACAGCTCGTATAGTTCTTGGTTGAACCTCCAAAGCCCGTTAACGCAGATAGGGCCAAAAATCTTCCGAAGAATCTTACGCTCGAAACGACTAAGGATATCTTCATCCGCTTTAGATAGAGTCCATGCCTCGGCGCCATAGAGCAGGACTGGGATGATAAGGGTCTTATACAGAGTCTCCTTTGTCTTTCGAGAGAGGGCTTTGCTACTCAATTGCCTTCCTAGCCCATAGAAACAGCGATTGGCAAGAGTATTTCTTCGCTTTATTTCTGACGAGATGTTGTTGTCAGATGTTATAGCGGATCCGAGGTACACAAAGTCCCTAACTACCTCAAAGTTGTACCTGTCTATTGTGATGTTTTGTCCAATCCGCCGGTGTTGTGTGTCCCTTTTTGTGGACAGCAGGTACTTCGTTTTGGCCTCATTGACTGCTAGTCGCATCTTAGCCGCTTCAGCTTCAATGCTAGCAAACGTTCCATTGACAGCTCGCCGAGTTCTGCCAATGATGTCTATGTCGTCAGCGTATGCTAACAACAGCACAGACTTGAAAAAAATTGTCCCACTACAATTGACTTGCGAGTTTCTTATAATTTTTTCAAGTATTAAGTTGAAGAAATCGCACGATAGCGCATCACCTTGTCGGAATCCTTTTTTGACGTCAAAAGCTTCTGTGAGGTCAGAACCAACCTTGACGGAGCAGCGAGAGTTCTCCATCGTCATCCTGCACAGTCGGACGAGTTTTGTGGGAATGCCAAAACCTGACATGGCTCTGTATAGCTAGTCTCTATAAATGCTATCGTACGCGGCCTTAAAATCGATAAAGAGGTGGTGAGTATCGATTTGGAATTCTTGGGTGGTTTCCAGGATCTGCCGTAGCGTGAACATTTGATCGATTGTGGACTTTCCAGGTCTGAAACCACACTTATAGGGGCCAATCAGGTTGCTGACGAAAGGTTTCAGGCGTTCACATAGTACGGCAGAGAGGATCTTGTAGGCGATATTCAGGAGACTTATTCCTCTAAAGTTGGCGCAGTTTAGAAGGTCTCCTTTCTTGTGGATCGGGCAAACGATGCTGAGGTTCCATTCATCAGGCATACTTTCTTCTGACCAAACTATAGAGATGAGTTGGTGTATGCACTCCACCAGGTCATCTCCGGCCGCTTTAAAAAGTTCGGCGGGTAGTCCGTCGGGTCCAGCAGCTTTGTTGTTTTTTAGTTTAGATATTGCTATCCTTACTTCATTTTGGTCAGGTGGACGGAAGTTTTGTCTGTCATCATCCATGTTGAATGGTTCATTCTGCCTGACAGCGGGATTTTGGCCTTCATCGCCTTTTAACAGTCTGCAGAAATGGTCCTTCCATGTACTCAGCACCGACTGTGACTCTACTACGAGGTTTCCATTCCTATCTCTACAGGCTTATGTGCGGGATTTTTTTCCTTGGCATGTTCTTTTTACCTGTTGGTAAAACTTCCGCACGTTGTTCCTGGAGTAGCATCTCTCAATATCTTCGATCGCGCGCTTCTCATGCTCTCTCTTTTTCTTTTGGAGAAGCCGGTGTTCTTCCCGTCTTTTCTGCTCATAGAGCTCGCGAGCAGCTCTCGTCTTTCTTTGCAGCGCCGCTTTATATGCCTCTTGTTTGGCTGCATGGGCCTGCCTGCATTCGTCATCAAACCAGAGGTTTCGTGGTGGTGGTCTGGTGAAACCTAGCACATCAGTTGCGGCATCTCTGATGGCTTGTTGGCAGTGTTGCCACTGATCTTCGGCACTTGATGCTGGCGGTACTGGATTTCTTGAGAGGTTACGGGATATTCGATCGGCATAGGTTCTGGCGGTTTCTTGCGATTGCAGCTTTCCGACGTCATACCTCCTCACAGTATTACTCCGTTGTTGTGGAGTTCGGGTTATTCGCATTCTTACCTTGGCTGCAACAAGGTAGTGATCCGAGTCGATGTTAGCTGCTCGGAAGGTGCGAACATCCAAGATACTGGAGGCGTGTCTTGCATCGATCGCAACGTGATCAATCTGATTGACGGTTCTTTGATCTGGGTGTCGCCAAGTCCCTTTGTGTATATCGAGATGAGGAAACCGTGTGTGCCGCTGCGAAGTCAATTAGCCTAAGTCCGTTTTCAGACGTTGTGTTCTGAATGTATATTATAATTAAAACAAATTGGTATTTTATTTGAATGCTATTTTCCGTGCAATTTAGTTTTTACATTTCGTGATAAAATTTTAGTTTTTCAACATTTTAAGACTAAGAAAATCGCTCCAAATAATCGTTAGATTATTGGTCAGAACGACCAGGACATTAAGCAGAATCGCCTGTATAATAATCTAACTCGCTCGAGTATTTCAAAATGGCGATTTTTTTTTGTATTTTCAAGAAGCCGCCACGAGCCCACCTCATGTCCAAATCGTCAGTCTTTTGAATGTGAGCTTTTTTCGGGTTCACTTAACACCCCCTCTGAAAATCTGACACGCTCGAATAACTTTTTTTTTGGTTTCATTTTTTGCCCTACCGTACAGCCACCCCCACCATACATACCGGCAGATTAACATCTCTTCTCCGTTATCAGACACGTGGGACATACTCACTATTAATTTTTTGACGCGCTCGAGTATTTCCAATTGAACAGTTTTTTTTACATTTTCCACAGCCCCCACCGTTGAACAGGTATACATCACATATACTTTTTCATTCCTACCACCTAATCTTTGAAATCCAATAGGTCCAAACGCCGCTCGAGTAAATCCCCATTTAGCATCGTGGGCTACCCCTACTATTATGAAAATTAATGCTCGCACTGTGTTAATTCACAATAAGGGTAATAATAACACCTAAAGTGCGAGCCGATAAAAAAAAAAAAAGATTAATTTCGGAATCGAGGTTAAAAAATACACGTTTACGTTGAACAGGATGAGTAAGGAAGTTTTGTGAGATTCAGAAGGATCAATATAACGGTACGTTTGGGAAGGATTAGGAGTAAACTTACGAGGAGTAAAAATTGGGAAATTATTCGTTTTATAACTCCAGTTTGAGTGGTATAATGGAAGAAGGCAGATTTATTTTAAGGTTTTATAAATGTATTAATCCTTTTCTAAAACCTTAAAATAAATTGTTATAAATTATTGTTATTTTAAAGGGCTTTATATTATTAATATGTAGATGACCCGAATTCTTGTTGGATTTCTTTAGAACATCTTTAAGGAAGAATTTTCGTGTGTCAATCTATTTGGATATAGTTATTTTTCCTATTCGGATATCATTCCCGCTGTTTGAGCCAAAAAGCCATTGGTACTTAATACGGTATGGTACGCTTAACTTAAAAACTTTGTTCTTGGGACAAGGTACTAAGATTCGTTGACATTCTTTAATAGAAATGAAGAAGTTTGTATGGAATGAATTAAATATCCAGGGAACGTCAGTAAAATGGGGAGGGATTTTAATAAAAAAATTGGCGTAATCGGTAACGATGTTGATTTCTTAATTCTGTTGTTCCAACCGGAAAACTTCCTAGTAATCCCAAAGTTATAGTTTGGTAAAACTGGTATAGGAGGAGGCTGAAGAATGGTGGGTGAAGGAGGTGGATGACAGTCAGGTAAATTAGAAGATGCATAAATAGATGACAGAAGAGTTTGTTGACCACCCGATAAATAAGGTTACGTAGCAGAAAAGATGGACTAGATTGCCGACTTCTTACTTACTTACTTACTAAGGGGCCTCAACCAAAATGCCTCTCCAGCCAGCTCGGTCTTTGGCTACCTGCTTCCAGTTTCGCACTCCAAGTTGGTTGAGGTCGTCCTCCACTTGAGCGCGCCACCTAAGGCGAGGTCTTCCTGCGTTGATATGCGTATTTTAAAGAAGTGGCTAATGTTGGCGAATTTAGCCTTGATACGGATTGTCACAAGTCGCTCACTTACGTGTCGAAAGCCCTAGATTTCTTGCCTAAGTCTACCGCTTATGACGAATCCGCACCCAAATAAACGCTGTGGTCTTCTTGAACAATCACCGTAGTACACGACACAGTTTTTCATCCTCCTTTTTGCCCGGCCCATCGCATTGCACTTCCTGGATGGTAAGAATTCCTGCTCTGTAGCAGTCTAGGGCCTCCGCTAGTTGTTTAGCTGCACGTGATCTGTTAAGAGTTCTAACATTCCACGTGCAGATCCGCAGGTCGTTGTCCTTAATTCGTTTTTCCGGGTCGTCAACAGTTAATCCGTCCTTTTCCGAGGCTATTGATCGCTTCGCAACTTTTTCTCTTTTCCATGGCAGGGTTGTTAACCCCATGCACAACACCCAAACTGGAGGGCCAGGTACTTTGTTGGATTCCTTGGACAAAAGGAACCGGAAAATCCGGAGTCAGTAACCCACTTCGGGGATATGAGCGCTGCCGTTGGCCCATTAAGGTTTCATCCGCCACCATCTCTATTTCAATGCCCTGACTTGCATTGAATTGTCCCAATGACCTTATCTCCAAATACGTCGAAGTAGCTCATTAGGGCGTCTGCTTCGTTAGCTGTTGACGCCACCATGGTCCAATTGGTTGGGCTCATCCGCCGTACGTCCTCTTTCTGAGGGGCTCGTGCAAGACTTCTGCGAATCGATCAGAACAGTCATTAAAGCAGAGCATTATAGTGTTGCTATTTTTTCTGTGTTCAACACTCGCGTTTTATAAGTTTAGCAGGAATGTCCGATTGGACAGACCACAATTGGTGCTTACGAGATAGTTACAGCACTGGGCATTGCCTTGTTGACGCCGATCAGTGCCCACACTATTCATACAGCATCCAACCACTGCTGACTTCTTACTCACCATTTTTGCGAGATGTTTCTTATATGTTGTTTAAAAGTCGAGCTATGTTTTGGTAAGTTTCATAAGCTCATTATAAAAATAACATTTATTATACAGAATGAGCTCTTCAAACAATACTCGGGGGTTGATGGGGATCGGAGATCCGAACCATTAATGCGGCCAGTTGTTTCTGGATAGAAGACCATTTGGAAGCACAGCGATCACTTGCATTGATAATAACTCTACATATCAAATTCAAAGGCCACATACCTTCGGACAGACAGACTTTTAAAATAACTGTATTAACGTAAGTTACGAGTTACGAAGCGACCAATAGCCTCGGAAAAGGACGGATTTACTGTTGACGACCCGGAAAAACGAATCAAGGACAACGACCTTCGGATCTGCACGTGGAATGTTAGAACTCTTAACAGACCACGTGCATCCAAACAACTAGCGGAGGCCCTAGACTGCTACAGAGCAGGAATTACTGCCATCCAGGAAGTGCGATGGAATGGGCAGGGCAAAAGGAGGATGAAAAACTGTGACGTGTACTACGGTGATTGCGCAAGAAGACCACAGCGTTTATTTGGGTGCGGATTCGTCATAAGCGGTAGACTTAGGCAAGAAGTCTTGGGCTTTCGACACGTAAGTGAGCGACTTGTGACAATCCGTATCAAGGCTAAATTCGCCAACATTAGCCTAATATGCGCTCATGCCCCCACAGAGGACAAAGATGACGCCACCAAGGATGACTTCTATGAGCTCCTCGACAAAACCTATGAGCAATGCCCTAAATACGACGTTAAGATCGTACTAGGCGATTTTAATGCCAAAATTGGTAAAGAGGAAATCTTTGGTAGGACTGTCGGAAAACATAGCCTACACGACACAACGTCTGAAAACGGACTTAGGCTAATTGACTTCGCAGCGGCACATAACGTCACCATTGCAAGCACACGGTTTCCTCATCTCGATATACACAAGGGGACTTGGCGACACCCAGATCAAAGAACCGTCAATCAGATTGATCACGTTGCGATCGATGCAAGACACGCCTCCAGTATCTTGGATGTTCGCACCTTCCGAGCAGCTAACATCGACTCGGATCACTACCTTGTTGCAGCAAAGGTAAGAATGCGAATAACCCGAACTCCACAACAACGGAGTAATACTGTGAGGAAGTATGACGTCGGAAAGCTGCAATCGCAAGAAACCGCCAGAACCTATGCCGATCGAATATCCCGTAACCTCTCAAGAAATCCAGTACCGCCAGCATCAAGTGCCGAAGATCAGTGGCAACACTGCCAACAAGCCATCAGAGATGCCGCAACTGATGTGCTAGGTTTCACCAGACCACCACCACGAAACCTCTGGTTTGATGACGAATGCAGGCAGGCCCATGCAGCCAAACAAGAGGCATATAAAGCGGCGCTGCAAAGAAAGACGAGAGCTGCTCGCGAGCTCTATGAGCAGAAAAGACGGGAAGAACACCGGCTTCTCCAAAAGAAAAAGAGAGAGCATGAGAAGCGCGCGATCGAAGATATTGAGAGATGCTACTCCAGGAACAACGTGCGGAAGTTTTACCAACAGGTAAAAAGAACATGCCAAGGAAAAAAATCCCGCACAGAAGCCTGTAGAGATAGGAATGGAAACCTCGTAGTAGAGTCACAGTCGGTGCTGAGTACATGGAAGGACCATTTCTGCAGACTGTTAAACGGCGATGAAGGCCAAAATCCCGCTGTCAGGCAGAATGAACCATTCAACATGGATGATGACAGACAAAACTTCCGTCCACCTGACCAACATGAAGTAAGGATAGCAATATCTAAACTCAAAAACAACAAAGCTGCTGGACCCGACGGATTACCCGCCGAACTTTTTAAAGCGGCCGGAGATGACCTGGTGGAGTGCATACACCAACTCATCTCTAAAGTTTGGTCAGAAGAAAGTATGCCTGATGAATGGAACCTCAGCATCGTTTGCCCGATCCACAAGAAGGGAGACCCTCTAAACTGCGCCAACTATAGAGGAATAAGTCTCCTGAATATCGCCTACAAGATCCTCTCTGCCGTACTATGTGAACGCCTGAAACCTTTCGTCAGCAGCCTGATTGGCCCCTATCAGTGTGGTTTCGGACCTGGAAGGTCCACAATCGATCAAATGTTCACGCTACGGCGGATCCTGGAAGCCACCCAAGAATTCCAAATCGATACTCACCACCTCTTTATCGATTTTAAGGCCGCGTACGATAGCATTTATAGAGACGAGCTATACAGAGCCATGTCAGGTTTTGGCATTCCCACAAAACTCGTCCGACTGTGCAGGATGACGATGGAGAACTCTCGCTGCTCCGTCAAGGTTGGTTCTGACCTCACAGAAGCTTTTGACGTCAAAAAAGGATTCCGACAAGGTGATGCGCTATCGTGCGATTTCTTCAACTTAATACTTGAAAAAATTATAAGAAACTCGCAAGTCAATTGTAGTGGGACAATTTTTTTCAAGTCTGTGCAATTGCTAGCATACGCTGACGACATAGACATCATTGGCAGAACTCGGCGAGCTGTCAGTGGAACGTTTGCTAGCATTGAAGCTGAAGCGGCTAAGATGGGACTAGCAGTCAATGAGGCCAAAACGAAGTACCTGCTGTCCACAAAAAGGGACACACAACACCGGCGGATTGGACAAAACATCACAATAGACAGGTACAACTTTGAGGTGGTTAGGGACTTTGTGTACCTCGGATCCGCTATAACATCTGACAACAACATCTCGTCAGAAATAAAGCGAAGAATTACTCTTGCCAATCGCTGTTTCTATGGGCTAGGAAGGCAATTGAGTAGCAAAGCCCTCTCTCGAAAGACAAAGGAGACTCTGTATAAGACCCTAATCATCCCAGTCCTGCTCTATGGCGCCGAGGCATGGACTCTATCTAAAGCGGATGAAGATATCCTTAGTCGTTTCGAGCGTAAGATTCTTCGGAAGATTTTTGGCCCTATCTGCGTTAACGGGCTTTGGAGGAGAAGGTTCAACCAAGAACTATACGAGCTGTACAGCGACATTGACCTGGTCAAAAAAATACGCATATCACGTTTAAGATGGCTAGGTCATGTAGATCGAATGGACAACAATGCTCCGGCTCGCAGGATCTTCGATTCCATCCCAGAGGGTAGACGCAGTCAAGGAAGACCTCGCCTTAGGTGGCGCGCTCAAGTGGAGGACGACCTCAACCAACTTGGAGTGCAAAACTGGAGGCAGCTAGCCAAAGACCGAGTTGGCTGGAGAGGCATGTTGGTTGAGGCCCAGGTTCGTCCCGAACTGTAGCGCCACCTAAGTAAGTAAGTATTAACGTAATGTCATGTTTGATTATAATTTAATATGCCCACATTTTAAACTTGACCATATGGTACCTATGCATATCGCAAGTTACGAATTGGGTGTTGATTGTAGGTTTTGTTAATTTTTCCTTTTACCTTAATTTTGTTTTTTGCAATTTTACCTGCGATTATAGGTACTATAATGCAAGTTATGGATTCATGCAAAAAAAAAACTAAGAATCAAACATGACATTACGATAATAGAGAAGTTGACAAAAGTGGGTCCGGAAATTCCGTCCGTTTGTCTGTCTGTCTGTTCGCGCCTCTACAGCCTAAATAGATTGGCCGATTTGCTTCACACTTGGTATATAATATTTATTAGGTCGTATCTATTTTTTTCTCTAAGTCGAAAAATAACGGTACCTGCCATACAATTTTTAACAAAAAGCTTGATTTTCTCGAAAACGGCTCTAACGATTTTGATAAAACTTTCAGGGTGCAAATTTTTTTACAACAATACATCTTTCAGTTAGAATAAATTTTTCAAAGTTTGTTCTATAACGGTACCACTCATATAACCGGGTTTTTCAAATGCGGTTTTATCGTAAACTATTATCCCGATTTCAATAAATTTGCACACAGAAAGTGATTTATAATTATTAATATCGCATTTTAAAATTTTCAAAAAGCTTTTTTTTTCGATTTTTTAAAATTTAAAAAAAAATTGGTTTTCGAAATATTTTGAATATGGGTGGATTGAATTTTTTCAAATAATTTTCCCAGATAAAAACTATAGATTTCCTTATAATGACATACTAGAAAAAAAATTTCAATATTTTTTCGAAAAGTTTAAAAAAAACGACTTTTTAAAAAAACTGGTCGAACTATTTTTAAACAAATTTTTTCTTCGATAGACATTTAGTTTTCAAATTTTATTGAATACTAAGTTTTTTCCGAAAAAACTCTTTAACTAAATAAAATAAATTGCAAGACTGGATCGCACGTACTTGCTCTTATGTGCGGTCACAGCTTGGAATAAAAATTGAAAAATATTAAAGAAACTTCAAAGATTTTTCTGACTTTTGATTGTTTGAAAAAAGTACGTAAAATAGTTTTCAGCGGAAAAATTTAAACGTCATTTTATTTCTCTGAAAAATGTGAAAAAGTGTGAATTTTTTTTTAAATCGTCTTAGAGCCGTTTTTAAATAAAACGGATTTCTTAACATCTTTTTTCAAAAAAAAAAAAATAAAAAAAAAATTCAAGAATACAAACTTAAGTACAAAACAAACGTTCATTTAAAAACTAAATTTAAAAAAAAATTAACTTACCCGTTTTCAAAATATTGATTTTTCAAAAAAAAAAAAAAAAAAAAATTAAAAAAAAAAAAATTATTAAAAATACAAAAAATAGTTTTCGAAAAAAAATTAATGCAAAATTACTCAGGGTACCTCCATCTTCTTGAATATCAATTTTGATTGTAATCGGATTACAATTTTTCGAGAAAGTCGAAGAAAAAAAAACCGGTCCTATGGGAGGTACCGTTTTTAGCAGACCATATTAATTTTTTTTCACCAAAATATAATGCACACCTAAAGTAGTACACTGATTTTTTTTTCGAGAAAAAAGGCTTTTACATAACGGTTATGTGACAGGTACCGTTAATTTTTGAGCTAAAAAAAAATTAAGAATGTCAAAATAACCTTAAGTTCAAAATTTAAAGACGATTGGCCCAACCGTTTAGGCTGCAGTCCAAAATAAATCCGTACAGACAGACAGACAGACGGACACAATTTTGCCAGTAACTCAAATATGTTTCTCTATCATCGTTATGTCATGTTTGATTGTTATCTCAAAATTTTTAATCTGCACAAATGCATAACATGTATTATAGTACCTATAATCGCAAGTAAAAATGAAAGAATTTTCTAAAAAAAAAATTATTTTTTTATTTTAATAGACGTGTGGTTTTCAATCTGGCAATACTTTTTTCGGAATTGGTCTTTTTGACAGCTGTCACTTGATTTAAGCTCAGTTTGGTTTGCCATTTCATAATGAATAGACTTACTCCTGAACAAGTTTGCAAATTGTGCAAATTTATTACCAAAATAATGGTTTGTTTCGGTGGAGCAGAGCATCGAAGAAGACCCGAATGAGTCCATCCGCCATCGCGCACAACAATTGGAGATGTGCCCATCCACTTTATGGAAGATTTTGCGGAAGGATCTTGGTTTGCAGGCTTACAAAATCCAACTCGTACAAGAATTGAAGCCGAACGACCATCAACCGCGTCACACGTTCCCAAAACGAAATGGCCACCTATCCCGATTTTCACAAAATTGGGCCTCGGCTGGAATTTTTTCGAGCCAGCCGGGCCACTTCCCCGAAATCATTTTTAAAAAAATAATTCAAAGCCTTATCTTTATAGTAAAGCTAAATTCTTGGCCATAACATTAAACTATATGAGTTTTATTTCTTCTTGAAAACCACACGTCTAACAAAAACACCCTTTATATACATACATATGCAGCCACTAAGCAATTATCTAACATAAGAACAAGTTCGTGCGACCCAGTCGTGCATTTTTTTTAAATTTATTCGACGATGTGACCGTACATATGAGCAAGTACCATTTTTTTTTTTTTTATCATTGTGAATTAACAATCAACCTTAGGTTTAACAATCCGTTGATTACTTGACACTGAATAGCTCAAAAAAGTATTCACAAATTTCAAATTTAAAATCAGACTCTAAATTGGTTTCTTTTTTGTGTTTGCATTTTTTTTTTTACTTAACACTCGAAACTAACTAAATCAAAAATTCAAAAACAGAATATTTGCCTATCTTATTTAATTGAATCGTTATTTTACAAAAAAGTATTCCAGATAGCGAGGAGCTTTTTGACTATCTTCCTCTCAAAAAAACAAAAAAAAATGTGTATATTGAATTAAAGTGGAATAGTTCCCAAATGAATACCTCAATATATATACAAGTTTGGTCGGTAGTGTGTTAAGAGCCTTCGAAAGAAATAAACAATTTTAACTCTTTGATCGAAATGCAAATTGTTAAACCAAAACATATTTTTCTAGAGTTATTCAGCTTTTAATTATCTAGAAGGACGAAATTTTTTTACAACAAATTCGGATACTAAGTCTTTTATGATACTTTTTAAAGGAGTTGAACTTCCAATTTTGGACTACTTTAAAAAAAAAATACTTTTTTATCGATTTATATTTCAATTTGTTGAGTTTTGGCCTGGATAACACTTCATAACACAATAAACCCACCGAATTTAATGATGTTTTCAGTAATTCAAAAATATATTATCAAAATTTTTATTTGTTTACATTTGGTGAGCTTATACAAAATTGACACATGAAACTTGTTAATAAGGAATTCTACGAGAAGCTCTTTACTTACGTAAAGCTTTGGCTCTTATCCATACATTGTTGTAAGAAATACATACTAACTCAAGCTTCGATGTAAGCTAAGGCTACGGCCAACAGCTCACTGTATACAGGAACAGTGCACTCTATCAAAACTTCATCATATTTTTCACATACTGGGTCCATATTATTCTATTTTCCACAATTTTCCCATTTATTTCCCTGAGTGATAATCCATTTTACTAAATTAAATTTCCTTCTGTCCCAATGTTAAAAAGGTTTACCGACCAACAGCCTACCACCTACAAGCAAGCTCGTTATATACAATTCATATTAGACGCACTGTTTTCCTATGGGCCTTATAATTTTAATTTAATAGACGTCATTAACTAGTACACAGTTAAATATGAACCTAATTATATTGTTAAACGACATCAACTGCCAGAAGGTTCCATGCCCCCACGCCTGCTAAATTGCAGGATACCAATTTGAATCAGGACGATTTTAAGCTCCCATTTTGTTTATTTATAGAACTCATTGTCATGGCCTTTGTCATTACGAAAATAACCCCATTTATTACCTTAATTATCCTGAATGAGTCGTAAATAAATTATAATTATCAACCTGGCTTTTTGTTAAGGTTTTTGGGAGGAAATGCGTACTATTCTTTTTTAAATGTTTTTTTTTGCCAAATGATAATAACCACCCTATTTTTAAAATCTCCTTTCAGGCACTCACCTACTGTGACTTGAAGTGTGTCCATATGGGTGGTCTGGTGGAAGTGCTTCGCCTGTATCCAGAATATCAGCAGCAATTTGCAAATGACATCCAACATGACCTGACCTTTAATCTAAGAGAAGGCTATGAGTGTCAGGACTCAGATATAGGACCTTCATTCCCACTTCCATCAATCAGCGAGGACGACGAAAATCAGCCAGACAGTGATGCAGTTGCAGCCGCCTCACCCCATCATGGTAGTTCATCTACACCCTCACCTCTGCCGATGAGGTCGCCGCTTCTCATAGGAGCCACTAGCGGAAGCCCGCGTAGTATGAAATACCTACCTCGCGGACGTTCGTTGGCTGGCCTTCGAGAACGCGTCGAACGTCAAAGGTCCGTTACCATCCATTCTCCGGGAGCTGAATTCGGTTCACTGGAAGGTTTAAATCTTGAGCCCATTCAAAATGATTCCGACAATCCAGCCCATAAGAGATCTGTTGAAAAACTCGACTGCCAGGTCAGTACTCTGCATGACGATGTGGCCCTCCTCAGCATGGAAGTCCGCAATGCGATACATGCCCTACAAGAGATGACCAATTCCCGAATGGCTTCACGAGCAGATTTAGCGGTGGGTAATTTCCTCCCTACCCGATCCATCCCCAACATCTCTGATAACATCCTGATTCCTCAGATTGTCAGCGATGCTACTTCTCTAGTTCGCAGCTCATCGCATCCAGCCGATATGTGGCATTGCGAAGTTGAACAAATTCAACCCAATGAGTCAATGCCGCCGAAAATCACCCGCGCAACACAAACCGAAATGGTAAAGATTGACTTCCAGACATTCGAGAAGTTCGTCATAGCCAATCCACGTCTGGTGCTGGGTCTCTTAGGCTACGAGGCGACGATTAAGACTGAAATCGAAATGATTCAACAGCAACAGATGATGCAAGTATCACCACTGAATACCATCGAAGAAGTCAATTCACCCGAGGGTGGACCCAGTTCCGAGTTCCTCCTCGAAGAAACCACCAATGGGACAAATCCCCTGTGGAGCTCTGACAATTATCGAGACGTAGAGAACTGCCGATCCACAGAAGCTCTGCTGGAAGAGAGTCCCTCTCACGAAGATATCCCGACAATCAATCAAGAAACCGAATCCGCTTCAGTGTCCATAGTCAAAGAAGGCAAATCGAAGTCGTCTCGTCGCAATTCCGGCAGCAGTGGAAGCAATAACTCCATGTCATCGACATCTTCCATTCCCGCTGTTGTGGTTGCATCAACAGCTGGCCAGAATGGACCACTCCGACGGCCTTCGTGGAAAGGCTCAAAGAAAGACTACGAAAGACTCAATGAGAACTGTTGTGATGACTACGGAAGTGAAGAGAAGCTCTCGAAAAAGAATGGCAGCCGATCGAATTCTTCAGACCTGGGTAGTAAGAAGAGGAATAGCTTAAATGTGGCTAGGGTGCCAACAAACTACCGATTTTCAGCAGGTGATGCTGACAAGCTCGAGAAGGGACTCAAAGGACTCCCTTCAACCAGATCTCTACGGGACAGTTGAACTTTCAAAGTGAACAACTGCAATGGCTACGAAAGATTTTAGGATTTAAGACATTCCGCGCTTAAGGATAATAAAAAAAAAATACGTCTAAAAGCTAAGCTTTGTATGTTTACTGTCGCTTTGTTTGTCCCTTTCTTGGGGAGATCTCACTGTGTTAAAAAAAAAACTTGTAAATAATAATTATTATTTAATTTTTTGTTTAATATTAAATTTAACGCGAGTTTATGTATTTTTTAGAAAAAAATAATTGAAGACAAGAAAAATGTAAATATTTATTTTTAA
The DNA here is from genome assembly GCA_963971375.1 of Platycheirus rosarum. Classification (NCBI taxonomy): domain Eukaryota; kingdom Metazoa; phylum Arthropoda; class Insecta; order Diptera; family Syrphidae; genus Platycheirus; species Platycheirus rosarum. The sequence goes on along the minus strand of OZ020510.1, from coordinate 7,619,353 downwards.
TTGGTTAAGACATTTGGTATAAAACTTCTGTAGATATTTTTAGCAAAGCTAAAGTTTTTTTTTTTTTTTTTTTTGAACAAAAAGAAAATCAGTGATGTGTTAAAATAAAAATCAATGTTTGGTTAAGATCTAGAAACTAAGAAACCCATTGTGTGTAAGACTTGTTCCTTGAAAAAGGACATTTTATTGAAATAGCAATAGAATTTCATGTTAAGACATGGGGAATTAAAATAAAAAAAAACTTAAAACAATAGGTTTTAACACAAAATATATTTTTTTTTATTGAAATACATATTTAATTTTGTTAGCGAAATATTTTCCATCTGGAAATAAAACTCTTCATACATATATATTATTTATTAGAAAAGGTATGTAACTAACAGGTAAGCATAAATCCTGGTTATGAAAAAAGGATGAAAAGCACGAAAATATTTTATTAGACAGAAAAATTTAAAATTAGCCAAACATGTTGATACTTAACAAGACTCATACAAACTTCTTTGAATGTTGAACTGAGTCATCTCCTCTAGAATTACAAGCATTGATGAAAACAAAGCGGTTTTGAGTAATTTTACGAAACAAGTAAACAAAAAATTAAAATAAAAAGAAAACAAAGTCAAAAATCAAAAAAAGGGCTCGAACGTTTCAAAGCCAAAATATCATTCTTGGATACGCAATTTAATTTTTTTTAATATATTAACTACGGACTTTATATTAAAGGTATTCATTTGTGCAATTTCTCGTTTGTTTTTAATTAGAGTGAAGGCCTCTTAACCTGTGTTGGCAATCCCCAATAAAACAAAATTTGAAACAAAACCCTTTCTTGCCTCACTCCCTCTCTCACATCAAATGCATGTCTTATGAAGTTCGAAGCATCTCTCTTGTTGGCTTTTTAAAAAAATGGGCACGACTGGGTCGCACACATCTGCTCTTATGCGTCTGTCTAATCACATTTGAAGGCAAGATCTTTGACAGAAAAGCTTAAAATTTACATAGAAAAATCAAACGGTCTGAACTTATACAAAATGTCAAAACCACAACACTAAATGATTTTTGTTAAAAAATGGAGTACGCAATAACATGTCTTAAATATTAACAATTTTATGGAAAAAAAATTTTTTTCGAAAATTGTAAGTTCGGTTTTGATTAAATTAAAATTTAAAATAATTGTTTTTTCAGTAATTTTAAAAATATTGAAATGAAAAATTAATAAATAGAAAAAAAATAATAATTATTCAAAATATTGGTAAGAATGATTGATTTGGCTGTTTAGATCTTCTCAAATATGATATTTGGCAGAAATACAATAAGTCGTTACCGAGAAAGGCGAACATTAATGCCAAAAGAACCACAAATACCAAATTTGAAGGCAATGGGTTAAGCGGTTTAGGCTGTAGCTGGTTACACATTCAGACGGACAGACAGACGACTGACACACAGACAGGCATTTTTTTTAATTTATTTTTTAAGGCTTCTCTTTGACGAATCCTGCCTTATAGAACCTATAATAGGGATTCGCAAAAGTGGTTATATGGTCGAAATATGATCAACCGCACGAAATTAAATTTGCTGTAGAATAATAGTTGCCCTCAATTTTGGGATGACAACCACAAGTGTGGCCAGTTGTAACAGTTTTCGGATCGCTTTTTTAGGTAGTATAGAAATCTATACTCTGTTCAATTTATATTTTCAGTACAGGATTGTTTTCAAACACACTGGTACCTGCTATTATTTGCATCGCACTCAACTTAAGAAATTGCCAATGAAATAAAAAATAGAACCCATGAGTTACATTGAAATTGTTTTTGTAATATTCTATAAAAATTAAATACATTCCACAATGCCTGCTTCCCTGTCTGTCTCTTCTGTGAAATTGAGGTGACTGATCGCAAATCTGCCTCTTGCTTATTGTGTTTATTAAAAAAAATAAACACTGATTCAGATTAAACATTCGTCCGTTCATGGAAATTATAATACCTTTTTTCTTTAGTTTTTGCTATAAAACTTTCAAAATTAAAGCTTTATTAGAGCTTATGGGAGCACAAATTATAAGTTTAACGAAAAAGGTGTTGCCACTGTGTGTTTTTTGCTTACATCTTTTGGTTTTTTTTTTCTTGAAAGAAAAGTAATATAATCAGGTCATCAAAAATTTGTTGGCTTAAGATTCTATGAAAATTTCCACAAGTCTGTAAGAGAATTCCATTTAACACTTCTTAGCTGTCATAAACTGAATAAAAAACCATTCCTGTCTTATAGTCCACAAGGAAATTTCGCGGAACCCGTCAAAATTGGAAATGATGATGCAATTGAGCAAGATCCATCAGCTGAAGAGTTTTTCAGTGCTATATTCCATCCGAAAATTTAACAATCGATGAACAGATGAAAGGATTTCGCGGGCGCTCACAGCAAGCCTTCCCAATATGACTTGAAGTTCTCAAAGGCTCGAAGAAAGCTCAACGAGTTAGCCATTAAAATTTTTAATCTACACTGGAAGCTCTAACCAAAGTACAGGACTTGGTCGTTGAAGTGATATGGTGATGTCGTTAATGCCATCATATTTCAACACTGAGCTCAACCTTACTATTGATAACTTCTTCACATCCGTGGATTTGGGTTTAAAAGTGCTCAGTAAGAAAATCACCATCCTTGGCACAGTTTGGGAAAACAAAAGAGCTGTACCAAAAGCTTTTGTAGTGAAGTTTCTTGATGACCATCTTTGGATTTTCTGAGAAAATGGCTTTGGTGAGTATGTTTCAAAAGCAAACAAGCAAGTGGTTTTCCTTTCTACACACCGTAACTGTGAAAAAGCCACTTCCGGTTGTCAAAAATAAACCGGCAATGATACTTGACTATAACCGCACCAAAGGTGCAGTCGATGTATTTGACCAAATGGTATCCATTTATTTTTGCACACGTCAAACATATCGCTGGTCGACGCTTGTATTTTACAACTTACTAGACGTGGCAGCCCTAGAAACCATCATCATTCTTCGAAACTTCAATCCATTTGGAAGAAACAACAGTTTGTTCAGAAACGACAAGCTTATCGAACTGGCGGAGGAGCTATATGGAGTCGGGACTGAATGAGCGTTCACAACCTGCATCACGATACACAGTAGGACTGCTTTGGATGCCCTCCGCATTATGGAAAGAGTTGGGCCAGTCTTACGAACAGTCCCCGAAAAGCTTCCTTGTAAAAGGGACAGAAAAAGAGAACCACCTTCGATTCTTGTGAAAGATATTGCTGCCTTGGCCACACAAATAACGTAAGTGTTAAATGTCTGTTGGAACTTCCAACAACTTCAAGCTAAATATAAGAACTTATAACTAGAAAAAATGTAGTGCCCCGTGGCTTAGTGGTTAGTGTTTCGGACTGCTAAGCGAAAGAACCTGGGTTCAAATCCAGCTTATAGCCACCTTTTTTCAGGGGTACTGCCTCTTGCGAGGAACTGACAAAACCTCCAAGAGTAAAATTTGTCTCGAAAAAGTGCATCTCATGTAGCCGTTCGGACTCGGCGGTAAACTGTAGGTCCCTTCCATTCTTGCAGATTAACAACACACACACAGGAATGGTTGAGAGTATAAGTCACTAGGCCTTGGCTCCTTACGGAGCTGTCGCGCCAATAAATTTATTTATTTATTTAACTAGAAAAAATATAGTTACGTCCGAGACTCCACCTGAAACCATAATACCCGTTTCCCCGAAAACTCCCCTTTGCCTAACGGCAAATTAATAAATTCCTAACGGATTCCCACACCATTTTTGCTAACGCAGCAAAACCTATCCAGAACGGATACACCCCCTTTTCCCCTCCAGGCAACTAAACGTGCCGAAACCCGAAACCCTTTGTTATGAATTGTGGGAAAGTTCAACCGATGCAAATCATAGTTTTAGATTTTAAGTTGGTACAGTTCAGTTCGAATTCAACAAGCTAACCGAAAGGTGCAGCCTAGCTTTGGACAGCGGCCTTTCTCTTAGCAATTAAATAATAATCAAAAATTTGTAATAAATGTTTCAGTTTAATAAAGAAATAAAACTAATTAATAAAATGAAATAAAAAAAAAATAAGAAAAAAACAATTTATGTTTGAGCTTTATTATTTTCAGTTTAACGGAATATTTGTGTGCTTTTTTGCATGATCTCTTTTTATTTTCCTTGTGATAAATGCACAATATAGAGGAAAACCACATGTTAATCGTTTTTTCATACTGGACGCGGGTTTTACTAATTATGGCTTTTTCGTGATCCCGTAAATGTTTTAATGAGTTTATTGTTATGAGTTTATTTTAATTGATTTATTTATTAGTTTTTTAGTAATTTTTGTGAAAAGATATGCATATACAGGCAGAAGAAGTCGCCAGGGTGCTGGCTTTGGTTGAGGATGGACGAAGTGTACGGTATGCCGCTATTATGATTAGAAAAACAGAGGCAACGCTAAAAAGAGCTAATAAAAGGTACAGAGACACCAATTCTTACACCCGACGTTAAGGCTCAGGTCGACCGAGAGCAACATCTGCAAGGGATGACCGATTTTTGGTGCTTCAAAGCCTTCGGGATCGTCACCGAACTGCGGTTAAGCTGTCTTACAGACTTCCATCAGTGAGGGGGACAGCCGTAAATGCACAAACGGTGAGGCGGCGATTAGTAGAGAGTGGCCTGAGAGCAAGAAGACCCGCTCACGTGCCGATACTCACGGTGCAGCACAAGCAACGTCGGATGGAATTTGCTCGCCTTCACCAAGATTGGACCGAGGCCAACTGGAGTAGAGTTTTTTTCACTGATGAGCCAAGGTTTTGTCTGCGCTCAACAGATGGACGTAGTAAAAGTAGTAGCGGCAAAATTTCTGGGGAGGTTCAGTCATGGTGTGGGCAGGAATTTCCATACGCGGGAAAACCGAGCTATGCATCGTGGAATGATCCATGAACTCAAGTTATTACCTGAACAATATTCTGAAGGAATATGTGGTTCCATTTGCACCATTAATTGGCAATAACTTTTTGCTGATGCATGACAATGCTAGACCACACGTTGCTAGGTGCGTTACCGACTACGTGCAAGAAGCGTAAATCGAGGTGATGGCTAGGCCTGTGATGAGCCCGGACATGAATCCCATCGAACATGTCTGGGACACGCTGGGAAAATTGATAAGGAGGCGAACTGCCCTCACAGAGACACTAAGTGGGCTGAGATCTGCTCTGATCGAGGAATGGCACAATTTGGACGACACCATCGTAGCAAACCTTATCCAAGGTATGCCCAGGCGAATAAAAGCTGTGCTAGATGTTCGGGGAGGTAGTACTCAATATTAAAAGAACGAGAACTAGTTGAAAAAATAAAATAAAAATAAAAGTGCTTAATTTAATTTATGAAGTTTTGTACATTTTCTTTAATTTGTTTTATTTCTAAATTCTTGCAATTTTTTTTTTAGATGAATTACTTTTATTTTGTATTAGTAAACATAACTGTGTTAAAAAAAAAAAGTTTTTTTTTTTAATCACTTCAAAATATTGCAAAATGCTGTCGAAATTAAAGTGTCAAGGAAAACACCAAAACATTTATAAAAAAATTAAATAATTTTTTTACAGAAACATTGGTCACGTCTAAAATGGCAAACAGTTTCTTTGGTCTGTCAGCTCTTATTCCTAAGTGACTTAAAGTCGAAGGATTTCAGATAAAAATTCTTTCGGATAACCTCTGCAATAAGGTTCTCATCCTTACAAAAAGTGCTGATAATTTGAAACTTGAAACACGTCTTCTAAAAATAAACATTTTAAAATTGCCGATATTATATGAAAGGAGCGATAGATAGATAGATACTTTGATTTTTTTAATGGTATTTTTTATTTACGAGTATCTATTGAAATAAAATCGCAAAAATTGACGAAAAGTATTTATGCAAGAAGAAGGGAAATAAAAAAAATAAATTAATCGGTTCTCATATAACAATATTTTTTTTTATTTAAGTCTCCGTTGCATGTTTATACGTTTTGTAATAAAAAAAAAATGTCTGAGGGAAATAAAATTTATCTTCAGTTTGAGATACAATGGATGAAAAGTATCTCAATAAATCTTGAGGCGATGGGATAAAAATGGATTTTTTGTATAAGAATATCTTGTGAGGCTTTACCTGAGATGCACTTATTTTGTCTTCGAGAGATGTTTTTTGTTTTTATTGTTATAATTTGTTTTATAGTCAGGAAGGAAGGAAGAAAGGATCTAATCTTTATCTTTTCACATATTATTCATGTGAACTTAAGATGATGTAAGAATGTACTTGATGATTTTGAAAAATACATTGACGGCTTTACGGAAGCTCATATCCTTACATTTAATTTATGATGTTTTGAGGAGAGAAAAATGTATCAGGAAAGGCAATACAAAAGTAATTTGAATTTCTTTAAGCCTAAAAGTAGTTATAAACTGAACAGGTGGATCTGTATCCTAATGTATGTTTAATTTATTTTAAAAGAAAGAAATTTTTAAAATAACCAGATGAGTTTTTGAATGAAATTAATATAAAAAATATACAGTCCTCAACAACTGGATAGCCTCACTTATTATTTTTACTTGCGATTATAGGTAAATACTATGCAAGTTATGCATTCGTGCAGATTAAAAATGTTGAGATAACAATCAAACATGACATTACGATGATAGAGAAACATATTTGAGTTACAAAATCTGCAATCTGAGCAAAAATCTGTCCGTACAGATGTATTTTGGACTGCAGCCTAAACGGTTGGGCCAATCGTCTTTAAATTTAAAACTTAAGGTTATTTTGACATTCTACAGAGGAGTTTTTTAATTTTTTTTTTAGCTCAAAAATTAACGGTACCTGTCATATAACCGTTATGTAAAAGCTTATTTTTCTCGAAAACGGCTCCAAGAATTTTTATAAAAAAAAAAATAAGTGTACTACTGTAGGTGTGCATTATATTTTGGTGAAAAAAATAAAAATATGGCGGGCTAAAAACGGTACCCCCCATAGGACCGGTTTTTTCTTCGACTTTTTCGAAAACTGGTAATACGATTACAATAAAAATTGAAATTCAAGAAGATGTAATTTTGCATTAATTTTTTTTGTATTTTTAATATTTAAAAAAAAATTTTTTTTTTTGAAAAATCAATATTTTGAAAACGGGTAAGTGCATTTTTGTACTTTATTTTTGTGCTTAAGTTTGTATTATTGAATTATTTTTTTTTTATTTTTTTTAAAAAAGTTGTTAAAAAACCGTTTTATTTAAAAACGGCTCTAACGATTTTGAAAAAAAAATTCACACTTTTTTACATTTTTTAAAGAAATAAAATGGCGTTTAAATTTTTCCGCTGAAAACAATTCTCCGTACTTTTTTCTAACAATCAAAAGTCAGAAAAAATCGAATATAATCTTTGAAGTTCTCTTTTTATTATTTGAATTTTATTCCAAGCTGTGACCGCATATAAGAGGAAGCACGTGCGATCCAGTCGTGCAATTTATTTTTAATATGTTTTCAAATGTTTGTTATGTAGGTTTGCATTCTTGAATTATTTTTTTTTAATTAAAAAACCTTCCTACGATTTTGATAACAAAGTTCCCACTTTTTTACATTTTTTTAAAGAGATGAAATGACGTTCAAATTATTCCGCTGAAAACTAATTTACGTAATTTTTTCCACCAATCAACAGTCAGAGAAATTAAATGAAAACTTTGAACATTAATATTTTTCTAATTTTATTCCACGCTGTGACAGCACATAAAACTAAGTATGTACGTGCGAGCGCAATTTAATAACGGGTGATTTTTTTGAGGTTAGGATTTTCATGCATTAGTATTTGACAGATCACGCGGGATTTCAGACATGGTGTCAAAGAGAAAGATGCTCAGTATGCTTTGACATTTCATCATGAATAGACTTACTAACGAGCAACGCTTGCAAATCATTGAATTTTATTACCAAAATCAGTGTTCGGTTCGAAATGTTAAATCCGCTTTTTTATCGACAAATTTTGTTCAGCGATGAGGCTCATTTTTGGTTGAATGGCTACGTAAATAGGCAAAATTGCCGCATTTGGAGTGAAGAGCAACCAGAAGCCGTTCAAGAACTGCCCATGCATCCCGAAAAATGCACTGTTTGGTGTGGTTTGTACGCTGGTGGAATCATTGGACCGTATTTTTTCAAAGATGCTGTTGGACGCAACGTTACGGTGAATGGCGATCGCTATCGTTCGATGCTAACAAACTTTTTGTTGTCAAAAATGGAAGAACTGAACTTGGTTGACATGTGGTTTCAACAAGATGGCGCTACATGCCACACAGCTCGCCATTCTATGGCCATTTTGAGGGAAAACTTCGGAGAACAATTCATCTCAAGAAATGGACCGGTAAGTTGGCCACCAAGATCATGCGATTTGACGCCTTTAGATTATTTTTTGTGGGGCTACGTCAAGTCTAAAGTCTGCAGAAATAAGCCAGCAACTATTCCAGCTTTGAAAGACAACATTTCCGAAGAAATTCGGGCTATTCCGGCCGAAATGCTCGAAAAAGTTGCCCAAAATTGGACTTTCCGAATGGACCACCTAAGATGCAGCCGCAGTCAACATTTAAATGAAATTATCTTCAAAAAGTAAATGTCATGGACCAATCTAACGTTTCAAATAAAGAACCGATGAGATTTTGCAAATTTTATGCGTTTTTTTACAAAAAAGAAGTTCTCAAGCTCTTAAAAAATCACCCGTTATTAGTATTTGGTTAGTAAAGTCTAATGATTAGATAAGTGAATAAATAATTTGAATAAATAAATATATATATATAATTAAATAAACTTTTAACAAATAAATAAAATAAATAAATAAAAAATAAATATAAATAATTAAATATGTAAGTTAATAAATAAATAAAACAATAATAATAATTAATGCATAATGAACATGTAAAAATTTAGCAATAAAACAGATAAACAATTAAGTAATATAGTCCATATAAACATGAATAATAGTTAAATAAATAAATAATAGATATATGGAAAAAAAACAAATACGTTAATAAATATTGAACAAAAATTAATGACAATTAACATCAGAAAAGGGTTAAGGAATCAATTGATTAATGAGTGGATTTTCAGAGGTTTCACAATTCAGCAACAAATTGCTAGTTAATTTATTGATTCTAAAAGAAATCATTTCAACTTTTGCCCTCTCGTGTAAATCTAAAGTGGAATGATATCGTGGAAGGTTAAGCATCATTTTGAGCAGCTTGTTCTGTGATACTTGGAGTTTTTTAATGTGAGTTTTTGCACATTTTCCCCACACCTGACAACCATAGAGAAGGATTGCTTGGAATACAACTTTTTGAATGATCATTTTGTTATCTTTGCTAAGACACGACTTCCTATTTATGAAAGGATATAATATATTTATAGCAATGCTAACTTTTTGCACAGTCTTAGCAATATGCTCTTTAAAAGTTAATTTTTGATCTAAATAAGTGCCAAGATATTTAACACTTGAGTCCCACTTGACAATTGCACCATTAACGTTGTTTGGAAGATAACAAGACTTTCTCTTTCTGCTAAAAAAAGATAGCTTGTAATTTGTCAACATTCAGCTTTATTTTCCATTTTGTATAGTAGTTGGTCATCAATTCTATTGCATTTCTTAAATTTGTCTCAATGTTAAGACTAAATTCATGCGATGAAAAGATGCCTGTATCTGTATAGCTATTTGACACTCTGGTAGCCTTGGTATATCAGATGTAAAGATATTGTAGAGAAAAGGACCTAGTACTGATCCTTGTGGGACACCTTGGTTCACGTGATAATAGTTTGATGGACTGTTATTGACGAAAACACTAAAGTAGCGGTTAGACAAAAGACTTTGAATTATTTTCACGAGACACATGGGAAATCCGAAATTTACCATCTTGTGCAAAATACCATCATGCAATACTGAGTCGAAAGCTTTTTCTATATCGAGTAAAATAAGACCAGATCCTTCTGTTCTTGATATTTTTTTAACCAATGTTTCTAATAACTTTACTTCCCCAATTACTTTAAATGAGCTTAGCTCCGATCATAATCCTGTAATCTGTTGTCTTCTCTGCTCAGGTCAACAAAAATTGACGTACTACCAAGACCTTAACAATGCAAATTGGTCACGATTTCGTTCAAATATAAAAACAAAGCTTCGAAATATTTGACAGAATTGTTCAAATTTTACCAACGACATTATTTATAAGCTCTGTTGATGAATGTGTACCAAAAGTTGTTAGAAGAAACTATTTTTTAAATCTTCCTTCTTCCTTCCAAAGAAACATACAGAAACGAAATTGCAAAGATATCGTCAACCTGTCTTTCGAGATGAGGTTGCATATCTAAGCAATCTTATTTATAAAGAATTGTCAACAAAACGAAATTTTAATTGAAATAACAAGCTATATACTCTAGAAAAAAGGGCTAAACCATTCTGGAATATTGTAAACAAATTTGTAGGTCCCTTTCCTAAAAACTGATTCAAACACTTATTTTACTAATGTAGAAAAAGCTAATGCACTTGCATTAAAATTTTCAAAAAATCATTCTACATATATCCCAAAATCTTGGTAGAATATACTGTAGAACAGTTTAACCAGATAGACGTTGAAACACCTGTAAATTGTTTCACAACGGAAGATGATGTTACGGAAATTGTAAACAATTTAAAAGTCAGAAAAACGGTTGGGTATGACAATATAAGAAACATATATTTGAAAAAAACTACCTAGGATCGGAATTTTGTATCTTACTTACCTGGAAAAAAGCTAAAGTTGTGCCACATTTAAAAGCGGGAAAGCCTGCGATAAGAACTGAAAGTTATAGGCCCATTAGTTTGCTTAGTAACATCAGCAAAGTTTATGAAAAGATACTAACTTACTTACTTAGGTGGCGCTACAGTTCGGGACGAACCTGGGCCTCAACCAACATACCTCTCCAGCCAACTCGGTCTTTGGCTAGCTGCCTCCAGTTTTGCACTCCAAGTTGGTTCAGGTCGTCCTCCACTTGAGCGCGCCACCTAAGGCAAGGTCTTCCTTGACTGCGTCTACCCTCTGGGATGGAATCGAAGATCCTGCGAGCCGGAGCATTGTTGTCCATTCGCTCTACATGACCTAGGCATTTTAAACGTGATATGCGTATTTTTTTGACCAGGTCAATGTCGCTGTACAGCTCGTATAGTTCTTTGTTGAACCTTCTCCTCCAAAGCTCGTTAACGCAGATAGGGCCAAAAATCTTCCGAAGAATCTTACGCTCGAAACGACTAAGGATATCTTCATCCGCTTTAGATAGAGTCCATGCCTCGGCGCCATAGAGCAGGACTGGGATGATTAGAGTCTCCTTTGTCTTTCGAGAGAGGGCTTTGCTACTCAATTGCCTTCCTAGCCCATAGAAAGAGCGATTGGCAAGAGTAATTTATTTCTGACAAGATGTTGTTGTCAGATGTTATAGCGGATCCGAGGTACACAAAGTCCCGAACTACATCAAAGTTGTACCTGTCTATTGTGATGTTTTGTCCAATCCGCCGGTATTGTGTGTCCCTTTTTGTGGACAGCAGGTACTTCGTTTTGGCCTCATTGACTGCTAGTCCCATCTTAGCTGCTTCAGCTTCAATGCTAGCAAAAGTTCTATTGACAGCTCGCCGAGTTCTGCCAATGATGTCTATGTCGTCAGCGTATGCTAGCAATTGCACAGACTTGAAAAAAATTGTCCCACTGCAATTGGCTTGCGAGTTTCTTATAATTTTTTCAAGTATCAAGTTGAAGAAATCGCACAATAGCGCATTACCTTGTCGGAATCCTTTTTTGACGTCAAGAGCTTCTGTGAGGTCAGTACCAACCATCACGGAGCAGCGAGAGTTTTCCATCGTCATTCTGCACAGTCGGACGAGTTTTGTGGGAATGCCAAAACCTGACATGGCTCTGTATAGCTCGTCTCTATAAATGCTATCGTACGCGGCCTTAAAATCGATAAAGAGGTGGTGGGTATCGATTTGGAATTCTTGGGTGGTTTCCAGGATCTGCCGTAGAGTGAACATTTGATCGATTGTGGACTTTCCTGGTCTGAAACCACACTGATAGGGGCCAATCAGGTTGCTGACGAAAGGTTTCAGGCGTTCACATAGTACGGCAGAGAGGATCTTGTAGGCGATATTCAGGAGACTTATTCCTCTATAGTTGGCGCAGTTTAAAGGGTCTCCTTTCTTGTGGATCGGGCAAACGAAGCTGAGGTTCCATTCATCAGGCATACTTTCTTCTGACCAAACTTTAGAGATGAGTTGGTGTATGCACTCCACCAGGTCATCTCCAGCCGCTTTAAAAAGTTCGGCGGGTAGTCCGTCGGGTCCAGCAGCTTTGTTGTTTTTTAGTTTAGATATTGCTATCCTTACTTCATTTTTGTCAGGTGGACGGAAGTTTTGTCTGTCATCATCCATGTTGAATGGTTCGTTCTGCCTGACAGCGGGATTTTGGCCTTCATCGCCGTTTAACAGTCTGCAGAAATGGTCCTTCCATGTACTCAGCACCGACTGTGACTCTACTACGAGGTTTCCATTCCTATCTCTACAGGCTTCTGTGCGGGATTTTTTTCCTTGGCATGTTCTTTTCACCTGTTGGTATGAAAAGATATTAAAAGATAAAATGCTTGCAATTATATCTAATAATAGCGTACGTATATATCCAGACGAACAATTCGGTTTTAGAAAATTTCATAGCACTTCACATCAAGTGCTTCGGATACATAACTATGTTAAAAGTAATCGTGCTGAAGGAAGATCTACAGGAATGATATTACTAGATATCAAAAAAAGCTTTTGACTCTGTTTGGCACAATGGCACGATATATAAAATGTTATCTCTTACTTTTCCTACTTACCTATGTAAAATTATACAGTTTCCTGTCGAATAGATGTTTTAAAGTTCATGTAAATAGTGGTGTTTCTTAATTGATATGTTTTAACTGTGGTGTACCTCAAGGTTCAGTTCTGGGGCCGATCTTATATAATTTATATATATCGGACTTCCCCAAATTAAGAAACTGTGAAGCAGCGATTTTTGCCGACGATACTGCCATATTCTCTTCACATGAGTTTGGTCTTAACATTGAGATGAACCTTCATAATGCGATTAGAATACTGGAGCGATATAATAACCAATGGAAAATTAAACTAAACGGTGATAAGAGACAAGCCATCTTTTTCACCCGAAAAAGAAAAGCTTGTCATCTTCCAACCAATCAACTACAAATCCTTGGAAAAGCTGTATCTTGGAAAAGTCAAGTGAAATATCTCGGCATTCATATGGATGCCAAACTAACTTTTAACCATCATGTATCGCAAACAATAAAAAAAGTAAACATAGCAATAAGAATGCTATTTCCGTCCATCAATAGAAAGTCCTCACTGTCAATTGAAAACAAATTAATTATTCATAAAGTCATTTTTCAGGCAATCGTTTTATATGGTTGTCACGTTTGGAAAAATATAGCTAAATGTCACATTAAGGTCAAAACACAGATGTAATTATTTCAAGTGCGACGTTTCGAGCAAAGTAAAAATAATGAGTTGGCTAAGTATTTATTTTTACAAAATCATATATCGGAATATGAAAAACAACGGATGACAACATATATAGCGAGCGCCCCAAAAATATACGGTCTTCAAAAATACACAAAGAAAATGTCCCGTTAAGACCTATTTGTTCATCGATAAATGTACCATGCTATGAACTTTCAAAGTTTATGGTTAAAATTCTTCAGAATCTAACCCGGTATTCCCAATACAATGTAAAAAACGGAAGTGATTTTATACCTAAAGTTTCCCATCTTGAATTGGAGAATGATGAGATCTTGGTGTCGTTTGATGATATCATAACGAAGAAATGGCAGAAAATAAAGGAATATACCAATATAAGTAAAACAAAATTTATAGAAATATTGAGGTTCTGTACCATAGACAACAATTATTTATAGTCGGATGGGATAATTTACCAACAAAAACAAGGAGTTCCAATGGGAAGCCCAGCTTCACCTATTTTAGCTGATATTGTTATGGAAACACTTCTAGATGATGTGGTAGCTAAGCTTAATAATATACCAAGAATTATCACTAAATATGTTGATGACTTGTTCGTTGTAATAAATTCAGACCATATACAACACACGCTTAATGCGTTGAATGGCTTTAACCATAAAATAAAGTTTACTGTAGAGGTTGAGAAAGATGGAGAGATTCCCTATTTGGATATCAAAGTAATAAGGAGTAATAACAAATTGTTATTTGATTGGTATAAGAAACCCAGTTCGTCTGGACGTCTTATAAATTTCCATTCTTAACAACCAAAACACGTAATTATAAACACAGCACAGAACTTCGTCAATCGTGTTCTCGAAACGAGTGATATTTCTTTTCATCAAAAAAATAAGAATATAATTCGGGACACCCTATACTCAAATTCTTTCCCTCCCGCAATCATAGAGAAGCTTTTCAAAAATAAACAGCAAACTCAAACACAAAACATAGCTGAAAAAGAAAGAAAAATGGTGGAATACAAGAATATGTTGTTCATCCCTCATCTCGCTCATCGCATCAAAGCCGCGCCTATCAGAGATAAAACAAAAACGAGAATTGCATTCAAGTCCGCTAATTCTCTTAAAAGTCAAGTTTTCACCAACACAAAGGGAAATATAGAGGTGATGGACAAAGCTAATATTATATACAAAATAAATTGTTTGGGGGGTAAAGATGTGGCTAGCTCTTCCGTGTATAAAAACAGAAATTAAAGAGTAGAATCGCAGGTCATAAATCTGATGTAAACAATGGAGCTGCACAAAAAACTGCTCTTGCTCTGCACTGTTTAGAAGAAAAACATAAGGCAGACTTTGAAAATGTCGAAGTTTTACAGACGGAGCAACATTATTCCAAAAGAATGTTGCTGGAAATGTTGCACATCAGAAACCACAAAAATGCCATTAACCGCAGATCTGACTTGCGAAAATTTAAGCAACACATACAGCCAGCTTATAAAAAGGCCACACATAACCAACTATAAGATTAAGTATAGGTGAACACGCTGATGAAGTGTTATTTGTAACATTTTATTTAAAGTAATTTAAATATTTTAAAATTTCAAATTGTGCACCCAAATTAATTAAAAATCTTCTTTTTTTTTAAATCTAATAGATAATTTTTTATACATATAAGTGTAAGATGCGAGGAGACTTGTATTTTTTTTCCTTAATTATTTTTGTAAGTTGATATATCAACATCTTTTTTTCAATTTTTGTATTTTGTATTTTATTTGTTTATTTTGTCCAATAAAGGCCTGATGATGAGCATATACATGTTCGAAACGTCGCACTTAAAATAATTACATCTGTGTTTTGACCTAAAGCCCACTAATATTTTCTAAATTGATAAATATAAAGGTCACAAAAACTAACATTTGCTAAATGTCACATGAAGAAGTTGCAAATTTCTCAAAACTAACTTTTGAAAATGATGCTTGACCTTTCCTGGCATCATTCGACCTAGGATCTACATAAAAAGGCGAATGTTAATTAATTTATTTATAATTCGTATTAAAATAATATATAAGACTATGATTGTAATTTATTTGTTGTTAATTTATTAAAATTTGTAGTTTGTAATTGTTTTTCAATGGAATATGGTAATCATATATTAATTTATTATGTATTTATATAAATTATATAAAAACGTAGGTACTATTATTATGTATTTATATAAATCATATATATAATACAATTTTTGAATAATCTCATTTTCCCCTTTTTCTAGTCATTAGTTTTTAAGTTATTCATAACATATAGACATTTTTGTTGTTGTTGTTTCCTAATAAGAGGTTTTATCGTATTTCCTCCAATCATAACATTAAACTTAAAATCAGAAATTAAAAAACCCATATAAAATAATATTTAAGTTGGAAGATATACGTATTGTATCAAATCACTTCAATGTAAAATGTGCGGTAACAAACCATTGTAAAATTTATAACGAAATACAAATCTATCTATCTATCTCTCATTTATTGTATTCTTGCTTTATCTCATTCTCATATTCGAGTGTATGTGTATCGCGTTAGGCTAAGCTATTATGTGAATATGTAAAATAAAAGCGTTCTATTTTGGAAGTTGAGTAAAGCGGACGTGTTTCATTTTTAAAGTAAAACCGAGATACCTGACTATAAACTTTGTATATAAAATCTATAGTACTATCATGGGGAGATTTTTTGTGTAGTCCCTCTATAGAGCTGAAGCAGAACTAATTTCAACAACTTGTGGAATGTAAGAGAATGAAGAGGCATGTTGTACCAAGAGAAAATAAGTGAATATCACATTAAGAGGGTGAAGAAGGCGTTTAATTTATTTAGGGGTGGAAATATGGTATATGCCTATATTGTTTGGAAGGTAATATATGAATGCATCCTTTGAACAAGTATTGCTGTCAAGTTTTGTTGTGCGGGTAGAGAAATAAGGTAGGGGTGGAAAAATGGTATTATTTGCTGATATTGCTTGAATATTTTAGTGTATAAATACATTCTTGGAACAAGTATTGAGTAAGGTAAGTAAATTATCGAGACGATCGTATATGCTTATTTTGCTTGGTAGGTAATATATAAATACATCCTTGGCACATGTTTTGCAGCCAGGTTTTGAATGATGGTTGAAAAATAAGGTAGAGGTAGAAATATGGTATTTGGTGATATTGCATGAATACATATGTAGGTATATTAATCCATTCTTTGAACATGTATTGAGTACGGTAAGTAAATCATCGAGACGACGAGTAAAATAACACGTTGCCGTTGATGGTAGTATTGTACGATAAGGTGTATTTTCGGATATTGTATAAGAATACAATCTTGAAACATGTATCGTGTAAGGTAAGAAAATTATAAAGGGACCTTGAGTAAAACAAGACGTTGTAACTTTTTCAAATGATGGTAGTAAAATAATGTCGTTAAATGCTTTTAGAAATTTTTACTTATTACTATTATTGTATTTAATTGTGAAGTAGGTATAAGGTAAAAATGTAAAAGTTTGTGAAGTGTTTGTAAATACATAGTGTTATTTGATTTAATTGTAAAGGAAAAGATAAAAAACGATTACATATATTGTTTATGCAGTTTGAGAAAATTGTAAAGAAGACAAAAATTAAGATTTTATTAAATTAAAAAAATAATTTTAAAGCAAAAGAATTGTGAAGTAAAAAAATATACCTATTATTTTGTTTTGAAAATTGTAAAGAAGAAAATAAAAGAAATGTATTTCTTGATTTAGTTCATATGTTTAGAAAATAAAAAATAAAAAAGTAAGTGTTATTATTAGTTAAATTGTGAAGTTATTTTTTTATAATTAAGTGTGTGAAGTGTTTTAAAGACTTTATATATTGAGCTTTTTATCGGAAATTAGGAAAATATGTACTGAATTTTCTTTCATTATTTATTACTCCTATTGTTTTTTTAATCGAACTCTTAACATTAGATGATTCATTGACGACAAGTTTTTGAGAAAATTGGAAATTTCTAAGCCTTTCCTGTAATAATTTGTTTGATATTTACGTGATTAGTAAAGGGGTGCATAATGCCCCCCCTGCAAGAGCCCTTCTTGGCATCACTATTGGATTAGGGATAGGTGCGTATGCTTAGGAGAACTTATTATTTTTTAGTTTTTTTTTAGTTTGAAAAAAATTTTTTTTTCAAAAAACTGTTAATTAATTTAGCTTGTTTTAAAAAAAACTAAAATTAAGTGCAAATTTCTATCTTTCAGAAAAAAAAGGTTTATAAGGACTATAAGAAAAGTTATGCATTCGTAAATACAAAAAATTGTAACAATCAGACATGATATTACTATAATAGGGATTTTTGATTTCATATTAATTTCTTTGATTAGCGGAAAACAGCCGCTATGTTTTTAAAAAAAAGCAAACTTCGTCGTGCACCTATGTATTTTAAAACAGCACAGAATAAATAATTAGGACGCATATGATAAACACATAAAACGCAAAAACAACTAACAAATAAAAAACTATTCGCAAGTACGTGCGACCCAGTCGTGCCTCTTATTTTCTTATTACCTTAATACACGGTACCTACTATATAACCATTAAGAAAAAACTTATTTTTCTAGAAAACAATTCGAAAATACCTAAAGGAAATTCTTGCAACAAAAACAAAAGAATAAAATCAAATAGGTAGGTACTTATATAAGAATTTTATTTTTTAAATCAACGAACTGAAAACTGCAATATTTATCATATCAAATTTTGATGTCATCTGTCATCATAGTGACCCAAATTAAATGACCTAAAAACCTAAATCAATTGAATCTATTTTTTACCTAAAACCGAATTTAATTTGGTCAATAAGGGTCACTGACCGCAAAATGCGGGAAGGCTCTGCATTGCTTTCTTGTATCCTGATATGTATGTACCAGTGTATGTTTCTGGCTATGGAAGTTTCTGTCTGGGATTTCTTTTTTTTAAATCCAAATTAAAGGATTCATATCCTACATAGCATTGTAAGAATAATTTCATCAACAAACACACATTGTTTACCTATGTATGTATTTAAAAAGCCTTGTAACATACTTAGAAAAAAATAAAACCAAAACAAGTGCTGTGTAGCAACTGGATTTTATATACAATCCTGCAGATGATCAAATGTATCTACAAACTAAAAGCCACCTCCTCCAAGAGCTCACTCTCTTACTCAATATTTATTTCTTGCTCTTACTTTCTTGCTTCTCTACTCATTTCCACAATAATCCATTTTAATTCCACAAGTTACTGTAGCGCCCTCACATGAGCTGATTTCAAATTAAAAAAATCGTCTTCATGATAGTACTATAGATTTTATATACACAGCTATAAATCTATTGCCATGAGTTCAAAATTCATTAAAGCCACTTGTATTAGTATCTTGATGATTCAATTATTTTCATCATTATAAGTTTCGTTAGAAGAGAAACTACCAATTTCAATACGACCGTAACTCAAAAAAATCTTCTCATGGCAATTGTGAAAGATCCAGCATAATATAAAATCAGTCAACCCGGTCTAGCTCCCATTGAATTTCGTCTTCTCCTTAGGTAAAATGTTCACTCGATAGGTGGCGCCAGCCAAGCTGGTTTAAGCACTTGCTCACAGATTAGCAGTTTATTATAGGTTGAGTTCTTCATGCTTCTTTTTTACGTGCGTTTTCCATGTAATTTTAACATCAATAGCCATGTTCGGAGATGATAATGATTGGTAGTATATTGCTGGCTATTTTTTGTGCAATTTGTTACCTATTAAGCATTTTCTGTAGATTTTAGGGTGCTCTTTTGATAGAGCGGATTTGTATAAGAATGACCGTTTCATCAGCAAATGTGGTGTGTGGTATCTCGTGGCTACAACATGAGGTCTTCCTCTTAAAATGATGCAGTCTCGATTTCTCTAGCTATGCCAGTGCAACAATTCATTTAAAAATACTTTCCCTCGCTCCAGAGTCTCTACAGGTTTCAGGATTGGTGATTACATTTCCCTCTCCGTCTTTACAGTGCATTGTGGTGTGGTGTATATTGCGACATGTTTCTGATTGATTGGTAGAACCTCGCACCTGGTGTCCACCTTGCCCTCTATTTGTTTCCATTTTACAGACAAGGTTTTTCTCCTAGGCTACATCTTTTGTCTGGTAAGGCTTTTCTAAATTCTTCTAAACTCTGTGTATTATACGCGTGCCCATGTTCTATGAGGTTGCTGCATTGCTAGATTTGCAGTATTCTTCCCTTCTGGCGCTAGTTTGCATCCATCATCTAACCAGTCACTCCAATCTCTGCCGATACTGCCTAAGATGCTGTCAGCAGTACCTACTAAATACTATGTTCTTTGGGCGTCGAATTTTTTTTGTTTACATCCGGCACTCTGTCCTCAGGAGTTACTCTTCCCTCATTAAGCTTTTCGCATCAAATAGATACAAAACCTAGACCACCATCTATGACCAAGATATGATTTCAGAATTTAAGATATGGATTTCACCTTCCTATGTAAGCTTGCTTGCAACTAAATTTTAAAGTCCATGCAACGACCTGCAGATCTTTTGACTTACAAAAGTTTGGTGACAAAATCACTGCAGCTGTCTATATAACACAGAAAACCCCAAAGGCAGACAGCAAATTAAATGAATCCATTCATTCGTTCCCAAAAAACCAACCAACTTTCACCTATCTCATTAATTTCCGACGAACCTTCACAAAGTTCACCTGGGTTTTGACACTGAAACTATACTGCACTGCAATTAAACAGGTGCGTATAAATCGTAATTATTTTTGAGGACAAAATCCAATAGGTAAGCTCCCTTCATTCTAAATTCCTGCGAACCGTTTAGAGGAACAGACATTTTCCTTCTGCACACAAAGATGCCGAGAAATCTTTGTCCGTAAAACAAAAAAAAAAGATTAAGAAGGTCCTTTCAAGAAATTTGAGTTACACCCTCACATCCTTCGTTCCCAAATACACAAAGACTATAAAAAGATTTCACGTATCCTTCGTTCCGCAGACAAACATCTACGGGTTAATAATCCCCTTATCCGTGAGATGACCTTTAACCCTTTGAGTTTTGTTTTGATTTCTTTTCCTGTGTTTTGGTCTCACTGATGATTTTCATTTGAAGCAGACAGAATCCCTGAACCTTTTTCTTCTGTCATCGAAAACTCCATGATCCCTTAACAGAGGCTCCTTAGAAACGTTTTATCGCATCACACATCACAGTTTGACGCAGCTTTTTTTGTCGATGGCAAGACGACGAAGATATTTAAAGTGTTAAATTTGGGCGCTCTGATGTTTTTAACCAACCCCAGAGAATTGTTGCGTCAGGTCTTGTTCCCATATGCTAAGGAGGAATTTGCATTTAATTCTCATGGTAACAGATTTCACTCTGTCAACGATGAATAACTTACTCAGCTTGGCATTTGAATTCCAAGCACTGTCTATAACTTCATTGTCTCTTAGTTGTATAATGTAGGTATACCTCCGTCTCTTTGGGGATATCACACCCAGAAAATATACACCTACGCTTCCTTAAAGTGCCCCTTAGGATGTGAAAGATAAATAGACTGTTGTGTCCTGTGCGGATAACCTAGGAAGCCTTGGAAGTAGGTTGGGTGTCTGAAAAGGTATCGGAAAAGCCTGGAAAACAAGGCAGTTTTGTTTTGATGTAATAAAAGAAGAATGTTTGATTTTTCTTCTTGTCCGATGTCTTTCTACAAAAAAAATTCATCCGTAAAAACAAACAATAATTAAGCTTTATTGATATTCATTTTTTCTAAGCTCTTAGCTAATCATCTGGCAGCAGAAGAAAAATGAATTCAACCTCCCAATGACAATGCGAGGCGAACAAGAAACATCACCTGGAATTCTCCAAAGAATCCAAAAGCATACAATTCCTCATCTGCGGACGCACACTTCATTGTTCAGGACATTTTTTGAAGATTAATTGTCATTAGCTAATTGAAAAATTACATTTCACCAAGTTTCTGGATGATGATGTGCTACGCGCACCACACAATAAATCAGAACAAAAGAGAAGCCCACTGGGCATAGCCATCCCCGTGAAGTAACCAACCACTAAAACAGATGAACTCAATTTGAAACATCAGTCACATCATAAAATATACACACCGCACCATCGCAAGAAGTCCTTAACAGTTCCATTTACAGTTTGTAGGATATAAACCCGGCAACTACAGGACCTCCTTTGGGATTGGACTTATAGTCTAGAAACTTTGTAACAACTCCAACGGTCGTTGAGCTTTGTGCTTGTGGCTTCTAGCTTCTGTTTCTGTGGATGTTTTTTTTTTTAATTTGGAAAACGCTTGTTTTTTTTTTAACGATGCACAAGAACACAAGTGCTGGATTCGTAAAATGAAACACTTCAGTGTTCAGTCGTCAATCAGTCAGCAGAAGTGCGATGAAAATTTATTGTTTTCCCAGTCTCACTCTAGATACAATGAACTTTTCCAACGTTAATTTGTTTTGTTTGCTTTCATCGGAAAAGTTTAAATTAGTGATAAACAAACACATGATAGCTAAAGTAAGCTTTTAGGTACGTTTTTTTGGGATGAGAGCTGGGGAATTCTTTTATTTGAAAAAGGAGGAGATCGACAAGAAAGGAACAATTTGAACGGAACTAAGGGAAATTTCTATGGATGTTGTGTATTCCTTAATGGCTTAATTTATCTTAAGGATCGTAAGCGTCACATGACTTTTTTGCGGAATTCTGAAGTTAGGAGCCGTTAGATAGAATACCAAAAGTGATGGTAGTAATCACCAAACAATTTTGTAGAACAATTGAATTTTGCAATATTAACGTGGCGTTATATTTGACTTATCATTAACAAAACATACAAAGAGAGAAGAAAATTCTAGAAATAATATGACAAAAAGAAAAAAAGCTGAATCAGTAGAACTTTTCCATATGCCCGGAATTAAAGAAAAAAAGTGCGTGCGTACAAAGTGCACATGTCAGAAGTGAAACTTCTTTGGCAATCTAATTTTTTCATATTTGATGAAAAATATTTTATTGAAATTTATCGAAAATGACGAATTATAAATAAAAATGCCACGTGTTTTTTGTAAATATTAAAATTTCCCAACCTTCAAACGAATTAACATTAGAAATTGTATATAAACAAAAAGAAAACAATTATATTACTTACTCTGAATAACTGCTTAGTATAGGACGATTTACAAATTAATCACAAATTATTTATTTATAAATTTAACTCACTCAACACACTGTATACATACTAATGATAATGGAAATAAAAAAAACATTACTGCGTTTACTCACTCCCTTGATCAATAGCTATGTGCTTCATGCTACGTTCACCTTTTCTCACTCTCCCTCAATCGGTCTCAATCGCTCTCTACTTATTCTTAGACAAAAACGTTGCACATTTCCGTGTCACTAGTTCTGTTTCATCCATAAGAAAATTATCCATTCACTTCAAAAGTTTTTCGAAAATATTTTTAAGCTGAATTGATTTGGCTATCTACATCTTCCTGAATATCAAATTTGATTGTAACTTATAAGTTAAGCAGTTCTCGAGAAAGTCGAAGAAAAATAATGGCCCTATAGGGGGTACCGTTATAGAACAAATTTCGAAAAATTCATTCTAACTGAAAGATGTACTGTTGTAAAAAAATAGCACCCTGAAAGTTTTATCAAAATCGTTAGAGCCATTTTCGAGAAAATAAAAATGAAAGATTATTGTGAATGTACCTTTTTCTATTTTCATCTTTCTATTTCCAACGCTCATACTTATCATGATTTATACCAATGCGTTCTCTTTATTATATAATTATTGTCTTGATACTTAACTTTATACCTCTCTATAAGTCAGTCTTAAATAAACTCTTGAAATGAACCGTTTGCTTTTTATTTGGGAATCATCAAATACATATTTCCTTCGATGATGATAAATACAAAATATCATTCTCATTGTTAAAAACAAATACCCACCCACTCAATCATAATAAAATACTTTCCACGATCCACAAAAAATATCCCATTTCCTATTCATAATAATTAACTTCTGCTCTGCCTTAAAAATCCCACCCACTCTTATCTTCAATGATCACTGATTTCACATATACATAGAAGACCACACACAATCCACAATACGCAAAGTTACCCTGCCAAGCCAACAAATCGATGTCACATGTCAGTCAAATTAAAAAGCTCTTACTGTACACAACACCACCTGAACAATATCCGGTTTACTCAGTGATCGTTTCGTAAAATTTAATTATTTGTGTTTTTTCAAATGTGTTCTGTCATAAATAAAAATAATGCATGGTTCTCCATGCTCCATGGTTATGTGCTTTATGCTACGTTTGCCCGTTCTCACTCTCTCTCAATCGATCTCAATCGCTCTCTATCTTTTCTTAGACAAAAACGTTGCACATTTCCGTGTCGCTACTTCCGTTTCATCCGTAAGAAATTTACCCTCATGCGCGTTAAGAAGTTTCACTTCAAAAACTGTTAAAAGCAATTGAAATGTAGAAAAATAACGGAGCATGCACTTTTGAAATATGTCACTCCATGCGGTTTCTGGTTCAAAATAAAGTATACCATCAGCTGTCGACGGCAGTCCGACGGGTGGAGGCCAAGTCATAAACCTTTGTATGCACCGGTATTTTTGTTGTGAGCTTAGAGTCCAACGCTATCTGTGAATTTAGTGTCCAATATCAACGCTTTCTCGTTGTGAATTTAGTGGAAGCTGCTATCTCAGAGTCTTAGTTGTTTTGTATTTTTGGAATTAAAAAGCCAACAAATTTCTAGAATTTTATTTATTGTCACTTTAACAGAATTCTTGAATTATATTGAGTTTATTAAAAATTGTGTTAATCAAGAAATGTGAATAAAAACAACCTTCAATGAAATGAAGTTATATATATGTTGTCCGACTGCAAAGCAGCACTTCAACTCCTCCTGGAGCATAGGGCAGCTCTCTAAAAGTACTGGAGAGGTCTAGGAAATGCCACCCCGGTGGTCCTAGTCTAAATGAAAGGACAATCCCTATGTGCACCTCCTCGCCGTAGAGAGCGGCGACGCTAACGCACAAGGGGACCGAAAGGCTGCCGGTATAAGCAAAAAAACCCGCATTGTTGGTCAGGGCACGGACTTGTCCTTGGGTTGAAGAAAATCTCCCTAAAGGCGGAAGAACTGCAAGTTGCGGTCAACGGAATGGAAGTCTGGTGGCGGATGAGTCTATTTAAAGAAGGCCAACGACAGCAGCATGTAGAGTCTGTACCTATATTGGGCGGCTATAGAAGGCGTCTGTTTTCCCACAGTGGGCGGCCTTGTTTTTTTGCATGTGTTCAATCATCCAAAGGGTTGGTGGTACTTGTTGAACTCTTGGCTTAAGTGTGTTAAAAATGACGACAAACGGAAATAATCCCCCAAGGGGTATCCATACTTCGGTGAATCGTCCTACGGCCCCGGCTGTAGTAAACCGCACATCGGATTTGGGGGTGCGGCCAATTTCATGTACAAATAATGATCGAGACGTCACATATAATGAATCAGCATCAAGATCAAGACATATCCTTCAGAGTCGACAAAACGGACCTTTGGCTACAAAACACGAACGAAGATTGGTACGAGCAGGTAGAACGTGAAATGCTTCGGCATAACATCAGTATTCTGGGAGTGAGTAAAACCAAATGGAGAGGAAGAGCTGAATATACTGCAGAATCGGGACTTACGAGAATGTTATACTCTGGCGAAGAGGAGGCAGATAGATGTCCAAGACTCAATGGTGTGGGCATCATACTGACTAAGGAAGCTATCAAAAGTCTAATTTCCTGGAAACCGGTTTCGGCGAGGCTTATGACGGCAAAGTTTAGCTCTAAAATCTGAAAAGTCACCATTATTCAATGCTACGCTCCAACAAATGACGCTTCAGCGGACGAAAAGACCTCTTTTTATGCTCATCTGAATTCAGTATACAACAGTGTTCCAGGGGGCGATATCAGTATCGTCACGGGGGATTGTAATGCTAAGATTGGCTCGGATAACGTTGGTCTTGAACGCGTTATTGGGAAGCATGGGAATAAAGTTGTGCCATTATGTATTTAATATAAAAAATTCCTGCCTTAGCTTCTTACGTTGGCATGTGGCATGAATCCGGGTGATCCAATTTCACCGACTCTTCCGGGTAGATCCGGTTGAATTTTAGCAGTTGCCTGTGATATGTTTGGCTTAAGAGAAAAACTCTAGAGAAATCACATGACCTTTGTAGTAAATACACGCCACCTCTGCGAGAGATAAGCGTCCCCTTGAATCGTTCATGCGGGATGTTAATCGTTGGAATCTGCTGTGTGGCACGTAGCGCCATCCTGTGGTAAACCCTTCACCAATGGCGTTTTTGAAAAATTACGGATCAATAATGCCGCTGCGTCAAACCAAAATCCACACCGAAAGTTAACTTTTCGAAGATCAGCTGTGACCTGGTGAACCTTGTGTTATTGTTGTCGTACCATGTATTGCAATTTTATTTGTTAACTCAGTCATTCAAAAAAAAATGTACCTCGTCCTAAAAAAAAATATTTGTCGGCAAAATTGGGCTTCTTTTTCAAATGATTCCGAAGCCTAGTTAGCGAAAAAATCGCGTTATATATGTTCATGAATTTTGAGCTCATTGGTCAGTTTCGGATAAGACCTTAGTTCTGACGAAAAATTCACCAAGTTGAAGTATGCGAAAGGCCGAGTTCTACTGATGCTTGGCCTGAAATTTACTACCTCGGGTTCTGCTGCACACTTTCATGGACCGCGGCTACGTTCTCGGTCAATCTTGCGTTCTTTTAACATGCGAATTTGGTCTCAAATTTGATCTCAAAACGTTGAAGAGTCTACAAATGGGCGCAACGTGCCGAAATTTTGCACTAACGGACAGTCTTTCCTTTCTTCTTCCTCTTCCTTATCTGACGTTATATCATCACATCTGAGACTCTCCCACTTTTACTAGTTTGACCTTCTTCAGGCCTTACCTCCCAGTTATGAATTGTTCCATGTCAGGGCTCATTGTTCGTTGTTCGATGCAGGAATTTGTGCCTGTCTTTATTTCGCGATAATCTTACAACGCAACAAACTAATGTCTTTTGAACTGGACACCTCTTAAGAAAATTGCGAGGAAACTCTGTCGATTAAAGGAGAAGTTTCAACACCAGCAGATATCATTGAGTTTCATTTCATTTCATTTCATTGAGTATCATTAGGCTGCTAACAAATCGGCTTTTTTCCTGAAAGCTGATATTAAAAGTTATTACAACTAGGCTACGATAAATTTAATAATATTTATTAAATTCATGTATATAATTCTTTACAAGAATCCGTTAACATTTCTCGACGGCAAAGTTATCGTAATCTCATAGAAATGAATAAATAATAAGCTATTAATAAATGTTAGGCAATTATTTCTTTGCCATGAAATAAAACTTTGTGCACACTCACTTGGTTGGTTTCTTAGATAAAGTTCCATTGTTTCTGTTGCAAATCTCTCGAAAGCATTCAATTCAATTGGGAAACCTGACCCAATAGCTTCTAAGATGATATGAAACTTTTTAATCATTTCAATGTCAATTCCCGTAATATCAGCAGTTTTGACTCCATCTCTGAAGAATCGTCTAGCCGTGTTTCCATTATTCGTATGGCCTGATTGTTGAGTTGGCATATCAATCAATAAACCAGTTTCATTTCTGAATCTTTCTTGGATTATTTTTTTTTCTAGCTTTGATCTTTTCTTTAGCATCTTGGTCTCTTACCTGCCAAACTTTTACGTCCAGTCTATATGCAATGTGAAGTACACATTCCATAAATCGGATCCAAGAGTGAAGGGGACTCAATACAAAAGACATTGCTAGTTGGTCCAAAGACTTCCTCGAAAGATTGGCTAAATTGTTCATTTTCGAAGGTTTTGCAGCGCAAATATAACAGGTTTGTGATGAAGATGCTGCGGATGACAAAGCGATACATATTTTTCCGTCGATCATGGAAAGTAAGAAAACTGGTTTGATCAAGATGTGAAAGCTTTCTTGGTTTATCTCAACAGGCAATATGGCGTTAATTTGGTGCTGAATTGAATCAACTTCACGCTTGATCAATTCGGTTGATTCTTTTGTAAAACTTAATTTAATAGGCCTTGTAAACCACATTCCGCAGAAGATTCGCTTATATGTAGCTCTGCTATCAGGATGGCACTTTGTTTTAGCCTCTTTAATTTTGTGGTAAGAGGGTAGTAAATTGGGAACAATTTTATTTATTTTCTGACGTATTATTTCATATTGATGAGTAGATAACTGTGAGTCTGTTATCATTGCTAACGCTTCATCTGCAGACATTGAAATACAGCCAGAAGTATTAATTTCCAGTGTTTTTCTTACAATTGAACCTTATTAACGATACGAAATGACAACAAAATAATTTGACTTACATTTAAAAAATAAACAAAGCTCTGTTTGGAGAACACATTGACAATTGCTTAACTGCGATAGCAATATTTCTTTGTCCTGCTCTCGTAAGTTGTAGTTCATTCGCAGTTGAAATTTCTTGAGCGCTAAAAGACTCTAAAAGGTTTTGTACTTTTCTCTTCTTGCTTTTTTCGCAGCATTCATCAAAGCTTTTTCTTGGTCTTCCTGCTTTTCTTACACGAGATGAAAAAGGAATTTCCTCTAAAACTGTTTGTGGGAGTTTTAGGGTCTCATTCAACCATGAACTATTTAGTGTTTTCAAAACGGTCTCGATGGCGACCACTTTTGGCCATCTTTTCGTCAAACCTCAAGCATACATTTTTTAAGGTTGCTTTTATTGACTTAATTGAGTTGCCAGAAAACGTAGTATTGCTAAAGAAGCTCATAAAAAAAGAAAATACAGCTTCCAAGCGGTTAATTTTTATCTTAGAAATCCAAACATCAAAAATTTCTTTCTTCGTAATTTCGGTATCCATCCTAAAAAAATTGTGTTTCCTCCCCCGTTAGTTTAATTAAAATTACCCAATATCCAAAATTGACTTACCTTACTATTTATTAGAATTATATTTATTAATTAAAATTAAAACTTTGAATTAAAATCACGCGAACCACTTGCAAAACAAATCTGAAACACTTGCTCTCAACCTAACCTTCTTACCAATAATTGAACAAAACTTGAACTTTGAGGTCATTTTACTTGCGATTATAGGGACTATAAGGCAAGTTATGCATTCGTAAAAAAAAAAAAAAAATTCTAACAATCAAACATGATATTACGATGATAGAGAAGTCAAAAAAAGTGGGTCCGGAAATTCCGTCCGTCTGTCTGCCTGTCTGTCTGTCTGTCTGTCTGTCTGTCTGTCTGTCCGTATCGATATCTACAGCCTAAACGGTTGGGCCGATTTGATTCAAACTTGGTATATAGTATTTTTGGAGTGCTCTACCCGAATTGGCATTCTAGCTCCAAAACTAACGGTACCTGCCATATAACTTTTATTAAAAAACTTATTTTTCTCGAAAACGGCTCCTACGATTTTGATTAAACTTTCAGAATGATGTTTTCTGTGGAAAATCTATCTTTTAATTTTAATGGATTTTTCAGAAAAAGTTTTATAACGGTACCTCCCATATGACCGGTTTTTTAAAATCAGACTTTCTCGTTAACTAATTGACGGATTTTGATGAAATTTTCAAAATTTGTAGTGTTTTATGATTTAAATAATATTGCTTATCAAAATTTTCAAAAACATTTTTTTTTAAATTTTAATAATTTTTTTAAAAAAATATTTTGTTTTTTGAATATTTTGAAAACGGATCTATAGATTTTTTTTTAAATTTTTCTCCTAGTATAAACTATAGATTTCTTAAAATTGACATACTAAAAAAAATTTTAAAATATGTTTTCGAAAAGTTTTTCAAAAAAAAACATTTTTTTGAAAAAACTGGTCGAACGATTTTGAAATGAAAAATTCATAAAATAGAAAACAGCAAAAGAAATAAGATGGCTTACAACATTTTTTCCAAAAAACGTTATGAGTAGTGTTTTTTTTGAATTCATTAATTTTTTTCCCCAACATTTTATTTCATATTGCTCGGCTAAGCCCTAGCCAAGCCATTAGTCAAATAAAAGAAAGTGACAACCTACATTACATACATACTTACGTATTTTAAAGTATTTTTCATCATCATAAAAGCACAGAATAAATAAGGAAGCCTTTGATAAACACACAAAAACAACTAACAAATAAAAAAACTATTCGATTACTACTGAATGCAAAAATTTCAATCGAGAAAACAAAAGTTTACACCTTCCTATAGATAAACAAAACCACTGTGTTAACTTTTAATATTGTCACTATACCTACTCGCTTAACAGTAGTTGGAACGCGTATCTTAATTTTAGTACCTACCTTCCTTCCAGCCTTATTATAGATACCTAAATCCTTTATAAATTCCATTGGTCCCATATTGGGACGTATAAAGGTCCCTTTACCTAGCATTATTGCCATACTGCTGATTCCGACGAATCTTTATGCCAGTTGTTCAAATTTTTCCATACCAAAATGAAAATTTAACTGAAAAAAGTCCTTTGTATCTTTCTATTAGCAAATTATATTATAAACAGTAAGCAGCAAGTGGAAAGATAATACTACACTAAAAAACTGCAAAAGCTAACAATCCTATATATTTATGTGTTTATCCCTTTGTCGTGACGCATGTTCGTTCGAGCTTCACCCCAAAACGATTCTAAGGAAGTTGCACGTCATACAAAAAATATTAAAATAAAATCTTTGTCAAAAAGACGCCTGCACTTAAAAAGGATTAGCACATAAGAGCAAGTACGTGCGACCCAGTCGTGCCTTTTATTTTTTATTGCACATGCTTCCAACATACAAAATTTGTTCACATTCATTATGGTGGAGGTGTTAGCTGCAAGAAAAACCGGTTTTTGTTTACATTTGTGCAAGTCGATTTTGCAATTAAATCCTGCTAAATATGGAAATTGTCACACTGTAAGCGGTGGGATCTTAGGTTAAGAGGTCCTGATGGTCCAGTTGGTTTCTCATATTGGAGGAGAGCCGTCTTTTTAGAATTTTCCTTCAACAGGGTTGTATTTGTACAAACTATCTAAATATTCTTTCGCACACAATGGTCAAAAGCGCCTAGAGGCGGTAAAACACAAAGAGTGTATTTATTGTGATTGAAGGTAAGAAACGAGTAGAGTATTGGTGATTTGACCTGAAATTTAAGGTAATCGGGTTAGGTCGTCAACGAGCTGAGTAAAATTTTATAACAAGGCAAAAATCTTAATAAATTTTTCCTTCGGAATGGTTTGGCCAGAATGAGACATCCAACTAGAATTGAGTAAACTGATTTTATATTTCATATCAGAACGGAGATCAAGTTTTGTAATATTATATTTTTAAGGATTCACAATAAACACTATGCTATTCTTAGGAAAGCAATATTTTAAAATTGCTTAAAACTCAAGAATGGTTTCTCGAATTTCTTCGTCTCAGTCATTCTAAACATCTCTTTGGTTGGTTTTGTTGCAGTGGTGCCTTTGCTTGTTTAAAGGGGGCAACATTTTCTCGTTTTAATATGTAGAACAAAAATAAAGTTTCTCTCTATGTAACACTCTGCA
Organism: Platycheirus rosarum; assembly: GCA_963971375.1. NCBI lineage: Eukaryota > Metazoa > Arthropoda > Insecta > Diptera > Syrphidae > Platycheirus > Platycheirus rosarum. Next base: position 7,588,175 of record OZ020510.1, on the reverse strand, counting down.
TTACATATTGGATCCAACATATTGACAGATAATAATTATTTTGACTAAAAATTATATTCCCTAACCCTTTCTACATAAACAAGGTTAACTGAATGGTAATTTGTCGACTATGGATTTTACTTCCCAGTTATTTTTTTTTCACAAAATCTACACTTCTCACGATTAATAATCTATATCGATGGCGTAAATACATATCAAAATAAACTTTGAAAAAAAAGCTTAAGTTCATCACAGATTATATGCATTTTTTTGCTTATCAAAAACCAATATAATCAATTTTTTTCCTGAAAAAAAAGTTTATATTAATTCAGGTAATTCCTGCCACATAAAAATTGACTGCAAATGTTAATCTCTGATATCAAATCCTATCCAATTACTATCGAATAAAACCAATTGGCAGGAATTAGTCTTCCTAGAAATAATTTATTATATAGGAATAGCCAGATCGGATATACAATATACTTAGGTATATAAAAAAAAAAAAAAAATGTTTTCTGACACAAAACAGAGTTCAACAGAGGAGTTGCCCAGTCCATAGCATCTGCCATTCAGCTTCTACTCACTAAGCTTTCCCCCAACTTTTATTGTCTAACAATTGATTTGTGGGGATTGGTTATTGGGGAAGGCCTTTATGGCCAAAACAATATTGTCAGTTGTAACTGCTGTGGGGTCTTCAAAACACTGCACTGTCTTAGCAATTTGGAAAGGGATTTCGTGTGGCTTTAACTTTTCTCCCTGTTGTTTGTCGGGAATTGAATTTCATTACATGATTTGGAAATGTAAGTTGTTTTTCATTATTTTCCTTCTCACAAACATCTGGGTGAGATTTTTTTTAATTGTAGATACAAAAAAAAAAAAATTAAATAAATGCAACGAACTCATTGCTTACTTTCATCTAATGGATTTTGTATAACTTGAACATAGCAGCAAAGTTTTTGTTAATGCCGAGTCAAGGTAGCTTTGGAGCATTTTACATATGAAGGTATTTCGCATAAAAAACACTTACTGCTGTTTCTTTATTTCTTTCAAGGATAGTTTAAACATAGTTTTACTTCAAAGGCGAAACTAAGAACCATACTCTGTTCAAAGAAGAATGTCAATATATGAAGGCTGTACTTATGACGTTTGGATCTCAGTTTAGTTCCAGAGTTTTAGTAAGTCTACCTCATAACCACCACGATGCCGTACAATGTATTAAAAATCGTTTTAGGTTAAGTTGAAACAATACCATCGTAAACATATCTTCATTCCACTTTTCCATGGAATACATTTTTTCGGTATTCGTACAGTAGCAGGAGTTCTTAAAGAAATTGATGTGCACAATCCAACTGGCCCCGATGGTGTACTCCCCATTCTTCAAATAGGTGATCTCCTACACTGGTTAAGCCACTGTGTAAGATTTTTCATTACTCATACTCTTCAGAAGCCTTTCCTAGAAAATGGAAAACAGCATTTGCCCAACCTATCCCTAAGAAAGTTGATCCCTCCTCTACTCCTAATATCGACCCAAAGCACTTAATTCCTTTATTCTAAGGTCATGGAGACCATGATTAACCATCAGCTTTAGAAAGAATTCGAAGACCGATCGAAGATCTTCATGACAGGTAGCATGGCCTTCGCAGAAATCGTTTCAATGGTGATCTTATATGTTAGCCAACAATGGAACAAATCTTTACATCACTTTGACAAAAGTAAGATTATTGCGTTTGAAATTTTCAAGGCATTTAACAGAATTTGGCATCAAGCTCCCTTATCAAAAATTCGTGCTTTTCGGCTATCTTGTGGATCGTTTAATATAAGTTGTCGTATAAGATTTAAAGTTTGATTTCTACCAGATAAATGTTGGTGTGCCCCAGGGTTCCTTTTATTCTCCGATACTCTTCCTCTTTTTTTCTATCTGTTACTCATAATCCGCTGACGATGTTACCCTCAGCTTTTCATATTCGTTTGGTTAAGCTCATCAAACTCCGATTTACACAGCATTGTCAAATGGGGTAATAAAAATCGTGTGCAGTTTAATTGAAAACTTTGAAAACTCAATGCTATTTTCTGTTGCTTTCAGGATTCTGTATTTAGGTCAACTACGATCTCCTTTGGAACGACCTTATACCTGAGATAACCTAAAATTCAGCATTTATTTTTGTGGCTTAATTTTAAAAGATTTTCTACACTTTTAATAGCATGTTGGACTGGGCGACAACGCTGATTATTGAGAGCTTTTTTCAAAGCTCTTCAGCAGAAACTCACGGAAAAGAATGGAATGAGGTCGGTTCCGTTCGAATCAAAAATGGTAATTCTGAATGGACGCATATATTTAATGAAGTTTGAGAAGCAACAGCCAATTAGTGGGTAATGCGTACTCAGAATACAGTAGGATCTATTTGGCGCCTACCTGCAGAATTTTTTTCAGTTTCAAATCATCCCAAATCCCATTTTCTAATGCGCAACCTCCAAGGAGGCTCTTTATATTACTCCATTCATAAACACTGCCTCCTTTCATAACCATTACCCTTAATGAGGAATCTATTTTGCCGATTTTGAACACGAGTTATCTTTTTTTGGGAACCACTGTAAACTTTTCTTTGTTATCCAAAATAAAAAAAAAAACTTAACCAACTATCGAAATTGTCTACGTAATTTAAAATAAAAGGTTTTTGTTTAAGATACAAGCTTTAAGCTTTCAAAAGCAATTGCGCTACAATGGGCAACATTTCTTAATGTTTTAAGCTTTTAAGTCAGCTGAAAGCTATTGACAAACAGAATAAAATTTAATGCTTTTAAAGAAACTTTATTGAACTTCCTATCATGAGAGCTTATATTTTTTGAGCTTAATAAACTATTTTTAAAACAAGCTTTTTTTATAGGCAAGTTACTAATTAATTATTATTAAACTATAAATAATAACCTTAAAAGGACATATTTAGTTTATTCAAAAGAGTAAACATGCAACCAACAGAGAACTTAGGAGAAAACCATGGATAGAATGTATATCTGAAAGGAAACAAATGTCGAATTTACAAGATAATTTAAGCTTGCATTGGTTTGCAAGAGCTTTTAATACGAACGAATGCGGAGTTCTTACCCACATAAATGTGAGCTTTTTAATTTGAAAATTAAAAAGGCTAAAACCTGAACTATATTGAAACACAAAGTACAAAAAGGACACAAAGCACAAAAAAGTGAAAACATCGAAAACACATAATATACTTTGGTGTAAAAGAGCTTTTCCATGCGAATATTATTATAATGAATGACTTTATGGTGATATGATTAAAGCTCAGTGTTGTTGCAATGTTTTTGATTGTTTTTTTTTTTAATTTTGTTCACTTTGAAAGCTTAAACATATTCAAGCTTTTGTTCACGCCGACTTTCAAAATAAAAGCTTTTGACAACAAAGTATATGTATTTTCTATGTTTTCACTTTGTTGTGCTTTGTGCACTTTTTGCTCTTTGGGCTTTGGGTTTGAATGTACTTCAGGCTTAATTTTCCTAAAATTCCTCTTCTATACGCTGACCTCCCTAAAGAGGGCAGTGACATCTTGTGGAATTTTTATATTGCAAGAGAAGCAATTTACTAAATATTGTCCTGGGTGCTTGATTTAAAAATTACGCTTTCCCTTTGGGAAAATCTATTCTATTGAATGGATTATGCTATAAAAAGGGGAACATCCTACGCCCTAATGGCAAAAGCTTTTTAGCTTTTTATTGAACTTATTCAGCAACAACTTAATAGAAATGGGGTTTGACGTTGTAAAGTGAAGATGGGCCACTCCAGAATGTTTTTTGTTTTTAATCTGAAGATTCACATGTTTTGTTTTTGATTTTTACTTGTTTGATAAATCTTAAAATCCTTAAAAAAAATTCCTCAAACATGACCAAGAAATTTTGATATGCTCGACATTTATAGAATATGCATCTGTATAAGAAGCTTCAGTCTGAATAGGCAAACGAAATATCCTCTAGGATTGCATACCTAGAATGTTTCCAATATATATTTTTTTTTAGTTTCTTGAAAACGTCTCTATCGATTTTGATCAAATGTTAAATGTAGTTAATTAGATCGAATAATTTTTTTTACACAAAGGTTTTCTCTGTCTACAACTGATATCTTTTTTGATTTTCATTGGTGCCCTTTAGGTCATAGAAAAAGCAAATCTGAATGTCACAGACATTTCCCAATTTGTTGACCAATATCTACAAAATATTCTACAATATTTTAAACTTTTTTTAAACTAAGCATTATTATGTTATTACCAAACAGAATATGTATACGTGTGACCGTGTGAATGCATAATCTTAACACGACTAATTCCAAGCCTGGAGCAAGAAATCCTTGTTATTCCTGAAATCGCTTCATGCACCGTTATTGAACGCATACAATGAAGCGATGTGTGAAAGTACTGCCAGGCAATTAACATACCTCATGTAACCCAGATACCTGGTGATGTCCTTTAAAGCGCACCCCATCCTAGTCCTCATCTCTCCAGCGGTTATTGGTTTTTAGTGAAGACGCATTCATCAGATCGTGACTTTGGGTAAATGATGGGTGTGCATCTTTTTTGTCAAACATAAAACGGGGGAGCTACAAAGGACCTTTGCTTCCAAGTTTCTAAGTCCTTTCGCACTGCCTTTGGCATTTCTCTTGGGGAGCTCATTATTTTCAAAGCTTATTCGAAATAATTTTTTTCTTTCGAGACATAGAGTATAGGCGTCATTGTGGCAGCTGCGTGGAGGCACGACGGCGGCAACGGTGTGACGGCGACAGATTGGTTGCGAATTTCTAGGTAAATAACTAGAAAAGTAAGTTAATTTCAAGCTGATGAGCTGACGGGAAACTTAAAATTGAACAAAGTTCTTGTGTTCGTCGGTTGAGGGCGTTATACGGTGTTGTATACACATAATAAGGGCGTTTGAAAAAGTTCAGCGTCAGGATTGATGGTTTGCGTTTCCGAAATATGCATAGTTGTGAGTTTAAAAACAAAAGTTACTTAAGAATTCTTTAGTATTAGATTCAATTATTTGGTTAATATGTCTTCTTGGATGCGTGTATGCAGATTTGTATAGTGGGTGGGGGAGGGGGGGGGGAGGTTGAAAATGCTTATGGAAGCAATGAAAAGTTTGAATAACATAGAGGTTATCCTCGATTAAACTTTACATGCTACAGATACTCGAGGAGGAACAAAGTTTTCCTAAGACAGATGGTTGCTCCGGGCGTCAACTTTTCAAATTATAAGAATATCATGTGAATTTTAGGAGTTTTGTAATTTTGCTGATGTGTGCATTAAGTTTGTATCGAGGATGAAAAGAGGATGTTTTTTTTTTAAGTGTAATGTAATATGATATGACAAAAGGAAGCGAAGCTTAAGGCAGTGCAATGCCTGACAACAAATATATTTTTCGAAAATAACAAACAATGGCAAATATTAGAAAAAAAATTTGACTTGTAGGCGCAGGAATATATATTTAATTTAACATTTGCCCCACATTTCAAATAAACGGCGGTGCCAGATGAAATGTTAAATCAAACTTGTCCAAACAATTGAAGAACATAGGAATCAATGGAGTGTCTTTGCATTTAGTTTCTGAAAAGTATAATTACATTGTTTATTTTTTATAGCATATTTCTATCGATTGGTTAAGAATTAATTTGCTAGACACAGAGAGTAAAAGTTAAAGAATATATCAAAGCCCATTAGATGTACTTCAGGTGTTCCTCAGGGCAGTCATCTTGGTCCATTGCTGTTTATTACATTTATTGATATTTTAGTCAATGTTTTATATTATGCTGATGAATTCAAATTATTTTTGAAAGCAACAAGCAATTACAGTTAATGCTGATAATAAATGTTCTGCTACTACTGCTGATTTCCTTTCTACCGTTCTAATTTATATAGGGTGTCGGCCGGGAAAGTATACTACTTTGTTTTTTACTTGCATTCGTGCAGATTAAAAATTTTGAGATAACAATCAAACATGACATTACGATGATAGAGAAACATATTTGAGTTACTTGCAAAATTCGGTCCGTCAAAAGTCTCAAAAATCGAATAAATGCTTTGATGTTCACTTTAATTTTTTTAATTTTATTTTAGAATGTGTCGTGCAGTTTATTTTTTATAATTTATGATTAAATGAAAGAATAAATCTTATATTGATAAATGTTTTATTTAAGGTTGGCAATAATGTATGGAATAAAATATCAGGTAAATGTCCGCCTCTGTTAGTCTCACAAATGCGAGCCCTTTTGAGCACATTTTTCATTTCATTCTCACACATTTCACGCGGTATTTCATTAATTTCAATACGAATATCTTGTTTGAGTTGCTCAAGCGTTTCTGGTTTGTTTGAATAAAACTTGCTTTTCAGATATCCCCACAAAAAGAAGTCTGGCGTCAAATCAGGTGACCGTGGAGGCCATTCAACATAACTTGTTGTAGAAAGAGGTCTCGCAGTAATCCTGGCTGTATGCCATGTGTCACCGTCTTGTTGATACCACATGTTAATCAAGCCCAAAGCATGCAGTTGTGGCGTTAAAAAGTTTTCAGTCATATCACGATATCGCTCCCCATTCACAGTTACCGATACGCCATTTTCATTTTCAAAGAAGTAAGGTCCAATGATTCCTCCTGACCAAATTGCACACCAGACTGTAACTTTTAATGGATGCAAAGGTGACTGATGAATAATTTGAGGGTTTTCCATTGCCCAGAACCGACTATTCTGTTTATTCACATATCCATTCAAATGAAAATGTGCCTCGTCACTCATATGATTTTTTCATGAAAATCGGGGTTGTCATGGGCTAGCTGTAACATCCTATGGTCTTGTGGAAGAAACTCTGGTGTCAACTGAATCTTAAATGGAAACAAATGCAAATCTTTGTGCAAAATTGTGGCCAAAGTTGTTCTTTGAAGACCAAGCTCCTGAGCACGGCGTCGAATTGAGGTTGATGGATTGTTCTGAACACTTCCTTGAGCAGCAGTAATTTTTTTCAGCCGATCTTGCAGTATGTTGTGGTTGTGTAGTTGTTTGGGCCTCCAGACCCTCTTTCTTCGAAATCATTAACTTCATGATAAATAGTGCGTTTTGTTGGCATGTTGTTTCTCCAAAAATTTCACGTAACTTTTTAATCGTCACAGTAATCGATGATTGATTTTGATGAAATGTTTTAACGATTAAAACACGTTGGTTTATCGAATATTTTTCCATAATAAGTTTGCCATGTGTCTACTTCACGACTGCCAAATGTGAACTGTCAGGACTAACGTTTACCAAAATGGCTGCAAAACAAAGTAGTATACCTTCCTGGCGGACACCCTGAATGTATGCCTTAATGAGACCAATGTGAAGAAAGCATCTTCTTTTTAAGACTGCCTCGAAGGCAGGCATTTCTCAGAATTATGTTTTGATTAGGATTTGTATGCAAATTCATTTTTCTTTTGCAATTTAGTTAACAACATTGTTAAATTAAATAACAGTTTCTCAAATCTATTGCTAATCAGTAAAAATTTACGCTGGCTTTATAAGACTTTATGGACTAAGCAATCAATAAATTTAGATGCAATGAAAAATAAATGGTACCTGGTAGGGCAAGCCTAGAGTTCTATTTAGTTAACACCTGCTCGCTAGAGGCACTCTCTCTCCCTTGACGCATTCAATGAATTTTCCAACTTGTGCCCTAAGAAGTCCAATTTTTCCAATCCTTCGATCCTGTTATGCTTTTAGACGCTCGCAACCTAATCAGTCAAACGATCCAATTATCCAAAGAAATTTCTGACTTTTTTTGAATTTTTCGCTTCATCTCAGGGAACATCTTTCTTAATAAACCTCACTGAATGGTACCCCGTCTGGAAAGATGTCAAGTCCTTCTAAACTCTAAAGGCAAATCTATCAGTTTCTGACCAAAATGATTCGGAAAATGACAAAAAGGACTTTCCTAAATTGTTTGCTCATTTGTGATCCCCCAACAGCAAAAAAAAATAACATCAAAACAAAAGATAAATAACCTTTCCTTGGAATTGCACCCCAAGAAGGGTAACTCAGTATTTACTTATATTGCTGCAATTCCTGTAAATTTGCCCCTCCCCCTCTTGCTATTAAAATGACAGATCTTCCCTTATATTTTTAGTTTCCTTCTAACACCTCAAGAAATGGCGTGACGCAGATGCACTTCATTTTCAAAAGCGTTCAATTTCGAATGCAACAACCGTTCTTGCCTCCCCCAACACGGAGATTATTAATATCCTTTGGAATAGTTCCTCGAGGATACTTCACAGATGCAAAAAAAAAAACCTTTAACAAAGCGGGTTCTTCTAACATTTTTCATCACCATCCCTCAACCCCAACCCCCTCCAGGCTGATGTCAAGAATTCTAATTATTTCAACGAGTTTACTAACAAAGTATCAATATTGAGAAAGAGAGAGGAAAAAAAATTGGTTTCAAAAAGACGCGAAGAAGAAATTTCCTTTTAAATTGGAATAACGAAAAGCTAAGGAGATGTCGCTATCGTCGTCGTCTTCGGTGCATTTGAAGATGCCGCCGCCGCCACCGGATGGCGGAAAAACTTACCGCCAATGATCCATTGCCACAGTGTCGTCGTCTTTTATATATTTACATTACCTCTATTGAATGAATGACTTTTCTCCTAATGCGCTTCATCGCTTTCGAATGGCTTTTGGATTCCTTGCTTCTATTACCTGTGGGTCTATGGCTGATTTCTAGAGGCAAGAGAATCATCTGCGTTGCAGAATCAAGGAAATAGCTTATTCAGGAAAGCACACAAATAATCTCAGGTATTCGATGATAAAGCCTAAGAGAAATTCAATTTATTTAAATTTGTATAGAGTGATAGAAAAAAGTTCTTAATAATGAAAATATTTTTTTATTTTTTTTTTAATGGAATATCTTATGCACAAACCTTTTGCTTTTTATTGCGATTTTGATTGTTGCACTAAGATATTGTTGGGTTAGAATTTCAATTGAAATTGTGCATCACAATGTAGCTAATTATTCACTTTGTATCAAAAATATTATAAGTAATATTAATTAAGTACATATATATTTGTTTTTGTTTTTTGTTCAAACCACCCACCATTAAGAATATTAATTAACGCATATGTGAAATTTCGAAGTTTTTGCTTTTGTCTCCGTAGGAATTTTATACCAAAATCAAGATCCAGAACTTTATTGATGGACGCCATTCGGCTGTAAGAACTAAAGCTTGGAAATATGTAATGCTCCATGAAGGAAACACTACTTCTAACCATAGACAAACAAACAAAGAACTGCAACCCATACCGACCATGCCCTGCAAACCCTGAAATTTAATTTTGTGTAGGTATGTGAATACGGATGAGATTCGTGTGAGAAGCAGCCAATCAGCCAAATGCAAACGTATTAGTAGTCCCATGAGAAATGTATAGGGACCGGTACGCATTTGTCGTTAAACGGCCATTTTTCAGTTTGTAGGCGAAGAGAGAATTATCCTCTCAGTTGTCGTTCTTGTTCGTTTTTCTATGCTACGATGCTACTAACGATGATAAACCACTTTATGTCTGTTCCTAATCTGCGAATTCGTACGAATTTTCACGAATTTCTGTTAATTCCTGTTCCCGTACACCAAAAATTCGTAGAAATTCGCAGAAGAAAGAGCTCGTGAGAGAGAAAATAATTTCCCCACCCTGCGAATTTCTGCTCAAGAAATTTTTGAAGGCAGAAAAAAGTAGCAGCCAAACGTCAGTTTGACAATTGAAAAAAGACAATAAATAAATCAAATTTACTACACGTTTGATAAAGATTGCAGTTATTTTTAAAAAGTTCATAAAAAAAACATAAAAAACCGGTGGTTCTGTAAACTTTTCCATTAATATTGTTGACAAAGTCCAGCAGGGTTCAGGCAATTGTTACAGAGCAGTGTGAGTTGAAGCCAATTCTTTGCAAGGAGTAGAGAAGAATTGTTTCTTTAAGCGTGGAAGCACCTACAAAATTACTAATTGTTTTGTTGGTGGAGCTGATGCAACAAATAGGCAAAACATTTCCCTTGAAATAATAAACAAAACATTTTAAAAATCGTTTCGCAATAATTAGTATCCACCAATCTTTTGACATTTAAGTAGTGATGCTCGAACTTTCGACAGTTTATCGATAGTATAGATAGTGAAAAATATCGGCTACATCGATAGTTTTAAAAACAATCGATAGTTTAAATAATTCAAACTTACCTTCACATTTCGAGCTTGAGCTTATTCAAGAGATGAAAACCTGTTGGAAAAGCTCATACTCTATGCTTAAACGATTATCAGATTTTCGATGAGAGCTTGAGCTGGGTGAGCTATGAGAGAGTTTCAAAAAGGTCTTGCTGCACAGACATCCAAAAACATTTTCATGCATCATGGGTTATAAACATTTATAGGCAGTTTTTTTGATGACGGTGTTTACGACCTCAGGTTGCTCCTGTCCCTGTCGAATATCGTTGTAGATTCCCATTATAATGGAATAGCTGGAACTGTTATTCTATTTTGTGGCTGGCGGACCATTGACTTTTATGCGGGTCATCCACTAGTTTGTAACTGGTTTTCAGTCTGAGCAAAGCTCCATTCCTCCCCTTAAAAATTTCTCCCGTAATACTCGTTTCACAAGGAATGCTCGTCAGTTCACCCTTGATCCCAATTTCGGACGTACCGTGAAATATAGGAATTCTTTTTTTAGTCGAACAATACAAATTTGGAATAGTTTACCCGGCGAGATTTTCCGTTGCCATTTTGATCTGCAAACATTAAAAACAAATGTTAATCGACACCTCCTATCCTTCCCCTCCCTATTTTCCTAATGCCCACGCAGTGTGCTCTACATTAAAATGGAAACAAAAAGGGTGACCCTGACTGCAAATGGAATACCAAAGGCTAACAGGATAGCCCAACTAATTACACGAGTTTATTCCAGAAGTGTTAACCTACGTTAGCTCCGTGGTGAATTTGTTAACCCAAAACCACCGGAACATATGGCATCGGGGTTTGTGGAATAATGACTTGAATTCATTTTCGAAGTCTTTGTTAAATCGTCTTCCTAAAGCCTTCATGACTATTGCATCGTTCATGCATGATTGACTCCTATGCCCGTAGGCTCCCCTTGGAACTAAGCCATACTAGACAGGTGTTTACGACGAATTATTCAGCGCGTTGTCAAAAACCATTGTTTTAATTTCAATCGCATTCTCAAGGAGTTCTACAAAGCTGGGTTAGCCATCCAATTCTGCTGACTTATTATTCTTAATTGATTCAAAGATGATTAAGAGTTCCGTTTTCTAAATGAGCAAGAAAGTTATCTCTTTTAAATCCTCTAACTAGTGTCCTTCTTATTTAATTTGCCTGTCATTCTGAACACGTTTCAGAGTGATCCTGGATAAAAATACCTTGACTTACAGTTTCTCGAGATAAAGTTTAATTCTATGGGATATTTCGCAAGGTGCAGTGCCTTTGGAAAAAAAGAGACATAAGTGGGCTCCTATATTATACCTTTTGGTATAGAAGTAGAGAGAAAGATTAGTAGTAGAAAAAGATTTTTTAATAAAACTTCGATTTGAATTGCAATCATCATTTCATAATATTTGGTGCAATTGAGTAAGAAAATATATTTTAGAATTCATATTATATCAGTAAATATTCTTGTTTCGTCCTATGTTTGGTTAAAAAGAACCTTTAGCTTAATACCTTATTAAATTCGTTAGTATTTCCATCATAAAAACAATCACTGCAACCAAACTCAGCACCCCCAACAAACAAAAAGCAAACACCAATCGGCCAAGTACAATAGGTCCTGGCTCAGGAACAACATTTCTCTGTACCGTAGAGGCTTTCTCCTTCAAAAGTTCATATTTCTTCCTTAACTTATACAAAAAGCCCGTTTCTTCCATTCTCATAATAAGTTCATTCATTTTCGGCACAAGAACCGAATGAGGCTGAAAAAATATGGTAAATTGTTCTTCGAAAAGTGTTTCGATTATCATGTCCTCAATAGCTTCTGATGTATAAAATGAATACATAAATGCAAAGGACGCAACAACTGCATTTTTTTCATCCATATCAGTCAGAACACTCAAACCCTGAGGAACCTTATCTAAATCTTTCAAATTGATTTTCTCCAATCCACTGAAATCAAGGATATTTGCTTCGTGAAATTTTTGCGAATAAATTGTATAGTTTTCAGCTAACAGTTGCTTTATGCTCATAGGTGACTTGGTCACCACAAGTCGGCGATATGCGTCGAAAATTTTACCCTGATAGGCTGCCCGAATGACCAATGTTCCGAAACTTAAAACGATGAAGGTGAAGCGCATTGAGTTTGTTGTTGGTAGGTGTTCTATAGCCATGCCCAATGTTAAAGCAAATATATCCATAACTCTAGACCGATTCAGCTGCAGTTGAAGAAAGGTAGCGAGATGGTTGCATTTGCTGGCCAAAACCACAGTCCCGGCTGCTAAAATGAAGAGCAATAGAGTACATATCCATGTTGATGGATCAAAGGAAATTAGAAGCCATGTGAATCTCTGAAAGGTTATTGGTGGGCGTTTGAGGGCAATCACCACCCACGTTCGTAAATACACTGCACTCTTGGAAAAGATAATGCCTTCTTCGGGCCATGATGGCTCATTTACATAGAATCCTATCTTCAAGTCAACACCTCCCCTTGCGAGCTGCAAAAATTGTGATAGCAATTGATTCAACATTATTCGAAATCTCCTTACTCACCAAGGAATGTTTCCTTATTCCGTTCGGGTTGAAAGGTGGTTCAAGGATAGCTTCATATGTAAAATTCATTCTTAAACCTATTTCGTTGAACATTACAACTTCCAGCTTCCTGGTTGCTTTTTTTAAGTATTTAGTCTCAAATAAAGCCAAATTTCTCGATTCTATTCGCAAAGGACATCGATGAAAGTTACTAGCTTTTGGTGGAAAGAAAGGTCTTTTCCGAAGAATTGTTTCGTTATCAAATCGGTTGATAAGAGAAGGCTTTGCTGATCGACAATTGAATTCCTGAAAAGGGACAACTGTGTAGAAAAGCACTTCTCCAGGTTTGTTTTGTACAATTATGATAACATTCACAACCATGAGTTCCAGGAATTTTGAAAACATCTTTTGCATAACATGTACAGACTCTTCGTTAGAATTATTGTGTAAGACAATTAAGAAGAAAAGTTGAGAGTCACGGTAATGAAAACTTATCCGGAGAAAAAGCCTCCTGAAAATTACAAGGAATTATGAGTTAAAATATTCTCAGAATTCAGTCGCACTTACCGAAAAGCATGGAGGGAATCTACAAACCAAAGATTGTGATCATCAACAGTCTGTCTGCCTTGATTGTTTACATCAAAGTGAATCCGAAAAATCCATTTCTCATGAAGAATAGTCTCGGCAGTATCAAGAAATATTAATTTATTTTCAGAAAAATCAGTTTCAATGTTAATGTGTAAAGTATTGGCTGTCAAGTTGAATGATAGAGCAATTGCTGTCTTCAAAGCTTCGGGTAGGTTAGCTTTAGCGGTAATGCTAAGAGTTACTAAAATTATAAGGTATACGATGAACATGCTTACATTTCTAATAAATAGAAATGCACTTCGCATTTAACAGGAATATCATATAAAGTTTATTAAAGTAATTAGGAATCGATTTAAGATGACCTTTTGCATTAATAATATGACAAGTTCCATTTTAATTAACCAGCTCATCAGGTATCATTATATTTCAATTATTATTTAATAATCATGCCACAATTAAAAGAATATTTACCAAATGAAATTATAAATTAATTACTTATTAGATAAAAAATATGTTCTAGAAACTACAACATCTATTGGATTATTTCGCTTACGAAAGTAATATGAAATTTGTAAACCGAAATAGAACAGAAACTTATAAAAAGTCTCTAATCTCTTTTTCGAAACTTTAAAAAAAATATGATTCTGACTCAAAACCATTTTTAGTAAATTTATGAAAATTCCCGTAACCAGACGTTTGTAATCAACTTATTTTTGATTTTAATTCTCAAACCACTTCATGTATCTACATGGAAAACTTTTGTTTCCATTTTCAAAGAAGTTCCATAGCAAATACAAAACACGCAACTAAATTGAAAAAAAAAACCAAAAACCAAAAAAGCAAATACAACCCGTCCAAGAATTATAGGTTCTGGTTCAGAGGAAACTTGTATAGTGTTCGACAAAATAAGTTTATCAAATTCCGCGAAATCTCTTCCTAATCTCAAAGATCTCGATATACACAAATCCGCTGGCCCGGGTGGTATACCCCCGATTCTTCTGAAGAAGTGTTCCTCCACACTGGCAAAGCCACTGCGTAAGCTTTTCCATCGCTCCTACTCTTCTAAAATCTTTCCTAGAAGATGGAAAACAGCATTTGTCCAGCCTGTCCCTAACAAAGGTGACCCATACTCCCCCTCCTCCTACCGACCCATAGCACTGACATCCCTTCTTTCTAAGGTCATGGAAACATTGATTTACCATCAGCTTAAGGAATATCTCGAAGATCGAAAGCTTCTCCATGACCGTCAGTATGGCTTCCGCAGCAACCGTTCCACTGGTGATCTGATGGCATATCTCACCGAACAGTGGAACAAATCTTTACATCGCTTTGGTGAAAGTAAGATTATTGCTCTTGATATCTCCAAGGCATTTGATAGAGTTTGGCATGAAGCTCTTTATTGAACTGCGCGCTTCTGGGATCGATTATACTCTTGTTCGTTGGATTAGAAGCTATCTTCTGGACCGTTCAATACGAGTTGTATTGGATGATTTCCATAAAATAAATGCTGGTGTGCCCCAGGGCTCTGTTCTATCTCCGACTCTTTTCCTCATTTTTATAAATGATCTTCTGTCTGTTACTTCTAATCCACTTTACTGTTTTGCTGACGACTCTACCCTCAGCTTTTCATTTTCGTTCGATAATTCACAATTGCAACGGTGCCGTATGTCAAGCTCATTAAACTCCGTTTTATACAGCATTGTCAAATGGGGTAATAGGAATCGTGTGGAGTTCAATGCTTCGAAAACTCAATGCTGTCTTCTGTCGTTAAAGCTAAACATACCCCCAATGGCATTGTCCATGAATGGACACTGAAGAAACCGAAAGGCTCTCAGTACTCGGTATGTGTTTCAACGACGACCTCCGTTGGAACGACCATATATTTGAAATCGCTAAGAATGCTGCTAAGTGCTTAGGTTTTCTGTATCGGTGTAAGAAGTATTTTTCCCCATCTGATCTGGCTACAATCTATCACCTCTGGGCAGGGGCTTCGCAAACATCGCTCCACCTGCTTGATAGAATACAAAATCGAGCGTTAAGAATGATCTTTCCTTATTTTATCGTTTCTTTTACAAAAAATGTTCACTCGAAGTAGCCAGCTGCATTCCTCCCCTTAAAAGTTTCTCCCTTAATACTCTTCTCGCAAGGAATGCTCATCAGCTCACCCTGGAACCTAATTTTGGACGTACCGTGAAATATAGGGATTCTTTTTTAAGCCGAACAACATCTCTCCCCTCCCTATCTTCGTAATTCCCGCGCAGTGTGTTCTACATTAAAAGGGAAACACATAATACCTTGTGCGCGCGTTAATTATAAAAAAGCGACCATAAACGCAAATCCTGCAACAATTGCCCTCTTTTCCTCGGAACCCAAAAGAGCATTAAAAGTCTTAGGAAAGCCATCTAGGTCAACGTAATTAACTAAATCATTCTTTTCGAATAATTTCTGTGAATAAATTGTGTAGTTTTCAGCTAAGAGTTTTTTGATGCTGGTAAGTGTTCTTTTGTGACCACAAGTCTGCGCAAAGCGTCAAAAATTTTACCTGATAGGTGGCCCGGATAACCAGTGTTCCAAAACTAAAAACCAAGAAAGCAAATCGAAGTGTTGTTTTTGTTGCTAAGTTTTCTATGCCCATGTTCACTGTCCGGGCAACCGATGAAGCTGCAGTTGAAGAAAGCTAATCAGCACCTGCATTTGATGATCATAATCATAAACGCTCACTTCAGTCAAAATAAAAAAAAGCATAAGAGTGCATATTCGTGTTAAC
The DNA here is from genome assembly GCA_963971375.1 of Platycheirus rosarum. Taxonomy (NCBI): domain Eukaryota; kingdom Metazoa; phylum Arthropoda; class Insecta; order Diptera; family Syrphidae; genus Platycheirus; species Platycheirus rosarum. The sequence goes on along the minus strand of OZ020510.1, from coordinate 7,572,094 downwards.
AAATCAAAGGATATCAAAAGCCAGTTGATTTTCAAGAAGGATATTTGTGGAGGTTGAACGGCTATAACAATCAGAGCTTGGAAATATGTTATGCTTCTGAAAAAAAAAACAATTCTTCTGCGGATCAAAGTTCCCCATTAACATAGAATCCTATTTTTAAATCGACAGTTCCGTCAGAAATCTATAATAAAAAAAATTATTGCCAATTCTGATTCATTACTGCATTAAGATCTTCACTTACCAACAAATGGTCTATTGATTGGGAAGATTTCGGTTTTCAGGAACAACGCCAAATGTTAAATTTATTCTATTAGCTACTTCTTTGAACATATTAACTTCTAGCTTACCGGTTGTTTTTATAATTCTATCCTTTTTAAGGAAATCTGGATTTCTTGATTCAATTCAAAGAGCACATCTGTTAAGTTTATCAGTAGGGAAGAAAGATCGTTTGTGAAGAATTGTTTGGTTTTCAAATCAATGGATGATAAAAGGCTTTACTGACCTACAACTGAATTATAGAAAAGGAAAAAGTTCTAGAATTGCACTTTTTCAGGTTCTTCTTCTGTGATGACATTAACGCTGAGAACCATAAGCCGCAGAAATTTGGAAAACATTGCTTCCAAAATCTGAAAAACATTTTCAGCATTAGCACTTTTCAGTACAATGAATCCGTGCGATAGTCACTTGTTCGAGTTAGCAATCTTCTGTCAAAGTGATGGAGTTATTAAAAAAATTGTTAATTGTTTGATAAACAAGTCAAACTTACCGAAATGCATCAAGAGAATCTCTGAACCAATATTGTGTTGACTTAGATTGATTGTGAACATCAAAGTAAAACCGGAAGTTCCAATTTTGTTGAAGAACACTGTTGACAATATCAAGAAATACCATTTTATTAGCAGAAAAAATAGTAACAATGTTAATATATAAAGTAAGAGCAGTCTTGTTAAATTATTAGACAATAGTTACCGTAAGAGCTTTTGGTAAGACAGTATTAGCGGATGAGCCAATAGTTACTTATATATAATAAAATTTAATAAACACATTCTCATTGGAAGAAGCTCTTTAACCAAATGGAAGGGGACAACATACAATGAATTTGAGAAGCTTCTACAACCTTTTATTAATGACACACTCAAATGCACTTTCATTAAAAATTGATCCACAATATATCTAGTTGAGATGTATAGTACAACATTGTTTCAATATATACTCAATGGTAATTATGTTAAACTTGATTGATGATTGATTCCCCTTGCCTGCTCAGTAAGGCATGATATTATCAGCGGAAATATTTGGCTATTTGGAGCTTCAAAGCAATTAAGTTATTTCCATGTCAATGATGAGGAAGTTCTGTTTCGCTATTTTTAAAAGGTCTTGGGTAAAGACTGCTCGTGATACTAATTCTTTTCCATATTAACGTTTTTGTTTGGCAAAGGTTGGAGCCAATAAGAGTGAAGAAGTAGTTAAGATTAGAGAAATCCTTCTTTAGGAATATATGAACGGTTTTATCATACTGAACATTATTTTCGCCAAACTAAATGTAAGTCTTTAGTAAGCGGCTGAAATGATAACATGAACTACAAGTTCTTGCCACTGCAACTTCAAAGTGGTATTGGGAATTGTGAAAACAATTGGTGAGGACCATTTCTTCAATTCGAATATTGTAATTCTGCAAGGGTGGAGAAACCATTGTGGAGTTTCCCGGATTTCACCTTCTAAAAGCTGCTCCTTACCATAAGGTAGAAGTCAACATAACTGTCAAAGAAATTAATGAGAAGTCAAACAAAAATAATGCGGGCTTATCAAAGTCTGATAGAATAAGAAATTCGAAGATCCAAGGATGTCTTCGATTCAAATAGTCTATCAAAATAAGATATTGAAAATGCAATCCACTAAGCCGTTTATTTAAGAAAAAACTTTGAGATCCCTTTTATCTTACAACTTTCTGAGACAATAACGAACAAGTGAAATTTAAATCTGCTCTGCACAACTCATGGTTTAGTGTGGTACTGGCTTGTCACTTACCAAAATTTGCCAGTTGATCTTCATCTTCTTGAGCCATCGGCCACCGCACCAGACAAAAATCATGCAAGAGGTTGGCACACAGGATTATGCTACATCAAGGTTTCTCGTTATTTCACAACTTTTCTTTGCTATTATCTTCCCTCTTTTAATCTTTGCTGTTTATTTTCTACGTTCTTGTACATTTTTACTTGCGATTTAGGTACTAAAATGCAAGTTATGGATTCGTGCAAAAAAAAATCTAATAATCAAAAATGACATTACGATAATAGAGAAGTTGAAAAAAGTGGGTCCGTCTGTCTATCTGTCTGTCTGTTCGCTCCTCTACAGCCTACACGGATAGGCCGATTTGCTTCAAACTTGATATTTAGTATTTATTAGGTAGTAGAAGGGGGGTGTTTTTCATTTTTGCTCTAGATCGAAAAATAACGGTACCTGCCAAACAATTTTTAACAAGAAGTTTAATTTTCTCAAAAACGGTTCTAAAGATTTTGATAAAACTTTCAGGGTTCTAATTTTTTACAACAATACATATTTCAGTTCGAACGATTTTTTTGAAATTTGTTCTATAACGGTACCTCTCATATAACTGTTTTTTTTCAAATGCGGTTTTATCGTAAACTATTATCTTGATTTCAATAAAATTTTGCACGCATAAATTTATTTATAATAATATTGTATTTCAAAATTTTCAAAAAAATTTTTTTGTTGATTTTTTTTAAATTTTCTAAAAAAAAAATTTGTTTTCGAAATATTTTGAAAATGGATTGAATTTTTTTAAATAATTTTCCCAGATGAAAACTACAGATTTCCTTATAATGACACACTAGAAAAAAATTTAAAACATTTTTTCGAAAAGTTTTTCAAACAAAACGACTTTTTAAAAAAACTGGTCGAACCATTTTCAATATTTTTTTTTCCTCGATAGAGATTTAGTTTTCAAATTTTTTTGCATGCATACTAAGTTTTTCCGAGAAAACTTTTAAGCTAATTAAAAAAATTAAAGAATTTTCTAAAAAAAAATATTTTTTTATTTTAATAGATTTGTGGTTTTCAATCTGGCTGGTCTTTTTGACAGCTATCACTTGATTTATGCTCAGTTTGGTTTGGCATTTCATAATGAATAGACTTACTCCCGAACAAAGTTTTACAAATTGTGCAAATTTATTACCAAAATAATGGTTCGTTTCGGTGGAGCAGAGTATCGAAGAAGACCCAAATGAGTCTATCCGCCATCGCGCGCGGAAGGATCTTGGTTTGCAGGCTTACAAAATCCAACTCGTTCAAGAATTGAAGCCGAACGCCCATCAAGCGCGTCACACGTTCGGTAAATGGGCCCAAAACGAAATGGCCACCTATCCCGATTTTCACAAAATTGGGCCTCGGCTGGAATTTTTTCGAGCCAGCCGGGCCACTTCCCCGATATCATTTTTAAAAAAATAATTCAAACCCTTATCTTTATAATAAAGCTAAATTCTTGGCCATAACATTAAACTATATGCGTTTTATTTCTTCTTGAAAACCACACGTTTAAAAAAACACCCTTTATATACATACATATGCAGCCACTAAGCAATTATCTAACATAAGAACAAGTTCATGCGACCCAGTCGTGCATTTTTTAAAATTTATTAGACGATGTGACCGCACATATGAGCAAGTACGTGCGATCCGGTCGTGCAATTTATTTCTTTTCTTTCTCTCTATCTCTCTTTTAAAAAAATGTATTGGCGCGACAGCTCCTTAAGGAGCCAAGGCCTAGTGACTTATACTCTCAACCATTCCTGTGATTGTGTTGTTAATCTACAAGCAGATCTGTCTTAAATGGGTTCGACAGACATCGCATCGAATCCATGGCCCCAACCACACCGTTCACATCGACGAGACTAAGATAAAGATTGGCGGCCACCGTAAATACGGTCATGGTGGCTGATCCCACCTACTCTCATCAGCTTTATACAAGAACAAAATCGCTGGGGACAACAATAATGTCTGACTCTTGGCTGGTTACCGAAATCTAAGAACGTACGGCTGATATCACCGTATAAACCTCGTGGATCCCATAACACATGCTCACTCAAAATATTGGATATTCACTTCATCCATCATTCCTACATACGAAGTCGTTCTGCGTCACTACCACCTATACAAGTCCGAATTTGTATTAAATTCAAGCGATCAATTTCATGCACTCAACGTTAACGTTTTGATGCTTTTCTCTCAAAAGTTGCCCTTCACTACTCTCTCTTAATAGATGACGTGTTATCTTCTTCATAATTATTAACTCTTGTTCTCTTCTTCTTTGTTGGCCTTCTCTTCAATAAATTTATTTTTTAATTGCTTTTCGATTACTTTTTTCGTCATAAATCCCCTCTGTCTGCCTAATATTACTCCCCTAATTATCACCATCCTCTAACCCTTTCCCCTCTCCACCATTCCTCCCCTTTCCCTTCTAGTTATATCCTGCAATATACACGGTTCTAAAGCTCTTAAACTATTGGCTAATGTGCTTAAAATCAATTCTGTTCGTTAGGTTATTTATCTAGAAGAAACACTGCAAGTAACTAGATCTTATACAAAGTATTTCTTCTTGTTCATGGTAAGTTTCCCTCTGTGGGTTCCGGGGTGAAAGAATAGGCCCACGGTCGAATTGCCGGAAGTAAGAGCCTTCCAATACCTAGTCTAGTTAAGCAACTACCACTTTATCCGTATGGAAACGAGGTAGTAACCATGCTTCTTGGCGGGCATTCAGGGAGTGTCTTACCTAGTCTTCACCTTGGTTGACTGGATTATGAACTGTTTGCCTTACTGGATGGTGGGCTAGCGACTTCATGGAGTCGAACCACAAGTGCGTCTCATGAGAGACGGGCGAGCTTCACCTAGGGTCTAAAAGTAGGCACCGTAGGTTAACAGGAGCCCCGGCTGATTACGTGAGCTTGTCTCGGTAGCAGTCGCCTGTTAAAATTGAGGTAAGCCCCCTTGTGGGAGCTTCACGGGGGCCGTGGTTACTCCAAATGTGGAAGCGAAAAGGTATCTTTGGTTTCTGGGAGGATGGCACGGCTTCGAAAGAAGCGTGTGTTCATTGTCTTATTTAACCTTGATACTAGGGGTGCATGATAGGCCCTGCTTCTTAGCAAGGAGGATGGATTTTCCATGAGAAATTCATCATTTGCTACTAGAGTGGTGTGGCAGCCCACTCTAGTGATAGTGTGGTCTGGCAAACTACTTCTAGGGTTTTGTCCGCCCCAAGGGAACTCCATAAGTGGGTAGGCCCACCGTGGAATTAAGCCTTAATAGGCAGGTGTCCACGTAAAACCTCTTCACGATCTGTTCATGGTAAGTTGGAGCATGTGCTCTCCACCTCCGCGTGGTGCTCCTGGAAACAAGGATCTGAAAGTGTGACTGTTAATTCAGTTACTATAAGTAAGTCCTTGGCAAAGTGAGAGCGAAGAAGGGTAGAGAAAGGATTTTTAATGGGTTGGGGATTCGATATTGAGGAAGTGGGATGAAACGCTTTTGATATAGAGAATCCCCAGGGAAAATTGATGATACTTGGTTGTTGCGAGGTTAAAGTCTGAAAAGAAGAGGTGCTAACACACCTTAGAGTTCAGTAACAGGTTGAACAAAAAGGAAATGACGGAAAAGTTGCCGAGGGCGACATGCCCCCTATGAGTTGGGTTTATAAATTCATGGTTTGGTTTGCCTAACATTCAAGTGCAGCTTAGCTGGGCGGGGTGATGGTGAAGATTCAGCGACATTTCTCCACACTGTTTTCGAATCCATCACTCTAAACTCGGGTTGATGGTTCCCGGATGACGCTTGTGGTAAGTCAGACCTCAAGTTTCCTTTGAAACTAGGCCATACCCATGGCTGAATAAATGTTGGGTACCACGGGTTATTAGAAAAGCCCAGTTGATTACGTGAGCAATGCTCGGTAGCAACTGCCTGATAGTTGAGGAAGGATTCGTGGGGGCTGTGGTTGTACCCAAAGCGGGAGCATATGGTTTGTCACAAGATGACTTACTAGAGGTGCATGATAGGCCTCGCTCCTAAGCAAGGGGGATAACCATGACCACAACATGATTATTAAATTGCTACTAGAGTGGTTTGGGGCGCCACTCTAGTGAAATAACATCATATTTATATGATGATACGTAATTAGAGTGGACTGAAGGCACCACTCAATGAGTAACTTGTAACCACTCTAGGGATCTGGTCAATGCTGATTTTAACTCCAGATGGGTAGGCCCATCGCCAGATTAAGCCTTAATAGGCAGTTGCTGGCGTAAAGCTTATCTCGATCTGTCCATGGTAAGTCGTAAACAAAAGTGGTGTACTCATTTGAGTACACTGGCCAAAACTGTGTTAATTTTTTTTCGCTGGATTTGTAGAGAAATGGCTTTTTCAACAATTAATTGTAAAAGCTTTTATGGAAAGCGCTATTCAAATCTCTACATGGCTATTGATGATATCTCAGATAATGGAAACGAAGTAGATATAGTAGTTATTCCGCCGGATGTTTATATCCAAACAGACGAGGCAGATATATGTGAGGATGACTTGCTTGATCCCCATATTCCCATTGATATACCAAGAGCAGTAGAGGTCGTAATCAATGATGGATTTGAAAGCGAAGACGATATCCCACTTTCTTATGTAAGGCAAGAAAGCTCAGCCAGAGGTGAGTCTCAGAATACTGCTCCAAAATGGTCAAATCATGTGGTTTATTCTACTGAAATGGCTGAAACGTTTCATTAATTGGAAAATCTAACCAAAGTAAAAGAACAGTTGGAAGACGAAATTCAAATCTTTGAACACTTTTTCAATGATGATGTGATGAATTTGATTGTGGAGCAAAGCCGGATATACGCACTTGACCAAAACTGTCATACATTCTTATTTACAAAAGAGGATCTGAAAAAGTTTGTTGGCATAATGCTTTTTTCCGGATATCACACTTTACCCCAAGAGTCTTTGGATTGGTGTTTAGACGAAGATACCAGAATTCCGTTGGTAGCTAACGCCATGTCCCGCAATCGATTCAAGGAAATCAAACGCTTCATTCATTTGGCCAACAATTCATGCATTGACAAAGCTGATAAGATGGCGAAGGTTCGACCTTTGATGGAAATGACTTCCCAGAATTGTCAAAAATGGGGTTTTTTTCATGATAAACTCTCAATTGACGAATCGATGATAAAGTACTTTGGTCATCATTCCGCAAAACAATTTATCCGTGGAAAGCCTGTTCGTTTTGGATACAAGGAGTGGATGCTTTGTAGCAGCGATGGATATTGCTACAATTTTGACGTATATTGTGGTGCCAAAAATGTGAGTCAAACAAATAAGTGTTTACCCCTTGGATCACGTGTGGTGCTTGATTTGCTGGAAGTAGTAAACACGCCAAGTGACCACAGCGTATTTTTCGATAATTATTTCACCAGCCCTGACCTTATGGCCACATTACGCAAAAAAGGATTTCGATCTACAGGCACGGTTCGTGACAATAGGACAAAAAAATGTCCACTCAAATCTTTGAAGACGGTAATGAAGGCAACTCGTGAGTACTTCCAACACAAATTTGATAAAAACAATAACATCTTGTTCGCACATTGGAAAGATAAGGCTGTTGTAATCGTCGCAACTAATTACGATAGCTTGGAACCTCTAGGGAGAGTCAAAAGATGGTTAACAATAGAAAAAGAAAAGGTAGTCCTTCCTCAGCCAAATCCATTAGTTTCATATAACAAGGGTATGGGTGGTGTCGACCTTCATGACCAATTTGTCAACAAATACCGAATAAAAGTAAAGGTTAAAAAATGGTGGTGGCCATTGTTCACACATATGCTAAACTCAACGGTGGTGAATGCTTGGCGACTTCATTGTTTAAAAACCAATGAAAAGCGCAGTCTCCTTTTATTTGTAAGGACCATAACAAGGACTTCTTTACGTTCAGAGCCATCAACAAAAGCTCCAAATAAGCCAAATGTACCAAAAACTATACTTGGCAGTGAAGGAGGACATTTCCCCGAAAAAAATAAAAATCAACTACGATGGATATGTGGGAGGTGCCATATATCACTCATTAAACAAATTTAAAAAATTTCAAAGGTTTTTGAATTATCTTTATTTTTAAGGTGCTTGGTATTTAATGGGTTAATGAAGTAGAGGAAGAGTGTTAAACAAATACTTAAATGAATTTTCATTGCAAATATATTGCTGAACGTTCAATTTAATGTTTCGTATTTCTCGAATGAATGATTTATCAGAACTGCATTGTTTCTTACTACTGAAATCCATTAATAGAAGTTTAAAAGCATAGAGAAGTTATATTGTATGTACATTTTTCTAATCTCTTGGATTACAACAAACTCCTTCTAGAACCAATCATCATTCTTCTGATCCACTTCTTCGAACACAACAACTCAGTAAAACTACATTGAAATTCAAAGTTTGCTTTTAAGGGTCAAATTAACCTATGAATTCATATTTCCTATTTTCTTCCAAAATTCTGATACCACTTTTGTCGACCTTCCATTCCCCAATAAAATTTCTTCAGCAACTATCTGATGAAAAATTCATGCATCTTATGAATTCCTGAAAGCAAACACAGGAAAGTTGCAAGGAAATACTTTGTAAAGCAAACAAATACAAATCTCTTGTTGTCGGATATCCTTATGGCCTTTTTAATTTAACTCTAAGCATCTTAAAGGTTTTCCCAGAAACCTCAAACAAGATTGCATACAATTTAGTTTTTCAAAATCCTCTTTTCTGATAAAAATCAATTCTTATTAAATTGCATTTCCTTGACTTTGGGCCCGGCAAGCAGACGAGTCTATCCTTCTTTGTTGAAGCTCCTAAACACAATATCTGATTTCTATTCACCCTAAGGGATGAATTATGAGTTCTAGTTGAAGGAAAGCAAAAAAAAAAAAAAAAACAACTCCACCTCTGATTTTTGTTGGACGGACATATTAGATACAGACTATGGGGTATGCAAAACGTATCTTCTAATACTGTCTACACACATAATAATGCCTCCTGGCGTATACTTGATCCATTAATCAAAAACTTCTCCCATTAGATCCCAAGATGAAGGAATTGCGATGAATATATAATTATTGGTGTTCTATAGGAATCTGGACACTTTTCCATAGACATTCCTTTGTTCGCACTTTCATGTAGCTTTGACTTCACGCTGAGGATATAAGGGTAAAACTTATGGCTTTTCCTATGAAAATTATGTCCATAAAGTAGTAGGATGGGGGGGGGGGAGGAGATGAAGTGAATAATCCTTCTGATGGACAGACAACATAACCCAAGGACAAGCAAGGATGGGAAGAAGAAGGATTCACAATCATTTCTGCGAATTAATGTTGAAGTACTGTTGTTGTTGGAACAAATTATTCCATTTGGAAACCCTCAGGCTGAGATTAGTTTGTTGATCATTGAAATTTAATTGTTAAATAATCCAGTCGATACTTCTCAAATTATTATTTTCCTTGCCTGTGGCTAATATTTTGGATGGAAGTATCTTTTAGCACATTTACGACTTACGCTTATGCAATCGAAGTTATTCAGGATAGTTTGATAGAAAATGCGCCTTTGAAATGCCTTTTTTTATATTTTTTTTTTAATTAACGCGCGCACAAGGGACTATTTGTTTCCCTTTTAATGTAGAACACACTGCGAGGGCATTAGGAAGATATGCAGGGGAGAGATAGGAGGTGTCGATTAACATTGGTTTTGAATGTTTGCAGATCAAAATGGCGAGGGAAAATCCCGCCGGGTAAACTGTTCCATATTCGTGTTGTTCGGCTAAAAAAAGAATCCCTATATTTCACGGTACGTCCGAAATTGGGCTCAAGGGTGAACTGATGAGCACTCCTTGCGAGACGAGTATTACGGGAGAAACTTTTGAGGGGAGAAATGCAGCTGGCTACTTCGAGTGAACATTTTTTGTAAAAGAAACGATACAATAAGGAAAGACATGAAACATTGAGTCGGTGTTCAAGAGAGGCAATTGTTTCAACGGCAGTTCTATTTCCTATCAATCTTAGCGCTCGATTTTGTATTCTATCAAGCAGGTGAAGCGATGTTTGTGAAGCACCTGCCCAGAGGTGGGAGTTATACTCGAGTTTAGGGCGCATAAACGCTCTATAAATTGTAGCCAGATCAGATGGGGAAAATACTTTTTACACCCATACAGAAAACCTAAGCACTTAGCAGCATTCTTAGCGATCTCAAATATATGGTCGTTCCAACGGAGGTCATCGTTGAAACACATACCGAGTACTGAGAGCCTTTCGGTTTCTTCAATGTCCATTCATGGACAATGCCATTGGGGGTATGTTTAGCTTTAACGACAGAAGACAGCATTGAGTTTTCGAAGCATTAAACTCCACACGATTTCTATTACCCCATTTGACAATGCTGTATAAATCGGAGTTTAATGAGTTTGACATACGGTACCGTTGCAATTGTACGTCCGAAGGCGAAGGACGTGAATTATCGAACGAATATGAAAAGCTGAGGGTAGAGTCATCAGCAAAACAGTTAAGTGGATTAGAAGTAACAGACAGAAGATCATTCATAAAAATGAGGAAAAGAGTCGGAGATAGAACAGAGCCCTGGGGCACACCAGCATTTATTTTGTGGGAATCAGACTTGAATCCGTCCAATACAATTTGTTTTGAACGGTCCAGAAGATAGCTTCTAATCCAACGAACAAGAGTATCATCGATCCCAAAAGCACGCATTTTCGATAAAAAACCTTTATGTCAAACTCTCTCAAATGACTTGGAGATATCAAGAGCAATAATCTTACTTTCACCAAAGCGATGTAAAGATTTGTTCCACTGTTCGGTGAGATATGCCATCAGATCATTAGTGGAATGGTTGCTGCGGAAGCCATACTGACGGTCATGGAGATGCTTTATCCGCTCTGGCAAGCAATATCATTCCTAACATAGACCACGAGACCATGATGGGAAAAGAGTAATGGCACCAAGCTATACCCATGTAGAGCAAACTCTGATAAATCAGTATTTACTCCAACCTGGGTTTCACTTAATGCCAAAACAGCTGGCCTGTATTGAACAGTATAAACGTACACGTGAAAGAAATTACACACAAAACACAATTCTGACTAAGTCGAACCATGCAGTGAAAATCCAAATTAATCTCTGTAATAAACAAACTGTCTTAGGTGTTATGCCCATAAGACAGCCTGCGGTTTATTATCGTTCAAAAAGCAACTAAGGAGACAAATAAACATGTGTTTTCCCCGTTGGAAATGTAAAAAACATAACATCGCACTAGTATTACAATACTGTTGTAACTCAAAATTCGTCTTTTTTCAAGGTCGACGAAAAACTGATTATTAACTTCCTGTTACAGATACAAACAAAACTTTTCTTTTATGACTTAAAGGTCTTAAATTGAAGTTATGTCTATTTACCATTAATTTTCAAAATAACAGGCTATTGAAATATTTCGAGATTTTAAGTTAAGACTATATTGCACTGACTGAAGTTTTCATAAGGATGTTTTTTTTTTTAGTTATGTCGTTATAGTTGACTAACTTTGAGTTACTACAACTTTAAGCTAAGTTTTTCTGTTTTTTCTCCAGCGCAACAATTTTACCAAAGAAGTTTTGAGAGATAAAACCAGATAATAAAAGACAAAGTATGCAAGAAAAATATAGTTCATATTTTATTTCAATATTTTGTATATATGTATTTCAATAAAAAAAAACGATAATAACGAAATTAAAAACTTTCACAATGAACTAACAAAAAATAATAACAAATAAATAAATTATTATAGAAAATAAAAAAAATTAAAAATAAATAATTCATTCTTGTTAATTCTAAAGTTAAGTAGATAAATTAAAAAATGAATAATAAAAATTTCATTCTTTTTAAAAGTCAAGTAGATAAAGCACGTTTGTCTTATACACTAAAAGGAATTCTCGTTTTTTTTTAAAGCAATTCAATTAATTATTTTTTGAAAATTAAGATTCGTAATAAGATTGAGGAATTATTTTTTTTACGACTAGTTCATGTATATATTTTTTTTATTGTCAGCCAGTTTCAAATTAGTGAACATTACATTTAGATTTACGGTTTGTTTTTTGTTCCGTACGAACAATTTTTGACAATTTTGTTCCTCATACGAATTCTTGTAAAAAAAACATAATGTAACAACTGATGACTGCAATCAACATTTATTTAATTTTTATCATTGCTTAAATAAATTATCGTAACAACATTAATATTATTTTCTTGTTAATTTTCACAATTAAACATATTGTAAAACAATCAATACCTATTTTATTATTATTATTGTTAAACATTTGTATTGTAACATTAATTAACATTAATATTGTAACACAATCAATACTTAATAATTATTATTATTATTAAACATATTAAAATAAAACACAAGCTGGTAACACCAAGCCATTATTACTCAAGTAACAAAAACTCACTCAATGCTTTACACCACTGTATTGAAAAGCTCCACTAAAGGAGTATAAAAGGCCGAGCACAATTTATGCAAAAGCATTCAGATCATTTGCTGCCTTGAAAGTGCGAAGTTCCCCGAGCGTCCACATAAAGATAGGTGATTTGAATGTTCCAGCCAGAGCATTCATTCTGTTCGAAGGTGCGACGTTTTACTAAGCGTCCACTGAAGACAGGCATAGAATGACCAGGTCAGTGCCAATGCACTTGCAATAGTTCGCCGTGCGAAGGCTTACAGCCGTCCATGGAAAGCTAATGCAAGTAGCGGCATGGGTGTATGTGTTTTTTCCACGAAGCATTTATGCTAGTTCGCTGTGCGAAGGTCTGCGACCGTCCACGGAAAACCAATATAAATCGCTGACAAATAAGAATATAAACAAATATTTCCTTTTCACCTTAATTTTATTGAAAACTTTGTTATTTTTTTAGCTGTTAATAAAAGTTATAATTGAATCTTAAAGTTAACTCTTCTCATTTTTTTTTTATATTGGAAAATACATTTGGTTAACTTTCCATTCAGCGTGTACTGCTGTCTCCGGACAGCATACGCGCGGTGGAAAGCCAACCAAAGCGGCGTTTATAGTAAGAATTCTTTTCAAGGAGTGGCAAGAACCCCTACAAACCCTTAAATAAATTGGCGCCCAAATTATCGTCAACTAGCCGTCCGCTTCAATAATGGATTTTCTTTTTCAACACGAAGTAACTTTATGCCGTGCCATTTTACTTGCGTTCTCTTTTCAATAATATTGAAATTACTACCCCACTCTTCTTGGAGTATTTTCAGGTCGTAGAATTTGTGATGAAGCATTTCGTTCACTCTGTAAGGCTCCCCTGACTTTTTTGCAGCACGTATTAAAGTAACGTATTGTTGAGGAACATAGATTGGGCCAGATTTAAGATGTGCCGATATGCACATTGTCACCCTCGTTTTGAGAGTGACCACGAATCACAAATTTATGTGTAATACTCTTTACTTTCATTTCTTGTATTGCGTAGGCGTAAGCTGAGAGGAGATATTTATTTTTTTTGCTGACCACAACAATTGTCAGAGTAAAATATAAAGTCCAGTTCTTCATCAGTATTAGCTTGAGTAATTTTTTTTATATAATTCAGTACGCAACTTCCAATTTCAACGGCACCTCGTTTTCCCTCAGTTTCATCCCAGAAGTAACAATCAACGTTTTTAGCATGTAAATCGCTTACAGTGAAGTTAAAAGAATTAATTTTACTTTACAACTTAAATTTGCCTTTTTGGAATTGGCATTACAGCTTGCAAGTCGTAAACAGCAACAATAATTGTGTTGTCGGCCCGAGATTTGTCCTTTTCTTATTCTCTTCGAGACAGTTCTTTTTCTTTTAAGTGGCAACAATTTAATTTGCAACAATATCTTGTTTTTCTTCTTCTTCAGCATTTTTAAAACATTCGCAGAGATCGCACTGATCTTTTTTTGGTGTGAAAAATGAACGATGACGCAAAAGCATATTCCAGGTTCTCATTTTCACGTTGTTTTTTATAGTCACGGTATAAGTCGGCTAAGGATTTATCACACTGAATAAACTCTCGCAATGTCTGGGCTCTGAGATGGTGTGATTCAATTCGCGGTATACTGTCGATAAAACTCTTGACACTATTATAGACTGCTGGTTCCAAAGCAGGATGCTTTCCGTGCTTCCCTCTCATGTCTTCCTGGACAAAACCAGTCTCTGTTTTTTTTGTGAGTGCAGTAGCGATGTTTCTGCCAGAGTTGCGAAGGGTTTTTGCAATTTTACATTTCCAATTTTCAGGATTTCTTACCCTCTTTCTGCCTCTTTGTTCCACCTGGACTTCTGGAACAATATTAAACTCTGAAGCACTTTGAACAGCTGGTCCACGGGTTGATGTAGAGGGATTCAAAGAATTATTTGCTTCATTTTTCGAGCTATTTGATGAGGAGTTACTAGCACTGTTTGAAGAAGAGCTGCTTGAAAATGAGCTACTTGACGAAGAACGAGTTGGTGGTTTTGTTAAAAGACGTTGCATTGAACCTTGAGCATTTCTTATTAAACGGGGTGTAAAATTAGGGTCAGCGTCGGAGTCATCAAAGTCACTATGATCACTGCGTAAAGGTGATATATAAATATTTCCTTTGCTCAACTGCACGTGGTGCACTGTTTGATTCTTGCAGAATTGTTGATGTGCTTGGTGCAATGCTTGATTCTTCAAGAATTGGAGAAGGTGAAGTTTTAGAGTATGATCTGTCGTTTTCCTTATCTTGGTCATTATTCTCCTTGGCTTTTGTAGCCATTTCTACCAGCAATCTGCCACGATGCATTCTTAATCTACAAAAAACAAGGAAGTTATATATTGGGTAAAGCACCTTAAAAAATCGTATGTCAACAAAAGCGTTGTAACTCAAAATTTCTTTCAAAACAGAGAAAGTTACGACCTGACAATTTTTTCGTTATAATTCCATGAGTAAGTTCTAACTCTATGATTATCAATTAAGTATTTTTGCTTAAATATTTACAATTTATCACAAAAAATTGAAAAGGAAAAGTTCTTCAACAAAACCGAGCTAAGTTTAAAATTGCTTAATGAACCGACAAGAACGTCGGAAGTTAAAACAATATTTTAAATCACATGTTTGTGAATCAACAATAGGGTCATAACTTGAATTATCCCAATTTTTTGTTAGCAATTAAATCAACTAAACTGTTTTAACTCGAAATAATTATAAAACCTCAACATACCTGATTTACCAAAAACGTTCCAACTCAAATTAATTCACTTTAAAATCAAAGAGGCGATCCTTACCCTTCCGAGTTTCGATTGCAACTAAAGATGATGCAATACTGAAATAAGGGTTGTTACCGTCAGCCAATCAGAAACAATGACTCTTATTGCCATCTCTACGTGATTTATTGACTTGTGGGGAACTTAATTTTACGTTTGACTACAGTCTTATCTCAAAATCCGCATTTTTTGAGTTACTACAGTATTGTAATACTAGTGCGACATCTTTTTTTCATCTTCAATAAAAATTAAAAAAAAAGTGTTGGTTTTATCAGTATGATGGAAGATATGTATCACTGTTTATACAAATATGTCCTTTCTAGGGGGATGCCACAGAATGAGAAGGTCGATTCGCACAAATAAACCTTTGCCAACTCTGTTGGATAAATTCGGGACAGTAGCTTAATGGAGGGCTTGATGAAAGCCAACAAAATTTTCTCTTCTAGAAATCTTGACGACTTTTTTTTGCAAGAGCTTTAACTATTGAAATATATTATATAATATTAATTAAATTTAAAATTTAGTTTAGGTAGTTAAAACTGGAAATTACTTTCACTGAAAGTGCCATGTGTTGCGAAGTAGTACATAGTACAAAATATATAAATCTACTGAAACAGTTGCCCCTCTAGAACACCGACTCAATGTTTTATATCTTTCCTTATTTTATCGTTTCTTTTGTAAAAAAATGTTAACTCGAAGTAGCCAGCTGCATTCCTCTCCTTAAAAGTTTCTCTCATAATACTCATCACACAATGAATGCCCATCAGTTCACCCTTGAGCCCGATTTCGGACGTACTGTGAAATATAGGGATTCTTTTCTTAGCCGAACAACACGAATTTGGAATAATTTACCCGGCGGGATTTTCCCTTGCCATTTTGATCTGCTAACATTCAAAACCAATGTTAATCGGTACCTCCTATCCTTCCCCTCCCTATCTTCGTAATGCCCGCGCAGTGTGTTCTACATTAAAAGGGAAACACATAATCCCTTGTGCGCGCGTTAATTATAAAAAAAAAAGAAAAATTCACTCACGGGTTTTCAAAATATCGTTAAAAAAAAATATTAAAAAAAATTTTAAATGCAATATTAATTTAATTATAAATGACTTCCTGTGTGCAAAATTTGATAATCGGGACAATGGTTTACGATAAAATAGGGTTTCCAGAGCATCTCTTTTAAAGAGAACATGTTCTCTTTTTCAATTCAGATCTATATTACACTCTCTTTTTTTATAAAATTCTTTTTTTGTCCTCTTTTTTTAAATGTCCTCTTTTTAGTTTTTTTTTCTACAAAATTTGTTCCCTTCCTTACTTCAATTTTGAAATTTCAACATCAAAATAATTTTTCATATAAAACTACAATAACACGTTCAAAAAGAGTTTCAAGAGTCGAATGTCAAGCCCTTATTTTAAAAATAAAAGGGTGTTTTTTTTAGAGGTATAGGTAGATTAACTTCCGATTTGGATAACTGTCAAACTAGCTGTCATACTAATCGCAATGCAACGCTTACAAATCGTGGAAACTTATTTCCGAAATTCACGCTTTGTTGGCCAAACAAACTTAAGAGCCCTTCGTCAAGTTTACGGTGTGCATAATCTCATTTGAGAGTGAGTGAGTTTCAAAGAGGCTGAGGGGGGGGGGGTAGTATCATTTGAATTTTCGAAAATGTTCTCTTTTTTTCTACTTTCATTATGGACGCCCTACGATAAAACCGATTTAAAAAAAAACTGGTTCTATGAGATTTACCGCTGTAGAACAAATTTCGAAAATTTCATTTTCACTGGCAGTTGTATTGTTGTAAAAAATTAAAATAGTATTCCGAAAGTTTTATCAAAATCGTTAGAGCCGTTTTTGAGAAAATCAAACTTTTTGTTAAAGATTGTATGGCAGGTACGGTTATTTTTCGGCCTAGAGTGTTTAGGCTGTAGAGCTGCATTGCAAACAGACAGACAGGCGGACGGAATTTCCGGACCCACTTTTTTCGACTTCTCTATCATCGTAATGTCATGTTTAATTGTAAGATTTTTTTTTGCACGAATCCATAACTTACCCTATAGTACATACAATCGCAAACAAAAATTAGTAGCATTAACTTAGAAAAATAACATACTTCCTGAATTTAAAAAAGTGTCAAAACCACAACACTTAATGGTTCTTAGTAAAAATGGAGTACGCCATCACACGTCTTGTATAATAACGAATTTATGAAATTAGAAAATTTTGGGACGGATTTTGATAAAATAAAAAAAAATCTTTTGGTATGCAGTTTATTACTTTTTTTTTAATCTAAAAAAAAAAAAATTAAAATTAATTTTAATTAGAAAAAAAAACTTATTCGAAATATTGGTATGCAGATTTAATTTGGCTGCCTAGATGTTCGCAAACATAAAATTTGACAGAAATCCAAAGAGCCGTTACCGAGAAAGCCAAAAATTAATAAAACCGTTATATGTATGAAAGGTACCTTAAAAAGACTTTTCCTGTAAATTTGGTTCTGATCAACTAATAGCCAATGCCAATAAAACAATTCTCTAAGATTTTCATTAAAATCGTTGTAGCCGTTTTCGGGAAGAACAAGCTTTTCCTAAACGGTCATATCGCAGGTACCGTTATTTTTAGGCCTAAAAATAAAATTTCAATTTCTCCTCTGGGGATTGCCAAAAGAATCACACGCTACAATTTTAAAGATATTAGCGCAAAATTATATAGTCATTTAACTCGACACTAAAACTTATTTAGTTGGAGACCAGGTTGAAATTTGTATGAAAACATCATGTAGTTTCACACTTAGTTTCTAATAATGTCGACTTTATTTGTCTATAATTTTGCTCTAATCGCTGACAGACAGACAAACAGACATTTTTTCATGTCAATGTCATGTTTGATTGTTTGATTGTTATCTCATTTTTTTATATTCACGAATCCTAAACTGCCTTATAGTCCCTATAATCGCAAGTAAAAATAAACAAAAGCGTTTTAAAAATATTTGAAAAACTGAAATGATTCTGAATTATTTTTGAGTCTTAGGCCCATCTTAAAAAAAAAGATTTAATCAAATTCCTTTTGTAGTTCTTACGTGATGCGCAAAGAACTTATTTTCTATAATCCAGTTTAAGATAAATCCTTAGAATTTTATTTGAATACTTAAAAGGGTTACTTAGAAAACGACAAGAGTACGATAACTTAGGCGCCAAGAAATAATAACGGTTTTTTGTAGAACAGTTCAATACAAGCATTTTTTTCTATGGGAGGGGGAGGGGTCTGTCTCCCCCGTTTGGTCAGTAGGGGCATTTTCATAAAAAAAGTACTTAAAGAATAAAAAAATTATACAAAAATAACGGTAACACTTACAGGTAAGTTTTATACTTTTTTTAAAGTCAATACTCCGTTCTATTTGCTAATTTTTAAATCAAGTGAAATCGATACACAATTTTTGAAAAAACAAATTTTAAACTCAAAATTTGAAATTTTGAAGAAAAAAACAAAAAAGAATACGACCCGTACCGATCCTGCCCTGCAAACCCTGAAATTTTGTGTGTGTATATGAATACGTGTGATATACGTGTGAGAAGCAGCCAATCAGCCACACGTTTCCTACTCCCTTTAAGTGCAGACGTATTAGTAGTCCCATAAGAAATGTACAGGGACCGGTACACATGTGTATGTCGCTGATGTGATATTTTTCAGTTTTTAGGCGAAGAAAGAATTATCCACTCAGTTGTCGTTCTTGTTTCTTTTTTCTATGGTCATTATGCAATATTCTCTTAAAATTTGTAGAATGTTTCTATCTAACAATAGTTAGTTCTAGCTGGACTATAAAGAGAAGTTGATTAAGCCAACTTCCTAGTGAAACTCCAGCTGCAAGCACTGATATTAGAGGAGAAGAGAAATAAATTAATCGACTGGATATTATAATCGATGATAAAGAAACATATTTGAGTAACTGGCAAAATTTTGTCCGTCTGTCTGTCTGAACGGAAGTATTTTGGAATGTAGCCTAAACGGTTGGGCCAATCATCTTCAAATTTAGAGATTAAGTTAAGTAAAAGCTTATTTTTCTCGAAAACGGCTCCAAGATTTTTTATGAAAAAAGATCAGTGTACTACTGTAGGTAAGCATTGGGGACGTGAGCTCTCCACCTCCCCGTGGTGTCCCTGGTAACAAGGATCCGAAAGTATAACTGGATGGCGTACGGTTTTATTAGTAGGTCTTTGGCCAAGAGAGAGCGTAGAGGGGGAAAAATGGTTTTAAAGTGGGTTGAAGATCCGATATTGAAGAAGTGGGATGAAACGCTTCTGATATAGAGAATTTTTAACCAAATCGAATGAAACGCGGTGAAATTGAGGTTAAAGTCCGAAAGGATGTCTATAATTGACCATTGCTTATGGCCTTGGTTATAAGCACTATTGTAGGTTGCAATCGTGGGAAGGCGCCACACCTGACGCATAAGATCAGGCACCGCGGGTTGACAGGATCCCCATCTAACTCTGTCTGCTGAACTTCTCCATGAGTTCTGTGAGTTAGATGACTGTCAGTTTGGGTTGGCCCCCTTGTGGGAGTTCGCGGGGGTATATTGATTACTGGATTGGACTAGAGGGAAAAGTTCCTGACAGTGCTGAAGGTTTTCAATATATCAAGAAGTAGCTAGGCTTCGCGCCAAAGCAAGGCGTTACTTCTCCATAAGGGAAGTGCAAATTGCAACTGGAATGTGAAATTGGCTTTTCTTTTATGAAATTGCAATATCAAAAATTACTTAAATCTATTTATATATTACACGATAGTGCACGGCCGGTCGGTCATTAACATGCTAACACTCAATAGTATAATGCATATATATGTATATATGTATGTATGTATGTATATATGTTAATGTATGATATAGATAAATAAATATGTATCAATCTATTGTCTATCGGTATATGTTTATTTAAATGTGTAATATATAATGTATCAAGCATTTGAGCAAAAGGGATAACGCACAATTCCATAGGTACAGTTGAGGCAATGGAACATGAGTGTGGGAATGCACAAGATTGTAAATAAAATACAGAGTAACTTGTGATAAAAATAATTGGGTTTGATTGCACAATCCAGGGAGATGGTCAATCTTAACTGACCCCTATGTGGGTGGGCCCACATTAGAATTAAGCCATAACAGGCAGGTGTCCACGATAAGCCTTCTCACTTTCTGTAGATAAGCATTATATTTTGGTGAAAAAAATTAATATGGTGGGCTAAGAACGGTACCTCCCATAGAAAGGTTTTTTTTTCTTCGACTTTCTCACAAACAGGAGATCCGATTGCTATCAAAATTGAAATTAAAGAAGATGTAGGTAGCCTAAGTAATTTCGCATTAACTTTTTTCGAAAAATTTTTTTTTTGTATTTTTAATAATTAAAAGTTTTTTTTTGAAAAATTAATATTTTGAAAACGGGTAAGTGATTTTCTTTTTTAATTTTAATTTTAAATGTACGTTATCTTTGTTTAAATTTGTATTCTTGAATTATTTAAAAAAAAAAAAAACCGTTTTATTTAAAAACCGCTCCTACGATTTTGAAAAAATCACACTTTTTTACATTTCCTAAAGAAATAAAATGGCGTTTAAATTATTTCACCCAATACAATTTAACGTATTTGTATTCGAACAATGCCCAGTCACAAAAATTGAATAAAAAATGCTTTGATGTTCACTTTAATTTTCTTAAATTTTATTCTATAATGTGACCGCACATATGAGCAAGTACGTGCGATCCAGTCATGCAATTTATTTATTGAAAAATGACAACAAATTCAAAAAACACCAAGCTTTAATAACATTTGCATTTCAAAATTTTGTTTATTATGTATTTGAAAAAAAAAATAATGCAACATTACTCTGGTTACTTCTATCCTTTTGAACAAAGAAAAAGTTGTTAAAAAGGAACTATTTTAGGCCGAGTTTTTTTTTTAATTCAAATATATAAGTTTTTATATATTTTTTAAGGAAACATTGAAATATTTTTCGTCAAAATGCATTTTACACAATTTTCTGTAGGATCATTTACATTATACCAAAAATTAAGCAAGTTAACAAGCGGCGTTGGCTATTATAAGTTTTTGTATATCTCCATTAAACTGATCCTTAATTAAAATGTGTTTTTTTCACGAAAACAATGCTTGCCCCTAAAAAACAAATCATTTAAGTTAACCGTAGTTAGAATCGTCCTCACATTGTGGTATTATTTTCGAAAACCAGAATTGAAATAAAATACATAAAAAATTATTCAAAGGTATTATTTTTGTCATATTTATAATTAAGAACAAAAAAAATAATATTTTACAAACTACATACTTTGCTCCCGACTATTGTCTGGAAGCACAAATAAATTCTTGAAACTGGTATATAATTAAACCTTTTTAAAAAAAAAAGTTCAAGTAGAGTAGTGGACATTGGAGTCCACGTAGAGATACCTGAGAGACCTGACATAAAAGTTTTTGAATGATTTCTGGCACCCAGTACTATTTGTATTATAAATGAAAGGGAATACATTCAAGAGTCCGTCATCGTTCTGAGAGGAAATGCACTTAAGTTGGACAAAAGATAAATCGAGTAACGAGTTTCATTGTGCCTGGAAACCATTTTTAACCAACACCAACGCTTGTTGATTTTCGTCCTTTTTTCCAGGAAAATCATTTTTTTTTTTAATATTCATTTCCATGCGAACAATGGCGGGCGGATTAATTCATAAATATCCCAGGTGATATCACTGGTGAGTGGATGGAGGAGTTAATACTTTTTTCACGTATCCCTTGAGGGAATGGCTTTGTATCCTTGTCGGTGTGTTGTATTGTTACAAACAAAGAGTTAAGTTAAGGTATGTAATAAATATTTTACATTCAGAAAATAAGGCTTTTTTAATTGGAGTTTTTAATTTAAAAATAATTAATGTCAACATTTAATGTCTTGACGTTTAATGAAGAAAAGTTTTAAGTATGTGGAATTGTTGTAAAGCTTGTTATGATTTTTTAGAAATCTTGTTCGACAGGTTTTTTAAGTCTTTTTGGAGAGAAATTAATTTCAATTTTATTTTTATTTGTTTTGAAACAAAAGACGTCAGGGACGGATTGGGCAAACAAAAATAATAAAAATAAATTTAGCGACTCTCAAGTTTAAATCCATGATACACGTGTAGTGCTTCTTTGACTTCGTTCTATAAGTTCAATAAATTTGTTTTATGTTCTATTAAAAAAAATTCGATTTATGGTTTAAATTATTTTTCTTTTCTTAGACACATGTTTATTTTCAATGTTTGTGTTGAAATCAGTGATTCAATGTAATTGGTTTCGGGCTTTAAAATATAAGGTTGTGGGATAAAGTGGGATAGCCATGGGTATATTCGAGGCTATCGTACTTGATGTCACCAAGTTCTTCTTCATTAGAAATGCAAAATTGTTCATTTTCATCAGTCGTTATTTTATCAGGAACGATAAATTTCAGAATTTGTTGTCTTTTTTTCAGAATTGAACTGTGGATCCATAGTCAACACCTCTTCGGAAAAGTTTTAAATACTAGGCAAACCAAAAATTGTCACCTTCCCCTTTTTCGCCCAACAAAGAAGAACGAAGTCAGTTCTAGCGTATCCTGGTTGAAACGATACTTTAGCAGACATTCGGCATGGGAATGTTTTTTAAGATGTTTGATGTTATTAGTAGGGATTTTTAGCTCATAATAATACCTTTTTGGAAGGACAATAAACTTGTCGGAAAACCGCATCTCATTTGAGTCACCAGAGTTCAGGTAGGAAATTATCTTCGACAGATAGTTCCAATCTATATGCAATGCAGCCTTTCTTGGTCGGGAATTGATTCTAATTCTAGGCACTTTCGACTTGAAAACATCAAACCAATCATTAACTTGCAAAATGTTACATCGATAGTCAAATTTTAAAGAAAATCGAATAACTTCATCCAATTGGAACTTGAAAGATTTTTGGTTCATAATGAACTACTCAAAGCATCTTTTTTAATTCCTGTGGTGTAAATTGCTGTCCAGAATTTAATGTATCTGAACCCCGACTTAATTAATTTATATAGTTTTTATGCAACAATATCTGATTCGAATTTCATCAAACGATTTTTGTTAACCCTTTTGTAATGTGCTTTCTTTAATACCCCTGAATCATCACTCAAATAATAATAATGCCCATCCAAATAATTTTATTTTTCTTGCAAACAAAAAAAACAACAGTATTCTCTGTTCTCTCTTGCCATTTTGTTGAAAAAAAAAATAACCTACCGCAAGATAACACCCAAATGCATTCTTTTGTGTTTCTACCCTACATGCGTAAACAAGAATTAAGAGTGAAAGGTACAAGATAAAAGCAAACTAGAGCTAACGATTAAATTGCGCGATGATTGTTATTCAAAGCAAGAGTCAAGATCAAGAGATCAAACCACACAGCTGTAAATAGTGATACTGTAATCGAAGCTGAGTGTCACACAGTCGAATAACAGTCGTCAGCGTAAGCACACCATGATTAGATCGAGCAGAAGAATCCGTTTTCCCTATTTGTTTTTGTATAGTCCTACAGTGAGTATTTTAATTTAATTTATAGTTTAACAAAAATAAATACAAACAAAGTAGTGATTAATTATCTGTTCAATACGTAAATTTCTCAATCGATTTTTTTAACTGAGTTTTAAACAAATACTCAAAAGAAAAGAAAAGAAAAAAAGTATTGTTAACTGTCCTTCCCGGTTTTTTTTTTGTTGCTAAGCGAAAAAAGTCGAAGTTTTCCAGGAGACATAGAGGCTCCTCTCCTTTTACCTCGTGCACCTATCCAATCCATCTTTAAGCGATGTTCACCTAATTACATGCAGATGAGGATTTTGAAAACAGACAATTTTATACATCACAATACAATGTAGCTTCATCTATTTATAATTTTATTGTTCTAAATTATTCAGACTAATATTTTTTTTATTTTAATTTCAATTAAAATATTTTTTAAGATTTCTTTAAATTTAAACATTTGTCTTATATTTTAAATTTAAATATTTGTGTTTATTTTATTTTTATAGATTTAAATACTTTTTATTTCCAATATTTTCCTAAAATTTTAAATCCCAATATTTTTTTAAGTTGGAATATTTTTGTTTTAGTTCTAAATTTATTAATGGGCGTATTAACCTTGTGGGTATTGTAAAAACGAAAAGAAAAGCTATTTTCAGGTAGGGCTTCATTTATCCTATTTGATTTATAATAAAAAAAATTGAATTTTGAGTAAAATTTGGTAAAGTTTCAAATATTTTTATCTAGGCTATTTAAATATTTTTTCAATGTGAATTGTTGGGAGGTAAATGTGAAACCTAACACCATCTCGGTGTCAGACTCATTCAAGACGATCCAAGTTAGTTTTATTTGTATCCCTTTTCCTTTTTTTTTTTTTGTATGAGCAAATATTTTTTTGTATAGTTTGGTGAAACAGAGCAAAAACCCACGCGGACTGAAACAGCCATATATTTAAAGTGCTTACCCAGCTTTCTACTTGGGAACATTTCAACTATCCTAGGCCAACCGTAACATTTTCTATTAAAACAATTTATTGCTTTAGCTAAAACGCCGTGCAAAGAGTTGTTACGGTAAAATTTCCCGCAACAAAAACCATTCTTATCAATGGTTTATTTTCATTTTGTCTTCCCATCTTTTTATCCTAAAACCTTCCTCATCATTTCTTCATCCCACCATTTTCCATTGTTTGCTCTAAGCAATGGGAAGGTTACATCGCTTTGCGCAAATGACAAAAGCAGGTACCCCAAATCAGCGGGTCGAGCCAGAAGGACTCTGGAGACTCACATACTAAACTACGAGATGGATACAACAAAACGCCATAGTTACATTGAACATAAAATCACCGATCCTTAAGACGCATAAATACTCACAACATACCATAGAGGACATCATAAGCACATTAATGTAGTATGGCTTTAAGCCCACCCTAAATAATAATCCAAATAAGGTATCAAAGGGTTGGAACGTTAAACGTTCATCCTTACTTCCCCAAATCTGCAAAAGGGTCCACCGGCATAAGTTTTGGGTTCGCGATGTGAAAGATTTCCTCCTTCTATAGTTTTCTCGAAAAATAATTGTCTTAGGGAACTAGTACATTGGTCTTTAGTCTTTCTGGATTCACTTTTCCCGCAAAGTAGAGTAGCTGAGAAAATGCTCAGAGCTAAACTTGTTTTCAGTTTGTTCATTTTCGATGTTTTCTCAGGAGGTTTTGATATTAGGCAATTTGGTATCGTCCATCGATCGGCAAGTTTTGGACGAAACTCCAACAACTTGTCCCTCTGTATGTGTGGAGAGAGTGAGCATGCGCACTTTCGTTGAAGTTCGACAGCGTTGGCTCAACACCACTGGTTGTTGATGTCGAAATATTGAACTATTTGAAGTGTGATTGGTTGAATGGTAGAATGTGTGTGTGTATGAGTACGGCACGGAGTCGAGACAAAAAGCTAGACTTGAAGTGCGAGACACTTCTTGGCTAGCTATCAAGCGATTAAGAGGATTGAAACCATTTTAGAGATTTCGCTGTGAAAAAAAAATATATTGGAAACAAGTTTTAGTTTCTTGATGAGAAAATTTTTGGTTTAGTGAAAATTGGAATTGAGTTGGGAAAATTGGATTCAGAGAGAGAAGAAAGCAGGATAGAAGAATCGTCAGAACGGGACGAACTTGTGAGGAAAATTTTAGAAGGAGGACATCTAAAAAAAAAAGATAAGTAGAGTGTACATTTTTTTTTTAATTCGTAATATCATTATCTATATCATTTATATAATTGGTAAAATATTCAACCGTGTGGCCCCTTTTTAATCGTTAAAATCCAGAAGATTGTCTGGCATTCGCCCTCGTAATTTCAACCCCAAATTGGGATTTGTTCGGACGTTCATTAACGGTCCAATCTTTATACTTTGTACCTTGGACTTTAAAAATCTTTTAACGGTCCTTCAGACAACTTTGTTCCATACAAGCCTTTGATTAACATTTTCCTTTCGTTTCATATAACTTACTTGTACCACCTGTTTATCATTCTAAAAGATGTGGGTTTTTAATCCTGGTTCGCCAAGGTTTTCCCAACAATAAAATCATAAAAAGAAAAAAAATCTTTCTTTCGTACTTCAAATTCATCGCCGTCGGTTGTATTTCCGTTTCATTTTCATTTTCAGTCAAAAAAAAAAGGTTTGGAAATTCCTTATTATAAAAGATTTCCTTGCGCCCATTCAAATCGTGAACACCCTGTTGCCAATTTACTTCAATTATAAAGTAATTAATTTTTTAACAAACATCGTTGTTTTCCACACACCATTTTTTTATACGAGCACATATTTTTTTCGAATCCATCCCAGCTGATTAGTCGTGGCTGGCAGCATTTTTTTTTTATTGCTGCATTGTTTGCACTTTTTTATCTTCCCCATCCCATTTGACAGTTGTCATTTCGTCTTTTCCTCCACGCGGCACCAGTTGTGCTTTTAAATATTTACAGATTTCAATAAATTTCTTTTGTTAATTGTTTATTTGGATTCGAATATCCAATAGTTCACGGTCTTCAAGTTCTCGTGATCATCCTAAAATAATAATCTCGCGAAAATAAAAGTGTAACAGAGTATTTAAATAAAAATAAACAAGCATTCCTTTGTGACCAGAGAACACTTCAGTACTATGCGCTCCTTTGAAGAACATTGGTAACTTAAAATTATATTGTATCTCGAAGTTATTCTCTTTAATCGATATTTTTAAGTCGTATTCTATATCCTATTACAGACACATCCTTAAGTGATATTGTGCTAATTATTTTCGAAGAATTTTTTAAACACTTTCAAGCTAAGGGTTATCTTTTCACTAAAAACACTTAATGGAAGGGTGAATGTCACACAATTACCCATAACCACATTTGCAATAAAATGTTTCATTAAATTTAATTATAACCATCGCCCTTATTATGTCATTATCCATAATTATCTTTAATTGCATTAATTTTCTTATTATGTGGATTTTTGAAATTCTTATGGGTTTTTTATCTGATCGTAAAAATTTTATCTTAACATACATACGTGATATGAGGAGTATAAATGTTTTACAGGTGCAAATAACCTTTATAATTCAATGAACTCTACATGGAATTTTAACAGATAACAAAGAGAAATTTTCATTTCTAATAAAAAAAAATTACCTACTCTTAAAAACTGCAAATAATTAACCAACTCTCAAATGCATCTTTAATAAATGAAAAAAAAAAACTCAATAATCCTTGAAAAAACTCCTGAAATTATAACCCATTCAATTTATCGGAATGATGCCAAAACTTTTCCTGCCATAAAGGACTCTCTTATAATCCAATCCGAAAGAAGAACATATTATTTATAAGGATTGATGATTCCAATCCTAGAAAATTCTTCTTTTTTTCTATCGAAAAAATGTTATAACAATAAGATCCTTTCAACCACACTCTGAGTCCCGGAAAAATAAAATAATAAAAAAAGAGTAGAATACAAAATAAATTTTTCATTCTAAATTGGAAATTCGCCGAACGAAATACAGGACCAGGACGACAATATTGTGTCATTGTTCTCGTTAGTGTATTCAATTCTGTTCGAAGGATTACTCATTCAATTGGACTCAATCACTTCGTCGATGAGACGTGAATACGAATTCCTATTGAACCATGAAAATGTACACCTTGACAATAATGTCAATAGAAAATGGGAAGGATTCTACGATGTTCTTCTTGGGTTTCTTTGGTGGTTCCAACATAAATGAGATTCTATGTACTGGATTTTCATAATGTGAGAGATTTTTTTTATGTGTTTTTTTATGCCTGATTGAAAGATGGAGTTTATGGTTTTATATATTAGTTGATGGTGAAAATTAAAGAAGAAAATAGGCCAAATGGATAGGTTGTCCCGGACAGTTAGGATTAGTGTGGAAGGAAGTCCTGCTGGCCGATTTGATTTCCCAACAGAGTCAATATTTTTCAGGGGTCCTTCCTCTTGCGAGGAAATAAATATTCCTTCAAAAGGGAAAGAAGATTACCCATTTTTGGGCCCAGGGCGTACATATATGAGATGGGTATTAAATGAAAGCTTATGTTTAGCTCAATATTACTGAAAAATATTTTCAAAATCAGTTTTGGAAATTAGGAGATATTTGAGCTTGAAATTGAGTGAAGAAAATCTTGAAAATTCTGATTTGTTGGCGAAAACACTCAAAACATTCTCAAGCAATTTCCTCAGTCACTTTTGATGGAGCTTAAAAGCAGATTTCAGACTCAGATTTTTTCAATTTCAGAGAAAATGGAGATCTCAGAGAGCTTAGCAAATTGAACTGGCTTCAAAGGTTTTGACAGAGGTTAATTTCTTAAAATTGATTTTGGTGGGTAAAAAAGAATTTATCCCAGATCAATTCCAAGATCAAAATTGAAGGTACGACCTTTTAGAAAACTCCTCCAAAAAAAACTATAAGAAACTTCCAAACCGTTCCATCTGAGATACTAAGTGCAGGTTATAAGGGAAGAGTTTTCCAAAATTGGAAGCAATCTATATAAAGAGAGTTTCTTAAGAGATATTAGACTAAAAATGATATAAGACATAGGTTATAGGTTGTATTAATTGCCAAAAAGTTGACTTTATTGACAATTCTTTGCCATTTTTATAAGAATATTATTTTCTGGCTTGAATGTATTTAGTACAATTCTGAGGTCCAATTTTTGATCAATCTTTATAGTAATATTTGGGGTTGTATATCGTATATCGTTTTCCAAATCGTCAATCATCTATGGCTTATCGGTGAAAACTAACGAATTATATACATACCCTCACAGAAAAATAGTCTATCAGTGTTAAATCACACAATCTTGGAGGCTTACTTACATGTGCAAAACGTTTCCTTCAACAAATCAATTGTTGAAAGCACAATACCCCACATCTGGGCGATTCAGTTAAGAGACTATAAAAGGTCATTGATCATGGCTCTATAATGGCCTCCATTGACTGCAACCTTCTGGCCAGCATCGTTTTTAGGCAAGTAAGGACCAATGATTCCATCAGTCCATTTAGCGCACCAAAAAAAAAGTTTCATGAAATGTTACGTTAATGATAATAAAATAAAATCTCAATTTCCCTTTTGAGAGATGCAAAAGAGCACAAATACCAAATTTGAAGGCAATCCCTTAACCCGTTTAGGCTGCAGCTCCATATACACCCAGCCATACAGAAAGTCATTTTTTGTCAATAACTTTTTTATTTTATTTCAAGAATCCTAAACTTGCCTTTAAGTACCTATACTTGCAAGTAAACAAGAAAAAAAATCCCAACGAACAAAATAAAAATTAAAATTAAGCGCCAATAGCCTGTCATCTTCACTTAAGGCTGGGTGTACCTCGAAAAAAATTGATGTTTGTTAACAAATTGGCGGAACTTTTTTATTTTAAAAGATATTTTAACGAAATAACAAGACTTAAAACGTTCATTATAATAATTTCTTAGTTTCCAAAATTGTAAGTTAGAGATCATAAAAAGATATAAATTTATCGTTCTTTTTCTCTTTTCTTAAATCTTGGGGTTTTTTTCTTAGTAATTTTAATTTTTTTTTTTTTAAATTTTTTTTTAGAACTAAATTGAGTCAATACCGGGAGTAAAATTATTTTTTTTAATTAAACTTATTTTTTAATGAAAAAATATTCATCGAATCAGACGCATTTTTCTCGATTCTACCGTG
The DNA here is from genome assembly GCA_963971375.1 of Platycheirus rosarum. Lineage (NCBI taxonomy): Eukaryota > Metazoa > Arthropoda > Insecta > Diptera > Syrphidae > Platycheirus > Platycheirus rosarum. The sequence continues at coordinate 7,542,017 of OZ020510.1, read as the reverse complement.
TTTGAACAGGTGTCACTTCTTCAATTTTCAATATAATTCATTAAAATGAAAAGAAATAAATTTACAGAAAAAAATATTATAAAACAAATATTATTAATTTTTTCGGTTTTAAACAAAAAAAAAACTTAAAAAACATGATTTTTGTTGTCATTTTTTAAATCTTTTTAATGTTTTCTTTAGTTTTCGAAGTTAAATTTTTTTCTTGACATAATCTGAAAGCTGAGTATCTTGGGAGTAAAACTATAGTTTTTTTAAAAAATATTGTTTTTTAACACACTAATCACTGATTAAAAAAGCTTAAATATCGATTGAATTAATAAAGAAAGTAACGTTCTAATAAATTTGATTTTATTTTTTTTATTTTTTTTCAACATTTTATCTTTTTACATCGGCTTAGAAAATGTATGTAACAATAATAGTTTTTTTTATATTAATTTTTAAAAAATCGTCTAATTTGCGTTTTTCCCATAGAAAGTTCATTGCTAACGCACACAATTAAATTTGTAGTTCGAACGATTTCCGCAGCAGAATTTGGTGCGTTCTGCTCTTTTACTTTGTTCTCTTCTATTTTTTTGTTGTTGTTATTACATGTGTTCTGCTTTCTACTCTCTAGTCTCTCCCATGGCTGGTTCTGATATTTTTTGTTTTTCAGTCTCTGATTTTAGTTGCCTCATTTGTCATTTCCAATTCTACTGAGACTGCGGATGGGTGAAGGGATAAATATTATTGGTAGGGTGATTGCGGTGGGAAGTATTTTTTGTGGGTCTGTTTTTTTGGTGTGACAGTTTTTTTTTGGTTTATGGAACATTTTACAGAAAAGGAAGGCGTTTGGTGGTCGAAAAGTTTATTTCGTTTTCAATGCAAACAAATTATTTTTGTTTGGAGTTTGGAAATAAAATAATTGTTCTGGTGTTTAGTATGAGCGATATACATATGTAGGTATACTTTTACATATGTATATATATACTAGATCAAAGATCTTTGACATATACAAGTAGTATTCAACATATACGTAGAAGAATAACATGATCTGAATGGGTAAGTGACATTTGGCTCCAATGAAAAATTACCCATAAAAACAGTCCAATTTTTAAATTGAAAAATAGCTTAAAATTTTAAGATATTTAATTTTTAGTCTGTTCCATTTTTTCTGCCTATGCAAACTTTTTGACCTTCAGTTCAATTTTCTCCAGAAAATACGTAATAAACATGACGTTACAAATTTTTTTTTAATTGTATAATTAAAATATAAATCAATGACAGTTATGCAAAAAAACGCACATATTTTATGATATTTGGAAAAGACAAGTAATTTTTTTTAATCAATATTTTTAAAACTAATAAAAAAAAAAAACATTTTAATTTTTTTAATCACATGTATATTAATAAAATCGAAAAAATTGCATACCAAAATTAAAAAAAAAATTGTTCAAAAAACTAAAAATAAAAAACAAGAATTTATCAAAATCCGTCATAAAATTTTCGAAATGCTTTTTTTAATAAATTCATTATTATACAAGACGTGTGATGGCATACTCCATATTTACAAAAACTGTTAAAGGTTGTAGTTTTGACACTATTTATAAGTGTTGTTTTTGTACGTAAATATTGCAGTCAAAGATCTTGCCTTCCAATATAGTTAAGCACATAAGAGCAAGTACGTGCGACCTAGTCGTGCCCATTTTTTTTGTATTGATAGTGTCTTATTCAGCAATGTAGTTTAGGTTTTATTTCTATTTTCACATTGGGTAATTTTTCATAATGAAAATTGGACATTGTTTTTGGGTGATTTCTTGTAAGTCTAAGAATATGGATTCATTTTCCATTATGTAATTTGGCCCCAAATAAATTGAAAAAAATTGTCTAGATATTTTATGAAAATTTACAAAAGATCTTCGTGTAACGTAAAAAACACGTTGGCAAACGTTAAAATTGATCTAGGCCGGTCTTCTAGACAGACAAAATAAAAAAAAATATATAGGCGATGCAATTATCATATCAACTTGAACTAATTTTGCTCTCCAGGTGCATTTTTTTTAGGTAGCTAATTGAATATAAAAAAATACAACAAATTCCTAGACACACCATTATGGACTAGGATAGCCACAGAAAGGAAGAACATCACAAAAAACAAAAGAGGTCATTTCATTTCTAATTATTTTTAGAGCCAGGCCAGAGGCAAATAGGTTTGTTGTTAGTGCCCATGCCCATGCATTTCATTTTTTCGTTCTCGTCGCGTCGTCATCGCTCCTGAGGATCGAAAACAAATAAACGCAAGGAAAAAAGTACAGATTTATATTCTGTGCGATACGAATAGAAGGAATATTTACGTTTTTAAACGTCCATGCTCCTCATCTGAAGTCTGAATGAATCTTTGAGCTTAGAGCACGGAAAAAAGAGAATTTTATTTGTGCACCGTATGTATTGTTGTACGTTTACTTGAGTTTTGAGTTCTGTTCTGAGGTACACCCAGCCTTAAGGCTGAACTATAATGGTTGGAATGGCGCGGACGGGCCCGTCCGTAAATGAGAGAGAACAAGTAATTCGTATCTTGTGCCCTAAATGGCGGATTGCTCCGTTTCGTCAAGTTTCGATGAGTTTTACTTACGTTCGTAAACTGCGGTAGCGAGCGCATTTTACGGACGAAAACTTGACAGCTGGCTTCTGATGGTGTTTGTAATGAAAAAAATTTGACACATACTTCCGCGGCATTCCGTCTATTATGGGTAGTCGTGCTCATTTCACAAACGGATTGGAACGTTTCGGTCGGTTTTAACGCTAGCTTCCGCTTGCTTCCGAACATTATAGTTAGCCCTTTAGCCTCAATCTCTAAATAGGTTTCTCAAATTGTCTTTAAAGCGTGTCCATACCAAAGAAATATTTTATTTAAACATTTCAGAAACATTTAAAAAACATTTCAGAAATGTTTTTTGTTTCTGAAATGTTTTTTAAATGTTTCTGAAATGTTTATTTAGGTCTGGACGCTTCTCGAAACATTTCTGAAATGTTTCTCTGTTTCCCCTTCCGAACGGAAAACTTTATTTACTTTTCAAGCATTTTGATCTACATTTTTTTTGTTTTTATTTGTTTGTATTTGGTTCATGAGGAAAACACGTAACGCAATGATTGCTACTTTTTTTACAATTCATCTTGAAGAACAACACTGGATACATAAAATGGGAAACAAAAAAACATTTCAGAAACATTTTAAGCATGGGAATGCTTTCAGAAAAATTTCAGAAATGGCTTTTAATCAAATGTTTTTTTGGTGTGGACACTCAATAGAATACATATCAGCAATGTTATCAGAATCGTTAAAATGGCTTCCTAGGTAAAACCAATTATGAAACATATGAATTTATACAATACTTATTGCAATTGTATATGGTGGGTGAAAATTTCTATATTTTCACGTAAATATTTCCCAGGCCTTGGCAATCAAACAATACAAACATCGATTTTACCCCCCCACCCCCCTCCCCCAATATTGTCAAGGTCTCTTATCGCCTTCTGTCTTGAGCATAACATTTACAACGTTCATTAAAATATTCAACAATTAATCACTTGCTTTCAAAATGTTTGTTTGGCTTAAAACAAAACAAAGAATTTCAGAAAATTAAAGACAAATGCTCTATTAAAACAAAAAACAAAAAAAAGTCCTAACTCTCCATTGAATATTTATAAGTAAAATCCCATTCAATGTCGAAGTCTGCAAGAGTGTGATAATTGGTTAAATCGCTTGCCAAAGTCAATTGCCTCACAACCCGTTCCAAAGGATCTCTGGGATCTGTTTGCGTCATCATCGTATTCAGGTCCTTATAGAAAATACAGACTCATCAGGAATATTTACCAAAAATTCCTTCATCCGCAAATGATTTTCATTGTTTAAACTGTACGGTTCGTTTGCCATCCCATCCTGCCACGTCAATCCAGTATAATGTATAACCCCTCAACTTGGTCATTGGGAGCTTTTTTTTTTATCCTGTCATCCCTTTTTAAATGATGCGCTCTCATCTTAGTTTCATTTACCTAAGTAATGCTCCGGAATAAAATTAACATTTAATGTTTAATCAAGCTAAACGGGCTGCCAACAACTGTGTGTGCGCGCTACTGCCATTTATGTCCCGACCGACCATTGCCGTTTCAATAGACATTCCGCTATCCTCAATCCAGCAGAATGGCCATTCTGGATCTGGACTGGGTGACGGCTGTTGGCGAATTTCAATGGCAAGTGAATTAATTAAAATATCTCTTCATTTGATGGCATACAGCTGGAACATGCGAGCAAGTTTTCCTGATCCAAGCTATCGATAGAGTGGATCTGTCAATTGTGACCAGTAATGCCAGATGGTTTTTTAATCTTCAAAATAATAATTTATAATTTTATAAATTTTAAAATGTCAAGGTAAATAAATAAAAAATTAATGCTGATTTAGTAAAAAGCGAATCAACAAAAACATTGTTTTACTGGCAACTCTAGAAAATGTCTGTCAATTTGACAATCAAATGTCAAGTAAAGATGACATAAGTATTTAATAAATTAAATATGTGGATTGGCTAATAAGCTAATAATAATTATGATCCTAGGAGGCAATTTTAATAAAAAAATAAAAAATTCTTATTAAAAGTAAAACATGGCAACACTGCACACTTAAGCAGTTTAAGGCCAAACACAATTTAAGGAGACTTCGAAGGTGTGTGGGAACCCTAAATCTCTCATTCGTATTCAATGCCATTCTCCGTAACTATTTACCCTACGAGATGGAGCTGCTACTACTATTTATTAACTTATCCGCTGGAGAGCTAACTTGACGCAGAAGTCACAAACAGGGTGCCCGCCGCGTGCAGCCAAGTGACTGTGAGATGTGCGCTCGAGGAGCACTAAATTCACCATAACCAGCAGGAATGTCCCTGACAGAGCTATGGTCTCAAACAGTGAGTCGTCCTTTCATTCGGGTTTTTTTTTTGTCCAACTCCTTTTTTGTGTCCCTCCTTCGATTTTGGCATCATACAGCTAGTCAATGGGCATATTTCTCCAGTTAAACGACGGATGCAATTGAACCGTGTCCAAATAAGTGTGCTATGTGCATATATGATTGTATCTGGGGGATGTCCTGATGGTGGAGCTCTTTTGCTATGACTTTTGGGTTCGAGGGGGCGTTTATTGGTGATATGCCAAAAATGCTAGCAAAAATTATTACGGATTCTCGCTTGGATCTCTGGGCTTGGTGGTCCAGCTCCAGATGAATAATTTGAATGCAATGAATGGCTCTGTTTGGCCCTGGAGTGTAGTGTGCACATTAAATTTAATTGCTATGAACTTGTTCGGTTATAAATAAACGAGTGTATGGAGTCTTCCTATTTTTTTGTGTCCACTTGGCTATAAGATGGAATGTTTTGCATTCTATGGCTTTGGTAAGGACATTTTGTCTGAGGAGTTACTGGAGTGAAAGGCAAACACAAATTGAAGTTGAGTTGTCCCGCTTAAGAATATGGAAGATTCTTTTGGACACACTTGAGTGAGGTCAATGGAATAATAATAACTGTAATAAATATGCCGAAGAAGAAAGTTCCGATGTCTTGTGTGTGTGTGGCAAGGAATTGGGTGTTTCTGGTCTACGGAAATAATTGATACGAAAAGTTGTAAATGTTTTTGAATTCCAACCGAGAAGGGGAGAGGACATTCTTTGTGCTGGTCGCTTAAATATCCAAGTCGAAACGAAAGAGATCGTTGACATTGTTTTGGCTTTGGAACTTTAGCAATTTGGTTTCGAATTGGGGAGTTCGGAAAACAGATGTGTTGAAATTGGAGAGATAAATTATGCGGCATATCTCAAGAGTTTTCTTGATTTCTGTTTTCTGGCATAAATGAAAATTAAGTTTAGGTGACGATTCTTTGCTGGCATTTAAGATAGGAAAGGGAGTGTCCTTTTGCGGTCGCAATTCAAAAGGGGGACAAAAAATCATGGGAAACATTACAATTTGTTGCATCAGATACAATGGCTGTAGATACCTGATTGGAACTTGCGTAAATTAAACTGGCCACGAAAAACTAGACAGTTAAATGAGAGCCTTACCAATTTCAAAGCTGATTTAACAGCTCTCTAAGAGATGCGATAGAAAGAAAAGAAAGATTCAGGTAAAGAATCGTAAGCTTTCGCGAAATCAGTGAGAGAATAGCGACGATCGGTATCAGGACCAAATTCCTCCATTTAATAGTGTTATTAGCGCCCATGCCCTTGAAGAGAAGCGAAAAAGGACTTTAACAGAGAAAGTTTCTACGAGCTTTTTGATAAAATTTAGGAACGTGAGTTTTAAGTGAGAAAATAGTCACCTAATTCTCGATCAACTTTGCCGAAAAAAAAAAATTTCCTATCTTTCTAATTATTCTTCTAACTAGTGTCGTGCAACGTCATGTTGCATTCTAAAAGGGCAATGCGGCTTACGGACACTTAGTTAAAAAAAAAAAAAAAATTAGTAGGGAAGACATTTTTAAAAGGCAATAGAAAAGCACAGCTTAACCTACACCATCTCAACAAGAAGACGATTCCCGCATCTTGACATCCACAAAGGCACATGGGGGTTACCAGATAGTTGAACCTGGCAACCAAATCGATTATGCCACAATTGACGGAATACACTTTTCTAGTATTCTGGAGAACGTCCTTACATTCCGAGGAGCAAGCAGTAACACAGATCACCATCTACTTATTTGATCCCAAAGAAACGAATATCAATGAAGCTATTTAAGCTCGCAACAACCACGCAAAAGAAATTCAATGCTGGACGACTCAAATGGGAAGCGACCATCACAGCCTGTGTTGATCGTGTATCCCTTGAACTAGCTAGAAATCCCTCGACCGAAAAAAACGGAGTGTTTAAGGTCGCAGCTATACGGAAAAGAACTATAGAACAACATAATCTCTACGAAGCAAGAAGGGAAAAAAGATCATTAGCACCAAGAATTCGAGGAGATTCAGATGTCTTTTAACAGGAGAAAGGAACGAATATTCAAAACAGTAAAAATAAGCCCTGAAAAGATCAAGATAGAAACACTTTAGTAGATATAAAGCGAAGTTAACCACGTGATGAGACTACTTCATCATCATCATCATTATCGGCGCAACAACCTGGATCCATTCGGAGCCTCGTTAAACAAGTTTTTCCATACATTCCGATTGCTGGCCAACGCGACTCCAACCAGTTGCAGACCCTAACGCCTTGGGCGTTTGGTCCACGACATCCTTTCAAAGTAAGAAAGGTCTGCCACGTTGCCCTCTATCATAAAAACAACTGCAAAAGATTTTCCGAGCAAGTTCCTCTTCGGTCATGTCAACTAGGTGCCCAGCCCACTCAATAGCAGTTAAGAGATCATAGTGCCTCTTTTAGGTTTGGTGTCGCCAGCTCTCTCCGGATGAAGGAGTCTTATACAGGTTGTTGACCTCTACCCATGATGTCAGTATCGTCTTCGTAAGCAAATATCTGGCTGAACTTGATGACAATAGTCCCGCTTGTTTTTGAAGGACTACTTCAATCAGTTGTTAGATGAAAATCAAGAATTAGATCTACCCGATGCCTGACCAAAATGGGATCAAAAAAGACATTGAAAGGCCAAGAACGTACTCAGCAGCTGGTGCCATTTACAAAATATGGTCGAAGGAAGGTATGTCCGATAATTAGAGCACTCCTCGATAGAGGAATATCCCTTTTAAACGTAGCCTATAAGATCCTGTCCAGAGTATTATGTGAACGCCTTAAGACGTTTGCAGGGTTACGACAAGGTGACACTCTGTCATGCAGCTGGTTCTACATTGTGCTTGAAGACGTAGTGCTGATGAATACCCAGGCCAGCACATCCAGGAGGCAGTAAACCTTCATATTGGCTCAGCAGTAGCTGAATGAATCTCTGACGAGGAAGTCAGGAGCCAAGGTAGACCTCATTTTCAATGGATCAGCCAGAAAGAGATAAATCTCTGCCTGCTTTGACTTTAAAATTGGAGATGGTAGGCTAGAGATAAGGCCGCCTAGAGGGGCATACAAAATGGGGCTTACAAACACCACGTTACGTAGCGCCATTAAAAGAAAATAAGTACATTTTCTTATTATATAGGTAGTAATATTTTGCCTTGGGGTTCGATGAATAAAACTCAATTTCACTTTTAAATCCCACAAAACAAATTACTTAAGCTAAATTTATATTAACTTTACTTCACCACTTATTAACCAGTAATATTACGTTTTATCTATTTACTTTATCAACCTTCACCCAATCGGACGTGTTTTTGCCCAGCTCCTACTAGTGACCTTTTTGTTAATAAATATCTCTCATTTCCCCTAGACAACACGGGTTCCTCAAAGGCAGGTCAACAACAACAAAGCTCGTTAACTTTGTTTCATTTTCTCTCTCAGCCTTGGAGAATGGAAAGGAAGTCGATGTTATTTCAACAGATTCTAGTAAAGCTTACGATAAAATCTCCCAGAAACTGATTCTTTTTAAACTTTCCATCCTTGGCTTTGAACCCATTCTGTTGAGATGGATTTCTTCTTATTTAGAAAACCGTTTTTACAGCGTTCGGTTCAGATCCGTCTTATCAAGCCGTTTTTTAGCTACATCCGGTGTTCCCCAAGGCAGCCATTTAGGCCCTCTCCTCTTCATTCTTTGGTTGATTATCAAACATTCCTCCATCTCACTCTACGCAGACGATACAAGGTCATTTCTTCATCTGAAACCTCTTCCCACTTCCAACAGGATCTCGACAATTTTTCAATATGGTGCTCCAAAAACTGCTTGGAGCTTAATACTTCCAAGTGCCAGTCAATAACCTTCTCACGTAAACGCATACAAATCTTCTCCCCGTCTCTATCTTCTACACAGTTAAACCATTTCCCCCGTTCTGGTGATCCGTGACTTTCGGATTATTTGCGACCATGAGCTGAATTTTTTTCAAACATATCGACGATATAATTCCTAAGGCAAATTCAGCACTTGGCTTCGTGAAACGATGGTCCAAGGAATTTTCAGACAACTACGTTACCCGATCCCATTACATATCATTTATTCGTCCGCTTCTTGAGTACGCTTTTCAAGTGTGGTCGCCATACCAACAAGTGCACATTGCAAGAATTGAGAGCATACAACGCCGTTTCCTTCGATTTGCTCTTCGAGGTCTTAGTTGGAGTAATCCTTTTAATATCAAGATCGAATCAAACTTCTCAACCTGAATACGCTGAAAGATCGAAGAGAAATATTTGAGATCCTCTTCGTTCACCGAATCTTTTCAGGTACCATTGACTGCACAGCCCTTAACGCATCCATCTTTCTAAATACTAACCCTCGTTACTTCTATCTTCCCACCCATCGAACCTCTTATGGCTCCAACGAACCAATCTCTCGAATGCTGAGTAGTGTCAATTCTAACTTTTTTATTGTTTTGACTTTAATATCAGTACTCCCTGCCTAAAGCTTCGTCTCCTTAGCCCCCCAAACAGTTAATTTAAGTCTTAGCTACTAAGTTTCTTAGTTTTTAAGTTAGATTAAGAAATAGCTTGTATTAATCCAAACAAATGGGGGTTTTTCCCCCACCAAAATTTAAAAAAAATGTATTCTTCAACACTCTTTACTTTATCTTTTATTATTGCTTTCGATGTTCACAATTTAACGCACAAAAATCATCTGTATCTCCCAGATCCACCTACCTTTATACAAATGGATAAAGTTCTCGAAGTTTTCCACTGGTAATTTTCCATTTAAATTCTGGTACATTCTAATTTCCAGAACATTCTAGTACTTTCAGATGTTGCTGTCAATGCTTTCGTTAAGTAAGCTGTGGTTGTTGAATTCGATGAGTGAATTCAGTGATTCCCGAATGTATTTTAAGGTGGAAGCAAAATGCATTCCAGAAAATCACCACATTTTTGTGGCCACGTCACATTATTTTATTTTATAAAATTTTGTTTTCCAAAAACCAGAGAGTACATTTCAATTAAGATCTCGACAGATAAAATGAAGGCTTTAAGTTCTCGAATACAAAATATTCTGACTCGCATAATGAACAAGAAAATGTTTAGTTCTAAGGACCAACTTGCGCAATAACAAAAAATACCTGCGGGATATTGTGGGGAAAAATAATTAATAGCTATTGATTGATGTAGTATTTCCATCATCCTGACTGACTCCTTCTGCTTAAACCAAGATAATCTTCCAAGTCCTAGCCAAAGGTCATTTCTTGTTTTCTTCCATAATAAAGAAATATTAATTCACTAACATAGCTTTGGGCCAAAGCTTGACAATAAGACATCTTTTGTTTATGAATTTGTCATAAACGAAACGATTTTCTGGATGAAATATTCATAAAGGTTTTCCTTTCGTTCGTCCCCTCCCCCCCCCTTCCTTACCAAAGGAAAACACATTCTGTGGCAATAAGAAAACAAAGCAACAAAAAAAAAAGTAATAAATGATTAAGAATTAAGCATAACTGAATCCTTGATAAGAGCCATGACACTTGCCCTTCAACAACAAAATCCGGCCGTCTTAGTTGATAATTACCGAAGTAATTGTGATTGTGGCACAATTCCATGGAAGCTTATACATGCGTTGGCATTTGATATCATTTGATACTCTTGTTGGTAGCAACATTGCGCTGAGGTTAGCCTTAAGGGACGTTGTGTTGGTATGTTTACGGTGTGTTAGTCCTTGTGGAAAGTGTTTCTTATGGAACAGTATTGTTTTCGCTGCCTTGGATTAATACAATTTCGTTTGTTGACTCCCGATTCAAAGGAAAGTAGAAGAGGATGACATTAATGTCATCGTTGTCATCAGCATTAAGATAGGTATTCGGGCGGGGGGGTTGCACGCGCGGTGTTGGTGTTTTTCTTTTGTGTCCCAGATTTTGTGCATGGGGTTTTAATGGGCTTTGCGATTAGACGAGGGAGGACTTAGGAAAATGGGTGAAGTTTTGTGATGTTATTTTGTTAATGTCTTGATGAATTTACCTCAATTGTGGAACTTATAATGTTGAAAGCAGCTGAGTGGAAAGTAGGGATCTGAGGAAGCTTAAAGAAAGACTTATTTTAAGAAGATCATTAGATTAAAAAGAAACATAATATTTTTTTTTGGAAATTTTGGGTGTTTTAATATTTTTTCTGTATTTAATGAAACAAAATTTCAATATTAAATCTCTTCTGAGTGTTTAAAAATATAAATCTTTAGAAAAATATTGTGAGAGCATAAGAGAAACTTCCTTTATATATCATATATGGAATATAGAAAAAAATTGCAGTTTTTAAAGAAACAGAAACATTGACGAAACGTTGGCAAACTATTTATATCTGAACTAGCTGGTCCTCCCGGTGTTGCTCGGGTACACTATCAATTTTCGATTTTTACCATGTGAGTGACATTTTTGGTCATAAGTCCAGTTCTAGACATCGGACAGCAAGCAGATTTCTTATATGCGCTCTCCAAACATGTTCTAAGATCTTTTAAGAAATTCATTCAAATGGATTGAGCCGAAAAAAAAGTAGTTCGCGCGCAAAAATAATTTGGATTATTCTGTATATAGATTGTTTGAAATACATTTTAAATAAGATAGGATTTTCAGCTAAGATTGATGCCAATTAATCAACAAGTATGAAAAAAAAAATTAAAAACTCGTTTTTCAAAAAAAAAATACAAATTCGGAACGAATGGTTTGAATATTTTTTTTGTATGACTGGCAGTTAAATCTATTTTTTCCATATTCTTGAAGTTAAACGAAGCTTTTAAAAGAAGCTTGAGACTAATGCTCATAAGTTAGTTGTGAATAAATCATTTTAATTTTCTTTAAATCACATTACATAATTTTTGTGATTTTTAAGGTTTCCGATTGGGTAGGTTTATAACCCTTAGACGTCAAACAAAGGAAGTAACTAGTAGAAGCAATATACAACCGTCAGAAGAGGAGTCCTTTCTGGAAGATACTACAGCTATTAACTTAATAAAAGCAGGAAACTTTTAAAAGCTAAATTATAAACTAGAAATTAATTCTAACTGGGGTGTTTGTTAATTTTTTTAGCAATTTTTACTTATGCGAAAGTCAAAGGAACGGAGATTATAATACAAAGAAGCATACGCGACACAAGTTTATTGAATTCATTGCTTGCGAAGGTGAAATAAATTTTAAAGTGACGGATCGAAATAAGACTATTGAAACTAATTCCAAAAGAGAAGATTTTTTTTAAGAAGAAGGAATGTTGAGTGTTGCAACATCAATATAAAAACAACTATTCGATATTTATGGTTTAAAAGATAAGATGACTTTCAAAAGGTGGAAAGCTCTACCATTAATTTTAATTGAACAAATTTAAGGCGGTAAAAGTGTGACAGGAAATGTTCATGCCAGACTTTTGGCTCTCATTATGTGTGGTCAGCTCACCGAAGAAATGGATAGACTTCTTTATATTAAGAGTTAGTTCTTGCAGATACCAATTAACTAGCTCAAAAATAAGATACTACATCAAGCAATTCGTGAAATTATAGTATATGAAAGGAAGATATTACAAAGTGCAGCAATTATAGTGATATAACAATGTTGAGTACATCCTGGGAATATCTGTTCTCTTCCATCCTAAGAGAAGGGAAAAAAATCGGCAACTATCCCTGTGGTTTCCAACCAGGTAAATCAACAATTGATCAGATTTTTTACCCTTAGGCAGGTGATGGATGAATTCTGGAGTTTAGCATTCCAATGTACCATCTTCTTAAAGACTTTAAAACCGTCTACGATAGCTTATCCAGGGTAGAAATTTGTAAGGCCATGAGAGAATTTGGCATTCTAAATAAATTGACACGACTATTGCGGGCGGCATTGGTGCAGTAGATAAGATGTTTTCTTCTGACCCTGAGGTCATCAGTTCGATACCTATTTTTTTTTCTAACTCTTAGTGCAAGTTCGCCCGTGAGTTTTGAGTAAGAAAATAGTCACCTAATTCTCGATCTACTGCGCCGAAAAAAAAATTCTTTCCTATCTTTCTAATTCTTCTAACTAATTTGTTGCAACATCATGTTGCATTCTAAAAGGCAATGTGCCTTACAGACACTTAGTTAAAAATATTATTATTATTATATGTAGGCTGACCATGACCAACATTATAAGCGAAGTAAAATTAGCCGGTTTGTTGTCCAGACTCATCACCATTTTTAATAGACTCCAAAAAACTGTAAAAGATCCTTTACCTGGATCCAACAGGGCGGCACAAAACCTGGCGCTGCATATTAATGGAGAGAAAACTAAATACATTTAATGGCTACGCTGCCAAAAGTATTGGTCTAACTATCAGAGTAGTTGATAATGAATTTGAACTAGTGCAGTCCTTTAACTACCTTGGGTCAAAAGTAGCAACCGATAATAATATGGAAAGACACGGGCAACTGCTAAAATCCAACAGAACCTACTTTAGTCTGTTAGGGTTCCTTAAATCCAGAAACCTTACCATAAAAACAAGCTGCCCTTACCAGTACTGTTACAGTACATATGGATCCGAGCGAAGAGGAACCAGCTCGGAAGTCTTTTGATGTTGTTTTTATGGTAGAAGACAATGTAGCAGATCTTGCTTGGATGGCGTAGACTAGGACGCCCGAAGCTTTGTAGTGCGCAATAAGAATCAATAAGGTCATCAATCGGGATGTGTGGAAGAACTTGTTTGAAAGAAGCCTTGACCGGATCGCGGTTGTTGTGACGATGATGATGATGATGTCTTTGTGAACTTTTTTTTGAAAATTTAGGAAAACGATAGCTCTTTGACACTTCGCTTCACTGGCAAGCCTACATGGCACTACGTTAAACGATCATCTCGAGCTGTCAAAGGACAAAACGATTCCACCAAAGGGATCGCTCGTTCTTTTGTCCAATCAAGTTGCTCGTTCTATTGATTAAGTTAGAACCCACTCAAAAAGTTGTACAAATTAGTATGATGTAATTAAAGTAATTTTTATTGTCGTAGAAAATCAGAGGCCTAGGAAGTTTAAAGTTTAAAAAAATTTAAAATGCTTCATGTAAATTGTAATTTATGAATCACCTAGATCTAACTTTACCAGATTCGGCGGAATAGTCCGGGATGGATCTGGCCTTTAACCAACTAAATTCTCCAGCCATCTCTGTCCCTAGCTAACTGTTTTCAGTTTTGTACGTGAAGTCTGTTGAGGTCTTTCCTCTTCCTTCGTGCGCCATCTTAGTTTTATTCTTCCTCTATTGGGCCTTCCCTCCGGGGTGGAATCGAAAATATTCCTAGCCGGAGCAATGACTTCCATTCACACTATATGACCCAGCCATCTGAACCGATGGACTTTTACTGTTTTTGCTAAGCCTGTGTCATTGTATGGCTCGTACAGTTCCTCTTTGTATCCTTCTTCCCCACTCTCCGTTTTTGCACATGGAACTAAAAATCTGCCAGGGTTTTTTTTTCTTTCGAAGCTACCTAAAGCGTTATTATCTACTTTTGATAATGTCCATGCGTCTACACCATACAACAGGAACTTGATGAACAGGTGGCTATATAAAGGGATAATTTAGTTACACGAGAGAGGGCCTTGCTACTCAATTTCCTTCTTAGCCTGAAGAAGCAGCGAACAGTTATTCTTCATTTAATCTCAGCGTTATTTTTGTTCTCGATGTTGGTTGTCTCTTTTTGGTAACAGCATATGCTTGGTTTGTTCTCAAATTATTTTTTCTTCATCTGATTCACAAAATTCTTTCTCCAATAGCATTGGATCTATTGCTGAAAAGCTTCATCTGCTTAACCCATCTTCGCTACTTCCGTCTCAATACTCCCAAAAGGCATACTGAGTTATGCTGTGCTCTTCCGATTTTGTCAATACAGTTGAAGTATGCGATTAACTGTTTGGATTTTTTGAAAGAAAATATTTCTTGGATTGACGCGAGAGTTCTGCTCTAATCATTCAGGTATGATGTCCAAGAAGTCGCATGACAGCGCATTGCGCTCTCTGAGTGTTTCAATTATTCATTTCTCTTCTTTTCTTCTTTTTCTAACGTGATAACGTCTTATAAATTGATGACAGGCTACACGTACGAAATAACATGACTCATGCTGATAAGACTCATGCTGGTAAGACTCATGACTGATGCTAACCCCGAAACTGTGGTTCTTTTAACCAAAATCGATCGCAAGCACCAGGCGACCATGGAAAAGAACAGGCGCAAATTCCCAAAATAATTCCACTCGAATTCAAAAAGTACAAGAAGAGAAAAAGAAATACAAAATAGGCGGAGTTTTGTTAAAGACGAAAGAATATGTAGATATTGGTGTGTGTGTGTGTGTGGATTTAACGAAAGAGGTTTGTGGGTGTGAGCTAACGGGCTGTATGTTTGTGTTGCTGCCAGCAATGTTTTCTTATGACGTTATCACGTAAAATTATCGTCCGTAAACCGTCGAAAAACCAACTCTTTTTTTTAAATCATTATTTTGAAACAATAAAATCAAAATTTTTGTTCGCACAAAATTATTGACACAATTAGCTGAGTACAATCTTATGTTTCATGCATGCAAGTGTTGAAAGTACAAGTTGATCTACTTACTTACTTAGGTGGCGCTACAGTTCGGGACGAACCTGGGCCTCAACCAACATGCCTCTCCAGCCAACTCGGTCTTTGGCTAGCTGCCTCCAGTTTTGCACTCCAAGTTGGTTGAGGTCGTCCTCCACTTGAGCGCGCCACCTAAGGCGAGGTCTTCCTTGACTGCGTCTACCCTCTGGGATGGAATCGAAGATCCTGCGAGCCGGAGCATTGTTGTCCATTCGCTCTACATGACCTAGCCATCTTAAACGTGATATGCGTATTTTTTTGACCAGGTCAATGTCGCTGTACAGCTCGTATAGTTCTTGGTTGAACCTTCTCCTCCAAAGCCCGTTAACGCAGATAGGGCCAAAAATCTTCCGAAGAATCTTACGCTCGAAACGACTAAGGATATCTTCATCCGCTTTAGATAGAGTCCATGCCTCGGCGCCATAGAGCAGGACTGGGATGATTAGGGTCTTATACAGAGTCTCCTTTCTCTTTCGAGAGAGGGCTTTGCTACTCAATTGCCTTCCTAGCCCATAGAAACAGCGATTGGCAAGAGTAATTCTTCGCTTTATTTCTGACGAGATGTTGTTGTCAGATGTTATAGCGGATCCGAGGTACACAAAGTCCCTAACTACCTCAAAGTTGTACCTGTCTATTGTGATGTTTTGTCCAATCCGCCGGTGTTGTGTGTCCCTTTTTGTGGACAGCAGGTACTTCGTTTTGGCCTCATTGACTGCTAGTCCCATCTTAACCGCTTCAGCTTCAATGCTAGCAAACGTTCCACTGACAGCTCGCCGAGTTCTGCCAATGATGTCTATGTCGTCAGCGTATGCTAGCAATTGCACAGACTTGAACAAAATTGTCCCACTACAATTGACTTGCGAGTTTCTTATAATTTTTTCAAGTATTAAGTTGAAGAAATCGCACGATAGCGCATCACCTTGTCGGAATCCTTTTTTGACGTCAAAAGCTTCTGTGAGGTCAGAACCAACCTTGACGGAGCAGAGTTGATCAATCAAATAAAATATTTCTATTCACTTGGAAATATAAGAGGATTTAAATGGCATACAAGAGATTGAATTTCAATCAATTTTAAATGAATAAGTTCCACCAATGGTTTCAATAAAGCATCAATTTCTGAATGGATAAATGAAAAAGACAATTTTTATTTCTTTCAGTTTAAATTTAATTTCGTCTTCCTTTTCACACCCTTATATTTCTGAACACAGCTAAACCTCCTTTTCACCATAGACTAAAGCAGTATTTTCATAACACTTCATTCATTTTCAAAACATTGTATATAGTTAAAGAAAATGCTCTTAAGTAAATTTATAACATTAATTAAGGAACGCATCCGCAAGTGATTATTAAAAGCCTCTCGTATCTAAACCCACGCACTTGCGATTATGGTAAACTTAGCACGTTTGCCTTATGCCATACGAACAAACACACATGCATTATACACGCTTCAAGTTTAAATTACTAATTTCACTTAAACAGAAATTTCGTTAATGGGTATTCGAAATAGGCCAAATATCTCTGACAAATGGAATTTTCCAATTAAATCCCATCCACATTGGCACGTCCTTTCGGAAGGTACATATCTCCCTGGCCATGGCCACACAATCAACAACTTTTCTCACCATAAATTACGAGAGCCATGTCCATCAACCGAAAGAACTCCCATGCCCGGCCATTACCATTAGGGAAAGCCTCTCTTCACAAATATCCTATATGATATTTACCTATACATTTATAAGAGCAGGATACACTCATACACACATGTACCTTCCTTAACACAAGAGGATATTACAAAGCAATTGGCATTAGCCGGTGACACATCGTAGCGAGCAGCTTAATTATACCGTTTAATTAAACAGGAAACCACACCAAAATTGGATATGTAAGTGTCTGTAGGTATCCTTGTGGCATACGTTATTGTATGCCACCAAACATTGCAGCAGTGTTGTGTCTGTTCAAAGGACTCTCTTAAGCGATAATTTGGAATTGGCGATTTGGGGAGTACGTTTGGGGAGCGAATGACCCTTTAAATGATCTGCGTGCGGAAGTAAGTGTTAGTATACCTGGGTGCATATTTCCGGTTAGCAAAATTGAATTAAATTGAAAATGTTCAGTTGGATGTTTGTGGTGTTGGTTTCTGTTTGGATGTTTAGACCTTTGCGTTTGTCCACTGGTATAGGCTTACAATTGTGTTTGGTTTTCTGATTGAAAACTTTTTTAATAAACTTAAGGTGTCGTCAAACAATGAAAGGAAAATACTTTCTAGAAACGACTTTTTACTTTCCAGAAAGCAAAATTTTTGAAAGTACTTTTCGGGTCGTCAGACAATGAAAGCGAAATGTTTTCTGAAAGTGTTTTTTGTGTAAATGGGTGTGGATTTGCCGCTCTTGGCTTGTTTATCTTAAGTAACTGCCAAATAGAGTTCGCTCAAGACATTTTTTGGGAAGAACAATTATTTGAATCAAATGAGTTAACGGTTATGGAAATCATACTACGGATTTCGCAGCATGTGATATAACAAAATGCGGTTAATAGCAAATCGCTTTCAGAAAACGTTTTCAAGAAAGTACTTTTCAGGACGTCACAATGAAAGTTTTGCTTTCAGAAAACTTTTTGCTTTTCTTTTTTACATTTTTTACATTTTTACTTGCAAGTTTTGCATTCGTAAAAAAAAATCTAACAATCAAACATGACATTACGATGATAGAAAAGTCAAAAAAAGTGGGTCCGGAAATTCCGTCCGTCTGTCTGTCTGTCAGTCTGTCCGTATCGATATCTACAGCCTAAACGGTTGGGTCGATTTCATTTAAACTTGGTATATAGTATTTTTAGAGTGCTCTACCCGACTATTTTTCGAACTGGCATTCTAGCTCTAAAACTAACGGTACCTGCCATATAACTTTTAGATGGCTTTAAACATTTTTTCCGAAAAAATTTCCCCAAAAATGTATTTCATATTGCTTGGCTAAGCCCTAGCCTTTAGTCAAATAAAAGAAGGTGACAACCTACATATATACCTGCGTATTTTAAAGCATTTTATCATAATAAAAGCACACAGAATAAATAATGAGCCTATGATAAACACACAAAAACAACTAACAAATAAAAAAAAACTATTCGATTATTACTGAATGCAAAAATTTCAATCGAGAAAACAATAGTTTACTCCTGCCTATAAATAAACAAAACCACTGTGTTAACTTTTAATATTGTCTCTATTTCCACTCGCTTAACAGTAGTTGGAATGTGTATCTTAATTTTAGTACCCACCTTCCTTCCAACCTTATTATATGTAGAGGTACCTAATATCCTTAGCAAATTCCATTTATACCTACCCACACCATACGTTTATCGGTCCATCAAACATAATTAAGCTATTTTAATTAATTTGATTTCAAAAAGTAAATTATTGTTATTGGGACCTATATAGGTATCTATACCTAGCATTATTGCCCTACTGCTGATTCCCACGAATCTTTATGCCAGTTGTTCAATTTTTTCCATACCAAAATGAAAATTAAACTGAAAAAAGTCTTTCTATTAGCAAATTATATTATAAACAGTAAACAACAAGTGGAAAGATAATACACTAAAAAACTGAAAAAGCTAACAATCCTACATATTTATGTGTTTATCCCTTTGTCGTGACGCATGTTCGTTCGAGCTTCAAACCACAACGATTCTAAAGAAAATGCAATAAAAAAAAAAAACATTAAAATAAAATCTTTGTCAAAAAGACGCCTGCACTTAAAAAGGATTAGCACATAGGAGCAAGTACGTGCGACCCAGTCGTGCCTTTTATTTGTATATAGAAATCAAAAAAGGAGTAATTGAATCCTCGGCACTACACTTCAACCTCATCTCGAAGAAATAATAGTCGAATCTTTGAATGACTACACCAAATGCTTTAAGAAAAAGTGGATTGTGGATCAGTAGCTTCCGTGGAATGTACATCGTTGTTCCAGTCCAAACTGCATTCTGAAAACTCTTGAAATCTGCCTCGGTGCCAACGTTAACGAAACCTTCAACAAAAGCCAGTATGTATAAGCCTAGGTAACATCTGCTACTCCCAAGTCCTAGTGGTTTCCAATTTCAATATGATTGACCTAATTGATTGAAACTGAGTTTCATTGTATTCTTTTTTAATGCTGCAATCCTTTCCAATCGCGAAAGAAGAAAAATTAAATGAAAGCAACAAACAGTTCTTCGTCCACTCTTCTCCCGCATCTTCCAAACAAGGACTTGGCTTCTCCAAGATTTATTTGTTGCTTTTTAACATTTTATTTACAACCTCTAGCATTACATAGTACCTAGAGCCTCCAGAACAACCCTATTTCCCATTGTGGACATTTTGTATCCTGTTTGTTTATTGTCTTTAGAAATTGCCTGACATTTTGATTACAATCTGATACACTTGCCACATGATGTTGCTAGTGCTGTTCTAGCTGGTGTGTTGTAATTGTAAAGTTGAACACCAGATTACCCAGATCGATAGATACAATTTGCAATTCGATATAATCATATATCCATATAATACCTTTAGGTGGTGGTCAGGACGACAGTTGGTGGCGGCAGCGGGTAATGAAGGCAAGAATAAAGTTCATAGAGCATAAGGCTTGTCTAAACCTAGAGGAAAAGAGCCTTTCCCAATGGCGCATAGATTCGTGGTCACAATGGGAGAAATTCGATTAGTTTTGTGTCACACAAATTGATTGTAGGGATTTAAATGAATTTGTTGTTGCCCGGATGTTGTACTGCAGTTTAGGTGATTTGTTTTGGTCCATTATTGTTCGAGGGTAATAAAGAGACTATCGGCTATCGGGAGGAATGAGGTTGAGAATGTACACCTTTGTTTTTAGGTGTTAGATAGTTGGGTTTAGATACATATTGGGGTCAATGAAGGATGTAGGATCAAAAATGATTTTTTTTTTATAAGAGTTCTTATAAATTATCTTGTAAGAGTGAAAAATTGCTTCATTTGGGGAATGGAGTTGAGGTCATTTAAAGTATATCAGAGCTTATCGTTACTGTATTCTGGATATTTCTTGTGCCTTTATTTAGGTTTCTTTAGGAAATGCAAGCAAAAGACTGTGATCTTGTTTATAGTTAGCTATAACTTTGTTATTTTGCATGGATTTTTTTTTATTTTTATATTTAAACTAAATTATTATGTTTCTTTAAAACAGATTTGATTTTGGCTAAATCTTACTTCAAAACTATTATTTTATCAAAAATGTTCCTTAAAGTAGGTTTGAAGACGTACAAAATATTCAAAACTCGTATAATAAACAATAATAATAGTTTTATAAATATTTTTTTAATCGTGCACAGTTTTTAAATATTTTAACATTATTTTGATGTCGGTAGATTACACTTTACAAAGTTCCTAACCCACCGGCTGGTATGATTGGTATTGTCATAACTGACCCACTCCATGACGAGAAAATAAACCTCCACAAAATCCTTACTTCAAATTTGATGTTACGAGTGATTTGAAATGCTGACAACACACCATTACCGATCTTCCACCATGTTTAACTGTAAAAACATGTTATCTGGGGTTGTACCTTATCAAGTAGCTAGTGCCATCTGACGAGAACAAGTTGAACTTGCTCTTGTCGCTCGACAAAACTTTTGCCCATTGCTTGCTCGTCCAAATCGAGTAGCTTCTTCCTATTGATGGAGCTAATGAAGGGTCTTTATCTGGACGTCTTGAATACAGATCCACTTCCACCAATCGTCGCCTTACGGTGTTTACTCCCACGTTAACATTGAGACGTTCTTTCACGGAAATGCCGATAAACATTGGTTTTTAATTTCTGGACATCATAATGGGAAGGGAAAATAGAGTTTGACATAACATTCCACATTCGAGTTGTACGGCTGAAAATCGAATCTCTGTACTTAAATGTTCGACCGAAATTGAGCTCGAGGGTAAATTGGTGGGAAGAGACAAAACGGAGCCCTGGCGAACACTAGCATTTATTTTAAGGGTATCAGACTTGAACCCATCCAATATAACTTGTATTAAATGGTCCGAAAGTTAATTTCTAATCCATCGAAGGATTCGATAAAAGGGCCTGATACCAGACTCTATCAAATTCTTCAGAAATATCCATTGCAATAATTTTACTTTCTCTGAACCGGTTTAACGATTTGTTCCACTGTTCGGTGAGATAAACCAGAAGATCCCCAGTGGAGCTATTAAACCCATACTGCCGGTCATTAAGAAGCTTTCGTTCTTCAAATTTTTCTTGAGCTTAAGACTAATAAGCGTTTCCATGACCTTGGAAAGAAGGGTGGTAAGTGCATTCGGTGGGTATGTTTTTTTTAGGAGGAGGGGAGATTCGCCTTTGTTGGGTATAGGCTGGACAAAAGCTGTTTTTCAACTGCTCAGAACTAGCCCTGAGTAGTAAGATAGAAAGAAAAGCTTACAAAGTGGAAGAACACTCCTTCTAAACAATAGGGGGGGTACTATCTGGACCGGCGGATTTTTGTATGACGAAGTCTTTGAAGACCTGGGAACCAGTCATCACAAGTAGATTTTTGTAATTTGATGAAAGAATTTTTTTTGCTGCGCGCACTCAAGGGGTTGTTACTTCCCTTATCATGTATTAACACAGTGCGAGCGTTTAGGAAAATTGGATAGAAGATGAAAGGAGGTACCGATGCACATTGGTTTTGAACGTTTGTAAATCGTAATGGAAGGGAAAAATCGAGCCCGGTAAAGCATTCAACATTCGTGTAGTGCGGCTAAAGAATGAGTCTCTATACTTAACAGTGCGTCAGAAATTAGTCTCAATGGTAAATTTATGAGCATTCCTGGCGGTACAAGTATTACGGGGAAAACTTTTAAGGGAGGAGTGCAACTGGCTGTTTCGCTGGAGCATTGATTATAGAAGAAGCGATAGAATAAGGAGAGACATGAAACATTCCGACGATGTCCTAGTGAATCAAATATTTCTGTTATATCCTTATTCCCTATCATTTTCAATGCATTTTTCTGGACTCTATCCAGGAAACGCAAGTGAGTAACAGGGGCACCTGCCCAAATATGAGAATTGTACTCAATCTTCGGGGCGAATGAACGCCTTATAAAAAGTAGCCAGATCTAACGGGGAGAAGTATTTCTTGCATCGTCTAAAAAACCTAAACATTTCGGAGCATTTTTGTCGATGTCATATATGTGTTCATTCCACAGAAGGTGGTTTATGATACACATACCCAGAACGCAAAGCTGTTCAGTTTCCTCGATACACTCATAGATAACGATAGCAGGCAGCATTGAGTTTTTGAAGCATTGAGTTCCACACGATTAATATTTCCCCATTGAACAATGCTGGCCAGATCAGAATTTAATGAACTAATCGTACGTTGCCGTTGCAGTTTCACGCCCGAAGAACAGGGAAGTGAATGTGGAAACGAGTATGAGAAACTGAGGGTACTGTCATCAACAAAACAATTTAATGGATTAGAAGTCTTAGACAAGAGATCATTGATACAAATAAGGAAGAGTGTCGGAGACAGAATGGAACCTTGGGGCACACCAGCATTTATTTTGTGACTATCAGACAGGAAGCCATCCTAAACAATGCGAATTGAACGTTCCGAAAGGTAATTTCTAATCCATCGAATAAGAGGCTCACCGATTCTAAATGCACGCATTTTCGATAAAAGAGCTTCATGCCAAACTCTATCAAATGCTTTTGAAATATCAAGTGCAATAATCTTACTTTCTCCAAAACGGTGTAAAGATTGATTCCACTGTTTGGTGAGATATACCATCATATCACCCGTGGACCTATTGCTACGAAAACGGTTTCCGTATCTCAAGATATTTCTTAATCTGATAGTTTATCAGCGTTTCCATGACCTTGCAAAGAAGGGATGTAAGTGCAATTGGTCCGTAGTTAAAGGGAGATGAAGATACGCCTTTTTTAGGTATGGGCTGGACAAATGCAGTTTTCCATCCTCTTGGATAGAGGCCTGTAGAATACGACAGATGGAGAAATTTACACAGTTGTTTTAACAGCCGGAAAGAACACCTCTTCAGAACTATAGGGGAAATACTTTCTGGGCCAGCGGATTTGTGAATATCGAGATCTTTAAGACCTATTGCAACTGAATGAGCGCGAAAAAAGATTTGTCCCATAAAACCATTTATGTTATCAAGTATAGCAGGAGCCATATCACACTGAGGCAACGTTGAATTAGCTGCAAACAAAGTTGCAAATAAATTAGCTTTCGCTTGGGAGTTGACCACAGAATTATCATTATGGACAAGCGTCGGAAGCGAAGACGAAGTAAAGTTGTGTATGTTTTTTTACGAAGGACCAAACATTTTTACTTCCTTTAATATTTTTTGCCTTAGATTTTGTTCGTGTAAAAATTTTGTTCTTTGAATAAAATCATTGCAGGTCTTTCTGGCTTGTTAAAACTTCTTCCGATTTTCCTCAGAAGGGTTGGCTTTAAAATATCGGAAACTTACTTCTCTCACTCTGATAGCCTCTTTACAGTTTGAGTCAAACCAAGAATTTACTTTTGGTTTGATAGTTTTTTTGGAATAAATTGTACAGCGATAGTACATTGATGGTATACTTATCAGGATGAGATGTAAGAAACAAGTCCAAGGTGTATGCCGAGTGACCTGCAATGTCAGGTATTCTTGTTGGCTCGTCAACAAGCTGCGTCAAGTTATTTAGCTCTGCGAAGATCTCGGTAAACCTTCCTTCGGGTGTGGTCTGGCCAGGATAGCGAAGCCACCTAGAATTATAAACATTGAAATCACCCGTGAGGGTATTTAGAAACAATTCTTTGGTTAGTTCCAGACAGCACATCGAACTCGTCAGAGTTCGAATTACAGTCCAGATTTGGACTTCTATATATGAAACATGTGTGAATATACGTCATTCCTGACGTATATAGAAAAAATAATGGCACTAAACTGTACCCATGGATGAATTCCAAAGGGTCAGAATTTTCACTTATTTGGGTTTCACTCAGTGCCAAAACAGCTGGCCTGTATTTCGCAGTGTGAACGTATGCTGCATAGAAATTCTTTCTAAGCCCCCGGACGTTGCTGTAATTGACGCGAAAATTACCCACCATTGAGAAAAACAAACATAAATGAAAACCAAATCAAACGAATATTCTAAATTCAATATTGAAAATAAACCCCTTATGAGCCTATTTGAATTGATAGGCAGATATACAGAAATTCTAGACACTTAAACTCGTTATTATCCAAAACTCATATTTTCAAACTAGTTTCACAGTAAATAAGTTTTAGTCTCGACTTTAGACAATAATTTCTGCGTCACTGACTTTATTAGATTAAATTAGATTAAATTTATGTGATATTCAATAAAATTAAGCGGCTTGTTCGGCAAATAGCAACTTTCGGGTTAGAGTTCTTAAATGCAACTGACGAACGTAAATACTTGTCTTGAATATTCAAGACGACCACCGCACCGTGGGCAAGCGAGAAGAAAAAAATGTCTTTGGCTTATGTATAATTTGTGTGTGTGAATAGGTTGGTGTAAAGTATGTGTCTTCTATTGAGTTTGTATGTCTGTACTGGATGTCAAAAAACAGTTATCATGATATGTGGACCAACCTTTGATTAAAGATTCTAGGATGTCAAAAGCCACATAAATCCTTTCGATTTTCTCTTTTTGAACAAAACAAACTCTAAGATATCACAGCGACACACAGTTTAAAGAGATGCACAACATTATTTAAACCTACTCGTTCCAAACTCAAGGACATCTTTCCTGCTAGCTTATCCAGATTTCGAGTGCTTTGTTGATGAACTCCTGCATTATATTCTTGGTTCCAAGAATTTCATCAAAAATACTGTCTGACATCATCAAGGAACATTTTTTTTTTGTTTTTTATATTTTTTATTCTCTCCTGGTTGAAAGTCATGTAAAACAAAATTTAAGTGAAACATCCATATCGTCACAATGGTGCCTGAAACGATGATAAGTGAAACGCAAAAGTCATGTTTAATTAACGTCCTCGACAACGACGACGACGACGGTCGGTGTGGACCTTTTAAAAGTCGAAAAAGCGGAAGAGAAGTCTTGATGGTCGACCGTGCATTGTAAACCCAAGTTTATGCGACGAGTTTACGAAGAGTGTAAAACGCGTTGATGAACAAAAACTGGTGAGACTGGCAAAAATGGCAAAAAGGAATTTCCCACATTTCACGCTGGGCTAGTGGAGCAGCAACTGGGACGACCCAGTTCTGCCGGCAGGAAGAGTTCATTTTACCCTTGGTGCATACATCTGCAATAAGGGATGACAGCAGCGTATAGTATAGGCGACCTTTTGGTGTTGCTGTGGGTTTCGTATATGTGTGTGTGTGTGTGTGTGTATGTAAGGATTGAAATCGATCTGGTTTGGTTGTACTCCTTTCACTGAAAATGTTTGCCTTGATGGGCTATTTTTTTTTTTTTTTTATTATTTTAACTGGGATTTAAGCTCTGAGACGTAGGAATTTTATTTCTTCTTTTTTTTTTGTTTTTACAAAGAAAAGGGAAATTGAGCATGAATGCCTTGACGATTTAAAATGAAAATTGTTTTCTTCATGTCAAAGAGCTGGATATCCCGGGAAGACTACGATGACTTGGGGGTGACAGAAAAATTTAATAATGTATTTTTCTCCTTGTTGTTTAAACGAAAATATTTTAATTTCTTTATCTCTTCGGGTTATTGCAACGCAGAGAGTTAACTATAACGTCAGCCATATACATATATGGATGATTTATAGGAAGTGAACCTATATATAGCTGGGGATATATGAAGAGCAGTTCAGTTAACATTCTTCCAATAACGTAGCGAGAATGCAATGCAATTTTAATGCGAAATGGAGAATTTTGATTGCCCCAAATCAAAGTTGTTAATTTTATTTTCTTGGTATTTGTAGTCAGCAGATTTAAAAACTAAATATTCAAGTGGACCTGATGGTATTAACACCATAACATTGAAAAGAATTTATCCTCTTATATCTCGTTCTTTGGCATTTCTAATAAATAAAAGTTTTGAGTTAGGAATATTTCCTGAGTGCCTTAAAACATCAATAATTATACGTATCCTAACAATTATTATCGTCCAATATCGTTGCTATCTGTGTTCTAAAAAGTTTTTGAAAAAATTATTTCTTTTCGAATGATCAAATTTATTGATAAGTATAAGCTTTTAAGTGATTTCCAGTTTGGTTTTAGGAAGGGGAAGTCAACTGAAGAATTAATAATATCGTTCCTAGAAAATATTTATGTTGGTTTAGACAAAAACCAAGTGTCAGCTGGTATGTTTGTCGACTTAACTAAGGCATTCTATCTGGTTAACTATAAAATTTTGTTAAAAAAACTTTATAGATTTGGTTTTCGAAATAATATTCTCTGTTGGCTTTCGTCGTATCTTTCAAATAGAAAACAATATGTAATTGGAAACGAGACGATGAGTCGAAGAGTTAACTTGCCCTGAAGCTGGTGTTCCCCAAGGATCAGTCCTAGGCCCATTGCTCTTTCTGGTGTACATAAATTCTATTTTTAAATTGCCACTTTGTGGAAATATTGGTGCATTCGCCGATGACCTCTAGCTCTCGCCTATGCTGCAGTTGACATAAGCAACTTAAAACTACGCATAAATATGGATTTACCCTTATTGAACTTATGGTTCAAATATCACAATATGTTTCTTAGTAGTTTGTCCGAGGTCATGTCGTTTTTGTTCTCAAAAACGTACAATCTGGATGATAAAGAGTACCACGTAGAAAGCTGTGACCATTTTTTAACTGCAGTCCTGAGTGCTTAAATATTGAACCCGTTCGGGAATACAAGTACTTAGGAGTTACTCTGAATAATAAATTAAACTGGAAACGCCACATTGCTGGTGTTAAACAAACAATCTACTTTAGCTTAAATAAAATCTTTCATCTCCGTGAATTAGTACCATCAAACCTACTACTAACAATTTACTATGCTCTTGTAAATTCCCGATTAGAGTATGGTATCACCTGCTGGGGAAGCGCATTTATAAGCACTCATAACCGCCCCAAAAAAAGGTTCTAAGGGTAATGCTTTTTAAACCAAGATGGGAGCCTTCGTAACCATTGTTTAAAACACTTGAAATTCTGCCCCTTCGCTTATTATATGTGTTCAAGGTACTTAAAATCTTCTATTTGCGAGGTGGAAATAACAACACACGTAGGAATGAATTTTGTATCTTACGAAACCAAAATTCAGTAGTAGTTCCTAGAGTAAGAACAGAACGCTACAAACCTTTTATCTATAACAAATTACCAATTGATTGACGCAAACAAACAGATCGTCAATATACCTTTCTCAAACGTCTTCGCACTCGGCTACTTGATAGAAACGATATTGAGACATTGCTGCAATTATTGCACTAAGAACTTGATTCGAGTTTCTCATTACTTACCCAATCACAGATTTTTTTCCGCACTCGTACAATAGCAAGAGTTCTCAAAAATCTCGATATACACAAATCCGCTGGCCCGAATGGTATTACCACCGATGCTTTTGAAGAGGTGTTCTTCCACACTGGCAAAGCCACTGCGTAAGTTTTTCCATCGGTCCTACTCTTCTGGAATCTTTCCTAGAAGATGGAAAACAGCATTTGTCCAGCCTGTCCCAAAGAAAGGTGACCCATCCTCCCCCTCCTCCTACCGACCCATAGCACTGACATCCCTTCTTTCTAAGGTCATGGAAACACTGATTAACCGTCAGCTTAAGGAATATCTCGAAGATCGAAAGCGTCTCCATGACCGTCAGTATGGCTTCCGCAGCAACCATTCCACTAATGATCTAATGGCATATCTCACCGAACAGTGGAACAAATCTTTACATCGCTTTGGTGAAAGAAAGATTATTGCTCTTGATATCTCCAAGGCATTTGATAGAGTTTCACATGAAGCTCTCTTATCGAAAATGCGTGCTTTTGGGATCGATATGATACTCTTGTTCGTTGGATTAGAAGCTATCTTCTGGACCGTTCAATACAAGTTGTTTTGGACGGATTCAAGTCTGATTCCCACAAAATAAATGCTGGTGTGCCCCAGGGCTCTGTTCTGTCTCCGACTCTTTTCCTCATTTTTATAAATGTCTGTCTGTTACTTCTTATCCACTTAACTATTTTGCTGACAACTCTACCCTCAACTTTTCATATTCGTTCGATAATTCACGTCCTTCGCCTTCGGACGTACAATTGCAACGGTGCCGTATGTCAAGCTCAATAAACTCCGTTTTATACAGCATTGTGAAATGGGGTAATAGGAATCGTGTGGAGTTTAATGCTTCGAAAACTCAATGCGGTTTTTTGTTTTTTGTTAAAGCTAAATGAATGGCACTTACATCGAAGAAACCGAAAAGCTCTCAGTACTCGGTATGTGTGTCAACGACGACCTCCGTTGGAACGACCATATATTTGAGATCGCTAAGAATGCTTCTAGGTACTTAGGTTTTCTGTATCGGTGTAAGAAGTACGTTTCCCCATCTGATCTGGCTACAATTTATAAAGCGCCCTAAACTCGAAAATAACTCCCACCTCTGGGCAGGTGCTTCACAAACATCGCTTCACCTGCTTGATAGAATACAAAATCGAGCGTTAACATTAATAGGAAATAGAACTGCCGTTGAAACAATTGCCCCTCTCGAACACCGACGCAATGTTTCATGTCTTTCCTTATTTTATCGTTTATTTTATAAAAAATATTCACTCGAGGTAGCCAGCTGCATTTCTCCCCTTAAAAGTTTCTCCCGTAATACTCGTCTCGCAAGGAATGCTCATCAGTTCACCCTTGAGCCTAGTTTCGGATGTACCGTGAAATATAGGGATTCTTTTTTTAGCCGAACAACACGAATTTGGAATAGTTTACCCGGCGAGATTTTCCCTTGCCATTTTCATCAGGAAACATTCAAAACCGATGTTAATCGACACCTCCTATCTCTCCCCTCCCTATCTTCCTAATGCCCGCGCAGTGTGTTACATTAAAAGGGAAACAAATAGTCCCTTGTGCGCGCGTTAATTATATATAAAAAAAAATACAAAATTAAAATACATTATTTTTCTCTCGTTCACAAAAAAAAAAATACACTCTTCTTCTTCTTCTTTTGCGGCTCCGTATTTTTAATTTCAACTCACTTCTTGCCCCAAAGTGTACTTACGTCATTCAAGGTTGAATATCTATGCTTCATTACTCCTCATTTAATTTTTAAAGAAAACAAAATTTAAAAATTGTTAAATCCTGTAAATATTGTAACTTGAAATGAATGAATACAAATACAAATGCAGAAAGATACAGAACAATGTCTCGCCGATATGCAGCTTTAGAATATTTGAACAACAAATTTTAAATGGCAATTTATGCAGGTAGAGACTTCGGCATAGATTTTTGGATCACTTGGTTTCCGTTATCAACTTACAAAGTCTTATGTATTTTTAAAAAAACCAGCATCAATCTGAGTTCATAACTCAAATGTTTTTCAAGTCTTTTAAAAAACTCACCTTTGCTTTATTCAACTTCACTATAGAAATGGTAATTTCAAAATCAGAATTAAATGTAACAACTTCCAAGAAGTTCCTTAGAACAACATTAAGTGACAGACATCTTTCATGCTCAAATCATCTTGGTTGTCAAAAATCTAAAACAAAAATCATTTATTTAAAGAACCACGAAAAAAACACAAGAGTATTACATACGCAAGCTTTTTCCGACTAAAGTTGTTCATATCAGATGATTAAAATTGTTCAAGTGTATCTATTAGATAAGATAAGGTAAATAATAGGAGGAGTTCCTTGAACTTTCCTTCCACACAATACAGATCTAAAGACACAATTTATTTGATAAACAGAAAAGGGTAAATATATTATAAAAGCAGGGGGCGTACGATTGAATTGTATCGGAATATTTCAATTTTAATGGAAGAAAAGTTTTCAATTGACAGACAGCTTGTCTGACTAAAGGAGCAGTTTGAGAAAATGAGTATTTAATATTGATTGAGTTCTGCATGTGTATTTCATAAAGAAAGTAATTTTACGTTGAACTTATTGTACAAAACCTTCCTTGAGAAGGACTTTATTTAAAGGATGGAAATGTTTGGTGAAGCCCTTTTGGAATGATTTCAATAGGCAAACGAAATAAGGCATTGTTGCGAAAAATTTTCAAGATAATGAAGAATCAAAAAAAAAAAAATTTGTTTATCGACGTTAAATTTGCAGCGAAATAATTGGATTTTAATTCAAGGGCATTTTTATGTTAAACAAAAATATAAAAGAATTCATTTTTTATGTAGCTTTTAAACCAGTTTATAACGCTACTTTTAATCACCAGGTCTTAGTAATTTTTAGGAAGTACGATTGTGCGAGACACGTGGAATTGTACGGCGATTTTTACATAAATATTGCATTAAAAAAAATAAATTATTTCTTACCACACATTTCTTCTTGAATTATTTCCCTACCTTTTGAAGTAAATGAATTAATTTAATATTTTATTCGTCAATTTGAGTTTGAAACTCCTTACAGACTACTATACCTACAAATTAAAGCTTAATAACAAATAATAAATTACAATAATCATTTTCCGAATTTTAATTCAGCTAATAAATAAGTTTTGAAAGTATCTCTATTTATAAATTGGAAGAAATCAAATTTATCGTTAGTAGATACTGAGTTGGCCTGCCTTAAGCAACGTGAGATCGGTTCATTTAGAACATAAAAGGTGTTATAAGTTCTCAACGTATGTGCCGGGCAATTAAAGCCAATCAAATCTAGTAAAACTGGGCAATTAATTTTATAGTTCAAAATATCTCTAATAAACATGATATCAAAATATTTTCGACGCATTTCCAGACTTAGTAAACCAAAGAGCAAACAACGAGTATCATAGGAAGGACGGGGGATATTCCATCGTAGCAGCTGAAATAAGTATCTGGTAAGACGTTTTTGAACATTTTCTATCCTTTTAGAATAAATGGAATAAAAAGGGTTCCAAATAACAGAGCAATATTCCAGGGCTGATCTTACATAAGAGAGGTACAAACATTTTATTGTAAAAGGATCTTTAAATTCTTTTGAGTTTCTAGTTATAAAACCTAACACAGAACTGGATTTAGCTACAATTTAGTCTACATGGCTATTAAAATTAAACTTTGCATCAAATATGACACCTAAATCTTTTTTTTTCAGAAATTTTAGCAGGAGGTATGTAGGTTTTTCCTTTTCTTCCTCCGTACAAAAAAACGCTACAAATTACTTCTACTTCTTTTGGGCGATTGCAATCAATCAAAGAAATAAAATAAAAATACGCACATAAACTTTAATGAACAATAGTTTATTTAATTGATTAATTTTAACACTTTTATACTGTCTAAATGGACATTTGATTTTTTCTACTTTAATTTTCACAAGATCGGTTTCATAAATTGGGAATATAAGAAATAGATGCTAGTTAATTTTTCGCGTCTTCCGATTTTTACTTCTCTCGTCGGCTATTCAACTTCAACTAACTCTCGTGTTCATAAGTTCTTGTCTGTCATCGTCGTAGTCGTTCGTTTTAGTCCCCTTTTCGTATATTGGTTTATTGTCGGTGTATAAGTACAGTATGGTCTCGTCTTCGTTCGTTAATGTACTCGTGTGTATCAAAACAAGATCCTGCAGGTATATCATTTATATTATATTGAAAGTTTAATGGTGACAAGCGACGACAAAAAGTTAAGCTTTGACACTTAGAGACGTTCAAATGTAAATTGTTATTTTCACACCACACAGAAAGATTGAACAGATACTTTTGTAATATTAAACAGTCAGATATATCTTTCACAAAACAAAACAATTTTAAGTCATCAGCATACATCAGACAATTGGAATATATGAAAACATCAGGAATATCATTGACAAATAACAGGAATAGGAGAGGTCCAAGATAGCTTCCTTGGGGAAGCACCAGACAAGTAATTGTCTAAGCGAACAAATTGTGTACGTCCACAAAAATACGACTTTATCCATTTCAAAAAAATTGAGTGAAAACCATATCTTTGAAGTTTCCTAAGAAGTATATTGTGATCAACCCTGTCAAACGCCTTCGCAAAATCAGTGTAGATTATTTCACATATTAGATAGACCATTCTCCAGTGCACACAGAACAAAATTTGAATAAAATTGCCAGGTTTGTGTTCATAGATCTTCCGGTAATAAAACCATGTTGCAACGGTGAAATGATTTCTTTAGATAGCCCTATAAGTTTTTTGTAAATTAATTTTTCAAAATAGCTTAGGAATGGTAGATGTTTTACAAATCGGTCTATAATTGGTAACATAATTTTTTGAACCAGAACTATGAATGGGAATCAAAAAAAGAGTATTTCCAATCATCGAGAAATACTCCTAACTCAAGAGAACGGTTAAATATAATAGATAGTGGAAAGGCAATAGCCTGAGTACAATTTTTAAAGATAACAGAAGGAAATCCATCCATGCCTTGCTTTTTGTCTGAATTCAACTACCCCAACTCCTCTACAACTTCTTCTGCAGTAAGAATCAAGCTACCCATATTTAATGTATTCAGGGAAATATTGCTATCAACTAATTGTACATCGTTTGAAAGATTAACGTATACTGAGCTAGATTGCATATTGTTGGAAGATCTGAAGAAGAGGTATCTAAATATCGCATACTATTTGGAATACCAACCGATTTCTTTTTATTACTAATAAATGCCCAAAAACATTTGGGATCGGAGTTCAGTTTGGATTCTGCTACGAAAATATAATTCTTATATAAGAACTTATTGAGAAAATCAAAACTCTTTTGCAACGAGCAGTAACTAAAATATAATTCTGAACTATTATTAGAATTTCGAAACAGTTTAAAAGCTTTGTTCTTTCTACTAATTCAAATTGATTAGTTCTTTATTAAACCACGGAGGCTTATTCAGATTTTTTGAACGAACTTTAGGAATATGCAAACTTATGGCCTCATTAAGCTTATTACTGAAATAAAATTACGCGTTGTTTAGCTCACCGTCACTTAAAACAGGCCTCCAGTCAAAGGAACGGATAAAATTAGAAATAGAGACAAATTCACCTTTAGCATAATCAAAAACATAGTTACAATTAATATGACTAGGTTTCATAAATTTAACATTTAGATCAAGTGCTATATGATGTGGAGATTTGGTAGGTGAAGATGAAGAGACATAATTAATATCTAAACATAATTCCTTGTCGACAAAAATCAGGTCAAGTATACGGTCGAGATTGTTTGGAAACTTATTAATCTGCTGAAGGTTATACCCAGCTAATATATCAACAACCTCACTTTCCCAATCATATTTTAAATTAAAAGGTAACAAACACTGATTTTCATCGTCAAATAACCACTTAATAGATGGTAGGTTAAAATCACCTAAAATAACAATATGCTGATTCTCATTAAGATTTTTTAATACATGGCAACAATTATCAATATTTTATGTAATTTGTATAAGTCAAGATGACTTTTTGGAGGTATATAACTCAAACAAAAAAAAAACTTCATCAATTTGATCGAAATTAACCTCAACTATAAGCTGATCTAAATCATAATTCAAATTAAAAGAAGATGATGGCAGAGCAATTTCCGTGCTGGTAAACGTTGAACGAACTGCAATCATACCACCGCCACCTCAACCAAGACCGGATGTGGTAGAACAGCGATCTTTGCGGAAAAGATTATACAGATGGTTATTGAAAAATTCGGATGTGTGATGATTTACATTTAGCCAAGTTTCAGCGAAG
This sequence comes from Platycheirus rosarum, assembly GCA_963971375.1. Lineage (NCBI taxonomy): Eukaryota > Metazoa > Arthropoda > Insecta > Diptera > Syrphidae > Platycheirus > Platycheirus rosarum. The sequence goes on along the minus strand of OZ020510.1, from coordinate 7,507,637 downwards.
GCAATGACATCATATTGCAGCGATGAAGAAAATAATAGCAATTCTTGAAATTTAGTTCTAATTCCATCAGTGTTCATGTAGAAAAATAGGTATGAAATGTCTTGTTTTTGCGGCGGGGAATTATATATAAGTCCGCATTCCCCTCCGGTGAGACATGGTTTTTTCGAACGTACACACCAGCTGGCCAACAGCTCGAATCAAATACAGCATCATAAAGCTCAGCAGGAACACCCATTTTAAAGTTAACATGTTCAATAAGACGTTCATCAGTTCCTTTCTTAATTAATTTAACATTCGAATTTGGCCGGCGGGGCTTTAATATAAGTAGCGATTAGATTTATTATTGCCTGGGCAGATGTTGAAGGTTTACATTTTGATAAATGCAGCCATTTTTTATTTTGGATAACTTCAATCACGTCCGCACCAAAATTAACAAATTAAAAAGTCTTTCTACAAGAAAAAATTCTCCTCTAGACCAAAAGATATATCCTTTAATATTCTTTTACATAATATTATAAAATGCGCAGAAAGGTGAAGGTCAAATACATAAAGTAAACCTGACTCACTGAAGTTTTACTTCCTGAACAATATAATTGTTGATGCAACCATGCAACCACCCACGCAATGCACTCTTTAAAAAAAAAATCTTTATTTGTGTGGGTTTTTTGGCAAATAGTCCATTGAATGTCTTAAATAAACACTTTATCTTGCATGCACCAGCAACTACTGCCATACATTAACTTCTGGCGGCAGAGTTTTTTTTAATTTTTTTTTTGTTGCAATGGGCGACAGAAACACTGCTTGGCGTAGAAAGTCCATAAATTTTATGATCAATGTAAATCTGTGTTACTGTGTTACTATTTACTTTAAAAGTGAAAACAATTTTTTTTTATATATACAGAGGAAAGACATGAAACATTGCGTCGGTGTTCGAGTGCGGCAATTGTTTCAGCGGCAGTTCTATTTCCTATCAATCTTAACGCTCGATTTTGTATTCTAACAAGCAGGTGAAGCGATGTTTGCGAAGCACCAGCCCAGAGGTGGGAGTTATACTCGAGTTTAGGGCGTATAAACGCTTTATAAATTGTAGCCAGATCAGATGGGGAAAAATACTTCTTACACCGATACAGAAAACCTAAGCACTTTGCAGCATTCTTAGCGATCTCAAACGGAGGTCGTCGTTGACACACATACCGAGTACTGAGAGCTTTTCGGTTTCTTCGATGTAAGTGCCATTCATTTAGCTTTAACGACAAAAAACAGCATTGAGTTTCCGAAGCATTAAACTCCACACGATTTCTGTTACCCCATTTGACAATGCTGTATAAATCGGAGTTTAATGAGATCATTTATAAAAATGAGGAAAAGAGTCGGAGACAGAACAGAGCCCTGGGGCACACCAGCATTTATTTTGTGGGAATCAGACTTGAATCCGTCCAAAACAACTTGTATTGAACGGTCCAGAAGATAGCTTCTAATCCAACGAACAAGAGTATCATATCGATCCCAAAAGCACGCATTTTCGATAAGAGAGCTTCATGCCAAACTCTATCAAATGCCTTGGAGATATCAAGAGCAATAATCTTACTTTCACCAAAGCGATGTAAAGATTTGTTCCACTGTTCGGTGAGATATGCCATCAAATCACCAGTAGAACGGTTGATGGGGTTAGGAGGAGCTTTCGATCTTCGAGATATTCCTTAAGCTGACGGTTAATCAGCGTTTACATGACCTTAGAAGGAAGGAATGTTAGTGCTATGGGTCGGTAGGAGGAGGGGGAGGATGGGTCACCTTTCTTAGGGACAGGCTGGACAAATGCTGTTTTCCATCTTCTAGGAAAGATTCCCAGAATTGTAGGAGCGATGGAAAAGCTTAGGATGTGGCTTTACCAGTGTGGAAGAACACCTCTTCAGAAGAATCGGGGGTATACCATCCGGGCCAGCGGATTTGTGTATATCGAAATCTTTGAGAACTCTTGCTACTGTACGAGTGCGGAAAAAAATCTGTCCCATGGAAAAATTTACATTCTCAAGTACAGGAGTGGTAACGTTGCTATGCGGCAGCGTGGAGCTGGCAGCGAAATGGGCGGCGAGCAAGTTTGCCTTCTCTGAAGAGTAAACAATTGGTTTGTTATTGTCGATGAGCGTTGGAACCGATGATGTTGAGGAGTTTTTAATATTTTTTACAAGTGACCAAAAATTTTTACTGCCTTTGGGACACTGCAGAATTTTTTGCCGTAATTTTTGGTCATGCAAAAATTTGGTTCTTTCAATAACGGAGTTGCATGAGTTCCTTGCTTGTTTGTGTTTTTTTTCCGATTTTCCTCTGTAGGGTTGGCTTTGTAGGATTGGAAACTTACTTCTTTGAGCCTGGTACCGTCTTTATACTCAGAATTAAACCAGGAATTTTCTTTAGGCTTAATGCTTTTTTACTTTTACATATTTTTTTTCTTATTCTTATATTATTATTTTCTATTCTATTCTTATATATTTATTTTTCTTCGTAGCTTCTGACCGACGCCGACGTTTTTAAACATTTATTTATCATTAACAATGGGTGAAAACCGCCTCAACTGTCTTGCACTCACGAACATTCAAAAATAATAAATTACTGGGTTTTCAAAAACCGGCCCAACTTAAAAAAGAATTAAGCAAGACTTGTTTAAAAAAAAATTTAATTTAATTGTCCAAAAACAACATTTATTTTAAGGATACGGAGTTGTTGAAATTCTTTTTTAATTTCATCAATTTCCTTGAACAATGAGCTTAAGCAAAATAAATGCGAATAAGGAAAACCAACATTTGCGGTAACATCCTTTTATTGGGTAAAAATCTGCTGAAAAAAACATTCAATTGACTTGTTGTGCACATAAGCCGGTATTGCAATTATTGTCATTAAAATGTTTCATTCTGAAGCTGCCAACTACACTACCATTTACGGTTACCCATGATCCGTCAGTTTTCACCACCAGACCAGACTTTTGAATAGCGGTTGTAAGGCTGGGTGTTCCAAGTAAATAATTTAAACAAAGCCTTTACATAAACACACTTGTAGATACATACTAAAGGGGTATATCTATATATTTTACACACAAGTTACATGCTCAAAAGAACAACGTTTTAAGGAGTATTAACATACAATTTTAATTTGCCATACAAATACAGATGCAGATAGCTGCTTTATCCAGGCTTTCAGTCAGAATGCATTATGTACTGTCAATTGTTGGTGCAATAATTTTTTTTTCACTTTGGCGTTGCTGAATTACTGTTCCTGACACTAGGATTGTGATGTTCTCTATGGAGACAAAGGATTCTTTTTGGAATTTAAATTTACTGTGGTTGCTGCCACTGATTGTGGATCAGGGATTTTTTTTTTATTTTTCAGGGAGGAAGGGGGTTGACAGTGAGTATCTACTTTTAAAGTCTGATGAATGATGTCTCTTGTCAAAAAATGCGTTTTACATTTTTACAAGATAACTACACGAAATTAAATGGACAAAGATGCTTTTGTTAAGAACATTTTACAGGACAAAAAAAAACATTTTAAGGGAGACGGTGGTGCAGCAAATATAATGGTATTATTGTTATTTGTTCTGCCTTCCATCAAATGTTTTGTTCCGCAAGCAAACCCCTCTTCTGACAAAAGAAACTGCTTAAAATTAAAAATGGTCGTTGATCCGTTGTTTACAATTGATTAACACAAGTAGAGAAATAGACGAAGCTCGATGGAGCATTCCATATTCGTGCAGTATGGCCAAAGATGAAATCTCTGTACCTAATAGTTCGACCGAAATGGGGCTTAAAGGTTACGTGTTTCTAATTACAGGAACTATGGATTCAAAAATACCGAATCCACACATTTTCGGTAAGAGAGCTACATGCCAGACTTTCATCAAATGCGTTTGAAATATTGAGCTCAATAATCTTTCTTTCTCCATGCCGATGTAAAATTTGTTCTACTGAATTGTGGGATAAGCCATGTATCACCAATCGACTTATGGCTACGAAAACCATAAGATTGCGTTTAGTTTAAAATTAATTTTAATTGTTAGGGTTACATCGTTTTGAAATGTTCCTCACTCATTTTCCATTTAAATACAGGATGTCCGCCGGGAAGGTATACTAATTTGTTTGTTTATAATTTTTGATTAAATGAAAGAGAATGGATCTTATATTGATAAATGTTTTATTTAATGTTGGCAATTAAGTATGGAATACAATATTAGGTAAATGTCCGCCTCTGTTAGTCTCACAAATGCGATCCCTTTTGAGCACATTTTTCATTACTTTCTCATACTTTTCACGCGGTATTTCATTAATTTCATTACGAATATTTTGTTTGAGTTGCTCAAGCGTTTCTGGTTTGTTTGTATAAATCTTTCTTTTCCGATAACCCCACAAAAAAAGTCCGGAGCAGTCAAATCAAGTGACCGTGGAGGCCAATCAACATCACCATTTCTTAAAATAACTTGTTGTGGAAAGAGGTCGTGCAGTAATTCCATTGTAATCCTGGCTGTTTGCGATGTGGCACCGTCTTGTTGATACCACATGTTAATCAAGCCCAAAGCATGCAGTTGTGGCGTTAAAAAGTTTTCAATCATACGACGATATCGCTCCCCATTCACAGTTACCGCTACGCCGTTTTCATTTTCAAAGAAGTAAGGTCCAATGATTCCTCCTGACCAAATTGCACACCAGACTGTAACTTTTAATGGATGCAAAGGTGACTGATGAATAATTTGAGGGTTTTCCATTGCCCAGAACCGACTATTCTGTTTATTCACATATCCATTCAAATGAAAATGTGCCTCGTCACTCATATGATTTTTTCATGAAAATCGGGGTTGTGATGGGCCTGTAACATCCTATGGTCTTGTGGAAGAAACTCTGGTGTCAACTGAACCTTAAATGGAAACAAATGCAAATCTTTGTGCAAAATTGTGGCCAAAGTTGTTCTTTGAAGACCAAGCTCCTGAGCACGGCGTCGAATTGAGGTTGATGGATTGTTCTGAACACTTCCTTGAGCAGCAGTAATTTTTTCAGCCGATCTTGCAGTGTGTTGTGGTTGTGTAGTTGTTTGGGCCTCCAGACCCTCTTTCTTCGAAATCATTCACTACATGATAAATAAATAGTGCGTTTTGTTGGCATGTTGTTTCTCCCAAAAATTTCACGTTACTTTTTCATCGTCACAGTAATCGATGATTGATTTTGATAAAATGTTTTAACGATTAAAACACGTTGGTTTATCGAATATTTTTTCATAATAAATTTTCCACGCGTCAGCTTTATGACTGCCAAATATGAACTGTCAAGACTAATTTCTACCGAAATGGCGGCAAAACAAAGTAGTACAACTTCCCGGCGGACACCCTGTACTTCAATTTAGCAATTATACACTTTCGCGGTCAACTGGTTTTTTGGTTGTATAAAATCAAAACTGGACCGATTTTCATGATTTTTTTTTAAATGTTCGTGTTTACGGCGGATTTTCGATAGAAAATATTTAAGTTATTCCCACGTTAGATGTCAGATAGTTTTTTTTAGCTTTGAATGCTGAAAAAAATATTTTTTATGAACAATCCTTCATAACTTTCGGCTTTTGCAAACGTATGATCGCTTAGTTCAAGATTCAAACCCAGCTCGGCACCAAAAACGTTTTTCGAATTCATTGAACATAAAAGCGATAAGGCAACACTAAAGGAGTCTGATGATCGGGTTGGCCCCAGTGAAATAGCTATAACTCCCGCCTATGAACTTGGTGGTAGTACACACATAAGCTGTTTTTCTTCATTCAAAAAAGTTTCTACTGTGTACCTGTATAGACAGCAACCTAGTAGCTAGAATAAACGCATCAATCTTCATAACTTTTTTTTACCTCAACCAATTGAATTCACGACTTTTTTTTATCATAATCTAAGCAAAAAAAAAAAAACAAACAAATCAGCAGATAAAAAGCAAAAAAAAAAATTTTCAACTTTTCCAGCTTAAAATAAAATCAACACAAATAAGTATTAATGACAATTTTTCACTAACTTTTCATATTTTTGTAATAAATCCGCCGTCAAAATGAACATTTAAGAAAAAATCATGAAAATCGGTCCAGTTTTGATTTTTGTACAGCCAATCAACCGGGTGACCGCGAAAGTGTATAATTACCCTTCAAACGTTTCAAAACCACAAACAAAAAAAAAACACTTCTGGTTCAAGAAAGCAGGTGAACGCTTTCCAAGTGAAATATTTAAAGAACATAATGCACTTACTATCTAACATACAATACCCTGACAGAGGAATCTAAAGGACATCTTCCGACAATGGTACCCTATGAACAACCAGCTTAACAAATCGTTTTATAAACTAAGTTATTATATATAAAAAAAAAATATAAAACCATAAAAAACTTCTGACGGGATCACAGGTCTGCAGACCAACCGATGCCCATTATTTTTCCTCCACCTTTAAGACAGACGATCCAAACCATTTCCTAACCAAAAACGCTCCACCGACATCACCATCATAGTCCACCATAGTTGTCGCAACAATAGGAACATACACATCCTTCGGATACAACAAAAGACTACCCGTCAATGTATAGGTGCGAGTAGTATTTATTTCTTCTCAACTCAACTCAACAAAAACTGATATTTCCTGCGACCAACCGACCCCTATAACGTAAACTTTATTAAAGGTAAACCTAGTGGAAGCCCACGATACACAATACCTAGAGATAAAGTGTCAACCAACCAACCAACCAGGCAGCCATCCGCAGTCACCCCTTAGCGCAAAGGACAATTGGCCAGATAGGAGTCGGAAATGGATAACAAATGCTTTGGTATGTTTAATCCCGTTAATATTTTTGTGTTTCTTGAACTTTTTTGTTCGGTCCATTCTTTCTTTAGAAAACGACCCTTCATTCAATATTTTACTGTTTTTTATGGCTTTGTTGTGTTTATCTCAGTTTTAAAATCTACCCAAGTTATGTATGGCGGCAAAGGTCCTTCCAAAGCCCTTCTTTCCTTGGCCACGACTTATAAGAAGCCCGATGGCAGTTAAGATAGAAAAAGGAGTAATGGCCAAGACACGGGTGTGCTTTAGTAGGAGAAAATCTAGCACCGAATGAATTGCGCGACCCATGTAATCCGAGAAAACAACTGTCTGGATTGGAAGATATCGATTTTAATAAAAAAAAAGAAAGGATTCTGAAAAAAAGTGTTTGTCCTTTTTTTTGTCTATTTTTTTCTTGTCAATATTACTTTTTTAGGAAACATTTTTTTTAATTAAGGATTATTTTATCATTAGTGAATAAATAGTATTTAACACAATTTTTATTTTGTAGGATGCCGAGAACATAAAAAACACAATTAAACAACAGATAAGGTGTTTGCTTTTTGACACTTTATTACAAACTGAAAATATTTATTTTTGGAACTTAACAATGTTAACAATAATGATGGCACATTAAGTAATATGTGTTATAACGGGTGATTTTTTAAGAGCTTGAAAACTTTTTTTTAAAAAAAAAACGCATAAAATTTGCAAAATCTCATCGGTTCTTTATTTGAAACGTTAGATTGGTCCATGACATTTACTTTTTAAAGATAATTTCATTTAAATGTTGACCGCGGCTGCGTCTTAGGTGGTCCATTCGGAAAGTCCAATTTTGGGCAACTTTTTCGAGCATTTCGGTCGGAATAGCCCGAATTTCTTCGGAAATGTTGTCTTCCAAAGCTGGAATAGTTGCTGGCTTATTTCTGTAGACTTTAGACTTGACGTAGCCCCACAAAAAATAATCTAAAGGCGTCAAATCGCATGATCTTGGTGGCCAACTTACCGGTCCATTTCTTGAGATGAATTGTTCTCCGAAGTTTTCCCTCAAAATGGCCATAGAATCGCGAGCTGTGTGGCATGTAGCGCCATCTTGTTGAAACCACATGTCAACCAAGTTCAGTTCTTCCATTTTTGGCAACAAAAAGTTTGTTAGCATCGAACGATAGCGATCGCCATTCACCGTAACGTTGCGTCCAACAGCATCTTTGAAAAAATACGGTCCAATGATTCCACCAGCGTACAAACCACACCAAACAGTGCATTTTTCGGGATGCATGGGCAGTTCTTGAACGGCTTCTGGTTGCTCTTCACTCCAAATGCGGCAATTTTGCTTATTTACGTAGCCATTCAACCAGAAATGAGCCTCATCGCTGAACAAAATTTGTCGATAAAAAAGCGGATTTTCTGCGAACTTTTCTAGGGCCCATTCACTGAAAATTCGACGTTGTGGCAGATCGTTCGGCTTCAGTTCTTGCACGAGCTGTATTTTATACGGTTTTACACCAATATCTTTGCGTAAAATCTTCCATGTGGTCGAATAACACAAACCCAATTGCTGCGAACGGCGACGAATCGACATTTCACGGTCTTCAGCAACACTCTCAGAAACAGACGCAATATTCTCTTCTGTACGCACTGTACGCATTCGTGTGGTTGGTTTAATGTCCAATAAAGTAAACTGAGTGCGAAACTTGGTCACAATCGCATTAATTGTTTGCTCACTTGGTCGATTATGTAGACCATAAATCGGACGTAAAGCGCGAAACACATTTCGAACCGAACACTGATTTTGGTAATAAAATTCAATGATTTGCAGGCGTTGCTCGTTAGTAAGTCTATTCACGATGAAATGTCAAAGCATACTGAGCATCTTTCTCTTTGACACCATGTCTGAAATCCCGCGTGATCTGTCAAATACTAATGCATGAAAACCCTAACCTCAAAAAAATCACCCGTTACAATGATATAATACGAATTATTCTGGTATAGAATAAATTTTCATGTTTTCTGGAGATGCTACTCCTTCATATGTGATTCGCGAAATTTGAAAATTTTCTAGGTCTTTTATTAAAAATTTTTCATTAGGAAGTAATTTTACTATTTCGTAGGGTCCTTTGTAGTTAGCTATCAGTTTTTTATCAGTGCCAGAGGTATTATCAGTATTTTTAATCAAAACAAGATCACCTACTTGATACGGATATGGTTTCTTGTGTCTTTTATCAAAATAAATCTTGATTTTTTCCTGAGAACGAACAATATTTTCACATGCCTTCTGCCTTAAAGATTCCAAATTTTCAGATTTTTTATTTATAATATTTTCAGTAAGATACTCGCGAATTCTATCATTTACTTCACCCTTTTGAGCAACACCAAATAATAACATACTAGGAGAGAAACCTGTGCTTTTGTTGTAAGTATTGTTAAGAGCAAACTCTACCTTGCTAAGATGTCTTGACCATTCAGCAGGATCTATTTCGCTTTCCTTAGCATGGATGTTAAGGTCCTGTTATATGTTGTATGTTGTTGTTACTACAAAAGTTGGCCAAAACCTCAGTAGTGAAACAACTTCCTCTATCAGACACGATACGTGCTGGTCGGCTATATGACAAAAAATAAGATTCTAAGCACTTAATCACCTATTTCGTGCTTGTCGTTTTGACTGCATAGAACTTCGTAAATTTTGAAAAACCGTCAATAACTAAAAACACCTGTTTTTTCAAATTACGAACACAAGAAGGCAGAGGACCATAGTGGTTAATATGAACAGTTTCAAATGGATTGTCATCTTTAGGGATGTTGTGTAAAATACCTTCTTTCTTACCGCTTTGAGGTGAAAAATGAATACATTTGAGACAACACTTAACATAATTTTTGATTTTGGCCTTCATTAAGGGAAACCAATAAGTTTTTCTTATGAAATCATAACATTTGTCTGCACCTGCATGACAATGACCCTCGTGATGCGTTTGGATTATGTTCCTTTCCATTTGTGATGGAATGTAAAAATAAACTTGACCATTTAACTTTCAAAACACTAGGCCATTATTTATTATTTTACAAATGACTTTCCCGTTTTTCAAGCTTTTGAACCAATTCCCTCATTATTTTGTCTTTTTGTTGAGACGCTGCTAATGCGTGTTAAAAAGATTCAGATTCAATATCTAAAATGTTGTGACACCTACTGAGTGCCTCAACGTGTCCCATTCTCTTTCCATCCCTATGTTCAATTGTATAATTATAATCCTGTAGCTCTAAGGCCCAGCGAGAGATTCTTGGGTTAAGAAGTTTATTGCTACGGGTTAGGGTCAGAGATTTGCAGTCAGTAAGTATCTTAAAATGAACACCAGCCAAATAGACTCTGAATCTCCTGAGAGCGTAAACAATTGCCAGCGTTTCAAGCTCGTACGAATGGTACTCTGACTCTGGAGGCGTTGCACGTTTTGAGAAAAAAAACACTGGATGAAAAAGCTTATCGTCTTGCTGTTGAAGCAAAACAGCTCCAAAACCGAAACTTCTCGCATCGCAGTGTAACTCAGTAATAGCTTTTGGATTATAAATACTTAACACTGGAGCATCTACAAGTCGTTTCTTTAAGGATTCAAATACCGACATTTTTTTTTCACCAAAAACAAACTGAGTATCTTTTTTTCAAAATATCATACAATGGCTTTACAACAATCGAAAAATCTTTAATGAACTTTCTAAAGTATGAGCATAAGCCCAAGAAAGAGTGCAAGCATTTTATATTTTTAGAACAGGAAAATCTTGTACAGCCTTTACACCATCTAAATTCGGACGTATTCCGCTTTGAGAAATTTCGTATCCTAAATACGTTATTTGCTCATACAAGAATAAACATTTGTCAAAACGCAACTGCAAATGATTTTCCTTAATGATATCAAAAACCTCTTCTTAAATTTGAAAATGCCCTTCTAATGTTTCTGTCGCAACGAGCAAGTCGTCAATATAAATCCTCAATTTTTCAGATCGTAACAACTTTTTAAATTTTGACTCGATAAATCGTTGAAAAACAGCTGGTCCATTTTTAAGCACAAATGGCATAAAAAGATACTCAAATTGTCCGGATGGTGTCACAAAAGAAGTAAGTTTAGTTGAATCATCAGCCATTTTAACATGTTGGAAACCATTTTTTAAATCTAACAAGGTAAAGTACTTTTTATTACGTAGCCCGTCGAGTATATCTTCAATTAAAGATAAGGGAAAATTATCCTTAACCGTTACCTTATTTAATTTCCTATAATCAACACAAAGACGTAGTTCCCCTGTTTTCTTTTTGGCTAGAACTATAAGTGAAGCAAATGGCAAATTACTTTCCCGAAATTTTTTTCTATTCAAATCATCTAAAATTGTATTCAACTCCGTTTTATGAGCAAATGGCAACCTCCTAGGCGTGCAACTAAAAACGCTGTTCGTATCTTTAAGAGTTATCTTCATTTCAACATCATTAGTAGAACCGTTGTTTACATAATTAGTATCTGAAATACTTCTGGCATATATATACTTTTGGTATGCAATTTCGAACAGTTTACGTTATATGAAAAGTGCCGTTAATAGACTTTTCCCGTAAATTTGATTTTTATAAGATGATAGCCCATACCTGCAAAAATACTCTAAAAATTTCATCAAAATCTTTGGAGCCATTCTCGAGAAAGATAAGCTTTTAGGCTGCAAACACCCACACAAACAGGCAGACGGAGAGACAGATAGACCGACAAACATTTTCGACAATGACTTTTTTAGGCTTCTCTATAATCGTAATGCCATGTTTGAATCCTAAACTTGCCTTGTAGTATGTACAAAGCTATAATCGCAAGTAAAAAGTAATTAAAATAAATTGCACAAATGGATACCACGTACTTGCTCTTACCTCTGCAGTCAGCGTCGAATAAAATTTGAAAAATTATTAATCGAATTTCAGAAATTTTTTTTTGATTTTTGTGAATTTCGATTGTTCAAGAAAGTACGTCAAATAGTTTTCAGCGGAATAGTTTCAACGCCATTTTATTTCTTTGCAAAATCTGAAAAAGTGTGAATTTTTGTTTTCAAAATTGTAGAAACGGTTTTTAAATACAACGGAATTAAACCTATATATGTATAAGTATATGCAAAATAAAATCCACTTGACCATTTTTTAAAATGTTGATTTTTCAAAAAAAAAAAAAAATCTAAATTATTAAAAATACAAAAAATGAATTAAATTACTTACAAACAAATTTTGAAGATATTTTCGAGGAAAATAATCTTTTACATGACGGTTATGTCACAGGTACATACCGTTAATATTTGAGCTAAAAAAAAAAAAACTGAAAAAGGGGTTTACAAAAAAATATTGAAAAGTCTAAAAATGCTGTAAAAAAATATCAATATATACAAAACTATTGTTCCAAACACATGTATGCAGCAGTTTTCAGTAATGTACACATTTTAAAAACCAAATCTTTTCAGAAGTCCTGAAAAAGTCGCAAAAGCCATATTATAATGGTTATATATGAAGATTACTTTCTCTTAACGAATGCATAACTTTTCGATAGAAGTAGTATTTAAAACTCGTATAAATTTAAAAGTGTAAGCACTTAAGACTCAGACACACAATGAAACAATGAACGCTTAGATACTTAAACGTGAAAATTATTAAACAGGCAAGTTAAGGGCAAATTAATAAAACTGAAAAACAAAATATTACGTATACGCCACAGTGCCCAAATTACGTTTTCTTGATTTTCTTCCTAGCACAACATCAGAATATTTCATAATAGCAATCTAATTACAAAAAGGATTTCATAAATAAAAGTGCAACGGATAGTAATATTATATAATATATTGTATTATAAACATTTTAAAATTTATGTAAATTATTTTGTCCGTTCTGTGATTTTTTAACAAAAAAAAAAAAAAAAAAAGTTTAATTAGATTGTTGAAGTCAATTTAAAGAAAACCCAAAGAAAACGAAATATTGTTGTTATTTTTATATTGTAACTAGCAGATCCGGCCACGCGTTTCTGTGGCTCATTTAATTTGCAATAAAACAATATTGAGTCCATTAATCGATATAAAAACAATCCTACACCAAATTACACACAGAATAGAAAAATTAATGAAAATCGGTTCAATAGTTTTACAGTCCATTAGCGAGAAATATCGTGACATGAGATTTTTATATATAAAGATTCAACTATGCATGTATGTATGTTTTTTTTGGGGTAAAACTAACTTAAGCAACTTTAAGCGAACTAAAACCACCAAAATTTGGCCAATTTTTCGATATTTGTGGACAAAACTTATGGAAAATTAACATTAAAAATACAGATTAATAATTAAGGAATAAGCATCACAATACCATCGCATCGTCAACCAACAACTGGTTTTATACACCTCGATAGCTGTCCGACGTTACGCCATTCAGTTTCGAAATCCAAGGCTTCGGGCGCCCTTGCCTTTGCCATACATTCAACGCAAGAAAAGTCTGCCAAGCCTCCTTCTTCCATAAAAAAGAGCTGGCAAAAAAGACTTTTCCACTTTACTCATATAAGTGAGGTCCCTAGCACAGTGGAGTTGACGGAGCTTTATTTTTCCATCACATCTGTTCGACGTATTTATTATTCAAAAATTTCAATATTGTATCTTATCCGGTATCGTCCTCAAGGAACGTAAGGTCCGTAAGCTTTCTGGATTGGAAGATTCTGGATAAACTATAATAGGTTCTGTTGGATTTAGTATTATCTGATGCTACTACTTATGAATCAAGAGGTAGTTAAAGGATTCAAATTCATACTCGATCTGGATGAAGGGGTCTTGTACAGCTTGTTAATTTCGGCTTAATCATCTACAATTTCATACAGAGTATAATAACAGAAAGATTGTTGTTTAGTTTTGGAAACGAGCTTTTCATAGGAGGATGATGTTCTTAGGTAAACCGAGACATAATTACCCCAAAGAAGAATATATACCAATGTAGTTAATTTTTCTGATACACAAAGACATTTATCTGAATGCAACAGTTCTTTTTTTTCTTTTTGAATCTATGATTAATAGCGGAGAATAATGTAATAACCATACCATACCATACCATACCATCGCATAAGTGTAGGTTGAATACAATGTTGGGAGAAGTCCGTTTTCTTCCATGATCCGTCATATTTAACCTGGGTCATGCAGTTCCAGGCAAGAGTACGATAACTTAGGCGCTAAGAAATAATAACGGTTTTTTTGTAGAACAGTTCAATACAAGCATTTTATTCTATGTAAGAGGGGGTCTATCTCCCCCCGTTTGGGCGGTAGGGGCATTTTCATAAAAAAGTACTTAAAGAATAAAAAAATTACACAAAAATAACGGTAATACTTACAGGTAAGTTTTATACTTTTTTTTAAAGCCAATACTCCGTTCTATTTGCTAATTTTTAAATAAAGTGAAATATATGCATAATTTTTCAGAAAACAAATTTTAAACTCAAAATTTGGGAAAAAAAAACATAAAAAAAAAGTTTAAAGTGTAATTTTTTCAAAACTGTAAAATTATATATTATTTTTTTTTCTTAAATTTGGTGCTTTTATTTATTCTTAATCAATACCTGAAAACTAGATGATTTTATGTCTTCTAGTTTTTGAGAAAATTAAAAATTACTAAAACTATTTTTTTATGTTTGTTTTATTTTATTTATTTTTATTTTATTTGCTTTTTTGCTTGCTTATACATTACGGCGGCCGGCGTATAAACCGGCCCTGGAACCCCCCTGATTGGGCACATTATAGGATTTGGGGTAGGTGAAAAGTTGGATATATGCAAAGTTTTTTTGCCTCAAGGTGAAATCACTGTAAATACCAAAAAAACAAAAATTTCATAAAAAAGTTGTTTTAAGATAAATTTTAAATTTATTTTTGTGTGAGGCTACTCAAGTGTTACGGACTGTAAAATCTATGTACATAACAAATCATAGAAAAAAAAGCCACACAAGCTTTAAAATTTGTCCCGTTATTCTTGGTGCATGCACATGATGTGTTACAAGTTAATATATCTATCCCCAAATTTTGAGTTTAAAATTCGTTTTTTCAAAAACTGTGTATCGATTTCACTTGATTTAAAAATTAACAAATAGAACGGAGTATTGGCTTTAAATAAAGTATAAAACTTACCTGTAAGTATTACCGTTTTTTTTGTATAATTTTTTTATTCTTTAAGTACTTTTTTTTATGAAAATGCCCCTACTGACCAAACGGGGAGAGATAGACCCCCCCCCCTCCCATAGAAAAAAATTCTTGTATTGAATTGTTCTACTAAAAACCGTTATCATTTCTTGGCGCCTAAGTTATCGTACTCTCTTCCAGCCCCAGGCATGGAACAATCCAAGGCCGAAGAAATCCTACGGATAGAGCCATAACGTAAAGCAGTAAATTCGGAGCGCTGTCGATGTTGTAAAAAATAAAACAAATTCAAACCCCTTTGATAGTATTATTCCAGCTTTAAACAAACAATCTCCATTATATTATTGTCTCAAATCACTAGTTATAGCAAAGCCTTGACTAATTAAAAATTTTAAGAAACAGTTAAGCAGACATTTTTGTTTTTATAAAAGTGGTCCACCCCTATTGTTTAATTTAAATAATAAAATAACTTTTCAAAATTAAAAAAGAAAATCCAAATCACCGACCTGAAATTTAAGTAGGCACCACCTAATTCTTAAACATCACGGAGTAACTATACTAATTTTGACAATTCACTGGCTCGCAGCCTTAACTCATGCTACACCTAATTGCGATTTCTTAAGCCAAATGAAAGTCCTTCAAAGTAACTCATTGTGAATTTACAACACAACACTATAAACTTTATATATTTTTCACAATCTAATTAGGTTATATAAACATTTTCTACTCCTTAGGGGAGTTGTTATATTTTACCTAGAAATCCCATCAAATTTCTGGTGCATAAACTACACAAAACTCAATTAAAGTTATACAGTCGTGAGTGGAGTTTTATTTCGCTCTTACAAAAACATAGTCAAATGAAAAAGCTAAGAGAAAACATCATTCGTAAAGTACTAAGAATTTGTTGTTTGATAAAAAAACATTATTGTCAAGATTACTTTTCTGTCTGTGAACAATGACCATGACCTTGACTTTCTAAGTAGATATCCCTTGGTCTTCCTAATACGAAAAACCCCACAGGTTGTTTACAACTACACTTCAAGGATAACCAAATATTATCATTAAGGAAGTTTTACAAAAAAAGAAAAAAAAACACACAAACTTTTTCCATCCACACAATCCAATTTCATTAATAAACTTTTTTTTTATTCATTAAACAAGAGAAATATCTATGTTGCGTAATGCATAAATCCTTGATAACCTAATCAAAGAACCTGATGTGTTTCCAATAATAATTAATTCAATGCCATAATCAAACTAAGTATTCAACTTGAACAGACAGTTACAAACCTCTGTTTTCTTTATTTTCAATCAGATGTGTGATCTTCCTTATAGAAGTCCTGCTTTCTTACGAAAACAAAAATCATCTTCTCCACATAGAGTTGAATAAAATTATTTGTATTCATCATTTAACTTCCCAAATTAAGACTTCCTTAAGAGCAATCCACATCCTGCCAACAACCAAACCTTAAAAGCCTTTTTTTTCTGGGAACAAATAAAATTCCCAACAACATCGTGTCCTTATGAATATTGCCAGCCCAAGCACACAAGTTTTTCTCATTTAATTACAAAAAAAAAAACAAGAAACAAACACAACTAAATGAATAAACTCTCCAAAACGGAAGTAGGTACCTAGAGCCGAAGAACAAAAAAAAAAAAAAAAATAAACTTAAGCTGATTGTGTCAATAATCATGAAATGCTCCACCCAAATCAAGGCCCAAAAAAAGGTCCTTTTTGCACCATAAACATGTGTAAGATACACACGCTTCGTGTGTGCACAAATACACATCAATAAATGTGTGTGTTTGTGCAAAAATTTTGCGCCTATGCCAATATAATAATTTGATATCAAAAGCCACCCACGATTGATATCGCAATAAATAGCATGCACATTAGAATTCAGGACGATGTTCATAAAGGACTCCAGGCATAAAAAAAAAACAACTACATATATATTTAAGTGAGTGGGAAGGAGGTAGGTATGTGATTTTATTATGACACGATTGCAATATCAATTAAGAGCATTGTGTCATGAATTTCATTCCATTTCTGTGTCAAAGTTATACAAGGAATGCGGGGAAAAGGACATCCGAACAAATGAATTTTCCAAGAAAAGCTTTGTTTTTTTCTTGACACAAATCAGCTGATTCGCCCCTTACGATATTTCCACGAAAGAACAGCTGATGGAATAGGTTTGCTATACAACTATTGCGCCGTATCCTGGGCTTACTATAAACATTCCTCTCTCACGCTCTCCAAAGGATACAAAGGAACAATCGTGTAACCTTCAGTTGAACCTTGTTGGCCTAAACTCTACTGAGTGCATAGTATATGTTTACAGGAAGCTGGCATGCGATTGTAGAACTTTAATAACCATTTTACACCGTACACACCCCAAAATTCGTTGAGGTAATTCAAACAAAGAGAGAGTAGTATGTTTTATGGCAAAGTGAGAGAGCATAGAGAGCCACCCATTTTCCCAGAGAGCAAGAGTCCATCTTCCTAACGCACAACAGTGGTTTGTGTATTATTTTTGTATCCTACTTTCCTATCCTAACGCAAAAGCAAATGAAAAGCAAATGAAGAAAAAAAAAAAAAAAACGAAAAGCCTTCTGAAAATGAGACGAGAAAAAAGGAAAATAATAAAATGGATGCTGGAAATGAAAACTGTATCAGCCGAAGTGTTGTTTGCCATCATAATACGCTCAGTTTCAATTGGACCATGTAAGATACCGGGATTGTGACGCGCGCGGTTAACGGATGGATTTTTTCTTCTTGTGTGTCCCTTTTCACACCAAAATCCAAGGAGTCGTTTTTTGTATTTAATCAAATAAATTGTCAGATGTAATTTCATGCCATATAAACCAAAAAAAAAAAAAAAAAAGTCCTTGATCGGTCTTTTGGAAAGGATTTACATGCGGCTCAGTGGAGGTGTATTTTAATATTGTGATTGTAATAACGAAACTGCACAACAACCTTCTTAAACCTTTTTTTTATCCTCTCTGGACTAATACCTTCTTCGAAGAGAAAATAGCCAATTCATCGTTACAACAAGAATTCCAAAAAAAAAGGATACGGGAGGCAATTCCATTTTTTTTTTAACTCGACCCAGCTTAGATTGGCCATTTATAAATGCAAAGACTTCATTCCGTTCTACGGTGCCGAAGGAAAAAAGAAAAAAAATGGATTCTTCCGGTAACGTAAGGCTGTTTGTCATGAATATTTAACATAGTGAAGACAGTTCGGTACAGGATTGTGGGTTAATCCGTTCTTTATCAAAAAACTAATCCGAAAGATAACAAAAAGTCAAAAAAATGTAAAAATGGAAATGGAATGAATAAAAAGGTTGAAGATGAAACTTTTCCACATCAACCCAAGTGGTGGTCCTTGTTATCCTTGCCAAATTGCAGGAAGACCATATATGATAATATGACATTTTGATTGATTGTTGTTGCCTTTGCTTAAAAAATAACACAAAACGCTGGAGTAGATGTCCTTAGCTTACCTTTTTGCCTATCAGAAAGTTAACTTTTTGTGATCCTTGTACTATCTATTATCAGGACACACGAGTGTCGACATCATTCACTTTCGCCGGCGTCATCGTCATCCTCATCATCCTCATCCTTTCTATGTACCTTTTTCGAAAATAATCCCCAAGCGGGCTGGAGGTGAATTAATTACTAAATTTTGTTGTGTAAAAAGGTGTTACCGTATTGTGTGCGTATTTACAGTGTGTGAAAACCTTTTTCACGTTACAAAGTGATGTCCTTGCATAATTTGTTGGGTGTTAATAAATTATGAAGAGAAATGTCCTTAAAGTGACAAGCATAGAGAAAGAAGGTGGTGAAGTTTATAGTATCAATTAATATTTTTTTTTTTTTGGCACAAAAGGATCAACGAAGAAAGTAAGAAAATATTATCCTTGATGGAGTGAATTTATCTTGCAGGAGTGTACCATATGTTGTTGTTGTGTTTTTCTTAAATATCCTTGAGTGTCCGGTAAATGGAAAACGTATTTTGTGTGTTTATCTGACCGGTGGACGGCGTGTGTTGGTTTTGGTGGGTATCCTTGTGCAACCAGAATTGTGTGCAACATTATTTGCTTTTTAACACATTAAT
Source organism: Platycheirus rosarum (assembly GCA_963971375.1). NCBI lineage: Eukaryota > Metazoa > Arthropoda > Insecta > Diptera > Syrphidae > Platycheirus > Platycheirus rosarum. The sequence goes on along the minus strand of OZ020510.1, from coordinate 7,488,533 downwards.
CACTGTCACTCTGTGTGTGCAACATCATCAAGGCAAGGATATTAAAAAAAAAAAAAAAAAAATTGGAGTTGTATCCGTATCCGTTCGAGAAGAAAAAAAGCAGAGAGCTCTCCATCTCTCATTATTCTTGTGGATATAAAATTTTCTCGTTAAAATGTGTGGCTGCGAGGGGAGACTACGTTTCTCCAGGATATATAGCAGCTTACTTAGGACACTTATGCTGATTGTTTTTGGATTGGCCAATATAAATAGTGGTAAGTTTTTGTTATTTATTGTTTTCTTATTTTCATCAATATGTTTTCTCTGGAAAACTTGTAACAAATGCTCATTATGCCTAAAGGATTTTTTGTGTTTGTTGTCCTCTTGTGACCCAAATTTGGAGAGAGGGTGGGAATTCATAAAGTGTTTTTCCATCCAATTTCCTGTGATTTTTTTTGTTGTTGTTTTATTTTGTGGTATATTTACATCTGTCGCCGATGATGATAATGATGATGATGAATTTCCTTTTGTTTTCCTTCTAACCACCCCTACAAACAATAATAGCCTGGGGGTGTCCTTTGGGGTGATGTTTTATTATTTTTGGGGACAGTAATATTATTGAAAATGGTTGGTGTGGGGGTGGAGTTTTGATGGCCTTCTATTTATGGAAAAAGATTAAGATTTTTTTTCCTTTCATAATGTGTCTTCGATTTTCAATGATTTAGTTTTTTTTTTTGTGTTTCGTCTTGGGACAGTTCAAATCTTATACCTACATATGAGTCGTAAAAAATAATGTTAGCCAAGGTTTTTCGTATTTTTTTTTTTTTGTTTGTATTTAAGGGGTCGTTATACAGATTTACTTTGAAAATGTATCTTTTCTGACATAAAAAAAAAACAATATAATTGAAAAGTTTTATGGTAAGGATGTCCGTCCTTAGCTGGTGTCCACTGTCCAATGGGGATGCAATATTGGAGTGTAATTGCCCTGGTAAAAGAAATAAATAGTGATGAGGGTTCTGTATTTGATATTCGATACCATCGATACCATGGGGTTTTGGTTCATTTTGCTGAGAGGGATTTGAATAGGGCTGAGTTTTCATTTTATCAAGAAATCGATTTTTGTGAGGGTGGGCATTTGTTGTTTCTTATTTAATTTTTTTTGCTTCTATAGGCTTTATTTTTTTGAAAATTAGAATGCAAAACGGGGGCTTGATTTTGAGTATGTGGGGGTGACAAATACCTAAATGTCTCATAGAAAAAAAAACTCATTAAATTTCCTTGAATTGTTCATAAGGATATTAATATATTCATCGCTTTATTTTTAGATATATCCTTTTGAAGCTTACCGCGCAAAAACCAAATTTATGTTTTATTATTACTTTTTTTGTACTGAGCCGGTTTTTCAGGAAGCATTGATTTACATATGCAATTAAAATAAAATTGATAAGTTATTGATTTTTTCATAATAAAGCCATATTTTTTTTTGAATTTTGCTGAATTTCGCTAAATTGTAATGTAAGCATTTTTTTTAATTTAAAGTTTAATTTAAGACGAAAAAAATGAGACGTTGAAAAGTTCAAAAATAAATAAATAAATAAAAAATCGCTAGTACTTCAGAAACTGTTTAAATTACAAATTTATAAAAAAGGAGGATTATTAAATGAAGAAAAAATGTACAAATACTAAAATTTATATGTTAATCGGAAAACATGTTATTTGCCGATATCTTTAACAAAAATTAAATTAAGTTGTAAGATACCCAAAAGCAAAATTGTAGGTTTTTGTAATTATCTACAACTTTTCTGCAGACCATTTTCGATCAGAAGTTAAACTTGGGCATAAATAATAAAAAAAAAAACATTTTCAATACATTTCAGAACTTCAATTCACAATTTTGGAACATATAAGTAAATTTTTTTTCTCAAAATTGCTTACCAAAATCTTAATAGAAGTATTTTTTTAACTAAAAGTAAACATTTTTTTCTTATAAATTATTCGTTTTTTTAAGAAAAACATGGCATTACTATGATACAGAAATATTAGAGGGTTAGTGACGTTAGCAGCTATATTTTATTTAGATATTTTTATATACAATTTTGTTCGTATTTGATCATTTAGCTTTCTTTAAATGCAAACAGAAAAAAAATATTTTTATATACCTATTGTTTTATTGAGCTCATTTTTAGACTTTCTTTCTTATTTAAAATAAATTGCACGACTGGATCGCACGAACTTGCTCATATATGGGCGATCACATCGTCGAATAAAGGTCAAAAAAATGCGCGACTGCTGGGTCGCACGAACTTGTTCTTATGTTAGATAATTGCTTAGTGGCTGCATATGTATGTATATAAAGGGTGTTTTTTTAGACGTGTGGTTTTCAAGAAGAAATAAAACGCATATAGTTTAATGTTATGGCCAAGAATTTAGCTTGATTATAAAGATAAGGGTTTGCATCATGTTTTAAAAATGATTTCGAGGAAGTGTCCGCCGCGGCTGGCTCGAATAAATTCCAGCCGAGTCCCAGTTTTGTGAAAATCGGGATCGGTGGCCATCTCGTTTTGGGCACATTCACCGAACGTGTGACGCGGTTGATGGGCGTTCGGCTTCAGTTCTTGAACGAGTTGGATTTTGTAAGCCTGCACCAAGATCCTTCCGCAAAATCTTCCTTGAAGTGGATGGACACATCTCCAAGGGTTGCGCGCGATGGCGGATGGACTCATTCGGGTCTTCTTCGATACTCTGCTCCACCGAAACGAACCATTATTTTGGTAATAAATTTGTTCAGGAGAAAGTCTATTCATTATGAAATGGCAAACCAAACTGTGCATAAATCAAGTGACAGCTGTCAAAAAGACCAACTCCGAAAGAAGTATTGCCAGATTGAAAATCACACGTCTATTAAAATAAAAAAATATTTTTTTTTTATAAAAATTCTTTCATTTTTTTAATTAGTTTAAGAGTTTTCTCGGAAAAAAATAAGTATGCAATAAAATTTGAAAACTAAATGTCTATCGAGGAAAAAAAATATTGAAAATCGTTCGACCAGTTTTTTAAAAAAGTCGTTTTTTTCTTAAAAACTTTTCGGAAAAATATTTTAATTTTTTTTTCCAGTATATCATTATAAGGATATCTGTAGTTTTTATCTGGGAAAATTATTTAAAAAAATTCAATCCAAAACCAAATTTTTTTTTTAGAAAATCGAAAAAAAAGGTTTTGAAAATTTTGAAATGCAAAATTAATTGAATTATAAATGACTTTCTATGTGCAACATTTTATTCACATCGACATAATAGCTTACGATAAAACCGCATTTGAAAAAAACCGGTTATATGAGAGGTACCGTTATAGAACAAATTTCGAAAAATTCATTCTAACTGAAAGATGTATGGTTGTAAAATATAGCATCCTGAAAGTTTTATCAAAATCCTTAGAGCCGTTTACTAGAGAAAATCTAACTTTTTGTTCAAAATTGTTTGGCAGGTACCGTTATTTTTCGACCTAGAGCAAAAATGAAAAACATCCCCCGAGATACCTAATAAATACTAAATACCAAGTTTGAAGTAAATCGGCCCATCTGTTTAGGCTGTAGAGGCGCAAACAGACAGACAGACAGACGGACGGAATTTCCGGACCCACTTTGTTTTACCTTCTCTATTATCGTAATGGCATGTTTCATTGTTAGATTTTTTTTGCACGAATCCATAACTTGCATTATAACATCTATTATCGCAAGTACAAAACCGAAGGTGCTGAATTAATGTTGCATGTTAAGCCAACATCTTAAAAAGTATTTAGAAAAAATTATTATTAATATTTCATGAGCTGAATTACCACATCCAAAAGATATTTTTTTCCAAAAGTTAAAAATATTTTTTTTTGTACTTCCATAATAATTTCAATTACAAAAGGGAACAAAAAATTTAAAAGTAAAAATCTCAAAAACTCATATCTAGAAAGCAAAATACTCGAATGACAGAAAATTGGAATTAACCGTTCACCCCCCGTTTGGGGTCATTTTAAACATTTGAGTAGGTTTTTTTTATAGTTCAAACTAGGCCCATTAATCGAAATTACAAAACTTACAAAAAATGTCGAAATTCGAGATTTTCTTTTTCAAGATTATGTCCTTCGAGATTTTTGCACTTTCGAGATGATGATCCAACTAATTTTCATATTGAGATAACCATCAAGCATTTTATTACTAATGTAAAGAAAAATATTTTATAGCAACATTCTGTCTGTCTGTCTATCTGAAAGGATCGGATGTAAGACAATTAAGATGGTGTACTAAACACGTCCCCTAGGACTTTGAATGTTTGTAAGAGATTTTGGTAATTTTCAGATAAATATAATATATAATATATATATTTTCACGTAATATATAAATAAATATTTAGCGAGTTAAATATCGTACTCATTCCGAACGTTTCGCTTCAAATTACATTGAGCCTGGTCACACTGAAACTTCCCGCAATTTGAAGCGAAACGTTTGGAGTGAGTATGATGTTTAACTCGCTAAATATTTATTTATATATAACGCGGTTTATCGGAAAATTTCCAAAATTTCCTATGAGAACAACCGCCAAAACCTTACAAGTTAAAGTGAATGTTTTTTGTTGGATATTTGGATGTTTGCTTCGCAATCACAACACAACGGCTTGACGGATTCTAGTAAAATTGCGAAGGTGATGGATAAGGTTCTGTATTGAAAAAATAAGCAACTTTTTATACTAGAAAAGTACACGGTTCCTGTGGCAAAGTCTTTTTTGTGAAATGATGTGAGACTAAAATTTTGTTTGTAATGCTTCCAACGACTACATGAATTTGTGAGGTTTAGTAGATGGAAGAGTTCCGAAGTATACTACTATATAGGATTTATTCCGAACGGCTTCTGATTTTAATAATAAGGACTATTTAATCAGAAGCATAGGCAGATATAGTCACTGGAAGAAACTAGTAATTTATAAAATTAAAAAAACTGAAGTTTGTATGTTTTCTTTTCGATTGATGTTTCACCGTTTATGCCAATTGTTGTGTTCATCATCAGTTAAAAATTCCTGTCTGGGGTGGAATCCTTATCATTATTTTATCATTAAATAGAATTAATAAACGGGTGAAAAAAGTCCCGTTATATTTTACATATATATTATATAATTTGGTACGCTACTTGAGACGATTTGGTCGAATTCAGAATGTCTTGCAACAAGATAATGCCCCAATTCATGTTAATCGTGAAAGTTTTGAGTGGTTTCAGTCTCATAACATAAATTTAATGCAGTGGCCGGCACGTTCCCCAAGCTGTTGTCCTACCGAAAATCTTTGGGGAATTCTAACTCAAAAAATGTAAGCCCGTAAAAAACAATTTGCGAGCCTTGCTGAGCTACGAGAAGAAATTGTGGAAGCTTGGTATTTTTTAAACGAGTTTATATTTAAAAAATCTTGTTAATAGTTTGCCGAAATGAATTGTTAGCTTAACTGAATTTAAGGGAAATAAAATCTCATACTAAGTTTTGTAAAAAAAATATTTTTTAATAAAACAAAAAAAAATTCAAAATATGCGGTTATACTTCTGCAATACAAAAAAATCTGTTTTTAATTTCTAAACACCAGAAGAGAATATAACGGGACTTTTTTGCCCATTTTACTTGTTTAGTGATTGCATTTAATGAAAAAACGAGCTGTCGTTTCCACTTGCAGATTTCTGTCAAATGCATTTTGACAGGGTGCGGTTATATTTACTTATGCAATGCACTGTATATATATATATTTAAAGAAAAATATTTATTTTTTAAGGACGGACAACAAATTTCGATGATTTCGGCGTATATGGAAACGCATTTCCAGCTACCAGATAATACAATGCTTCCCAAGCTCTGGGTGAACATCTCAAAAGCATCAACGGGAGCAGTTGGTGAGATCCTTGAAAGCGAGTGTTCCAAAATATTTGCTTTATTCCTTTCTCGTTAAATTAGTCGTTTTAAAAATTTGCATTAACGTATACATCGCACCTTTTATAGTTTTGGCTTAAAGTTTGATAATTTTTCCACTTTTTTCATAAAAAAAATTGAATTTTAATAGAGCTGAAGCCGACACACCAGAAAATCTCACAAATTTTATACACAAAATGTTTGAAGGTGACAACTGACAACTAAATAGCTGTCACCCGACAACCATAGCAAAAAGGTGATGGTCAATTTGATAACAACCTTACGTGGAGCAAAAGCATTATTTTTGATGATCAACAATCACCTTAGTCGATTCCACCCCTGTTCTTGGCTTTTTTACTTGCGATTATAGAAAGGGGACTATAAGGCAAATTTATAATTCGTGAATATAAGAAAATTGAGATAACAATCAAACATGACATTACGATCATAGAGAACCCTAAAAAAGTCTGTGACAAAAAATGTCTGGTTGTCTGCCTGTCTGGGTGTATAACGAACTGCAGCCTAAACGACTAACGCCATTACCTTCAAATTTGGTATGTGTGATTCTTTTGGCATTCCTCAGAGGGTTTTTTAAGAGTTGAAAATAACGGTACCTGCCATATAACCGTTAAAGAAAAGCTTAATTATCTCGAAAACATTTCCAACGATTTTGATGACAATTTTTAAGATTTTGTTTGCAAACATTGGCTGTTAATTTATATAAACGAAATTTACCGGAAAAGTCTGTTAAGGGTACCTTTCATATAATGGTTTTTTTAATTTTCGACTTTATCGGTAACGGCTCATTGGATTTCTATAAGAATTATTATTTTAAAAGATTAAGGTAAACAAATTAATTCTGCATACCAAAATTTTGAATATATATCTTTGTCTATTTGAAATTATTTTTTGAAAATTCAATATATTTATAAAACTAATCAAAAAAAAAATATTTGAAATTTTATTTAATGAGCTGTGTATTAATAAAGTCTAAAAAACTTCATACCAAAATCTAAAAAACAAAATAAAAACGGATTTTATTGAAATCCTGTCTGTCTGTCTGTCTGGATGGATGTATCTTGGACTGTAGCCTAAACGGTTGCTCCAATCGCCTTCAAATTCAGGACTTCAGGTTATTTAATTTTATTTTTTTAGCTCAAATATTAACACTACCTACCATATAAGCATTTAGTAAAATCTTATTTTTCTCTGAAACGGCTCAAAGAATTTTAATGAAAAAAAAAATCAATGAGCTTTTTTAAGTGCGGATTATTATTTAAGTAAAAAAAAAATTAAGATGGTGGGTTAAATACATTGCTTTTCACAGGACCGGTTTTTTTTCTTCGACTTTCTAAAAACTGGTTATCTGTTTATAAAAAAATTGATATTTGAGAAGATGCAGGTAGCTTTGGTAATTTTATTTTATAATGTTTTTAAAAACTTTTTTTTTGTATCTAATTTTTTTTTTGAAAAAATCAAAATTTTGAAAAGTTTTAATTTTAATTATAAATCTAGGTTATTTTTGTGCTTAAGTTTGCATTCTTGAGTAATGTTTTAATTTTTTAAAAAAAAAAAAAGCTCTTAATAAATAGCCGTTTTTATTAAAAAGCGTTCCTGCGATTTTGAAAAAAAAATCACACTTTTTTACCTTTATTTAAAGAAATAAAATGTCGTTTAAATTATTTCAACAACAAAAGTCACAAAAATCGAATAAATACTTTGATGTTCCCCTAATTTTTTTTTAAATTTCAATTAATTTTTACCACGATCCAGTGTGTCAGCTCGTCTCAATATATCAACATTTTGTGGGACGATTTAAAAAATAAACTGTTTTTTGCTATCGTGAATCATAAAAAGTCTATATTCTGTTCAATTTATATTTTCAGTACATGCCTTATGGAAGAGAGATTTCGAATACACTGATCACACACTGCGTCATGTCTGAATCGTCAGTCTTTTAAATGGTGGCTTCTTTCGGGTTCACTTAACACCCCCTCTGAAAATCTGACGTGCTCGAATAACTTTTTTTTCTTTTCATTTTTTGTCCTACCGTACAGCCACCCCCACCATGCAAACTCTGATAACCGAAAGATTAACATTTTTCCATTATCAGAGACACGCGGGGCATACGCACTATTAATTTCTGACGCGCTCGAGTATTTCAATGTAGCGGTTTTTTTTACATATGCCGAAGACCGTACTCGTTCCCCCCACCATTGAATAAGTTTTCATCACATACACTTTTGTCATTCCTAACACCTAACCTTTAAAATCCAATAGGTCCCAACGATGCGACGCTCGAGTAAATTCCCATTTAGCATCGTGGGCTCCCCTACTATTATCGTGTTTATTTAAAAAAAAAAAAAAACTGAGATAGAGTAACCATTCGTTGTTGTTTGTTTTATCTATAATACCATTTTCTTTGGTTTTTACTATGGAGCTTTCAGAATTGAAGCTTTCTTAGAGCTTAGTTTGAGCATATGTTTTATAATACTTACTACGTCAGCCATATGAGAGCTTTGAAATGCAGATAGTTTATTAAAATCCATAATAGTAAGTGTGAAAGGCAAACATCCTATCTTCCCTGTACTGAAAATATATACTGAACAGAGTATATAGGCTTTTCGATTCTTGTATTACCTATTTCATGACAAGCTCTGCAAAAATCAGTCATATTCTTTACTATTCACGTGTGTAAGTTGTGTGTCGTCGAAGTGACGTAGAATTTTCCACCGAAGCAGAACGTTTAATACGAAATGAATTTTTTTTTGGCGTCAGATATACAGACTAGATATGTATCTACTTTACAATTTACTGTTGGAATTTAAACGCTGTGTAGATTGGCACCATTTGAGCTAAAAGCCAGATAAACTTTCTTCAAGTGTTATAAGACACCTTGAAATTTGAAGAATTTTGTATGGAAAATAAACATCCTTTATCTATACCGCAGTTAAAAGATACATATTTTGTCAGCTCAAAAAACACCAATAAAATCACCCAACCATACCTTCTCATTTATCTAAACAAAACTTTATATTGGAAGTCGAGAAACCAACCTCCGTAACTGTTATCGTGTTTCATTAATTTAAATTACACCAACAAAAAGAAGACCCATATTTCAGAAGTGCCAGGATATTCATCGTCCCTACGTCGGTCGTGTATACATTGTTCCCTCAACCTCTGCATCATGCATAAATTTATTAAATTGTTAACTCGCTTGCAGCCATTTTACATTTTTTTGTGTTGCTCTTCAGCTTGTTGTACAACTCGTAGCCAACAACAATCCCAGCATCCTCTATTACACCACCTAGTGAGCAACGCAAAACCAAAAAAAAAAAAAAAAAAAAATAGTTTCAAAAACAAATATAACTCGACTAAATTATGGCACACCTAACGAAGGCTTGTTTCCAAGTGCGTCTTTATGCTTATTTCAAACCCGAATAACAAAGAGGTTGTTTCCACAGACGACGATGAGTAAAAAATCCTTTTTAAATAATGTGCCACAGCGTCGGAAAAACCATGCCATTGTCTTATCCTGGTCGGTATATAGAAGGACCGCCAGAAAATTCCAACCTCCCAGAATTCCATCTCCCACGCATAGCCAAGAAGAACACAAGTTGGGTCATTTTTTGTTTGTTTGGCAAGATTTTTTCCTTTTTGCTCCCTTTCCAGGCTATCCAGAAAGTCCCAAGGATCTTTGCAGGATATTATACTAGTTTATTATTCAAAAACTTCTTGGTCATTGCCATCACCATTATGCTCTGCGATACACACGGTAGCATTGCTAAAAGAAGCCATAAAGCTCAGTGTGATGATAAAAATATTACTTTGCTCCGCCTCGTTGCGTTCCTCTGGATGGAAACGAGGAATAAACAACACCAACAGGATCAAAATCATTCCAGTGAAATTCCTTTTTCTTTTTGGTATTCAACGTGGCGTGTGTTAATGGCAGTCATATAGCATAAAATATTCATTTTTTTTTTGTGACAAGAATGTAATGCGTTTTTCAGATTGAATTTCCTTCTTTTTATGTTTTTTTTTGTTACTTCGACGACCGTGACATTAGATGTACGAGTGTTCCTAAGCTTGAACTAAGAAGACGCATATTAGGAAGGTACATCGAATTTTCATTTTTGGAAACGAAATGAGGAGAAGAATATGAAAATAATTGAGTAACAATGTGATTAATACATTTTCCAAAATAATTTTGGATTTTGGAAATTAATAAAAAGGTTCAGAGTTTTCACAGTGGAGGTGGCAGTATATTGATTTGTTCGCCTACAATAGTTTTAAAGATCAGAAAAAATATTTATTGTATTCATTCTTGCAGCGTTCTAACCTTTCCTAAATTGAAAAATAGTGCACCATTAATAGAAGACTATTTGCTAAGTAAAAATAGCTTAATCGAAAATTATTTAAAAAAGGTATGTTTGTTCAAGAAGTTCTGTGGAGTCATTCAGAAATTATTTACAATAAAAAATACAGTGTGTCCGCCAAGAAGGTAGACTGCTTTGTTTGTTTCGTTAGTTTGTTAGTTATAGAAACTTTATTTATAATATTTCATTGTACATATATCTACAATAAATTTCATAGTTTAATATGGTTTGGCTTAAATCCGTCTAGCAGAATGACACTATAACAATATTATACATTTCTTACTAAAATAGTATAAAAACAAATTTAAAAATCGCCTTCGACTATTCGGGTTCTAACTATAATGCAAGTTATGGATTCGTGCAAAAATAAAAAAAAATCAAACAATCAAACATTACATTACGATAATAAGGAAGTTGAAAAAAGTGTGTCCGGAAATTCCGTCTCTGTCTGTTTGTCTATCTGTCTGTTCGCGCCTCTACAGCCTAAACGGGTGGGCCGATTTGCTTCAGACTTGGTATTTAGTATTTATTTGGTAGTTTCTCGGGGGGTGTTTTCATTTTTGCTCTAGGTCGAAAAATAACGGTACCTGCCATACAATCTTTAAGAAAAAGTTTGATTTTCTCGAAAACGTCTCTAACGATTTTGATAAAACTTTCAGGATGCTATTTTTCAACAAAAATACATCTTTCAGTTAGAATATTTTGTTCGAAATTTGTTCTATAACATAGAGCCGGTTTTTTCAAATTCGGTTTTATCGTAGACCATTATTCCGGTTTCAATAAAATTTTGCACACTGGAAGTCATTTATAATTCAATTAATATTGCATTTCAAAATTTTCAAAAACAATTTTTTCAATTTTTTTTAATTTTCTAAAAAAAAATGGTTTTCGAAATATTTTGGAAACAGGTTGATTGAATTTTTTTAAATAATTTTTGCTATATAACAACTACAGATTTCTTTATAATAAATCTACGTACTTAAAAAATTTCAAATATTTTTTCGAAAGTTTAAAAAAACTGGTCAAACGATTTTCAATATTTTGTTTTCCTCAATAGACATTTAGTTTTCAAATTTTATTGCATACTTAGTTTTTCCGAGAAAACTCTTAAACTAATTAAAAAAATTAAAGATTTTTTTTAGTTTTTTTTCAAAAGCGGTTTGTTAAAAATTTTAATTTTTTTCTTTTCTGATAATAATAACAACCAGTTGCTAGATGTTGGGATACTGAAAAAAAAATTTAATTTAAAAAAAAATTTGTTTAAAAAAAAAACGGTTTTTTGAAAAAAAAACTGGTCAAACGCTTTAAAAAAAAAATGTTTCCTTAAAATTAGAAACTGTAAAAGAAATTAAATGGTTTACTTATTTTTTCCAAAAAATGTTTTAACTAGTGATTTTTAAGTGATTAACAAAATTTCAAATGATTTTTTACCTCCTTTTTTCAAAAATCTCAAGCCCCAAGCAAGTTCGTGCGACCCAGTCGTGCACTTTATTTAATTACCCACTAGGTAGTGCCGAGGGTCGTTTTTTGAAAAAAAATTATATTATTATAGATGATATTATAAGCAGTAACGTAGGTTATTTTAATTATCCCTATAGGGTTCTGTCTTCGTTTTTTTTCATTCATTATAAACAACAAAAAGAAAGCCTTTGGCAACATTTTGACCCGAAGAGAGGGAGATATTAACCAATATGGAGTTTTCCCTACATATATCAACAATATTATCATATTATGTATTAAAACGATTACTTTAGTGGTATTTAGTTACTTTTGGACCTCATATGTGGCGCTGTTGTCGGGAACCAGAAAATGTATGGTATACCCGAGCAACACCGGCTGGGTTAGCTAATAGTGAATAAAAAACAAAAGTATAAGTAAGTTGCTTAAAAGTTACATTTATTAGACATCATATTCGAAAAACCAAATTTTTACATGAGCAAAAAATTCGGCAAAAAATACTGCAATGTCCCAAAGGCAGTACAAATTTTTGGTCATTTGTAAAAAATGTAAAGAATTCTTCGTCATCGTCAGTTCCTACGCTCGTCTTCGACGATATTCCTGCTGTCAGTTCTCAAGAAAAAGCAGATCTGCTTTCTGCCTAATTCGCGTCAAACTCAACACTGGCCGCAGGTGTCAGAACTCCTCCTGTACTCGAGAGCGTAAATGTTTTTATGGGACCAATCTTCTGTCGCACTCGTTCAGTCGCAAGAGTATTGAAAGATCTCAACATAAATAAATCCGCTGGCCTGGACTGCATCCCCGCTATTGTTCTGAAGAGGTGTTTTTCAACGCTGGCAAAACCTTTGCGTAAGCTTTTCCATCGGTCCTATTCCTCTGGACTCTTTCCGAGTGCATGGAAAACAGCATTTGTCCAGCCTATCCCGAAAAAAGGCGAATCTTCTGCACCCTTAAACTACCGACTAATTGCACTAACGTCCCTTCTTTCTAAGGTCATGGAAACGCTGATTAATTTTCAGCTTAAGAAATATCTCGAAGAACAAAAGCTTCTTAATGACCGGCAGTACGGGTTTCGTAGCAACAGGTCCACTGGTGATCTGATGGTTTATCTCACCGAAAAGTGGAACCAATCTCTCCATCGTTTTGGGGAAATCAAAATTATTCCAGTTGATATTTCTAAGGCATTTGATAGAGTTTGGCACCAAGCCTTTTTATCGAAAATGCGTGCATTTGGACTCGATGAATCTTTTCTTCGTTGGATTAGTAATTACCTTTCGAACCGCTCAATTCAAGTTGTACTGGACGGTTTCAAATCTGATATTCACAAAATAAATGCTGGTGTGCCCCAGGGCTCTGTTTTGTCTCCGACTCTTTTCCTTATATTTATCAATGACTTATTATCTGAAACAACTAATTTAATCAATTGTTTTGCTGACGACAGTACTCTCAGCTTTTCATATTCGTTTCCAGATTCACATCCATGTTCTTCGAATATTGAACTGCAACGCCAGCGTATGATAAGTTCATTAAATTCTGATCTTGACAGCATTGTACAATGGGGAATAAGAAATCGCGTAGAATTGAATGCTTCTAAAACTGAATGCTGTCTTTTGTCGTTAAAGCAAAACATACCTCCAATGCCACTATCCATGAGCGGCACTTACATTAAAGAAACAGAACACCTCTCAGTTCTCGGTATGTGCATTACAGACCACCTTCTGTGGAATGACCACCTATTTGACATCGCAAAGAATGCTGCGAGGTGTTTAGGTTTACTTCGAAGATGTAAGAAGTTCTTTACACCGTCTGATCTGGCTACAGTATATAAAGCATATATATTCGACCGAAACTCGAGTATAATTCCCATATTTGGGCAGGTGCTCCTATAACCCACTTGAGTTTTCTGGATAGAATTCAAAAAAGAGCTTTGAAAATGATAGGCGATCGAAAAATAACTGAAACATTTACATATCTTCAACACCGCCGTAATGTTTCGTGCCTTTCGTTATTTTATCGTTATTTTTACAAACAATGCTCTAGCGAAATAGCCAGCTGCATTCCTCCCCTGAAACGATTCAACCGTAATACTCGAACTGCTAGAAATGCCCATCAGTTTACCCTTGAGCCTTACTTCGAACGTACTGTTAAGTATAGAGATTCTTTCTTTGGTCGCACCACACGAATGTGGAATGCTTTGCCAGGCTCTGTTTTTCCCTCCCATTTTGATATGCAAAATTTTAAAACTAATGTGCATCGGTATCTCCTCTTGTATCCCTCCTCATTTCCCTAATGCTCGTGCGGTGTTTTAACATTTTAAGGGTACACACAAACCCCTTTCGCGCGTGTAAATTATATAAAAAAAAAAAAAAAAAACCAGAAACGAAAGTCGACCCGTAGCTTGATTGTTAGCATTTAAAACTCCTGAGGACTTATACATTTTAAATAGTAAGCTCATTTCAAATGGGTTTAACTTCAAAATTGTGTACAAAATCGGTCTCGAATACATGTGATAAATTATTACGTTGATTGAATATCGCAACCTTGAATTAAGTAATCTCCATGTTTCTGCCGAACCAGATCCTTACACTCGCTCTTACTTTGTTTCAAATTCATAATCAAATCATATCGATCTGTGTTGAACAAATTGGATTTGCCTCTCAGATTAATAAGAAGTATCTACACTTATTTAAAATGGAATTTCCAATATCCAATTGGTTTAGATACAAATGTTCCCCAAAGAGCTGCGCCTTCCTCAAAAATAATCAAATTAATAAGTCACGGTCGCCGGCGTTGCTTCCTGATACTTTCCTTGTTCCTTGATCAAAATTAAATTACAAAAGATAGGCGCGAGAAGATAACAAATGGTTTGGGAATTCCATCCTTGTATTCCGATTTATTTTTAATATTTATTTTTTTTCGCGAACAAAAATCTGAAAGATACTTCGAATTGAATAAAAAAAAAAATCGAAAACATTGAAAGTCAAAAAAGGTTTTCATATCACAAGGGAAACCTTCATTGGATTTCCTTTGAAAAGCCAAAAGAATCCTGAAACGATCCAGATTCCACAGGATAAATAAAAAAAAAAGAAACAAATTTAACATCCTTCTCCCAACTCGCAAGGTGTTGGAAATTTCACTTATCCCTTACGCAGCAAAGCATAGCTTGTTGGCGTTCAGCCTCGTGCAAGACTTATGAATTTTTTACTTTTATTTTTTTTCCAGCTTTTTGTGTCTTCCTTAAGGACTTTTCTTATATTTTTGGCCCGATTGGTGTCAATTCGTTTTATTTCTTATTTGTTGTTTGAGGTTTTATAACGTTTTTGTTCTTTGTCAACGCATTATTGCTTGGGGATGGGCTTTTTTAAAATTTATTATTAACGTGAATCCTTTTTTCATGAGAAAAGTATTGTTGTATGAATTGGTATGAGTTTTTCCATCTTTTTCCTCCGCACGTATTGGGGATTTAATGGAACCAAGATAGGGAAGATAGCATCTAGTTTGGTCGGCCTGGCTTAAGGCTGCCTCAGAGAACCAGGACATATAAATAGATTTGCGACGTGGGCTGAAATGACTTCGTGTTTAGAATCAAACCCAGAGAGTATCTATCTACAAGTTTGGTGCTTTATCGTAAGGAGTGTGTAGGTACGTGAGGTGGGAAAATATTCACGCATGTCTTGTCTCATTGAAAGGAATTCAATGAGAGGCGATGAAGAATGAATCTCAAAGATTATATTTATAAGCTATTTCTGGGAAAAGTTTTTGAAATTTGAGACAAGTTCATAAGTATTTTATGTAGTAACTTACCTCTATACTCCCTTACGACTTAAGTGTCGTGTGGTATTATATTTTTATTCCAGAATCCAGAGCCTCAAAATTGATAACAAGTTGCTTTTAAGAATTCTATTTTGGGGTGACCTTTTTTGGTCACGTTTAAGTTGTCCTTCCTACTTAGGCACTTGATTCCCTTATTTCGGATGCCAAAAGTTTTTTTGAGATGAAGTAAAGCAGCCATTTTTTTTTCGAGGAAACTGAAATTTATTTGTACAAAGGAAACATTTGTGAATTTTTCAAACCGCACGATTTTTGAATTTCAATTGTGTTAAGTAATGATAACGAGGGAGATGAGGTTATAAAACAAAGAATTTATGCAAGTGGAATTTGCAATTTAGATGATTTATTTGTTGCAAAATGATAAAACGTGTGTGTTTTTTAAAAAGCTTGTTCCAGGAAAATACATATATTTGGCTACAACACTTTTAAAACTAGAAGAAGTATACATAAAGCTAGCCGTGAACAAGGAAAATTTGATATAGCGGCTTAAAAACTCCTTCACTATTAAATATCCTTCGGAGGAAAAAACAAATTTAAGAAAAAAGGTTGACATTAAATTCCTTAAATAAACCAGAATGGTAAAACCAAAGTAAAATGTTCAACGCAGGCCCATCATGCAATCGATTTTTTTTAATAAACTAACCCTCGGTCCATAGGTTTGATCCGATATTCGACCTCAGAAAAACTATTACTTCTGTGGCTTTAATATATTTCCAGACAACATTTCAGCATACAAATACTTTTTTTTTTTGTATTCCATGAAAAGGTGTGGCATAGGCCAGAAGGAATTTAATCCGACATTCAGCAAATATCATGAAAATATGTAGCACAACCTCACACTCTTCGAGCAACTTTAATATTCCTTTTTTTCTTTGTGGTGCTACTGAAAAGGATGAGATTCGAAAAACCTTCCATACACTGCTGCCATCTATAGGAGTTAAACCAAGCCTTAAAAATATATTACACACACATATACGTGAACATATATAAATATAAACGACAAAAAGGATATTACTCCAGATATGGCTTAAAGAAATTTGCTTAACCACACCCTTGCTCGTTTCCTCCTCTGCCAACAGTATGTTGAACTTTTGTAAAATGAAAACCTCAAAGTTTTTGGGGAAAAACTTTATCCTCCAGAAACTATTCTCAAAACTACTGCACAAGAACTTTTCACAAGGCCATAGCCAACACACACACACACACCCATGATGCAATATGTCCTCCAACTGCATTCGACTGGAAATATTATTTTTCTATGGATTTTGTTATTACAAGGCCCTTTCGGTATAAAAAAAAGGGGATCTCTTCCTGGCACTACCCTATTATGGGTTTCATTTTAAGAATAATAATTCCACAGAAAAACATTCACAATCCCCAAAAACATGAGGAAGCACTATACAAACAAGAGAAAGGATATTTAAAAAGCAAAGCAAGGAAATAACTTGGTTGGTTGTCGTTTGAATTAAATTAAAAAATCCTTCGATTGTAAAAACAACTGCACCTGTTTAAGGGGGGGGGGGATGATTCAAGGATTCCACCTGTCCTGGTAGATTTGCTAGACAGGCAGAATGGTTGGAATGGGGTGCTAGGAATTGCCAACGGAATATCGCGCGCTTCTGTTTGTCATTAATTAAATGTGTTTTTGTTTATTTTAAATTTGTTTGGGTGTTTCCGGTGAAATGTTGTTTAATAATTCTTTTTTTTTACGATTTTCTAGGACAAAAACGTGAAAGCTGCAAAGTTTATTCGCATTTATTATTGTAATCAGGAGAAAAGAAAAACATGATAATTCTTTTTGTTTAATCATAATATTTTCTTTGAACAAAGGTAAAAGTCCCCAAAGGGAAGGGGAATGGAGCTGTTTTTAGCTTATTATTGCTTCAATTTTGTTTCAGGGGGAAAAGTTGGGGCGTTGGTTTCCGAAATAAAGTTGTTTTAGTTGTGTGTAGATTTCATTAGAACGTTATATAACTTGACGCCCTTGAGGAACTGCAGGAACAAATACCTATGAAGAATCCTTTTTTGGATTGTTTTGTTTATATAGCGCATCGATCCTTTCCTTTAATTCAATATCCTACAAACGACAAGACAGTAACTTACCCATAGCAAAAATAAACGATGCGATAAGAACATAAAACGTACGTTACCAAACGAATTGCACATTATATGCAAGATCATACTATGTACTAAAATGATAAGATACCACAAAACAACATGTATTCATAAAGCCACCAAATCCACACATAAAAACCAACGAGAAATACGATCATAAGAGAGAGCACGATCAACCTAAACCAAACCAGTCAGTCTACAGACAGTCGTCAAACTTAAAAGACCTATTGAGTGAGTACCTAAAGGAGAACGAAATGTTATAACTTGTAATCAATTCAAAGAGAATAAAGAACACATTTTATAGTTAGAATGGTATTGTATTTGTTTTCCCATAAATATATTTTATAGCCAAGCTTGTTGTGTCCGGTAGTAGATTTAGAGAATTTCTGTTCATTAGCATGGTGTTATCCGTTCTTTGTATGTCTAATCGTGGTCATAATTTCATGGTTATGAAAAATGAGACAGATCGTTTTTTTTTTCTTAGTTCTTTTAACCCGATTTAGTCCCATTCCTGCCAATTCAACAGCTTTTTCTTTTCCCGGTACATTAATATGATCACAGGGGACAAGCTTTGATTTCAGATTAAAAGTAGAGATCGCTATTAATTCCGCTTGGCTGTCAACGTAAAAAGTGATATACAGGTGGCATTGCCAATATTGAAATCCGTTTAGCAGCCGTCGTAACTCATCAGTTTTTTAGTCCGGAAGACGCTTCCACGGTCAGGAAGTCGGATTGAATTGGTTAGTCCGAGAGTTTCTCAGAAGAATCCAGCGTCAACACATCGTTCTTCATTTTGGAACCGTCTTTATTGACATCATTTTGTTAAATAAATTGTTGGAGTGAGATGTGAAGAAAAACTGATTTAATATGATATGAGTGCATCATCAGTAATTTTTATTATACAAATATTATTTAATCAAAATCGTTGGATACAATTTTGTTGTATATATCCTTATGTATCTTTCAGACACATAGATAATTGTTATTATTTTTATTCTAGCAGCCGTCTTTCTCCATCACAGACTTGCTTCCGAAAACTCAAAAAGTTTATTTTCCTTGCCATCCAGTGGGATGTTTTTAAAAATATTGGAGGTGTGAGTAATTACAAGTCAAAGCTACCTCATCAAATTCCATGAAATCCAGGTTTCATTTCTCAGAATCGTTTGCTTTCATTAAATGATTTAACTATATATATAAACAAACTTTTATATACAACCCAGGAGGTGGCTTTTTCGTATATTAAATTCTTTGAACAATCAGTATATTGATCAAATTAAAGTTCCTCATTGTATGTCTGTAAACGTGAAGAAGAGTTATAATGAAAGTTATTTTAAGAAAGCCAGAATAAGTTTGTTGATGGAAAAAAAGTCCTTTAAATGGGCGGAGAAAATAGAATTCTATTAAATAATGTGACAAATCTAAAATAACTTTAAGATGGAATTAAAAAAAAAATTGTTAAATGCTGAAGGCTGTGGGGTTTTTGGAATTTTTAGATTTTTTTTATCTATTGCTATCGTAGACATCCTACAATGGAATCTTACATTTTATAGCTTAAGAGATTGTCGTAAAAACATAATTTGGGGAAAATTGTGTATTTCATTTCAGATGTAATATTTGGGATGATGGGATTTTTTAAGAATTGGAAGTATTTTCTCTCCTATTATTAAATCCCAAAATGTACGAAATATGAGATAGAGCCTTCATAAGTAAAGATCCTACATCCTTCCAATAAGCATCTTGCGTAAAAATACCGCATTAGCGAGACTGCGCTGCCCATTTCCTGATCCACCACAGTCTTTCTCTGGTCATTCATATGAATGGAGCAGTTTTTTTTTTTTTTTTTTTTTTTAGTGCGAAAAAATTAACTATCCTGAATGTTTATCCGATAGGGATTGACTTTGACTTGACTTGACTTTTTTAGGCAAGAGATTCCACATTAGAGTTGTACGGCTGAAGAACGAATCTCTGTACTTGACTGTACGACCGAAATTGGGCTCAAGGGTAAATTGGTGGGCATTTCTGGAAGCGCGAGTATTACGGTGAAACTGTTTAAGGGGAGGAATGCAATTGGCTATTTCTCTAGAACATTGACCGTAGAAATAACGGCAGAAAAGAGGGAGACATAAAACATTCCGTCGATGTTCAAGTGCTGTGAATGTTCTAATGATGATATCATCCCCAATCAATTTGAAAGGTTTTCTTTGAATACCAACCAAAAGACTCAAGTGATTTGATGGAGCTCCCGCTCAGATACGGGAGTTTTATTCTAGTCTTGGACGAATGTATGATTTGTAGATAGTAGCTAGATCAGAAAGGGATAAGAATTTCTTACATCTCCGGATGAAGCCCAAACATCTTGCGGCATTTTTAGCAAAATCATATATATGATCATTCACACAAGAGGTGACTGGTGATGCTCATGACGAGAATTTTAAGATGATCAGCTTCCATAATGCAAGTACTACTCATGGATAATTGCAAGAGAGGTGTATTATGCTTTAGAGACAGAAGACAGCATTGTGTTTTGGATGCATTAAATTCTACACGATTTCTTATTCCCCATTTGATGATGCTGTCAAGATCAGAATTTAATGAGCTTATCATACGTTGCCGTTGAAGATCCACATCCGAAGACCGCGGTTGTGACTCCAAAAATGAATATGAAAAGCTGAGTATACTGTCATCAGCGAAGCAGTTTAGTGGATAAGAAGTTTCAGACAGAAGATCATTAATAAAAATGAGAAAAAGAGTCGGAGACAGAACGGAGCCTTGGGGCACAGCAGCATTTATTTTGAAGATATCAGATTTGAACCCATCTAATACAACTTGTATTGAACGGTCCGAAAGGTAATTTCTAATCCAGCGAAGAAAAAAAAACATCGAAACCGAAAACACGAATTTTCGATAAAAGAGCATGTTGCCAGACTCTATCAAATGCTTTAGAAATATCGAGTGCAATAATCTTACTTTCTCCGAAACCATCATATCACCAGTGGACCTATTGCTACGAAAGCCATACTGTCTGTCATTTAGAAGCTTTCGTTCCTCGCGATATTTCTAGATTTTATAATTAATAGATAAGTGTTTTCATGACCTTGGAAAGAAGGGACGTAAGTGCAATCGGTCGGTAATTTGCAGGGGAGAACGATTCGCCTTTTTTAGGTATGGGCTGAACAAAAGCTGTCTTTCATTTACTCGGAACGAGCCCTAAAGAGTAGGATAGATAGAAAAGCTTACGCAGTGGCTTTGCCAACGTAGAAGAACACCTCTTCAGAACAATAGCGAATATACTATCAGGATCAGCGGATTTATGTACGTCAAAATCTTTTAAAACTCAAGCCACTGTACGAGTGCGAAAGAAGATTGGTCCCATAGAATCATTTCAGCTCTTAAGTACAGGTGGGACCATGACACACTGTGGCAACGTAGAATTAGCGGCGAACTGGTTAGCGAAAAGGTTAGCTTTCTCTTGAGAACTAACAAATGGTGCATCATTAATGACAAGCATCGGAATCGAGGACGAAGAAGTGTTCCTTACATTTTTTACAAATGACCAAAAATGTTTGCTACCTTTGGGACATTTTAGTAATTTGTGTCTTAATTGTTGGTCATGTAAAAATTTGGTCGAATAAGGGGGTTACAGGCTTGTTTAATTTTTTTCCGGTTTTCTTCATTAGAGTTGTCTTTGTAACAACGGAAACATACCTCCTTACAGCTTGTATTGAGTTTTCTTTGCCTCTGATACTTTTGACTCTATTTGGGGTAAAAGTTCTCATCCCCGAAACAATGAAATTATTGATCATATCTCCACTGGAGTCAACGGCACTATCTAAGAAGCATAGTGACCAGTTAAAGATCCTGAAGAAATTATTGAGACCGACCCAACTGGCTTTCTCATACTGCCAAACGGTTCTCTTAGGAGCTTTTTCTTTAACTGGATCAGTTTGGCAAGTGAATCTAGCGGATATGACACAATGGTCAGAAGTGCCTAGAGGCGATAAAACACTAATAATGCACTTATCAGGGTCAGAGGTAAGAAATAAGTCAAGAGTGTTTTCTGCTTGGCCATCGACGTCCGATATGCGAGTAGGCTTGTCAACTAATTGAGTTAGATGATTGTATTCGGCAAAGATCTCAGCACACATACCTTCGGGTGTTGTAGGTTCGGAATAGAGAAGCCAGGAGGAATTGTGGACATTGAAATCGCCCGTAATAACGATTTCAGTGCCAGGATATAGGGAAACAATTTTTTGAATGGAGTTCAACAGGGAATCGAATTCCAGAGAAAATCTGTCTAGATTTGGGCTCCGATAAAGGAAACAAGTGTGAATGATGTGCTTATTTATGGTGAATTTAAACCACATGAAATTAAAAAAAGGAGTTAGTAAAAGGACCATATTGTGGGTGGAATTAAAACGCAACATCATTCCTAATAAAGACAATAAGACCGTGCTTGGAAAAAAATAATTGGACTGAGTTTCACTCAGCGCCAAAACAGCTGGCCTGTATAAAACAGTATGGTAGTACACAGCCAGAAAATTGTTTTTTAAACCCAGAATGTTAGAATAGTCAACTCTGAAATCACCTCCCACCATAAAATAAAAAAAAAACAAAAAAAACCAAAAGACGATATACTAAGAGAAAAAAAAGAAATATACATGAACTAAGCAATAAAATTAAAACTTTAGTCTTGAAAGTATGAAAAAGGAGCACAGGGACTGGGAAAACACCTTAAACGATACAGTGTCTCATAAAACCATTTAAAGGATGGTGCCTTCTAGCAATTGTTTGTATTTTCACTCAAATCTGGCAAAAACACTCAACGACACTGACAGCTTCAAGGCCTGTTTGCTTACAATATTGACTTTTTCTTTTAATTTCCCAGCGAATTATCTTAACGACTTACGAAAGCCTCCCCGAAAATTTATTGTTCATTCTCCAAATGAATCACATCCTCCAAATTAAAGTAGGTATAGAAGATATGATTTACGAGTCCTTCTTATCCTTCTCAATTTGAGTGAAATATGTGTGTAAACTTTTACTGGCTAGAGATAAACTAGCTTTGATAACTGATGTGTATGAGAATGTATGTGTGTGTTTTATCATTTCGGATGAGAGAATATCAGTATCACAGGATAATATAGTATATGTGGTATGTAACGACAGAAATTTAAGACACTTACCCTGGGAATAAAAGAACAAAATCAGAAAATCCATTTGGGGAATAAAAGCGGAAATATAAAATCCATCCCGATCGATAGGACATAGGAATAGGACACCATCCCACAATGAATTGTTTGAATGGCAGTCGTTTGCTCTTTTCCCTTTATTGCTATCAACTAAGATTTATTTTTGAACATAGGATTGATAATGTCCTTTGGATTTTATGCTTGGGGTTTGGAGACAGGATGTAGGTTGATGAAAATTAAACCGAAATAAAGGATAAGAAAAAAGGAAATAAAAAACTGGATTAAGTTAAAGGGTGGACTTAAGAATTGTTTTTCAAATTGCTTTCCCGATTTTGATAAAATTATTCTTCAGATGAAGTCCCATTGAGAACGTTCTAGAAATAAAAGAAAAACAACAAATTCATGAAATAAAAAGACTGACAGACATTTTGGCCTTAATCCCTTTAACCTTTATAAAACTCCTTTATCTTCACATTAAATCCCAACGTGTAGGTGTGGATTAAATATTTCAAGCAAAATTTATGTTTATTCCTTTCAATCACAACACCTCGTCCCCAAAACAGTCCCAACAAAACGTAATACATTGCCATTACGTAAACATATGTCCCCTCGTTTAATAACAAGAACCAAATTTATGTGCTCCCAACACCAAATGACGGATAAACTCCTGGAATATTATTTTTTACCCAATTTTTCTTATTTTTGTTGTTTTCTTTTTTTATATTATTTATTGCAAGAAATAAAGTATGAGTAAGTGGTTGTCGTGGTGCACGTAAGGACGCTCCAAGAAGGAAAAAAATAAGAAACATCAGAGACGAGCCTAATCCTTGAATACTCGGATGATTGGACCATTTGCTCACTCTTCTTGTATGGAGGGAGCTTTGGTTTTCGAGAACCTTACGTGGAGAATGTCAAAAATATTTTGAGTTATTTATCGTTGACTGACATATTAATGGTTCCAAATTACTCAAAGACTGCCGAACCGACAAACAAGGGACACAGGATACAGCAGTGTAAAAGTGGTCAAGCTAAGAGCTGTTATTTTTCATCTCTGAAGAAATACAAAAGGACATGCATTTTACGGGTCTGAAGTTGGGTGTATTGATTTATAATTTACAAATTGTCCTCCGATTTCGAAAACAAGATTGTTAAAAAAATATGTATAGATACTTAGGTATGTTTGGTATAATAGGATAACAAACATCAAAATCTGTTTTCGTAATGACGTTTATTTTAGGGCAAAGTATTGTTTCCGTGGAGAAAATAAAATAAGGTTTTTAATCAAAAATGACAGTGCGATTACGGAGAATACTGAAATGTCACACAGTTTTTTTCTTAACTAAATTCCCACATTAGAATAACTTCATTGAATAAGACTTAAGTAACTTATTATTAATTTTCAACCATTAGTTAATGTGGGAGACGTCACAGAAGAGGCTAGCGAGGCGGACAAAATCTACAAAAAAGGAAAAGCGAGATACCTCAGATACCTCAGAAGGTTTTCGAAAAAGATGGCAGACGTCGTGTGTAGGTGGCTCGTGTTTCTCGTCTTTAAACTTCTTAGAAATTATGGAATGCCTTGACAATGGACAGAAAGTTATCTTATTCCAATAAACAAGGGGAAGAGTGATAAATTGTAATTGTAATTGTAATTGTAATTAATTTTCAACAAAAGTATTACAAAACATAATTTTTCAGTGCCCTAGAAAAGTTGGCAGAAAATCCGCTTTTTTATCGACAAATTTTGTTCAGCGATGAGGCTCATTTCTGGTTGAATGGCTACGTAAATAAGCAAAATTGCCGCATTTGGAGTGAAGAGCAACCAGAAGCCGTTCAAGAACTGCCCATGCATCCCGAAAAATGCACTGTTTGGTGTGGTTTGTACGCTAGTGGAATCATTGGACCGTATTTTTTCAAAGATGCTTTTGGACGCAACGTTACGGTGAATGAACCGAACACTGATTTTGGTAATAAAATTCAATGATTTGCAAGCGTTGCTCGTTAGTAAGTCTATTCATGATGAAATGTCAAAGCATACTGAGCATCTTTCTCTTTGACACCATGTCTGAAATCTCGCGTGATCTGTCAAATACTAATGCATGAAAATCCTAACCTCAAAAAAATCACCCGTTACTTAGCCCATAGGAAAACCCTCGCCAGATTTAAACGATAGATAACATCTTCAACCATACCAATTGGATAATTTAAATAAATTTGCACAACGACAGCATACATAATTACCTTACAAGACCTAAGAACTTCAGGAAGGTCATTAATGAACATTGAAAAAAGGAGAGGGCCAAGAATTGACCCCTGTGGAACACCGGCGTTCGTTGGAAAGAAATCAGAAAGTTGGGATTTAAGAGATACGGCTTGTGTTCTACTAGATAGATATTTTTGAATAAGGATTACTGCAGTACTTTGAAAACCGTAAAAATGCCTTAATTATTCACCACAATGCCATGGGACACAGAGTAAAAGGCTGTTGAAAAATCAAGCATTACCAACGTGGAAGCATTATCTTTATCAATTTCTTGACAAATATCATCAACTACTTTTAAAAGCGCACTCGAGCAACTCTGCTTTGGTCTAAAACCAGCTTGAATTGGCGACAGCAGTTTGTTTGTTGAGAGCTAGAATTTTTAAGGACAGGAATAATCTTTGAAGCTTTTTTACAAAATAATAAAAATATCTATCTGTCGATGATGCATTCTATATGAAAGTGGGTTTTATTAGCCGCCAATTATTATTTTTAGTTTCTATTGATGCTTGGCCCTAATTTAGTAAATAGTGGCAATTCCACAACTATTAGTAATAATGACATCTCTCGTAGTATGATTAACGTTTTGTGTGGTCAGCGTACTGGACTTCAGGTCTGTTGTATAAATGCTCAGAGTTTACTCTCGAAGATAGATGAATTTAGTGGATGTTGTGTTTGTGACTGGTTCATGGTTTCGCCCGGAATTAAATGATTCTTTGTATGATGTAAAAGGCTTTAATTTGCTTAGACGATACAGAGTAAGTAGGATTGAGGGCGGAGTAGCTATTTATGCGCGCTAAAGCCAGAATTTATGTGTGAATCTCTACCTAGTGATGATGTTAATTTATTTACTAAAATCACTTGCAAGGACAACAAAATTATATTAGGGTGTGCATACACACCTAACAAAAATGTTAATACCACATCATTATTACCTAAGTTGGATGAATTGACTAATGTATCGCCATACATTATATTAGGAGGCGATTTCAGTAGCAATTTGCTTTTAGAATCCACACTCGCTGATCACCTGAAAGCTCTCGGTTTGCATCCAGTGAATATATCGGCTCCGACACACTTCACCAAGGGTTCAAATACCCTGCTCGATGTATTTTTTTAACCCACCTAAATAGAGTTCTCCACTTTGATCAATTATCTGCATCATGCTTCTCACATCACGACTTGTTACACATAACTTTTGAGTGTGAGCCTCTAGATTATAGTAACAGTTATAGCTTTAGGGACTTTAAAAACATTGATTACAGTTGCCTGGAACATGATTTACAATCAATTGACTTTTCACAAGTTTCAAGAATGCTTTCTGTTGATGACCAAGCTGAATTTATTCAGAATAATTTAAATTTTCTTTTTGGTATTCACGTTCCTATCAAAACAAAAACACTAAGGTGCAAGGAACATCCATGGTTGGATAACAATATCCAAATGTTAATCAATCAACGCAATATGGCGTATAAAATATGGAAACGTTTTAGATTAGAAATATTTCGATTTAAGAAATAAAGTTGTGTTTGAGGTCAGGGAATCAAAAAAACGATATTATTCTGCAAGACTAAATCCTTCTCTGGCTGGTCATAAGCTTTGGATAAATTTAAGAGATATAGGGGTTGGTAAACACTTAAATAATTAAAATAATTGTATTAACTGCAATGAAATGAATAAAAAAATTCATATCACTCTCATCCTTTCAACAAAACGGTAGACCTGTCTACTTTAATTTGGATACAAACAGCATATCTTCCAATGGTTTTAGTTTTTCCAACGTGAATGAAGAGGATGTTCTTAAGTTCTGCTTATCTATTAAATCCAATTCAGTTGGTTTCAATGATGTTCATCCGGTATTTTTAAAGGCAACTCTTCCATATACCTTAAAACCCATTACACATCTTTTCAACACTGTCTTGATGACTGGAGTTTTTCCTGTAAATGAATTCACAAATAAGACATTACTTAGATCAAAATGATATGCTATGTTCAAATCGATCCAGATTTCGTCCAGGCCATAGCTGCACGACAGCTCTTTTGAATGTAGTCGAAGAAATACGGAAGAATGTAGATAAGAATAATGTTACCTTCCTCACACTTTTGGACTTCTCGAAGGCTTTTGACACCGTTGACCACCATATCTTATGCAATAAACTGACAGATAACTTTGGGTTTGCATCATCATCCACAAAGCTTCTATTTTCGTATTTATCGTCAAGGTAATAATCAAACATCATCCTTCCTTCCGCTTAGCCGAGGTGTCCCTCAAGGATCAATTCTTGGACCTCTTTTATTTACTATATATATAAATGACCTTCCATCTCTGGGTTTCAATTCGTCGTTTCATATGTATGCTGAAGACGTTCAGCTTCGTTACAGTTGTTCTCTTGGCTTAATTGAAAACGGCGCTTGGGAGATAAATGAAGATTTAAATAAGGTCCTTGAATGGTCACAATTTAATGGACCAAGACAACCAAGACAAAGTGCCTTATTATTTCAAGAAACTCTGTAGATACTACTTATTTTCTCTCATTATTGCTCAACAACATTCCCATCCAATTTGTTGATTCAGCAAAAAACTTAGGATTGGTATTTAACAGAACCCTTACCTGGACAAATCATATAAATATAGCCATCGGAAGAGTGTATAGAGGCTTAAGAATGTTTTGGACCACTCAACAAATTACACCAATAAAAACAAGAATGATATCAGCCAAATCACTTCTCATTCCCCTGCTATAATATGGCAGCGAAATTTTTAGTAATTGTGATTTCAGGGACAAAAGGAAGCTAAATATTGCTTATAATAGTGTGGCAGGGTATGTTTTCGGTCTGCACAGATAT
Organism: Platycheirus rosarum; assembly: GCA_963971375.1. Taxonomy (NCBI): domain Eukaryota; kingdom Metazoa; phylum Arthropoda; class Insecta; order Diptera; family Syrphidae; genus Platycheirus; species Platycheirus rosarum. The sequence continues at coordinate 7,460,548 of OZ020510.1, read as the reverse complement.
GAACATATTTCTGCATACTCTAAAAAAAATACATGGTGTCTCTCTTGACAACTTCTTCGCCTTTAGAACCCTAATAATGCTCAATAGTATTCTGCAAACAAAAAAACCACAATATCTTTATAATAAAATTCAGTTTCCGCACTCAAATATAAGGATGGTGGGATGCAGCACTAAGTTCAGGACGAAACTTCGGCAATATTTTGAGGCTCTTCAATGAAAAACTTCTTTCAACTCTTTGTTTGTTATTTATGAATTAATTTTGTTTACTAAATTTACTATTTATAATTTACTAATTTACTATTTATATTATTAAATGCAACTTTCTTTTTTCTTTCTTTTTTACCTTGCTTTCTTTAATTAATTTTTATAACCTGCTTTTTTTTTCTTAATTTGTCAGCTTTTTTTTCACTTGTTATTATTACTTGTTTTTTTACTTGCGATTTATAGGGACTATAAGGCAAGTTATGCGTTCGTAAAAAAAAAAAAAAAAATTCTAACAATCAAACATGCCATTACGATGATAGAGAAGTCAAAAAAAGTGGGTCCGGAAATTCCGTCCGTCTGTCTGTCTGTCTGTCTCTCTGTCTGTCCGTATCGATATCTACAGCCCAAACGGTTGGGCCGATTTGATTCAAACTTGGTATATAGTATTTTTAGAGTGATCTACCCGACAGTTTTTGGAATTGGCATTCTAGCTCCAAAACTAACAGTACCTGCCATATAACTTTTAATGAAAAATTTATTTTTCTCGAAAACGGCTCCTACGATTTTGATAAAACTTTCAGAATAATGTTTTCTGTGCAAAATCTATCTTTTAATTTTAATGGATTTTTCAGAAAAAGTTTTATAACGGTACCTCCCATATGACCGGTTTTTTAAAATCAGACTTTCTCGTTAATTAATCAACGGATTTTGATGAAATTTTCAAAATATGTAGAGCTGTATGATAATATTGCTTTTTAAAATTTTCAAAAACATTTTTTTTTAATTTTTAATAATTTTTTTAAAAAAATATTTTGTTTTTTGAATATTTTGAAAACGGATCTATAGATTTTTTTTTTAAATTTTTCTCCTAGTATAAACTATAGATTTCTTAAAATTGACATACTTAAAAAAATTTTAAAGTATGTTTTCAAAAAGTTTTTCAAAAAAAACATTTTTTTGAAATAACTGGTCGAACGATTTTGAAATGAAAAATTCATAAAATAGAAAACAGCAGAAGAAATAAGATGGCTTACAACATTTTTTTCCAAAAAACGTTATGAATAGTGTTTTTTTTGATTTCATAAAAAATTTTCCCCCAAATTTTATTATATATTTCTCGGCTAAGCCCTAGCCATTAGTCAAATAAAAGAAGGTGACAACCTACATACATACCTACGTATTTTAAAGCATTTCATCATCATAAAAGCACACAGAATAAATAATGAGCCTATGATAAACACACAAAAACAACTAACAAATAAAGAGAATTATTCGATTAGTACTGAATGCAAAAATTTCAATCGAGAAAACAAAAGTTTACACCTTCCTATAAATACACAAAACCACTGTGTTAACTTTTAATATTGTCGCTATACCTACTCGCTTAACAGTAGTTGGAACGTGTATCTTATATTTAGTACCTACCTTCCTTCCAACCTTATTATAGGTACCTAAATCCTTTATAAATTCCATTGGTCCCATATTGGGACGTATAAAGGTCCCTTTACCTAGCATTATTGCCATACTGCTGATTCCCACGAATCTTTATGGCAGTTGTTCAATTTTTTCCATACCAAAACGAAAATTAAACTGAAAAAAGTCCTTTATATCTTTCTATTAGCAAATTATATTATAAGCACTAAACAACAAGTGGAAAGATAATACACTTAAAAACTGCAAAAGCTAACAATCCTATTAATTTATGTGTTTATCCCTTTCTCGTGAGGCATGGTCGTTCAAGCTTCAAACTACAACGATTCTAAAGAAGTTGCACGTCAAAAAAACATTAAAATTAAATCTTTGTCAAAAAGACGCCTGTACCTAAAAAGGATTAGCACACGGGAGCAAGTACGTGCGACCCAGTCGTGCCTTTTATTTTGTTATGCCCAAAGATTTAATATTTTTCCATAGTTGTTGATATGAGAGATTTTCAAATTTTGAGGTATAAATTGTACGCTTTGATCTTTTAATTTCCCTATTAACGAGGTTACGCAAAGATTTGTAATCCTGGTAAAAAGATTGGCATTTAAAACGTTTCCATCTTTTAAAAACGGCATTTCTTTCATATATCAGTTTTTCAATCCTGTGAGTTAACCATGCACACCGACGTCTCCGAGCAGTAAATATTTTCGTTAGTACACATGTGTTGAATAAATAGTTGACTTTGTCTGTGAAAAAATCAATTTGATCATCCACCGATGGTTGATAGTAAACAGTTTCCCAGTTGACACTTATTATTTCATTGGGGTACTACTGAATGGTTTGAATTTCAGCTGTTTGACTTAAATTAAGATCATAAAAAGCGAAAATCAGATCATGCTTAGAGAAACCATAAGCTTCTAACTGATTATAGAAATTTATTTTGTTCAATTGATTTACTAGAATGTAATCTCTTAGAGTTGAATTGGTTGCAGAAAAATGAGTAGGCATGTCGACATTTACCGGGAAGAGATTTGAGGAATTAAGATTATTTCTAAAGCTTAGAACGTTACTATTTGTTGGATCAAGGAAGTTAGTATTAAAATCTCCGGCTATGAGGATATGATTATAATATGGAGTTATTTCTTCAAGTATAAGGTTTATACACCACACCTATTAAACATTTGTCAAGGTCACACATAAATTCGATGAATGTAAACTCCTTTCCAGTACCATCCGATTTACGAATGATCCTGGAATAAAAAAGTTCCTGGTTTTTTGTGGCGGGTAAATCAACTACAGATGAAATCTATGATATAAGGATAATAATTGTGATTCCTTAAGGGATTTGCACATTGTGCTAGCTGGTTAAAAAAAAAAACAGTCGGTAGACAACCAAGGGATCTGATATGTGTGGCTCTTAGAAAAAGAGCAGTTCCGAAAACCTACGTGCCAATAATTATGGACATGTACGAGGAAGCAAAAACAAAGGACAGATGCCTTGTCAGTATCACAAAGAATTCCTAAACAAAGTAGGTGTACACCAAGGAATCGTGATCAGCCCCTTGCTCTTTATTTCAGTCCAGCAGACAGTCATGCTTGAATAAAAAGTGGCGGAGCCAAAAGTGGATCAGTTGTTCTTAATGAATACCGGATTAGTCTAAACAAGACTGAATACTTATCCTGTCCATTGTCTGATCCACTCAGACCTATTCCAGGCATTTATTTGAATGGAACACTAGTTTGTAGCAATTAAGTGGGAGAATTGTGTTTCCATTCGAGATCAGAAAGTCGTCTGGAATAAAAGGAAAGACGAAGAAGAACTTGGTTTTGAATACCATAGATATCTATCCACACTCCTCACTTGTTCCTTTTGACATAAATTCCCAAACAAACATTGTCATTGAAAAATTACTTTTCCCCTGATCCTGATGGCGACTCGAGATTTTTTCCTAAAAAAATGTGTAAATAGGCACTGTGAATGAACTATACTTACAATTCTTTTTCGACTCCCACTTTCACAAGCAGTCTTCCGTTTTCCTCTCTATGAAAAACCTTACTTACCTTTTCAATCCACTAAAAAGTCAATAAAAATAAAATATTAATCCATCGCCCCATAGCTAAACTCTCTTCTCACAAAAAGCTCTTTAACAGCATTGCGAATGCGTGTGATTCTCTTTATTTCCACTGCAAATCAATTGTTTCTCCATTCACTGGAATGGTTTCTTAACAGGCCGACTCCACATGATATCTGTATTGCTAACCAGATCTCTGACATAAATATCAGACCATTTTCTTTTTTCTTCGCTGGGCAGTTCATGTCTTGATATTTCATTAAAGCAAGAGAGGCTAATGTGTTTGTATCTCTGACAAAAGTCAATAGATAGAAATTCTTCTTCTTATATTTGTTAATCATTTTTTTTATCATTTTAAAACATTTATTCCATAAAAAAATATATATGTTGTCGCATTTACTCTTGTTAATACACATAAACTAATAAAAGTACTGTATTCAGGCTTTTTCACTGCAAACAAAATGTTTAAAGCGCACAAAAAGAGCAACTACCCGCATAAGAGACAAAAAATAATGAGATGAACCCTAAAAAGAGAGAGAAAAAACACAAACGTCAAATTGTTACCAAGACATCGATGTCAAGATAGAACCGCGGAGAGAGATGTCTAACATCCCAACAGACTCCGAAACAACGCGACTCCATTGGAGAGAAATTATATCGTGTGAAGTCAGCCTGTAAAGGGGAGGTCTAACTCAGTTGGCTTAGATCACTCTCTGTGCTTTGGGAAAAAAGGAATGATATTGATGTTGTCATTATCGGCTTCAGTAAGACTTTTGATAAATTTGGCATCAAATTATTTTTTTTCCTAAACTAGAAGCGTTTCTACTATTATTTATGATCTATGATGTGATGTTGCCTCCGGAGGTATTCCTCAAGGTAGCCATCTTGGACTACTCTTATTCTTATTCGCCATAAATAATGATATGACATTTATGCTGATCACATTAAAATTATGAAACTAAATAATTCTTCTTTTGATTCTTCCCAACAAATTCTTAATACTTTTCTGCTTGGTGTAAACAAAATTTCTCTGTTATTTCTTAATGTTATTATTGATTGTATTTTATGAAAATTAAATGTATTTTTATTTTCAAAAAAATAGTTTTTTTTTAGTTTTGTTGTGGATTAATTATTTTTTGCATCAGTGCATAGTAAAAAAAACCTTCGACAAGCAGAATTTGTCTCTATTCAATAGTTTTTAAATTTTAAATGTTATGGGTGAGTAATATTTTTTTTAGCTACGTAAGTAGATTTATATATAAAACTAAAGTTTAATACCCGTCTCGATGAATGCAAGGGGACAGATTTAGTAGCAAACTTTACTGAATTTCCGAAATTGTCGTCAATTGGAAACTAACACACATAACCACTAAATACATTGATGCTCGTTTATGCCAATAGATAAGTCCCTCAGTGTTTATTAAATTTATCTGCTTTTCTGATGAATACGGATGCATCCCTTAGGTTGGAATTAAATGCAAATTCGGTAAATCATCTACATCATCCATAATGCGATGAAGCTAAATTATTTAAAGAAGAACGCCCCCACTCAACCATCCAGCTTCACAACTGCTAGGCTATTGGCATTGGGAGAGTTTTTATAGCCCGTCAGCCATCAATAGAATTCCCTCTATACCCATTTCTTCCTCTCATATATTATAACCATTTTCCTGCATTCGATAATGGCACAGATTTCGATGACTGATTAATAGATTACCATGTTTGGACGACCCGACCCATATAGGAAGTAACCAAGGTCAAAATTGGATGTACGGATGTATATCCCTGCAAAGTTCCTTATAGAAATCCCTTGCCGCAATACCTAATAGCCAGGCCGAGAGTGTGTCCATATATCCTTGCTAAAAGCAATTTCTCATTCCGGGAGGCGACATTGTATAGGAGCCAGGATGTAAAAGGGTTTGTGTGCTGCAGCAGCAGCAGCAGCAGCAGCTATAAGTTCTATACCTCGAATCCTTTTTGATTGTAATCGATGTGTGTTGCCAGGATAAATTGACAAGGATGTCGATATTTTATTACAGAGAATGGGTTTGTATTTTAGGGTTTTTTGCATAAAATATAGTTTCGGAATCAAAATGGGGTTTTGTGAAACGTTTGTGTAAAGTAATTGAAAGCCATTTGAGATTAAAAAAAAAAAACACCAATTCAATGGATGTGGGATGAATGGAAGGAATAAATTTTCGAATTTAAAGAAGTTTTACATGGTTGCTCTTTTGTGTTTGTTTCCGCAAGAAAGATGTACTAATACTCAAGCAAATTGAAAATATTTTGAAGACCTTTCATTTGTATTGCTATTGAAAAAAATGTATCACAGTGATGGAGTAGGTACCTCGGGGATTAATGTGAGGAATAAATATATTTATTTTTGTATGAAATAAGGAAAACAATTTATATAGGTAGGTAAAATTGTTTTCAAAAAGATCGTTTTTTTCATTCAATCACAACTATTGGGCATTGTACCATAATCCCAAACTACAATGCATTAAAATAATCACGGTTAAACAAGTTAAAGAAAAAATAATTGGTTTCCTATTTTCAATTTTTCTTATAAAATTTGTAGTAAGTCCAGTAAATCTTTCTTTTTTTGCTCCACTTACGGCATTTCGTGTTGGAAAAAATAATAAGTTCGAGTTCAAAGATTAGTGAAGACGTTTTGGAGTTTTTTTTTCCCAAAAATTGTTGCTATTGCTATTGTATTTTAAACCATTCTACTTTACCCTTTATATTAATTTTCTGATTTGTTATTTTCTTTTCCAATAATTTAAAATGACTCCTTCTTTCTTGTCACTGCTTTAACCCTATTCCAATCCAAAAATGTCTTCATAAAACATCTTTATTTCTTTTTTATTACACCAAAGTTTTTTTGTCACAAGGTAAGTAATTGTAATCAACTTGATTAACTAGACGTCACTATGCAAAACAATATATTGGAATAAATCGGGCGTCTTAATGGTTCTATTTTGCCCAACATACTGGTCAATGTACATAATTAACTTTGAGGTACTCACAATTTTTTAATAAAATGCATTAAGGAGCTGCTAATTTCTCGGGACATCTTTTTCAACCGACTCATCCCAAAAACATACATACAGGACTTCCAATTAATTTCAAAGTGGAAATGTTTATTTTGATAAAAATTATAAGACACTTTATTTACTTTTAATCTCTAGCGAGCGACCGATCTTTACCAGATGCGTTTAAAGACTGAACTCTAAAATGAAATATATGATTCTCTTTAGTGCGAAACTGGTTAATGGACGATTTCTCTCTTCCCACATTATTCGTTGTTCTTTCGTGTTTTTATGCCTTCTTTTGACAATACCAATAATAATACTCATTAAAATTTTCGGATAAGTATGAGTAAACCACAATGAATGATATAAATACAAAAGAGATAACAAAAATTGAGGGTGTTGGAGTATGGAACCTACAAAAGATTTTACTCTTTATAATAGTCGTACTCTATAGTATTGACTAGCTTACTCATTCATGTGGGGGGTTCGTTCAAACTATATAGTTTTATTCTGATCAATATGCATTAACTAAAGATTAGAAGATTGCGCAAGTGATGAGAACCACAGCGGTAATTAAGACCAATATCAAAAGGCAAATTCAGGGCCTCATTCTGACGATAATTTGGCGAGTAAGTAATAATAAAATCATTGATAACCCGTCTTTGAGATAAAAAAATGAATGGCATAATTGGCACTGGTTGGTATTCCAAGCTTGTGAAGCGTATTCAAGATGAGAGCGGACGTGACATATTGTCAGTAGATTCATGATGAAATGGTGACCAAATTGAAGATAAATCACATGGGAGAGGAAAAATAGCTTTTATTGAAAACAGTGCTGCCAATTTTTAATTATATATCTCTAAAGAAACACCCTTTACGTAGGTTGTAAAATTAAATCATTAAATAAAAAATTTATTGAAATTTAGTTGAATAGTTGAATGATTGGTCCAAATAAGTTATAACTATAACATTTAACAATAGATCGAGGAATTGATAATTTATATATTTTATTTAAAGGAAAAGATCCTTCACATAATTGGTACAAAAAATTTGATATATTTATACAGTTAAACGGATTAGATCACACTGTATAGAATTTTCGTAGTAAAATAACGGTGTACCAAAAAGAGGCGCCAAGTATGGTTCATTTATTCTTAAAAACGTTCCTTTCTCATCTTCCAAATGGATTTGACGGCTCGCATCAGCGCCTCTGACGACATCCCATGGAAGGGGAAATATCGCATTTTCGCTCGAGTAACTCTGCTTAATTAATGCGTACACCAACAACAACCTTAACAATGATATTTTTCTATACCTACTATCTCAAACTGTCAGAAAAGCATTCGCACTAGGAAGACAGCAAACGAATAAAACATAATTTGCCCTGGAGGAATTGAATCTTTAAGAGCACACTCGAGCATCCCATTTTGTCCACCCAACATCACCCTATCGACTTCATCATATAATTTAGGAGGGAAAAAAAAAGAAACCACCAAGCCCAAGGAGAGTTAAGTTTCTACTTTAAGGACCAGAGACTGGTAGTTGTAGTTTATTCTGCCTTCCTGTGTCTTTTGTTGGCAGCGAGTCCTTTTGACATATCAAAACGACTACACCAGAGAGCCATAGAAATTTATATTTTTCAAATGTGGGTGGGGTGGATCATCCCTTAAAACATCCTACGTCTCTAATATGACCCCGCCGTTGAAAGGACATGTATCTTAAGGGCCTACCAGCTCCTTCAAAATCAAACAACAAAAGCTGTTTGTGTAGTTGGCGGTTAGCCTATAGCACAGTTTATTTTGCGTATAAGGGCCTCGCACACTTAACTATAAAATAACTTTTCTTCAAACCGACACATTTCTGGTCGGGTCCTGAGGGGAGTGGTAGATTTAGGATGTATAATTCAGGGAATGGTACTGATGGAGCCATTGTCCTGGCAGTCTAGCTACAAACTAAATGTCTTTGAATACAATTTTCCTACATTAGCATATTTTGCGAGATCCTTAAGATGGTTGCCATGTCCTCAAACATGGCGCTTTTGCTGTTGCCATTCCGGAATCCGTCCGCGAATAGCGGTATGTCTCGCTCTCTGGTAAATGGCTTAATGGTGTCGCTTGGTATTGAATTTATTTTTCGCTTTTGTCATTTTTTTTCTACTTATCCTTCTTCCTTATTTTTATCCTCTAGGACTTTCCGTTTTGCTGAATCATAATATAATCTCTAAATCTCTGCTAAAGTTTTATGCGCCTGGAAAACAAAGAATAATAATTGAATTATTAAGCCCCGAGCGAGTGTTGTTGGCCGTGAATACTTTATTTGAATGTGCGGGTGCCCCGGCAGTGTTGTGAGTTTTTTTTTTTTTTTTTTTTTTTTGCCTGCGGGTAGATGTAACTACCTACCCGCACTAAGTTGGTAAATTAATGATGGTGTTTTAATGGCTGTGCAAAAGTGAATTTCGTCCTTAACAATTGTGGTAATTGTTGTGGGACACAACCAAACCATACTGTGTCAGCAACAGAAGGTGCCTCGTTCTGATATGGCTTCACTAATGAACGTAATGGCCGAGATTATTAAAGTTGGGGCAGTGGTTGAGGTTTTTTTTATGCAAAACTGCAACTATTTACTTGGATATTTTCTCAAGGCTGTTAAAAAGGGATATCTTGATTTGCCGGTCTCCGAGCAGACTTTTGGGATGTCCTGTAAAAATTAGTTAGTTTAGGAAGTTTTGAAAATAAAGTACTTCTTAGTAGTTAAATGGAATGACAAAAAGTTTTATTTTGTACAGGCTAGGCCAGATATAATAAATAATGGTTATAGGTACTTTCAAAGGAACAAATAATTGTCTATTAATCTCTTTACATTGCAGGTTCTCTTTATTTTATTAATGTAGCCTCTCTCTTAAGAATCTTACCAATACACACATATGCACACTTCCTTACAGTTAAAAGACTCCATTTCCGCATTTACATTATTTTTAATTTATAATTTCTTCTCTAATTGCAGTAACTTAGTAAAATAGAAAGCAAGTGCAATACTATACCAAGTTAGACTCAAGGCTTTTACAAAGTCAAGGAAACTAGATCCACTCAAAAATAATTGCTTTTGAATTTTCGTCTTTTCACCATTTTTTTAACAATCAACTATGTACATATCAACCAAAGAAAAAAAGAAAAATCAGCTTTGATTTAAAATTCCTTCTTTAGCCGAAGTTTTATAAAGTTTTTGGTCTTTTGAGTTTTCGAAATGCCCGAACATAAAGTGAAAAGCTTTCAAGGCATGCATGCCTTTTTCTTAGCACCTAAGTTTAAAAAAAAAGCCGTATGGAGTGGATGTAGTGTATGAGGTATTTATAATTAATTTTTCTAAAAGTTATGGGAAGTAAACAGGCAGTAATTCTGTTAACTGCTTTTAAAAGTTTTCGACCTAAAAGCATCTCTCAAAAGTCAAAAGATATAAGGTTTTTGGGTGATGGAAGTATAATGTTGTTAACGATTCCTGTGTTTTACTATTGTTGTGGAAAATCTTTTGGTGAAGGTAAGCAAACTTCGGAAGGTGATGTACACACAAAGATTTCCAAGCCCATTCCTGAGAGGTTTCCTATTTAAAAGAAAATATAAAAGCTTAAGGAATTAAAAAAAAAAAAAAATTCACAACAAAGTATAAGTTACTGGCAGTATCTATGTTTTCTGACATGCTGATCGAAGGAAAAAGAATTTTAAAACCGTAAAAAAATAAATTCATTAAAAGTTTTACAACAATGAAACTAACAGTTTTCTTTTCGAAAAAACCGTTATGGATCACAATGGAATAGTTATAGTACGACATCTGGTATAAGAAATACATATGTATAACCCTTATCTGTTATTTAATTAAAATACAGAAAATATACTACACCATTTCAATGTTGAGTTCAGAAAATACCACATTGAATTCCGAACAGTCAAATTAAATTCAGAAGATTAAAAAAAGAATTCAGAAGAGCAAAATTAAATTAAGAAATTTAAAAACCTTATTCAGAATAACTTAAATAGAATTCAGAACAACCAAATTGAATTCAGAAAATGTTTAATAAAATTCAGAACAGCTAAATAGATTTCAGAAAAGGAAAAATTTAATGCAGAAACATACAAATAGAAATCAGAAAGAATAAAATAAAAATCAGAATTCATAAGAAAATCTTAAGGACCCTATAATCCTACAGCCATATCAGTATGGAAAGTTGCACTATGTTGTATGGCTCTCGCACAATCACCACCCGTAATCGTGGCTTTTGTTCGTCGAAGATTCGCTCCAGATAAAGGAGTCTCTGCTCCGTTACTCCAGAGCCTTGGACGTTCGGGATGCCTATGTGTGTCTTTGCGTACTGCTTAACTTTGGACCATACCGTCTCGATGGGATTCAGCATCGGAGAATGTGGTGCAAGGCGCAGCACTTTAGCTCTTCCAACTGAATGTGTAGCGACGGCAGCCTCGATATTCGAGCATTATCGCATATAATAACCAAATCGTCCAGGTTGTTGCTCCTGCCATTTCTGGGGCAGCGTGTTGTTCCATACGCTGCAGGAACTAACGTTGAATGGTCAACGTTGGCGATCCATTGTAATTAAGCCAGACGCACTGATCGCCCCAATGAGGTGAACGTTCCGTCATCTACACGCCGGCAACCGCTGCACCGCTCGCTGGCCCAATCTTGCGACCTCTGGTGTTGCGACAGAACAGATTAAAATTTGTCTAATCAATCCAAATAACCTGCTTCCCTTCCTGTTTGTTGGCGTTGAGTGTCACTGGCTGGGTATGAACAGCTTTGTATGAATAAAGTCGCCCTTGCAGAAAGTTTGCCAATTGTTTGTCCTTGACAATTCACTATCGAATTCGCTTCGAGTTCTTAGCTGGATTCTCTGCAGTGTCATGCTGCAATCTGCCTCAACCCATGAAATGGTGATGTCGACTTGTTCCTCGGTAAGTTTCTTCGGGCGATTTCCACCTCTTGCTAATGCTTCTGGACGGCCAAGACTCACCCATGTCCAAGCTGTTTTATACTGAACACCCAGGGATAGCGCCAATGATATCCAGTCGTCTCCTCTATTGGCTGCAGCGACAACTCGTTCGCGGTCTTGGCGACTATGAGTCGCATAGCGTTTGCACAGATATGGCTCTACGGCTGAACAAAAAAACCTTTTATTCACTTAAAACAAAGCAAATTCGTTCTTACCATTTATATGCTCGCGGCAAATTGGACAGGAAGGGTTAGTGCTTGTGGTGATGGGTGTTAAGCAGTTCTCCAGGAGTATATGCCTGCACGGTATAATCCGTCCTACATTTTAAGTTCGCATTGAAGCGCGGCAAATAGCGCAGTTGTCTTTAAATTCCATTTTTATTTGGTTAGAAATAATGAAAACCTCAATTCAATTGCAAATCCGAGGAGAGACAATGAAATATAAATCAAATGACACAGTTACATATGAGGATCAAACAGTCCGGTACCCGGTAAAATTTTTGAATTCCCTGGAGCCGTCTCGAATGCCACCACATATACTACCTTTGAAAGTAGTAAAGCGTTCCAGTAATTATTTACAATAAACATTTTCATTGTCACTGATAAAATAAACTCAGTTTTTTCAATCTCGAAATAAAATACTTCATTTATTCTTTCTTTGGCGTAACAACGTCGCCGGGTAGGGCTAGTTTATTATACATTTATAACGGTACTACCGATAATTAAGTATTGCCCTTTTTTTAAAGCTAGAAGTCTCATCTATCATCTTGTTTTTTTAATAAAGTAATTTGTATAAATACCTTTGAAAAAATTCGATACTTTGAGAAAAAAAATAAAAAAATTGTTTACCTATTTGTTTTTTGTTTTTCAAAATTGAGATAATTTTAATTAAATTTGCTTCAAGTATTTGTTACTTCATTAATTCTTAATAAAACAATTTTTGAGAAAAATTAAATTTACCAAACCCACTTTTTTATTTTGTTGTTGCTATTATACTCTACACATTTATATATTAATATGTATTTAACCTACGAAGGAATGACATAGAACACAGACTTACAACGTTCTGGCTGTCGTAGTTAATTTTTGGTAAGCAATGGTAAGGTACACAAGCAAATATTATTCTGTGTATTGTACGGGGTGGAAGTTATCAAGTGACAAATGATCAATGATCAGTGGCACTCATTTTTGAACACATTCGTGTTGTGCGGCTAATGAAGGAATACTTTCTCTTAACAGTACGTACGAAGTTATTCTGATGGAAATTCTTTGGAATGCGATTATTCCGCCGGAAGAAGAAATCAAGTACATATTTCTTTGGAGAAGTGTTCGTAAAAATAGTGATACAATACAACACACGTTTTATTTTAGTGGTGTTGGAAAAATCTAATTAAAACCGTTTTTTTTTTCTTCTATGACCTATCAATCTTAGAGCTGTTCTTTGGATTCGATGCAAAAAACTCAAATACATCACAGAAATGTCTGAAAAAATATTAGAGTTGTACTCAAGCTTTGGTCGAAAATACAATATTAAAATTGTCACCATATCGAATGGTGAACAAGACTTCTTGCAACTTCGAAGGAAACATAGCAGAATTTTTGGTGACGTAGAATTTGAAGTTATGGTGTTGGTTTACTTACCTAGATATCGTGAGTACGATTATCTGGCTGCGTAGCAATTTTTTCATGCGGTCTGTGGGTATTAAGTAAGAAATAAATTGCAAGACTGGATCGCACGTACTTGCTCATATGTGCGTTCACATTGAAGAATAAAATTAAAGAAAATTAAATTAAACATCAAAGCATTTATTCGACTTTTGTGACTTTTGATTATTCGAATAAAGTACGTTAAATTGTGTTGGGTGAAATAATTTAAACGCATTTTATTTATTTATTTATTTTCCATAGTGTAGGAGCCGTTTAAAAATAAAAATAAAAAGTTTTCGAAAAAAAATTAATGCAAAATTACTTAGGCTACCTACACGGATCACCAGTTTTCGAAAAAATCGAGGAAAAAAAAACAGTCATATGGAAGGTACAGTTTTTAGTAAGTAGTACACTGATTTTTTTTTGTATAAAAATTCTTGGAGCCATTTTCGAGAAAAATAAGCTTTTACATAACGATTATATGACAGGTACCGTTAATTTTTAAGCTAAAACAAAAATTGAAAACACTTCTCTGTAGAATATCAAAATAACCTTAAGTACAAAAATTGAAGACGATTGCCCCAACCGTTTAGACTGCAGTCCAAAATACATCCGTACAGACAGAGAGACAGACAGACGGACATAATTTTGACAGTAACTCAAATATGTTTCTCTATCATTGTAATGTCATGTTTGATTGTTATCTCAAAATTTTTAATCTTCACGAATGCATAACTAGCATTATAGTACCTATAATCGCTAGTTAAAAGTTACCGACAATATTCTTTTACCTCATTCTTATTCTTAAAAGGGTATTAATAACCCCATTAGTGCGCGCCGATTATAAAAAAAAATCACCAGAAGTTGATCTGTGATACACATAGTATCTAATCTAGACCTGGAACAGCGAGATGGTATTATCAACATTATTTGAAAATGGCACAGGGGACAACATTGAGTTCTTGAAGCTTTAAATTCCACATCACTAATAATTTAATTTTTAAGCAAGCTTTTTGCAGACTGCTATAGAAACAAATTTGGTGCACATTACGCCAGCTGTTTAACTGCTATAAGACGTTTGTTGACAGGTGTTATAGCAGCAAATAGGTTTTTAAGAAATGTAGTTACACAGCTTGGATCAGGAAGCCATTTTATGATGGTTAAATAATAATAACTTCCTGTGGATGTTATAGAAAGGCCTTACCCAAGACTTTTAATGAGAGGTTTTGCTATTACCTTGCCGTAAATGTTTATATAAAGGTCTTTTGTAGGCTATTTTGCATTGCTACGATATACTGGTACATTGTTTTTTTATTTTTGCACAAATAAATCAAATTAAGAAATTATAAAAAAATACATTATTAAACAAATTTTTAAAAAAAGATAAAAAGGATAATAATTTTTATTGACTTATTGTGGTATAACTTAATCAGGAAACCATTATTCTCAATGTTTGTGTCTTGCGAAGTTTGCCTTATACAAGCTCTATACAAACTATATTTTGGAATGGATTTATTTAAGCTAAATGGTTAGTTGGGCGCTATGTCACTGTTTCTGTTTCGACCTGCAGTTTTCATAAGAATAATTTTGGAGCTTCTTAAAAACATCTCTTTTGCGCTATACAAAATACTTGCATCCAAACTCTTAATTCCTTTTAAATTGCAATAGGTGCTGAGAGAAAAGATGAGGGAGGCTGGGTTAACACCAAAGAATATTAATTTGTAATTATTTTTTTTATTATTATTAATTATTTATGATTATTCATATTTTTATAAATAAGCTTTTAAATTTATATAATTGGTTATTGCTTTTTTGTCAAAGCTACTTATCAGTCACATCATGTTCAATTGACTAAAACAAAAAATATGTTTCAGTATATCGATACGTATATTTAAAATCACAATTTTAATCAAATTCATACAAAAATCAATTTATTTAACACCATCTCGTTGATGCATCCATTATTGCATCCTATCACTGCTGGTGGTAAGGGCAATGTCCTTTTTAATGCTCAACAACTGTCTCCGTCTAAATGTGTTGGCTGTTAGGAGACACTCCGCAAGCGTTACTTGGTTTGTGGCCAAAATGTATACGAATACGATGCAATATTGATCGATGCGGTACTTGGCTACAATCCGAATGTTCCATTTAGACCGACTACTATTCGGTTGCCTGGTATGGGTTGGAACCATCAGTTCTATCCTTAGGTCTGCCTTTAATACAATGTTTATGGCTTTTCGCAGCAACTTTTCAGCCTATATTAGCACTTTACACAAACCTCTCTTTTATGGTATTCAATGATAGTATCTGAGGGTACGACGCGGTGAGGCATATATAGAAGTAGCAAGAAATCTGGGTTTTAGTGTTTGGAGTGCTGACCGAGAAATCTATTACCATCATCAATTCGAGGATACTTGTTTGGTTTTGTGCGAAATGCATTCAATTCGAACTTTTGAATGCAATCTGTGAAGGCATAACAGATACTTGTATCTATCTAATGAAAGAGGTTTGGGGTTTTCTTTTCAATGGAAAATGAAAATTTAAAATTGTGAATGAAGAGAAATGCTCCTGAAAGATTATTTTGAGTTTTGTGTAGTTTCTTTCATAAGACTTGTGAGTGTTTTTTTTTTTTTTTTTTTTTTTTTTTGTATAGATTTTTGAAAGCTTATTGATGATTTATTGGTGCACTTTTCAATCAAGAATGGTAATGAAACACTCAACACAAAATTTTTAATTTTTCATGTTGTAGGATAGTTTTAAGAAGTTCAAGTTCTTGAATTTTGCTCAATAAAAAATATTAATTTGGAACTTAAACTGACAGGCATACGTGTAGTCAGAATATATAGAGTGCGTAAGCCTTTGTGTAAATAAGTAGGTGAACATCAGATTTTTATAATGAAAAACGGACCACCAAGAGGGTATCTCAAATATCAAGTAGTAACATTGCTAGATAATGTGGAAGAACTTTGATTAGTGTTCTTAACTCCACATAATTCTATAGAGAATATTGGACTTGTTCTTCGCCTAGTAAACACCACTAGTATTTTGGATAGTTAGAAGAATATATTCAGTGGAGGAACTGGAAACTAGGACATCATTGAGTGAAAAATAAGAATCTTTCAGCCAAAAACAAACCATCTTTGTATCATAAATGGCCAATTTATACAAAACTACTGTTGACTCCATGAACATCTCTTAAGAAAGGCCAGAATGGGACTGGTAACGGAGTTTCATGTCACGGAATTCAAATTCACGACGGTATTAGAGTGTATATATGCTAGTGGAGATAAGCTTATACCACGGAAATAATTTTTAAAGGCGGCGCAGTTCAATCACGGTGCACCTCTATTCATTCCCTACGACTAACCTTATACGCTGCTTCAAAGTAAAACTTTATTTTTGAAGCGCCACACTGTTTCCATTAGAATTCAAATGGGCTCATCGTCACGTACAAAAACTCCATTTATGTGCTATTTTTTTCTACGAAAATTAGTTGGTTCTCTAACAACCACTCGACAGGTGTGTTTTTGGCCCATTTTAAACAGCCTGTAAAAAAAAAGTATCGAGAAATTGTCTGAGAACTATCGAGAACAACAGAGAGACAATCCTCATTCAGACTGAATCCCCAATATCTCCACAAGCTGTGAACTGTATTTCTGAAGATATGTTAATACCCTTGCATTTATCTCTTGTCTTAAATTTTACTTTTAATTCTAATTTAAATTTTCTTATTTTTTTTAAATACGCTTAGAAAATGTCTTTGATTTAAAAAATGTATTCCCATTAACCTCTGCTGAGCATAAATATGAAAAAGAAGCCAGTATCACTCTTTACGTATATGAAATACGGAGAAGTTCTTACCACAAATGAAATATTAAGCCGTTAAAAATAAGCGGGCTACTTCAAAGCTAAAAAGCCTCCAAAAAAGCGACAAAAGAAAGAAAAACCTTTGGTACGAAGAAAAATTTAAAAAGCTAAAAAAAAAAAAGTTGAGATCAAGAACACAAATACTGTAATCTCATCATTAGATGAAGACAATGTATTCATTCGAAATGTTGAATCCGTGTGGAATGAAGACGAACAATACCTAGAGCTGTTGATGTAGGTAGCTTCACTACACTCTTAAATATTTATTTTTTTATTGGTATTCGTTTTATGCATATATTTAATTTATGTTCATCGCTAGACATGAACGCAAATGAACTCAGTTATTATTGTAAAGCCGACTGAAGTAGACGTGGAAATAGAGTTGTAACGTAATAAAAAAGAAAAGAAAACGATGGTATTTAGCTTAAAAGTTATAACAAAAGATGACATAACCCTCGCTCCCATTTATAGTATTAAATATGTTTTGGGTAAATGTAAACATCATTATTTTGATTTCTTTTCGTTATCATAAGGATTTGACATCATTTTGTGAACAGTGTGTATTGGTGTTGCTGCTGTTTTTTAACCCATACCACATAAAGATTGTCAATGTGGGCAAAAATCGCATCGTCACCTCCCCGCGGGGCCCACTGGATAGCCGAAAGGTGAACTAACGACGAGCGTTGGATCCATCGGATCCATTGGTTGTAGACACCTGAGTTTTCTTCTCAGGAACTAGAAGCAGGAGGAAAGATAAGCTCTGAAGATCCAACCACCAACACGATCTACACGTCATGCACAGGCCTCACAAGCCGGTCATGAAAGGGAAATGATGTTGTGATGAAAATCAATAGATATGATTCAATTCAGGCTAGGGATCGAGCCGTCTGGAGGGGCATATTGAAGAAGGCCTAGGAGCACCACGCTCTAGTTGAGCCAACATAAGTAAGTAAAGTACACAAAGATTGTAAAAGATCTTACCGATATGATTCTTGCTTCCTTTGAAGCAACCTGCAATCTGCACCATTTTGCCGCACTTTGTTATTTCTCGAAACCTTTACTTCTTTCATTCTACGTATAATACTATGAAAATTATATTTTAGGTCTTAGAAGCAGAAGAATTTGTTTTCAACTCACAGCTGAGTAAAATTTTGTTCTGTCAAAAAGTACGTACATAATCCTTAAAAAAGTTTTCCAAAGAAAATTGTTAAATGCACGTTTACGGTATACAACACTAGTATGAAGAACGGTAACTGACAAAGGAAACATTTTTTTTGCCAAGAACTGTTAAAAAAGGTTACTTTTCTGAAAACTTTTCTACAAAAGCTTGCCAATAAATAACTTCCTCTTATCCAAAGTAATCGACTTCCATTTTTAATTGAAAATTTATTGCATTTTTCTCCTTTGCGGTGGACTTCTGTGATCACAATACATTCAAACAACCATTCTGCTTCCTGTTTTTTTTAAATTGAATTCCAAACGAGGAAGTTTAAAAAACTCAAATCCTGCCTGCAAATTACTACGAAACCACAAAAGTTCTTTGGCCATGATGCAACAGGTAGCAATTTGTCATTGCATTTAATTTTTTACAGAAAAAAAAATAGCAAAAAATATTTCAAAACTCACTCCCATATCCTTTTTCTCCAGAAGCTTTTCATTGTGTCAAGAAATATATAAAGCCAAAAGTATTTTCTCAATGAAAACCACAACATTTTGGCTATGGGGCGAAGAAATTTTCAATTTTGTTTTGAGTCCACAAAAAGTTTTATATGAAATGTATAGGAATCATCCTTCTGGAGACACTTGCCAAAGTTTGTTATAAATAATAATAAAAAAAAAGAAAAATCTAAGGAAGTATAAGGACCAGTCCTACAGATATCTCAACAATGTATAAACAAATTCTGAATTTAATTTAATTTTTAATGAAACTTCGGAGAATTGAAGTTCTTTTGACATATTTGACATATTTTTTGGTTGTTTGCCAAAGAAATATGTTGAATTTCCTTTGAAATAATAATGAAGTTCACCTTTATTTTGTATTGTTGTTTCTGATAAGTTCGGGACATTTTGTTAACAAAATTGGAAAAAAATAATAACTGGAAAGATATCCACTTTTTCGACATTTTTCTGGTTTTAAGGCGAACATACTTTTAGGACGATTATTTCCAGTATTTTTCAAAACAAGAAATTTTGCTTAATCGACCTTAAATATTTATTTTGTTTTATTCAAAAAGAAACTAGATGACATTTTTAAGGATCCAGATTAAGGATGGAGTTGTCCTATTACTTATGAAGCAAACCACTCTTTATCTTATGTCAGAAACACTAAATATTCAACTTTGCCACAGATTTTAGAGACCTGTGGCAAACCATATTGTTTTGGCTACATCATTGTTTAATTTTTAATTCATTATTAACTAAATTTCAAGATTTGCTATTATTTTCTTCATCGCTGCAATATGATGTCATTGCCTTCGCTGAAACTTGGCTAAATGTAAATCATCACACATCCGAATTTTTCAATAACCATCTGTATAATCTTTTCCGCAAAGATCGCTGTTCTACCACATCCGGTCTTGGTTGAGGTGGCGGTGGTATGATTGCAGTTCGTTCAACGTTTACCAGCACGGAAATTGCTCTGCCATCATCTTCTTTCAATTTGAATTATGATTTAGATCAGCTTATTGATGAAGTTTTTTTTTTTTTTTTTGAGTTATATACCTCCAAAAAGTCATCTCGACTTTTACAAATTACATAAAATATTGATAATTGTTGCCAAGCATATTGTTATTTTAGGTGATTTTAACCTACCATCTATTAAGTGGTTATTTGACGATGAAAATCAGTGTTTGTTACCTTTTAATGTAAAATATGATTGGGAAAGTGAGGTTCTTGATATATTAGCTGGGTATAACCTTCAGCAGATTAATAAGTTTCCAAACAATCTCGACCGTATACTTGACCTGATTTTTGTCGACAAGGAATTATGTTTAGATATTAATTATGTCTCTTCATCTTCACCTACCAAATCTCCACATCATATAGCACTTGATCTAAATGTTAAATTTATGAAACCTAGTCATATTAATTGTAACTATGTTTTTGATTATGCTAAAGGTGAATTTGTCTCTATTTCTAATTTTATCCGTTCCTTTGACTGGAGGCCTGTTTTAAGTGACGGTGAGCTAAACAACGCGTAATTTTATTTCAGTAATAAGCTTAATGAGGCCATAAGTTTGCATATTCCTAAAGTTCGTTCAAAAAATCTGAATAAGCCTCCGTGGTTTAATAAAGAACTAATCAATTTGAATAAGTAGAAAGAACAAAGCTTTTAAACTGTTTCGAAATTCTAATAATAGTTCAGAATTATATTTAAGTTACTGCTCGTTGCAAAAGAGTTTTGATTTTCTCAATAAGTTTTTATATAAGAATTATATTTTCGTAGCAGAATCCAAACTGAAGTCCGATCCCAAATGTTTTTGGGCATTCATTAGTAATAAAAAGAAATCAGTTGGTATTCCACATAGTATGCGATATTTAGATACCTCTTCTTCAGATCTACCAATAATTTGCAATCTTTTTGCCGATTTTTTTCGCTCAGTATACGTTAATCCTTCAAACGATGTACAATTAGTTGATAGCAATATTTCCCTGAATACATTAAATATGGTTAGCTTGATTCTTACTGCAGAAGAAGTTGTAGAGGAGTTGGTTGAGTTGAATTCAGATAAAAAGCAAGGCATGGATGGATTTCCTTCTATTATCTTTAAAAATTGTGCTCAGGCTTTTGCCTTTCCACTATCTATTATATTTAACCGTTCTCTGGAGTTAGGAGTATTTCTCGATTATTGGAAATACTCTTTTTTAATTCATGTCATTTTTTTCATTTCATTTATTCGTTCCTTCAAAAGTGAGTACATTAAGAACTAAATTCTTTTTACTTGTACCTTAACAATTTTAAAAATACATTAATTTAGAAATAAATAAAAATTAAAAATTAAAGAATGTGCAGATTAATCAAAAGAGAATGAATATAATTTAATTTAATAAAATAAGTTGTTAGGTCGATTACTTTTAACAAAAGAATGCAGCATTTTTTAGGATGATATGCAATAACGAATAGACATAAGAAGTGAGTTCCATAATCTTATAGCGTGAACAAAAAATAGGCGTTTGCTATTTAAATAATGACATTAACAATATCAAGTCCTACTATCGAGCAATTATTTTTGAATGTTTGTTTTCAACAGGTTAACATTGAAATCCCCACAAATTATTATGTTGCTGTAATTAATACTATATAGACTGAATCGCTCAAAAATATACTGCAAGGAATTACCTTTGTGTGGATTAAAGACGCAACCAATTAAGCAAGAATTACCACTATTATTAAGCACTTCAACTAAAATAAATTCTACTTCAGAGTTCTTGGAACAGTCAACTTCTTTACATTTTAAGCTTAATTTGCAATAAATAGGAATTCCACCAGCGCGTTTTGATACTCTATCATTACGTAAAATAAAATAACCTGGTAAATCAACACAAAAATTTGAGATTTCAGGCTTCAACCAACTTTCTGACATGCAAATTATATCAACCAAACCATCTAGAAAAACATTCCGCAATTCATCAATATGGGCAGGTATACTTTGAGAGTTTAAGTGACATATCTTTTACCCATTATGTTGCTTTGCAAAAATGCTGAGCAAAGCACAGCTAATGCTGTAATTGTTCACACTATTTTGAGTCATTTACTTAATTAACCTTACAATAACTGGAGGTACTATGATCTGCATTCTCAAAAAGTTAGATTGAATTACAAAGTATAAATAAAAAAAAAATACAAAGTATAAATAAAAAAAGAAAAAAAAAGAAGAAGAAAATAGAAAGCAAAAAAAAAATAAAAAACTTACTTTTTTTTTAAATAAAAAACAAATAAGTAAAATATAAATATGTTGTAAAACAAATTATGTGGGAAAACTGATGCGATGAAAACTACTTCATAAATAAATAAAAATAGTAAAGTGGGAACACTTCTCCTTTACTGCATACTCATAGTCATAGGACCAAACTCAATTTCACTCAAATTGATATTGCGACGTTCATTGTCTCCCTCAGCTTGCTTTATATAAACAAATCCATTCCTTGTTCGCACACCATACAGTCGACCAACTCTTCTCAACTTTAATGCCTCACGTAGGATTGTATTGTTTTTTGTTGATAGGCTTTAATGTCCCATTCATAAGTCTGGTTCAAAAAATGATGTTACCAATTATAGACCGATTTGTAAAATATCCACCATTCCTAAGCTTTTTGAAAAATTAATTTACAAAAAACTTATAGGGCTATCTAAAGAAATCATTTCACCGTTGCAACATGGTTTTATTACCGGAAGATCTACGACCACAAACCTGGCAATTTTTTTTCAAATTTTGTTCTGTGTGCACTGGAGAATGGTCTATCTAATATGTGAAGTAATCTACACTGATTTTGCGAAGGCGTTTGACAGGGTTGATCACAATATACTTCTTAGGAAACTTCAAAGATATGGTTTTCACTCAAATTTTTTGAAATGGATTAAGTCGTATCTTTGTGGACATACACAATTTGTTCGCTTAGACAATAACTTGTCTGGTGCTATCGAGGTTACTTCGGGTGTTCCCCAAGGAAGCCATCTTGGACCTCTCCTATTCCTGTTATTTGTCAATGATATTCCTGATGTTTTCATATGTATATTCCAATTGTCTGATGTATACTGATGACTAAAAACGGTTTTGTGTTGTGAAAGATATATCTGACTGTTTAAAATTACAAAAGTATCTGTTCAATCTTTCTGTGTGGTGTGAAAATAACAATTTACATTTGAACGTCTCTAAGTGCTTAACTTTTTGTCGTCGCTTGTCACCATTAAACTTTCAATATAATATAAATGATATACCTGTAGGATCTCGTTTTAATACACACGAGTACATTAACGAACGAAGACGAGACCATACTATACTTACACACCGAAAAAAAACCAATATACAAAAAGGGGACTAAAACGAACGACGACGACGATGACAGAAAAGAACTTATGAACACGAGAGTTAGTTGAAGTTGAATAGCCGACGAGAGAAGTAAAAATCGGAAGACGCGAAAAATTAACTAGCATCTATTTCTTATATTCCCAATTTATGAAACCGATCTTGTGAAAATTAAAGTAGAAAAAAATCAAATGTCCATTAAGACAGTATAAAAGTGTTCAAATTAATCAATTAAATAAACTATTGTTCATTAAAGTTTATGTGCGTATTTTTATTTTCTTTCTTTGATTACCTGCAATCGCCCAAAAAAAAAAAGATTTAGGTGTCATATTTGATGCAAAGTTTAATTTTAATAGCCATGTAGACTAAATTGTAGCTAAATCCAGTTCTGTGTTAGGTTTTATAACTAGAAACTCAAAAGAATTTAAAGATCCTTTTACAATAAAATGTTTGTATCTCTCTTATGTAAGATCAGCCCTGGAATATTGCTCTGTTATTTGGAACCCTTTTTATTCCATTTATTCTAAAAGGATAGAAAATGTTCAAAAACGTCTTACCAGATACTTATTTCAGCTGCTACGATGGAATATCCCCCGTCCTTCCTATGATACTCGTTGTTTGCTCTTTGGTTTACTAAGTCTGGAAATGCGTCGAAAATATTTTGATATCATTTTTATTAGAGATATAAAATTAATTGCCCTGTTTTACTAGATTTGATTGGCTTTAATTGCCCGGCACATACGTTGAGAACTTATAACACCTTTTATGTTCCCCGCCACAGGGTTAATTATGGTCTAAATGAACCGATCTCACGTTGCTTAAGGCAGGCCATCTCAGTATCTACTAACGATTAATTTGATTTCTTCCAATTTATAAATAGAGATATTTTCAAAACTTATTTATTAGCTGAATTAAAATTCGGAAAATGAATATTGTAATTTATTATTTGTTATTAAGCTTTAATTTGTAGGTATAGTTGTCTGTAAGGAGTTTCAAACTCAAATTGACGAATAATTATTAAATAAATAAATAAATACTGAAAAGACTCATTTTGAATGAAAAACTAAATGAACTAGCATAAACTGTAAGAGTTCAACTTTATTCCTTCTTTGTTTCTGAAAGGAATTGCATGTGCAACCAAGGAATACTTAAGCAGGAAGTTTTCAATAATTTTTTTTTTTAACAAAGAGTTCTGATTTACCCTTGTTGAACATAAAAAAAGAGAAACACAAACAGAACTTACCATCCCGACTTTGACCTTGACCTACTCACATTAACCTGCAGACTGCGTTTTGCCTTTGTTCAGATCTCTTGCCTCGTTTCATTCATTTTGAATAACAAAAGATGTTTTTTTTTTTTTAGTTTTTTCCAAGACACAAACCCAAGTTGAAATTGCAAATATGTTTGGCTTTTGTTGGTTCATTATGTGCCCCACAAACAGTGCAACTTGGAAATAAGATAGATACTCATATATACCACGGTTACAGATAGAATTTTTAAATGGAATGAGGAAATACATGAATGAGGTCTTTGACATGCCAATTATAATTTTGAAATGGGAAAAGAGTTGCCAGAATTCAGTTGGCTTGTATAATTTTAGTCAAATCTTTAGAAAGTTATTTGCTTTTGTATCTGAATCTATCATAGGGATAATCAAATTAATTTGCGTTCAAGAAAATCAATCGAGCTTTAAAAAAAAATGTATTGGGAACGAGATAAGCTTTATGATTTGGAAACCCATGAATGTACATATCTGACAAAAAAACATTTCAGAAAAAGAAATTAAATTATTTTACAATTTACCAGAAAAGGCTATTGGAAACGGGCAACTGTGCCGAATGTCAAGGTTAGTCTTACATTAAATTCCGTTACCGAATCAGTATAAAGGCTCTTTAATGACTAGGGAACACCTACCTATCCAATTGCTCGGAGGTTCAAACTAAAAATCACGGCAGCTTTAAGATACGGACTCCGGAGATCTCTTCCTCAAGTCAAATCTTAAAGCTGAGGTAAGGTAAAGAAAATTAATCAACTTTTTGATGACCTGGGAAAGAAGGGACGTAACGTTGACGATTTTGGGTACAAAAACTGGTTTTTAATCGGGACAAATTGCTGTCAAAACAGGGAAGATAGAAATGTTTGTCTCTAATTCGCACTCTTTTGATTTCAGCTTTTCATGTGCATTTTTTTCCACACCACATAAAAACACTCAACTTCATATTAATGTCGCAATAAAAATTACGAAAATTATTAAGAATCAAAAAACTGACCGCACACTTCGAAAACCTACGTAAATAAACTTTGTCCTTAAAGAATAGGAAAAAAGCTGAACGACTTTTCCGAATAAACATAATCACGTAATGCACTTGCAAACTTCGAGAAAATAACTTCTTTCTATCAAAATGCCAAAAGCCAACAAAATTTTACAGCATTTTAACGAATTAATAATAATTAGTACCATAAACACGCAAACACGACAACACCTACCCTCTCATACTACTAAATTTGTTCTCAAAAGCTCCAAAACCGAAAGCTCAAAGTTCCCAATATGATGCAAACCAATGAACAAGCTATATAGTACTGTTTTCAATGGATAATGTAACTCTGTTGGTGGAATACTACTTTTTCAATTTACACAGCGAGTGACCGATCAGCATTTATTTTTATTACTCCTTTCCCCATCAGCGGTGATGGAGATCGGTCATGGTACGATGCAAGAGTTTTTTTTTTTTGAGACTCATGTACGTTAGTCAGGGGCTTTCTCTCTTTTTCAGTACAAGTTTGCCCAATTCAGTGTCGTTGGACAGAGTATAGTTAGAAGTCACGCCGCAACGCCAGAAGTACCTTCAAGCGAATTCTGCGGCGAGTTGCTGTTTTTGCACAAATTCTGTATTCACAAATCTGTTAAGTAGTTTTGTAACTTATGTCTTGTTCTCCTTCCTCTTTCCTTTTTTACTTGCGACGACTGTCTGATTTCCACTAGGATCACAAGTCTCCCACTTTACTGCTTCGCATTGGTGATTCGCTGGTTTCACCTCAGAAAATGTCGTCATGACTTCATGTTGAAATGTTTTTACTTGCGATTATAGCTACTAAAATGCAAGTTATGCATTCGTGCAGATTAAACATTTTGAGATAACAATCAAACATTACATAACGATGATAGAGAAACATATTTGAGTTACTGGCAACATTCTGTCCATCTGTCTGTCTGTCTGTCTGTACGGATGTATTTTGGACGTCTTCAAATTTAGAAGTTAATGTTATTTTGACATTCTGCAGAGGAGTTTTTTAATTTTTTTTTAGCTCAAAAATTAACGGTACCTGTCATTTATATCCGTTATGTAAAAGTTTATTTTAACAGTCAACGAAAACTTACTCCTGACCGCAGGAATAGATCTGGGGGACGCCGTCTTGGACAACGATTTCTTTGTGATCGAAGATTCATTGGAGAAAGTTGAGGCAGCTTTTCAGCAAGTGTATAAGGTGAATGAGTCCATTTGCCCGAACCACGACCTGGAGAATAGAGCTCTGCTGAATCACTTTTACCTTCGAAATAGCATCACGCAATGGCGATCTGAGAGGCGCAGGGACATAAGTCCCAGTTTTACTTTTGTTTGGTGAAGGTGGGACATAAGTCCCAAATTTTGTAAGAGATAGTATTTAATATGGAACTAAAGTTATGAATTAAATCTGAGCTCTGTGAAATAAGGTCCCAAACAAATTGTCTGAATTGAATTTTTTTTCATTTTCAGTAGGTATGGGTGGGCATGCTGCCCCCCTGCAACCCCCCTGCTTGGGCACACTATACGATTTGGAGTAGGTGCGAGATTTGGTTTAGGCAATGGTTCTTTAAATCAAAAAGAAACGTGGCACATACCCAACATACCATACCTACCTCACACTGAAAATGAAAAAAAAAATCAATTCAGACATTGGATCCATGGACATTATGTCAATTTCATTTATGGACCTTATGACCTTTTGTAGGGTGCATTGCACTTTCAAAAATGTTTAGTGGGACATAAGTCTCACACATTTTTTGGTGGTCCCAAAACGAATAATGAATAATGCATATTATCCAGTGAGTTGAAAGACAATTGTTGTACATCCTCTCCCGAAAAAGGGAAAGGACAGTTCCAATCCGGCAAATCTGCGGTCGATAAGTCTTCTTCCGAGTATCAGCAAGGTATTCGAAAAAGTTATCAATAGAGCTCTGTTCAAGTGGGCCGAGGACAAAAATATAATTCCAAACACCCAGTTCGGCTTTAAGGCGGGACATGCCGCGTCCAGCTAGTATCAGTCGTCCAATGAAACAATGCTAAGAATCAATACACGGGTGCCTGTCTGGTTGATTTGGAGAAGGCTGTCGACAACGCATGATAAGAAGCTAACAGGATGGAGCATAAGTAAACCACTGTTATATATGCTTTACGACATGCTTAATGGTAAAAAGTTTTTTGAAAAAAGTGGCAATGTGACATATACCACAACGTTTGATATTAAAAACGGTCTGCAACCAAAAATACCAAGTTTTAGAATTTGTTTGCTGCTTGTGTACTTATACTAGCTTACATACTAAATTTCAGCTCTCTAGGACATTAGGAAGTACCCTTAGAATTTTGATGATCATCAGTAAGTCATTGTTCGTTGGATTAGAAGCTATCTTCTGGACCGTTCAATACAAGTTGTATTGGACGGATTCAAGTCTGATTTCCACAAAATAAATGCTGGTGTGCCCCAGGGCTCTGTTCTGTCTCCTACTCTTTTCCTCATTTTTACTTGCGATTTATAGAGACTATAAGGCAAGTTATGCATTCGTAAAAAAAATTCTAACAATCAAACATGACATTACGATGATAGAGAAGTCAAAAAAAGTGGGTCCGGAAATTCCGCCCGTCTGTCTGTCTGTCTATCTGTCTGTCTGTCTGTCTGTCTGTCTGTCTGTCTGTCTGTCTGTCCGTATCGATTCCTACAACCTAAACGGTTGGGCCGATTTGATTCAAAGTTGGTATATAGTATTTTTAGAGTGCTCTACCCGACAGTTTTTGGAATTAGCATTCTATCTGAAAAACTTATTTTTCTCTAAAACGGCTCCTACGATTTTTATAAAACTTTCAGAATGATATTTTCTATGCAAAATCTATCTTTAAATTTTAATGTATTTTTCAGAAAAAGTTTTATAACGGTACCTCCTAGTTGACAGATTTTAATGAAATTTTCAAAATATGTAGTGTTATATGATTTAAATAATATTGCTTATTAAAATTTTCAAAAACATTTTTTTTTAATTTTTAATAATTTTTTTTTTAAATATTTTGTTTTTTGAATATTTTGAAAACGGATCTGTAGATTTTTTTTTTAATTTTGTCTCCTAGTACAAACTATAGATTTCTTTAAATTGACATACTCACAAAAATTTTAAAATATGTTTTCGAAAAGTTTTTCAAAAAAAAATATTTTTTGGAAAAAACTGGTCGAACGATTTTGAAATGAAAAAATCATAAAATAGAAAACAGCAAAAGAAATAAGATGGCTTACAACATTTTTTCCAAAAAAACGTTATAAATAGTGTTTTTTTGATTTCATAAAAAAATGTTCCCCATAATTTTATTTCAGATTGCTCGGCTAAGCCCTAGCCATTAGTCAAATAAAAGAAGGTGACAACCTACATACATACCTACGTATTTTAAAGCATTTTATCATAATAAAAGCACACAGAATAAATAAGGAAGTCTATTTTTAACAGACAAAAACAACTAACAAATAAAAAAACTCTTTGATTACTACTGAATGCAAAAATTTCAATCGAGAAAACAATAGTTTACACCTGCCTATAAATAAACAAAACCACTGTGTTAACTTTTAATATTGTCTCTATTTCCACTCGCTTGTTGGAATGTGTATCTTAATTTTAGTACCCACCTTCCTTCCAACCTTATTACAGGTACCTAATATCCTTAGCAAATTCCATTTATACCTACCCACACCATACGTTTATCGATCCATCAAACATAATTAAGCTATTTTAATTAATTTGATTTCAAAAAGTAAATTATTCTTATTGGGACCTATATAGGTTTTGCCCTACTGCTGATCCCCACGAATCTTTATGCCAGTTGTTCAAATTTTTCCACACCAAAATGAAAATTAAAATGAAAAATGTCTTTCTTTTCGCAAATTATATTATAAACAGTAAACAACAAGTGGAAAGATAATACACTAAAAAACTGCAAAAGCTAACAATCCTATATATATGTGTTTTTATCCCTTTGTCGTGACGCATGTTCGTTCGAGCTTCAAACCCCAACGATTCAAAAGAAGTTGCACGTCAAAAAAAACATTAAAACTAAATCTTTGTCAAAAAGACGCCTGCACTTAAAAAGGATTAGTACATAGGAGCAAGTACGTGCGACCCAGTCGTGCCTTTTATTATAAATGATCTTCTGTCTGTTACTTCTAATCCACTTAACTGACTGTTTTGCTGACGACTCTACCCTCAGCTTTTCATATTCGTTCGATAACTCACGTCCTTCGCCTTTGGACGTACAATTGCAACGGTGCCGTATGTCAAGCTCATTAAACTCCGATTTATACAGCATTGTCAAATGGGGTAATAGGAATCGTGTGGAGTTTAATGCTTCGGAAACACAATTCTGTCTTTTGTCGTTAAAGTCGTTAAAGCTAAACATACCCCCAATGCCATTGTCCATGAATGGCACTTACATCGAAGAAACCGAAAAGCTCTCAGTACTCGGTATGTGTGTCAACGACGACCTCCGTTGGATCGACCATATATTTGAAATCGCTAAGAATGCTGCTAAGTGCTTAGGTTTTCTGTAAACCTATTTTTCCCTATCTGATCTGTCTACAATTTCTAAAGCGTTTATACGCCCTAAACTCCAGGATAACTCCCACCTCTGGGCAGGTGCTTCGCAAACATCGCTTCACCTGCTTGATAGAATACAAAATCGAGCGTTAAGATTGATTGGAAATAGAACTGCCGCTGAAACAATTGCCCCTCTCGAATACAGACGCAATGTTTCATGTCTTTCCTTATTTTATCGTTTCTTTTACAAAAAATGTTCACTCGAAGTAGCTAGCACCATTCCTCCCCTTAAAAGTTTCGCCCGTAATTCTCGTCTTGCTAGGAATGCTCATCAGTTCACCCTTGAGCCCAATTTCGGACGTACCGTGAAATATAGGGATTCTTTTTTTAGCCGAACAACACGAATATGGAATAGTTTACCCGGCGGAATTTTCCCTTGCCATTTTGATTTGCAAACATTCAAAACCAATGTTAATCGACACCTCCTATCTCTTCCCTCACTATCTTCCTAATGCCGAGCAATGTGTTCTACATTAAAAGGGAAACAAATAGTCCCTTGCGCGCGCGTTAATTATAAAAAAAAACTACCTTAGACTGTAAGAATAATTTTGTTCAAACTAATTCATTCGATACGTTAAAATGAAATGACAGACATAATTTGGTTTCTATAACTGCGAAAAAAACAAAAGATCCCACTTCTTTATTAAATAATAACATTTACCAATTTAATTTGTGTCAAGAGTATTAAATACTATAGAACCACTCTGCGGAGTTCATTAATTAACCATTATTAATGTGGCCACTTTGTTTTAAACTGTATTTTTAAATATGTATTTAAATGCATATATCGATTAATTAAAAAAAAATACAACCACAAAATATTTTGAATGGGGATACAATTACAAGATACGAAGATATATACAAATTTTAATATATCTGGTATACAAAGCTTTTACGATGCAGATAAACCTTAACATTTCTCCAATACCAATACAATAGATACTAATTGAATTAACCCAAATAAAAAGCCAACTTGCCACACAAATTGAGCTTCACTAATGGATCAACAAAATTAAAAAAAAAAATCGTCAGAATTGTACAATCCCTTGGAAGATAATATTTAAACAAAAAAAAATCATATATTTAATGTTAAACGAATGAATTAAATTTATGACTATTCGGTAACTCATACATTAAATTCCATTAACAAACAATGTCACTTAACTGTTAATAGATCGACATTCTTTTTTTATTTCCTGGTGTCATGTTTGCATACATATTTTAAATTGTATACTGATTAATTAATTTTTTATTAGTTATGGTAAAAATGTAATAATTTTCAAACAATGTATAAAATTAATATAAATAAATGTTAAGGTATTATAAAAAAAAAATTGATTTCATGGTTAATTAAATTGACTCTAATTAATAACGTTGTATTCGAATCCCTTTAGTTAGAAAATAAAGCCCCAATTATCCTAAATGTATTCCATATGATATAAATCAAAACGTAGGTATGTATGTAAATATATGAAGCAAATGAAAAGTGTGGGAAATCCCAATTCAATATTAACCGGGATTAATATTCTTTATTTTTTTTCAAAACCGTGTGATCCACATGTAGGGAGGTGTATCATAGATCTAATGGGAATCTGTAATAAATGAAGGTCCATACAATTAGATGTCCTTAATACATATAAATGAGGGCAGTTGGTAGTAGTTGCCTATTTCGTAAATGTGAAACTTTTTTCTGGCTTAATCTCTATAAAAAAGACTTGAATTGGAGGTGAGAATTTATTGAGCTCAAAAATTGGGTTATTGCAAAATATTTATTCCTTGCCGGGGTAACTGCTAAGTATGGTTTAGATATATCCATCAGAAGGCTTAAATTGTTGTGGTTGATGGGTAATGGAATTAGATTGAACACCTGAAATTTTTGGTCTTCGTCTAAATTCTAAAGGAATCGAAATGTATCAAAAACTATTGATTCATTTAGAGTCCGTCTCTTGACTGGTGTTTATTTAAATATTATCCTAGGCTGAGACATTAGGTAATTATTTAATGCGGGAGATTCTCTTGAATCGGTTGCAGGTGTTGTTGTTTTGGTGTGATGAGCTGAGGATGGATTCTTCTAATTAATTTAGACAATTTTGTCGACACTTACCAGGGCCTGATCCAGCTATTTCGCCGCTCCTGGCAAAAGAAAAATTTGCCGCCCTAGCAAAAATGGAGCAATTATTACATTTTAAACTATATGCACTCCTTTGTATTATTGTTGTATTAAAATATTCACATCTGGCGGCACGGAAGGCTACCGCCAAGAAGATCCAAGTTTTTTTTTTTTTTAAATTAACGCGCGCCCATGTGCTATTGGTTTCACTTTACATGTAGAGCCAACTGCGCATGCATTAAGAAGATAGGGATGGAAAGATAGAAGGTGTCGATTAACATTGGTTTTCAATGCTTGCAAACCGAAATGGCAAGGGAGAAATTTCGCCAAGTAAACCATTCCAAATTCGTGTTGTACGGCAAAAAAAAGAATCAATATATTTCACGGTACGTCCAAAATTGGGCTCAAGGGTGAAGTGATGAGCATTCCTTGCGAAACGAGTATTACGGGATAAACTTTTAAGGGGAGGAATGCAACTGGCTACTTCGATTGAACATTTTTTGTAAAAGAAACGATAAAATAAGGAAAAACATGAGACATTGCGTCGGTGTTCGAGAGGGGCAATTGTTTCAGCGGCAGTTCTATTTCCTATCAGTCTTAACGCTCGATTTTGAATTCTATCAAGCAGGTGAAGCGATGTTTGTGATGCACCTGCCCAGAGGTGGGAGTTATACTCGAGTTTAGGGCGTATAAACGCTTTATAAATTGTAGCCAGATAAGATGGGGAAACGTACTTCTTACACCGATACAGAAAACCTAAGCACTTTGCAGCATTCTTAGCGATCTCAAATATATGATCGTTCCAACGGAGGTCGTCGTTGACACACATACCGAGTACTGAGAGCTTTTCGGTTTCTTCGATGTAAGTGAACAATGGCATTGGGGGTATGTTAAGCTTTAACGACAGAAGACAGCATTGAGTTTTCGAAGCATTAAACTCTACACGATTCCTATTACCCCATTTGACAATGCTGTATAAAACGGAGTTTAATGAGCTTGACATATGGTACAGTTGCAATTGTACGTCGAAGGCGAAGGACGTGAATTATGGAACGAATATGAAAAGCTGAGGGTAGAGTCGTAAGCAAAATAGTTAAGTGGATTAGAAGTAACAGACAGAAGATCATTTATAAAAATGAGGAAAAGAGTCGGAGACAAAACAGAGCCCTGGGGCACACCAGCATTTTTTTGTGGGAATCAGACTTGAATCCGTCCAATACAACTTGTATTGAACGGTCCAGAAGATAGCTTCTAGTCCAACGTACAAGAGTATCATCGATCACAAAAGCATGCATTTTCGATAAGAGAGCTTCATGCCTTGGAGATATCAAGAGCAACAATCTTACTTTCACCAAAGCGATGTAAAGATTTGTTCCACTGTTCGGTGAGATATGCCGTAGAACGGTTGATGCGGTCATGGAAAAGTTTTCGATCTTCGAGATATTTCTTAACTGACTGGTTAGTCGGCGTTTCCATGACCTTAGAAGGAAGGGATGTTAGTGCTAGGGGTCGGTAGGAGGAGGGGGAGGATGGCACAGCCTGGACAAATGCTGTTTTCCAACTTCTAGGAAAGATTCCAGAAAAGTAGGAGCTATGGAAAAGCTCACGCAGTTGATAATAAGTATATTCGCCCTTAAAGTTCTGCGTCGGTCCATACCGAAATTTCTATGGTCTTAGACAACCTTACTGATATTTCTTCTTTAAAGAGCAATATTTTACTTTTAAGGGACTTCAATTTACCTCATATTAAATGGATTCCTCAAATTCTCGAAACACTTTTTCATCAGGAGCAAGTAGTACTGGCATAGATGAAGATAATTTAATCCACCCATGGATATCTTTTTTTTTTGTCTTGAGCAGTCATCTTTTTAAAAACGTCCACCCACAGGACTGTCCATATACTTTTCAATTCAGGAAAGCCATATTTTAAGATTGAAAAAATTGGACAATTTAGTTTCCCAAGAAACTTCATGAATTTCATTGCTTTTTTCAAAACAAAACCTACATTTACTAATAATTTTCAAAAATCCCTTTGTCTTTCGTAAGTGTTGAATTTTTTTAAATACTTAAGTATTTATTTTACTGAAATATTGGTTTATTATTGAAGCTTGCTCCAAGCTCACTACTAAAGAAAATTTAATTGTGATAAAGAAATAAACTCTTTTTCATTTGTTCTTATTGATTCTCATGATTTGGTATATAAAGAAGAAATATCAATTCGCCTAGAATTTGTAGAAAATTGCAAAAATTGTGTTATTATTATGATTCATTACACCAATAAATAAAAATGATATTCAGAAAGCTGGAATTCCATCCATTTCCACTTAAAAAGCCACGATGATGAATTAATGATTCTCAACGAACTCCTTAAATTTTCATTCATTCTTCTGCCTACAATGTTTGAAATTACTGATTAAAATACAAGTTACTTAGCAGTTTAAGTGAATTCCAAAAATAAAGTGTTTAAGACAATAATGCAAAAAATCCTGAAAAAATCTTTCTTTGAAAATCGACGTTTTTTCTATTTCTTGAGATCAACTTTAAAAACATGTACATTATTATATTATGAACCAATTTAGAAGTAATGTGTGTACAAAGCCAACTGAAAATCTGAGGATAATAAGCATCTAACTTACTCAAATATTCAGGCAGGAAAACATCAAACAAAACATGGGTGTATCTTCAAAAAAAAAAAAAATCTTTTAAACATTGCTTCTCCATTATAACTCAACAAAAAAAAAAAAAACACATCCTTCTTAGTGACATCCTGTTCTCCACAAACGCATTTTCCTTATATAAAACAATTTGAAGTATTCGCATCAAATGAAAAATGGTTTTTCGTTTTTGTATTCCGTTCCTTGAACCGTGATGCGAAAAATTTCAAGAATTTCAAAATATTTTTCTTTTTCTGAAGAATGAAGAATCACAGAGCTTAGCTCATAATAACAATAAATATTCTTCTTGGGATGAAAATAATAATTCAAAGAAAGTGCTTTTCACAATGAAATGGATAAAAAAATAAAAAAAAAAAAAAACTCCTGAAGGAAGGACTAGATAGCAGGAGATATAAGGCTGACCTTTTGATGTTGACGCCGCCGTCGATGAAGGACTTTAGTCAGCTTTGTAAATATGCAAAGAAAAGAAAATATGACTGGCACGAAGTTTTCTAAAAAAATGTTTAAAAAGAAGTTCATTCTTGTCAGTCTTTACACTTAAAAGTATTTTTGTGAATCAGATAAAAGCATGGTTTTCATTTATTTCGCTATTAAATTGTGAGTAACACAATCCTTGAAATGTTGAATTTCGTAAACAAGGTTGTAAAGGTTAGAAAAAACAAACTTTGTCAATGGTTTTTGATTACATTCACCTAGGGGAAAAAGCAAAATTGCGTCATTATTTTATGTCTTTGATTCCTTGAATTTTGTTTTTAGAATTGAGGAATAGGAATTTTAAGAATATTCCAATTAAGTGAATTAATGCTTCAGACGCTTCTTAAAATAACTGACATTTATATATATATATATCTATTATATATAAATCAGGTGTCACGTTGTTGCACACGATGAACTCCGGAAATATCTAACCGATTTTTACGTTTTTTTTTTATAAAGTTTGTTTTGCTGGCGTTCCTAAGACAGGATAGTTTTTATTCCTTATTTCTTATTATTTAATTTAAAATTCAATTTTTATTTAATTTCCATTACACAAAAAAAAAGGGAAACGTCGAAACAGGTATGTACGATTCTCTGCGTTCTTTAGTGTTACCACTTCATTATTTTTACTTGCGATTTATAGGGACTATAAGGCAAGTTATGCATTCGTAAAAAAAAAAAAAAAAATTCTAACAATCAAACATGCCATTACAATGATAGAGAAGTCAAAAAAAGTGGGTCCGGAAATTCCGTCCGTCTGTCTGTCTGTCTGTCTGTCTGTCTGTCTGTCTGTCTGTCCGTATCGATATCTACAGCCCAAACGGTTGGGCCGATTTGATTCAAACTTGGTATATAGTATTTTTAGAGTGCTCTACCCGACAGTTTTTGGAATTGGCATTCTAGCTCTAAAACTAACGGTACCTGCCATATAACTTTTAATGAAAAACTTATTTTTCTCGAAAACGGCTCCTACGATTTTGATAAAACTTTCAGAATAATGTTTTCTGTGCAAAATCTATCTTTTAATTTAATGGATTTTTCAGAAAAAGTTTTATAACGGTACCTCCCATATGACCGGTTTTTTAAAATCAGACTTTCTCGTTAATTAATTAACGGATTTTGATGAAAATATGTAGAACTTTATGATTTAAATAATATTGCTTTTTAAAATTTTCAAAAACATTTTTTTTTAATTTTTAATAATTTTTTTAAAAAAATATTTAGTTTTTTGAATATTTTGAAAACGGTTTAATAGATTTTTTTTTAAATTTTTCTCCTAGTATAAGCTTTAGATTTCTTTGAATTGAAATACTCAAAAAAAATTTAAAATATGTTTTCGAAAAGTTTTTCAAAAAAAAACGTTTTTTTGAAAAAAACTGGTCGAACGATTTTGAAATGAAAAATTCATAAAATATAAAACAGCAAAAGACATAAGATGGCTTACAACATTTTTTCCAAAAAACGTTATGAATAGTGTTTTTTTGATTTCATATAAAAAAATTTCCCCCAAATTTTATTTCATATTGCTCTAGCCCTAGCCATTAGTCAAATAAAAGAAGGTGACAACCTACATACATACCTACGTATTTTAAAGCATTTCATCATCATAAAAGCACACAGAATAAATAATGAGCCTATGATAAACACACAAAAACAACTAACAAATAAAAAGAATTATTCGATTAGTACTGAATGCAAAAATTTCAATCGAGAAAACAAAAGATTACTCCTGCCTATAAATACACAAAACCACTGTGTTAACTTTTAATATTGTCGCTATACCTACTCGCTTAACAGTAGTTGGAACGTGTATCTTATATTTAGTACCCACCTTTCCTCCAACCTTATTATAGGTACCTAATATCCTTAATAAATTCCATTAATACCTACCCACATCATACGTTTATCGATCCATCAAACATAATTAAGCTATTTTAATTAATTTGATTTCAAAAAGTAAAGTATTGTTATTGGGACCTATATAGGTCCCTATACCTAGCATTATTGCCCTACTGCTGATTCCCACGAATCTTTATGGCAGTTGTTCATATTTGTCCATACCAAAATGAAAATTAAACTGAAAAAAGTCCTTTATATCTTTCTATTAGCAAATTATATTATAAGCACTAAACAACAAGTGGAAAGATAATACACTAAAAAAACTGCAGAAGCTAACAATCCTATATATTTATGTGCTTATCCCTTTATCGTGACGCATGTTCGTTCGAGCTTCAAACCACAACGATTCTAAAGAAGTTGCACGTCAAAAAAACATTAAAATTAAATCTTTGTCAAAAAGACGCCTGTACCTAAAAAGGATTAGCACACAGGAGCAAGTACGTGCGACCCAGTCGTGCCTCTTATTTGTATTACAAATGTTATTAAAAACAAAAATAAGAATGAAACCACCTTTTTGGGTATTGGCCTTAGGCCTCATAATGAGAATAACCAGAAATGTATCTTAGAAGGGAAATTAAGTTTTCAAACAATTATTGGTAAATTTATAGGAAAATCCTGTACGTGTATTAAAGGGAGTAGGAAAAAAATTCAAAAAAATTTTGGAAGTTTAACTTCAAGAAAAATATGTTAATTTCATTAAGTTGGTTGCAAAATCTGCGCAAAAATGAACAATTAAGTTAAAACAGAAAAAAAAACACACATACAAAATATTATCATTAAAGGGTGCCACAACAAAACAGAAAAAAAATCGCATTTTTGTAATATTTTTATTTTATTCATAGAAAATCTCATTTTTATTTTTTTCTTATTTTATTCTATAATCCTAAGGATATACCTACTCCGCGGATGTAGTATCTTCAAAACCATCCATTTCTTCGCTGAAGATTAAAGAAGCATAACACTCACTGAATTTTTTACATTATGCCAAAAGGTCGACGTTTTCGGCCGATTTGCCAAAACATTGATATATACCGATGTTCCAAGCTATTTCGTTTGGAACATATCAAGTAAAAGATGGGACCCACGTTAACAAGGAGTACAACATCCGTCCATCACAGGCATATTCAAATCTAAAACATTGGGACGACTCTACACCAGTGCATATAAAACAACGTGAATGCTTCTTTTTGCGTTTGTTGTTGATGAATGTTCATGGATCAACATCTTTTGAATTTTTGCGAACAGTTAATGGTGGAATACTTAATACCTATCAAGATGCATGTCGTGACCTTCAATTAATGGAAGATGATAATCATTGGGATTTGGCACCTACTGATGCAGCTTTGGCATCTACGCCAAATAATATTCGTCAAATATTCGCAATTATTCTGACGAGATGTTATCCCACACAGCCATTGGCATTGTGGGAAAAATATAAGAACTAGATGACAGAAGATATTTTAAACGAGTAAAACTAGCGGAAGCATGTCTGAACAAATATTTCACACCGGAGATTTACTACATGGTACTACTCGAAGATTTGTGTATTTTTATTTCAAATTTCCACTCAACCACTACGGTCTGCCATTGCCTGATCGCCCAGCCAAAGACTTAAGTCGTTTTCGATTGGTTTCACTCGGGGATCCACTCATTTTGATTCCAATGGAACAGCAAAAATGCTTCCGCTCAATTTTGACGTTTTTTCAAATATGTGTGAGTGTAAACTAACAAAAAATATATATTCCAGTAGCGTTGCCAAGACAAAAATATTTAATCATATTTGGCTTGATAATTGCATTATATGCCATTATTGTATTTAAAGTTTTAAATGAAAGTATGTTCCTGTTTTTAATTTGTTGACATCAACCCAGAACGTTCTTGAATTTTCAATAATCATTCAATCAATAATTTCGTAATCAAATAGATGAGACAATTTATAAGAAAGAACATTCGAGTTGGAAAAAATGCTGGCAACGCTGCGAGACAGATTAAAAAAGGAAAGAATTGCATTCTTTTTTTTTAATTTGTCAACAAAAACATAAAAAACACATCATATTCTTTCTCTGAACATTGCCCAACACAATCAGCATAAATTTCTTTTCAATTTTCACAAATTGATAATATTTCACCAAACAAAACAAACCAAAATATAAAATGAAAATATAGGTACACTGTTTTTCTTCAAGCTGACGTTTCGTTCGACATTTGATTTTTATGTGTTTTTGTGCTTCTTGAGTGGATTCTTGTTTCAAATCGAGAAGCAAAATTCTCTTCTCAGAAGCGCTCAGAAGAGAGAAGAGTTCTTTTGTGACAAAAGAATAGTTTGAGAATGCTTCCGGACGCTCCCGAACTGCCAACACTGATATGCAACGGGAACAACAAAATGACGCAGTTGACATAAGGTTTGTTCGATGTTCCCCGCCCCAGTGCGCACTGGGGAATGTCAGTGCATTTCGT
Organism: Platycheirus rosarum; assembly: GCA_963971375.1. Lineage (NCBI taxonomy): Eukaryota > Metazoa > Arthropoda > Insecta > Diptera > Syrphidae > Platycheirus > Platycheirus rosarum. The sequence goes on along the minus strand of OZ020510.1, from coordinate 7,420,776 downwards.
TTAGCTGTCAAAAAACTGTGTTTCTGCTCGGGGTTTGATTTAACATCGAACAGCTGAGTGCAACAGTTTTAGTTTTTTGACATTTCATTTATGTATTAATTTTCTTTACAAAGTCTACAGTTTTTCCATTTCCATCAGATAGAGTATATCTCGGCATTTTATCTAAAATCACAAAAATAACTTAATAATTGCAAAATTACCTACAAAATATCTTATATTTATCAGATATTGCACTCCAAATTTGTAAAATAAAATTTGTTTTAAACTTCTACCACCAAGCACCAACAGCTGATTTGAATTTTGACAGCACTGATTTCTTACACCGACCAAAAACCTGGGGCGTGAGAGTGTGCACTCAGTGCGTGCTCGAGGTTGACATCGAACACAGTGCAAAAACACTGGGGCGAAAAAAGTGTCACATAAAACACCTCAGCGAATCCAGTGTACACCAGTGCGCCCCAGGGCAGACATCGAACAAAGCTATAGTTTCGATTATTGCATATAATGAGCCATTATTGACAGCTGAACAAAGAATTATTTACGATGGAATTATGTTGGGTGTAGATGTAAAACAAGGTGGTTTCTTAGACGCACCTGGTGGGACCGGTAAGACATTTTTAGAGTCATTAATATTTGCACGGTCACGAACAAAAAAATTGCATTAGATATTGCATCCTCCGGCATAGCGACCACTTTGTTAGATGGTGGACGAACGGCGCATTCTGCACTAAAGCTGCCATTAGATTTCACAAAAATCCAAAGGCTTTGTGTAATATTAAAAAAATAGAGCACAATAGATGCAGTATATTTGTGGCTTGCACTTGGAGAATCCATGTTTCTCCGACGGGCAGCTTTTCAGGATCTGAAACATTTCAAGTTGTTCTAAAGTTCTTGAGTTCTCACTTTTCAGTAAACCGGTTGAAATTAACTCGAGCCCGTCTTTTAATGGTTTTCCATTCCGTGGAAATTGATTCTGTACAAAATCGATTTTACCATTCTTTACGAAAAACCTTTGACATGGTCTAAAGAGCCAAGGGCTGATTTATAATGTTCAGTTGGCAATCCGTAGAAAGGTTTTTGAAATAACGAAATAAGAGCTTAAAATAATATTGCCCTCCTCGCCCCGTAGGCGTTAATGAAAAAGATAATCCTGCAGTTCTCCATTCCACACTTTGTGGTAATTCCTGCCAATATTTTCGAAGAAATAAAGACATATTTCCTTCTCATCATCATTAACTATTGATTTTAGTTTATAGCACCTTTCCCAAGGGTTATCGCAAAGATACTTTGCGAAACTAAGGACACAAGGTCATTATGGGGTTCAAGGATATTGTATTAGAAAAAATAATAATCAAACCGTATCATCGTTAAAGACTTTGCGATACTGTTTGTTCATCGGCCGTAATGATTACCAATAGTCTGCAGTTTTTTTTTTACTAAGTTATATTCGTCTATGAATAGAAGTGAGCAAATATTCCATTAATTAAAATAATCGATTTTTTTTTAAGTTTCTGAGATAAGAATCCTTACTGCACAAGAAACGTATACCTTTCAACAAATACAGGAGTGGATCTTACAAAATTCGTGCCTTTCGCAATGTAACTTATTTTGAAAATAAAACAATTTATATTTTTCTCAAAATATTCAAAATTAATAACAAATTCTTACACCTTCCTAGCGTTGGTTGATAAAATAGTGAAAAATCTTTAAAGAATAATGACATTGTTTATAAAAGAAAGAAAGAGAAAACCTAAATTCTTAACAGTTTTGATTGATGAATGATGTACACCTATCAATATTTACATCATTGTGGTCTTACTAACACATTAGTATAACTCTTAAACGTTTGCAAGTTAAATAAATCTAGGATCGGTACTTATTCTTTTGGCTCAAATAAAAAAAAAACACATTTCAATTTTCTTTATTCAATATAAATAGGTCAATATTATGTGGGCAATGGCGTTGTTGCGAATTAAATTATATTTACTTCTGTGCTCAAAATATAACACCAACTCAATATGACAACCTTACAATACAACCGTTCGACTACGACTGAGACATGAGACTGACTGACTATACATAATTGTATTAAAGAAGAATGTGGAAATGAAAGAAAATTAATTTAGGAAGATACATTACATACCACATGCTCTTCTTTGTTTCATCTGTTTGTTTTGTGCGTGCGGATCGCGGAGTCGGTATATTGTGCTTTGTCTGGTGTAAGTATACATAAATAGCAAGTCATCGTCAGTGGTGCACTCCATTTATTTGATGTATATATACCTCGATCAGTGCTCCTTCGGAAGAAGGTTTTTTATGCAATGATCGAATAAGGTTAAAGTGGGTCGTAGGCCTCATTATTCTCGAAGCACCATTATACCGCCTAGCTTCCTTAAATACACATTCCAGCCCTGCATAAACATACTATAATACATTCACCCAAACAGTTTAAATGACTTTGATTTTTCAGCCTTGAGAAGTTAATACCTTCGAAGCATTTCGCTATATAAAAAAAATATGTAACGACTTTGTTCTGAACATTGTATCTATAAAAATCGATTCCAATTTTTAGTTACAGACAGAACCCAGGGAACCATGAAAATGATTTCTTGTTTGTGTCTGTGAATTTTCCTTAGTTTCTGAGTACCTCCATGTTTTTTTTTCAAAATCACGCAGTTCCTGATGATGATTGCAATGTGCAAATTACTTCTCTCATTCACTCCCACGTTCTTTCATTAATGATTAAATTCCTTTGTGACAGAGCCTGATGCTCATCTCATATTATGTCAGCCGTCGGCGTCGTTTAGGTTCAGGAACTCAATGCACATGAACATTTTGAAAAAGACATTGAAAAATTCTTGTTTTAAGTATTAAGATGAAATTTTATGTCAAATTTAATAAGTGTTCAAATCAATCATACGTAATTTGATATAAATTGTTCCAAGAAAAAACTGTAATTTTTTGAAAGTCTTTATTTAATTGGAATATAATAAGTCCCTCACACTCCTAAGAAACATTCGATCATAATTAATTAAAAACTTTTAGGCTGCAAACACACCAAAGCCACCCTCAGCAAAACTTTTCTTTCCGGAAAATATTAAAATCAATAAAGTCCATTAGCAAAAATATTAAAGCACCAATATATAAAACAAAACAAAAATTAAAAGAAAATCTTCAGCCGAGTGGAAAAATACAAAAAAAAAAAAAAAAAACTAAACAACCAAAAAAATGGGAGAAAAATCGAGGAAAATGCCAAACGGAAAACACAACGAACGAACATCGCATTTGGGGCATCTTAATTGCCATACTTTTCCAAATCAAAAGGCCAACTTGTAATTAAAATTTCATTGGAATTTGCTTGCGATTGCCGTTGGTGTTGGTTGTGTCCGTTTGTTGTTTCTTCGTACTTTTCTTCACAAACGGCCATTCGAAAAATCCATTAAATTCTATGTTAGTATTCGTATGTCCTGCAGGCGAACCGGAAGTGTGCCAATCTGAACGGCATTGCGATGAGATTTGGGCCAAAGACGACGACGACTGACGGCAGAATGTACAAACATTTAAAAGAATAAAAATATTTTTTTTTGTTTTAAAAATTTTCCGACTTCCTGTCAATGCAGATGGGAACTTGCTGAGGAACCTTAACCTTAAGGATTAAGTTGAACAATTCATTTGTGGTGGTAAGGATCGAAAAGTTTTGTTTTTATTTCCGTACGGAAAAAAGATTCTGTCGATTGGAAAATGGACTAATTTCCTAAAGTTTTTTTTTGTATCGATGTCTTTTTTATCGATGGATTGTATAAAGAATTTTAAGACATTAAATGTTTATCCAGAGTTAAGAAGGCGGATAAGAAAAGTTTAATAATTCAGTTCTTAATTCAATTTGGGACTTAGCAACTTTGACGTATTTCCGCTTTTAAACTTTATTAGGGGGAGGGACGAGGGATCATAACTAAGCTTATTTTTTGTTGGATGACTAAAAAATTCTATTTTTGTATGGTTTGTCATTCAAACAACAATATTCTTACATAGAGACGACGAAAAAATCAACATTAGACATTAATCTTGCTTCTGACTTGATTCATCATAGAACCATGAACTGGAAAGTACCAGAAGAGTATTCATTCTGAGAATTTAGATACATTTAATTCAGATAAAAAAGAAGATATATCAGATGCATCTAGATTTAAAAAAAAAACCCTCTCGATAACATCCATAAATCTAAAATACATACCTGTAGAGATTTAAAGGTTTTATTTACTGGGTAATGCCATACCCTAATCATTGTACTATCGAATATTCCCTACACCACAGAGTATATTTTAGTCGAGTTCCTCAATATCGAAGGCACCTGTACCTAATAACGTCAGCAGTCAATCATTTACTAGGGCGCTCAAAAATTTGAGCCTAGCATACTGAAAGTGTTAAGAAATCTACCATTAAGAACAAAAATCATTTCACCTTTTAACAAGCTGATCAAATGGGCAAAAATCAGTGGGGTTCTTTCCCATTTAGTAAATAGCTAGTTCTCCTTACCACTCTTAACTCTGTAACTACTCGAAAGTTTTCAAATAGACTATTCCATGAGATGAGTATATTTCTACACGCATTCAAATGCAAGAACCTTTTAAATTGCCTGAAATGAAGGAACCTGAGGCGACCCTTCTTCTACGTTCTGCTCCTTTCTACCGACGAAATACACTTAAGTCCCTTATTTTAAAGGTCCTGAAAACGTTGATCAATCTTCACCTTGGAATATATCTCCAAGATCGTCAGCTTGTCGAAAAAGTAAATTCTGGTCTGCCCCAGGGTTCCGTTTTGTCTTCAATACTCTTTCTCATTTTCTATAAATTATCTTGGATCTGGAACTTCTAATCCCCTTCACGGCTTTGCCGACGACTCTACTCTTAAAGTGTCATCGCACAATGAAAGTAATATACTTTCAGAAAGCGTTTCGAAAATTCTTATATTAAAAATTTCTTCAAAGTATTTTCAGAGGTCACACTATGAAAGGAAAAATACTTTCTGAAAGCGACTTTTTTTTCCAGAAAGCAACATTTATGAAAGTACTTTTCGAGTCGTCAAATCATGAAAACGAAAATATTTTCTGAAAGTATTTTGTGTATAAACGGGTACGGACTGTGGGCTTAGGTGTCGTCACACAATGAAAGGAAAGTACTTTCAGAAAGCGTTTCGAAATTGATTTTTTTATTATTATTGATTATCTATGGTAGGTACAAAATGGAGATTGCTGAGGAAATTTTTGCGAGGAAGAATTATTGGATTTCAGGCAGTTACTTGTTATAGAAATCATTCTACGGATTTCATAGCATGTGATAGCACAAAATGCGGCTAATCGTAGGTCAATTTAGGTGCGAACGTTTTAGAAACTTGGTTCTGAAAAATCAGTACCACGCAACACTCATGAGAGATAAGAGAACATTAAGGGTGGTCTTAAATGCTCTGGTCGATGCCGATTACAAATTTATTTATGTCAACATGGGAACAAAATCTTTTTTAGCTGCAAATTGAGTTCAGCATTTGAAACAAACTCATTGAATTTGCCAACATATAGACCGATATTGAAAATGCTTTAAGTATCGCATAATGCTTGCTGGCGCGTGTGTCCAAAAATCGATGGAACACAATCCTGACTAGATCAACAAAATCGTATCTGTCGAATGCCTACGTCACTATTATTGTGTAGACCAAAGAAAGAAATGTATATGTATATGTATATTATATAGGAATAATATATTTCCGGAAGTTGCTACTACCCAGGCCACCGCCTTAAAAAACTCCCGCTTCGGGGGGTTCAATGCCCCACGTCCAATCCTTGCTTTCTAATTTCTTTAGTTTTGTAAATAATTATGCGCAAATAAATAAATAAATATATTTATTATTCTCAACCATTCCTATGTGTGTTAATCTGCAGGAATGGAAGGGACCTACAGTTTACCCCCGAATCCGAACGGTTAGATGAGATGCACTTTTTCGAGACAAATTTTATTCTTGGAGATTTTGTCAGTTCCTCGCAAGAGGCAGTACCGCGGAAAAGAAGCTGGCTATGAGCGGAATTCGAACCCAGGCTCATTCGCTTAGCAGTCCGACACACTAACCGTTAAGCCACGGAGCACTACAATTATGCGTAAATATGCAAGTTTTTCCTTAGCGTAGTCCGCCGAAACACCAATTGCCGAGCTGATCTCTTTGAATTCCGCATTTTTGACATTGATATTTGGGGTCGTCCTTATTTGACACGCACGGACCCATTAAAGGTGAAAAACATAGGTGCGTTCGTTTTCAAGAAAACAAAAAACTTTCACAAACATTTTTCGACATAGTCATGGTTAAAAAAAAAAGAAAGAAAAATCCATTGTTTCTACCGAAAATCGATGTCATTTATTTATTGTCGAATTGCTTACAAAAATACGTCTTTTATCCTGGATATCACTCGGATCAGAAGAACAAAAAAATGATTACGCACCCAGATACGCAGACAATTCATCCTTTAATGTCTTTTAAAGATACCAACCAAGGACGTGCAAATGTCAAATACATACTCTGCAACTAACGACGCATATTTTGGTTTAGTTGATCCTTTATCCTGTCAATCAAGTAGATTAAAGTAATAACTGTTTTGTTCAACTGAAAGCAGTCTCGAAATTAAAAAAAAAAAAATTTTTTTTCAAAAACATGTCAAAGTCAACGTTTTGTTTTGGCAATATATGAAAAAAAAAAACGAAAAGCCTTTTCTAACATCGTTTGACAACCCTTTCCTTTGTTGGGCGATTCAAACTACCGCCAGGTAAGAAGACTGTCATAGATAGGTAACTCTCGACCCCTTTTCAACGTTTGTGTATCAGTTTCCTTTGTGTAATTTTTGTCATCCAATGGTTTCACATTCACATGTCAAAGACAGACATGAAGATTGAACTGAAACCCCTCTAAAAAAAAAGATGATTATCTTCTACACCTAACCTCTAAACCTCCCTCACCATCAGCTCCTCATATCAAAGGAGAGGTGGTTGACATGAACAAAAATTACTTTTTACACGTGTCTTGTCAAATTCGCACGTAAATGTGGTAAAAAAAAACTTCTGCATGTCTATAAACGGAGTTAGAAGTGTCGCCTCGCACCCACCGTGTGATACCCAGTTTGCCGACCGTTACACTTTCCATGTTCAATATTCATGGGATTTTGATGTGACACGTCACACCCGTAACCAATTTGTCGGCAGATAAAATTTGAAGTATTTGGGAACGCGCATAGAGCATCCTGGCAAAGGATTTGGGTGTTTCGTACGTGTTTTGACATTAAGTTTTCTTCAAATGATTTGTAATGGAATACGGTTTTGGGGTTCTCTAGGTACTTGGTTGACAAATCTGCAGAACTAAGGTACCTACCTATTGCCGCATTTATGTTTTGCAAATGATTCAGGATACAACTCCTTGGGGACTCGATAAGACCCGGTGCGGCAGTTACTTATCGTTTTCATGGAAAAGTTTATTTTATTGCAAACATTGATAAACGGGTATTGAAGTTGATGATGTAGGTGAAGTATTTTGAGCTTTTTTTTATTATCTGGAAGAAGAAAGTATTTTGTCACTTCGAAATGGGAATCTGTGTTTGAGGAAGAAAAGGCATAAGACTGTCTTCTACTTCAAAGAAATTCGGAAGTATCTTTAGCTGGAGTTATATAATTATAGAGCAGGAAATGAATTGAAATCGTTATATGGAAAGTTTCCTTAAAGTGATTTCCCAATTCACACAAAACCGGTTCGGGATAAATTATTCAATCCAGCAACTCATCCATCTGCCAAACAAATTTTATCCAAATCCGTTAGACCGTTAAGGCGTGATTGCAGAACAAACCGCTTTTGGCGGGACTTCCATTAGAGGATAGGTTATGTTATAAAGGGTAACCTATATTATTATTAAATATATTGGCGCTACAGCTCCTTAAGGAGCCAAAGCCTAGTGACTTTATACTCTCAACCATTCCTGATGTGCTCAACATACACACAAGGTGCAAGAATGGAAGGGACCTACAATTTACCGCCCAGTTCGAACGGCTACATGAGATGTACTTTTTCGAGACAAATTTTACTGTTGGAGGTTTTGTCATTTCCTCGCAAGAGGCAGGACCCCGAAAAATAAATTGCACGATTGGATCGCACGTACTTGCTCATATGTGCGGTCACATTGTAGAATACAATTTAAGGAAATTAAGGTGAATATTAAAGGATTTATTGGATTTTTGTGACTTTTGAGTGTTCGAATATTGAGTGAAATAATTTAAACGCCATTTTATTTCTTTAATTGTGTGATTTTTTTTCAAAATCTTTTTTTTTTAAATAAAACGATTTTTTTAACAATTTTTTTTTTTAATTAAAAAAACTAAAACTAAAAATACAAACTTAAGCACAAAAACAGCATACATTTAAAAATTAATTTAAAAAAAAATCTCCTACCAGTTTTCAAAATATTGATTTTTCAAAAAAAAAAAAAAAAATTAAAAAAAAATATTAATAATATAAAGTTTTCGAAAAAAATTAATGCGAAGGCTACCTAAATCTTCTTAATTATAAATTTTGATAGTAATCGGAACACCAGTTTTCGAGAAAGTCGAAGAAAAAAAAACGGTCGTATGGGAGGTACCGTTTTTAGCCCTCCATATTGATATTTTTTTCATCAAAATATAATGCTTATCTACAGTAAGCATTTTTTTTCATAAAAATTCTCGGAGCCGTTTTCGAGAAAAATAAGCTTTTATATAACGGTTATATAACAGGTACCGTTAATTTTTGAGCTAAAAAAAAAGTTAAAAAAATGTCAAAATAGCATTAAGTTCTAAATTTGAAACGATTGACCCAACCGTTTAGGCTACAGTCCAAAATACATCCGTATAGACAGACAGACAGATAGACAGACAGACAGATAGACAGACAGACATACAATAAAATACAAGCTATACCTAAGCGACGCCGGGTGGGTCAGCTAGTTATATAATATTAAATAAAGTTTATCACTAAGTAAACCAGTTGCAACTTCTAGTAATCTAATGATGATTGATATTATCCATCCGACGGCAAATGATGAGATTAACTCTACCGACAGCACTAGTGACTTCACTAAAACAGATCCCAGGGCAGTCGTTCACAAGAACCTTTCGTAGACTTCAATATGGAGAATTGCGCGTCGGAATTTGTGTTCCTGACCATAGAATCTGACTGGGCGTCGCTTCGGAACGTTTTGAAGAGGACTCCAATTTTGTCCAATTAATCATCTTTAGCAAAGAGGTGCATTTATGGCGATTGGCTATATAAACAAGCAAAATTGCCTGATATGGGATGACACCAGCCCACATGAGGTTCATCAAGTGAGTGACAATGCATCCTGCAAAACTTAAAGTTTGACTTGGCGGCTACTGGCGTATTTTGTCCGTATTACTCTTGGTGGAACGATGATAATCAATTTGTTATGGCCCAAACTGAACTCAATGTATACATAGACCTAAAAGACGCACGTAGCGGATGCCGCGATTAACATTCTGCATGAAATATTTGAGTGTGAGGTTATCCAGGGGTGACGTAAATTAGCCACTAAGATCTACGATGTTTTACTAGACTTTTTTATATAATAATTTAACTATGCGTCTGTAAGGCATAATGCTTTTTTAGAATGCAACCTGATGTTGCACGACACTAGTTAGAAGAATTGGAGAGATTTTTTTTTGGAGATTTTTTTTCGGCACAGTAGATTGAGAATTAGGTGATTATTTTCTGCCCCGCGCGACTTTTTCTTGTGATTTCCTGGATTCACTTGTCTACACGAACAAACCACAATGAACCGATGTGAATATGACACATTCAGCCGGATATATGAGAAAGATTCTTCAAAAAATTGGACAACTCGGATCCGTGCCAACGTAAAAAGTTGAACGAAATCATATTTTGTACAAACATCAGTGGCGTAGATAGAGGGTGGATCAGGGGGATATATCCCCCCATTGTGATCGATAATTGTTCAACATAACCAGTCATATGAACCAAATAAGTTAAAGAAACGCACTCTGAAATTTAGTACCTACTTCCGACGTGAATTAAGTCTTATTAGTAGATACTGGATTCCTAGAGGCATTGTAAATTGTACATTCTACATTCTACGGGGAAAATACAAAGCCAACTTCATCTAAAAGAAATTATTATTTCGGCAAATCACCTAATCTTTCGAATTTCTTTTTTCATATCGATTTTTAAAAAGTATTTTTTTTTTACGTCTCTCACCAATTGATAATTGGTAAACGTGCAAGAAAAAGAGAGAGAGAGAGCCCACACCGACACAAAAAATTAAAATTATTTAGATTTCTTCGCACCGTGTGGCACATTTTTAAGTTGGTGTAAGAAACCACCCCAAACACGCAGCACACTCATCCAAACAAACACTGCGGTGTAGTTAATGCCGATCATTTTTTTCTTTTTTGATTGGCCAAGGGTACGACGGAGCAAGCAATATGTCTGGTCGATACAATGGTGTTCAGGCAATTATTCGCCAAAAATTTGCTCCGCATGCTCTGTTCGTCCATTGTGCAGCACATTCTTTCAACCTTGCTATATCTGTTTCCAGCAAAATATCAGCTATTAGAGACTGCTTAACCACAATTGAAGCGGATAACAATTATTTCAATTCACCAAAAAGAAAAGATAGGCTGCAAAAAACAATAAGCGAAAACGAAGAGACTCCACAAAAAAAGACATTAAAAAGGCTGAATCTGAGGCGATGGATCTCAAAATATCAAGCAGTTGAAGATTTTGAGGAGCTATTTCCGTTTGTGTTCGAGACTATTGATCAAACAACAACATTGGAAAGTGACGCAAAGAACTTAAAAAACGCTATGGATTTCGAGATCTTGATTAGCTTAAACGTTATAAGTATGGTTTACCAACGCTCGTTGCCATTAAGTCGTCAGTTTCAAAGAGTGAATTTAGACTTGGTCCAAGCTATGGATCTCGCCAAAGATTTAAGAGATCAACTAAAAATTAAACGGGCAGAAGACGACTCATTTTTGAAAGTGTTTGAAGATGCAAAAAAAAAATAGCTGAAGTCCTTGACATTGACGTTAAACATAAGAGAATAGTGAACCGACAAAAGAATAGTTCGAACCCTTCGGTTCAAAGTACAGAAGAATATTTTCGTGTTACTGTTTTCAATCCTTTTTCTCGATTTCTATGTAATGGACCTTAAGAAAAAATTACAAAGCATGAAAACATACCAGAAGGGTTTTCGGTTCTTTTCAAGGATTCTTCGTCTGAAATAGACAAAGTAGCTAAAAAAATTAATGAAACTGTTGAGTTTTACCTGCCGGACCATCTTCTATTCTTGAAGAATTAAAAAGAAGAAGAATTTTGATCCGAAGGAATAATACTTCCTCTAAGAATTCATTGGAAGCGCTCGATAGCTGCCCCAAAGAAAGCTTTCCTACTATACACAGCTGGTCAAAAAAATAGGTGTGGCTATTTATTTTTTTATTATTTAATTTTTTTTTACATTTTTTCAGTTGCATTATAATTTTTTTATGTTTTTAATAAAACTTCAATAACAAAGAAAATAAAAGACTTTAATAGGATTTTGAATTAATAGAACATTTTCATAATAAGTGGCCGAAACTGCCGATTGACGCATTTTAGCCTGGCCGCGTCTTCCTAAAGAATTAAAAATATTGATTTTATTAACATTTAATGTTGGTTACCTAAATTTTCGATTACCTAACTCTAATAACCAGAGTATATTCCATTGTTAGCTTGAACTTTTTGGAGTCGGCGTGGCATTGATTCCACCAATTTTTGGCATGTCTGGTTGGGTATAGAATACCATTCTCTTTGAACGGCTTCCCACAATTGGTTTCCATTTGTGAAATATTGCCCGCCTAACTTTCGCTTGAGTGCATTCCACTAGTTCTCAATGGGATTGAGGTCAGGGGATTGACTTGGCCACGGGATAAGAGATACTTCCTTCTCTTGGAGACCCGCCGTGTGTTTTGGATCGTTATCCTGTTGAAAGTGCCATCGGAGGGGCATGTTTTCTTCAGAAAATGGAAGCATGACATTTTCCAAGATATCCCTATACCCATATTTTGTTAATATGGTTTTAATGAGAAATATAGGACCGACACCGTACCAGGAAAAACATCCCCACACCATAATATTGCCACCTCCGTGTTTGATTGTTTTTTGTGTATAGCGGGGATGGTATTCTTTTCCTTTTGGGCGTCTTATTTTACGCCCGGAGTCCGAAGAAAACAAATTTATTTTAGTCTCGTCGCTCCACAGGATATTACGCCATTTTGTAGGTCATTCAGGTCCATTCCAGTTCGCGTATCTAAGAGCAAATTCTTTCTTCACACCTATTTTTTCGACCAGCTGTGTATATATTTTATTAAAGATATTAGCTACACTGCCGGTTTCAACGTCAACTCCCGAAAGAACTTTCCCCAGTTTAAAGAGAATAAAAACAATACAAAGAAGCATGACCAACGAAGTGAGATTATTAAAAAATATGTCTATTTTAATAACAGTGTGATAAGCTTTGGATATGTTTTTTTATTTGCAGGATCGTTTGAATGGTTTGGCTGCTCTAGCTATTCATCGCGAAATACCTATAAAAGCAGACGAGGTTATAAGTGTTTTACCTAAAAGAAACAGAACAGTGGATTTTATTTTGTGATTTATTTTTTAAATTAATATTCAAATTAATGCGTGTAATAACGGGTGATTTTTTTGAGCTTAGGATTTTCATGCATTAGTATTTGACAGATCACGCGGGATTTCAGACATGGTGTCAAAGAGAAAGATGCTCAGTATGCTTTGACATTTCATCATAAATAGACTTACTAACGAGCAAGGCTTGCAAATCATTGAATTTTATTACCAAAATCAGTGTTCGGTTCGAAATGTGTTTCGCGCTTTACGTCCGATTTATGGTCTACATAATCGACCAAGTGAGCAAACAATTAATGCGATTGTGACCAAGTTTCGCACTCAGTTTACTTTATTGGACATTAAACCAACCACACGAATGCGTACAGTGCGTACAGAAGAGAATATTGCGTCTGTTTCTGAGAGTGTTGCTGAAGACCGTAAAATGTCAATTCGTCGCCGTTCGCAGCAATTGGGTTTGTGTTATTCGACCACATGGAAGATTTTACGCAAAGATCTTGGTGTAAAACCGTATAAAATACAGCTCGTGCAAGAACTGAAGCCGAACGATCTGCCACAACGTCGAATTTTCAGTGAATGGGCCCTAGAAAAGTTGGCAGAAAATCCGCTTTTTTATCGACAAATTTTGTTCAGCGATGAGGCTCATTTCTGGTTGAATGGCTACGTAAATAAGCGAAATTGCCGCATTTGGAGTGAAGAGCAACCAGAAGCCGTTCAAGAACTGCTCATGCATCCCGAAAAATGCACTGTTTGATGTGGTTTGTACGCTGGTGGAATCATTGGACCGTATTTTTTCAAAGATGCTGTTGGACGCAACATTACGGTGAATGGCGATCGCTATCGTTCGATGCTAACAAACTTTTTGTTGCCAAAAATGGAAGAACTGAACTTGGTTGACATGTGGTTTCAACAAGATGGCGCTACATGCCACACAGCTCGCGATTCTATGGCCATTTTGAGGGAAAACTTCGGAGAACAATTCATCTCAAGAAATGGACCGGTAAGTTGGCCACCAAGATCATGCGATTTGACGCCTTTAGACTACTTTTTGTGGGGCTACGTCAAGTCTAAAGTCTACAGAAATAAGCCAGCAACTATTCCAGCTTTGGAAGACAACATTTCCGAAGAAATTCGGGCTATTCCGGCCGAAATGCTCGAAAAAGTTGCCCAAAATTGGACTTTCCGAATGGACCACCTAAGACGCAGCCGCGGTCAACATTTAAATGAAATTATATTCAAAAAGTAAATGTCATGGACCAATCTAACGTAAAAAAAACAAATAAAGAACCGATGAGATTTTGAAAATTTTATGCGTTTTTTAAAAAAAAAAAGTTCTCAAGCTCTTAAAAAAACACCCGTTATATTATCTTTAAAAAAAATTATGGCTACGTACATAAGGAATTCATGAAGTCTTGTTATTTTTTTTTTAGTTATTAAAACTTTAAAAAAAAATGAGCGAACTAGATCCACCCCCCCCCCCCCTTCATAACGAAAAGCTATCTACGCCACTGGCATACATGAGTCTTTCAAACAAAAACACCATGCTGTCAATATCTCACAGAATTTCTTTTTAAAATCTACCCACTCCTTACTTTTTTTAAAATTCAGTTTTCAAACTACAATTCTTTCACTTCTTTACATTTTCCCCGTATACATATGTATCTACATTGATATGTATCTTTTGATATGTACTTTTTGACTTTTCCAGTCATATACACAAATGCCAATCGATCCCTTGACACTTGTAAGCGAACTACCATTTAAATGCTTACATGCAGTCCTGAAGTTCTTTCGGAGGAAAACATCATTTCCACATATGTACTTTCCCAAACGTTTCATCAACAATAGCAATTTCAAAGAAAGAAAGGAAAATCAGAGTGTATTTTTGGGCGTACTACAAGGGTAGTATATTTGATTCTCGAAAAAGATTTTTATCAGGAACTTGGAACATATATTTCATGTTTAGTTGGAATCCTTAAATTGATAAAATTACAATATTACAAGAATTCATATAAGAAACTCTGACGTTGAGTGTATTTAACGTGTAATGTTCGAGGTTATTATGATATCGATAAGTTGCTAGTGCTTGGTTCACAATTATCAGCTGACAAAAAAATCGAGGGCTGATACAGGATAGATCGGCGATCCCGTTGATCTACCATGTCGGCCGAAAAACTGTGGATAGGCGGCTCCTTTACGAGCGAGACATTGTCGGAGGGAGCGAAGCAGAACGCCTCCGGTTCAGTAGGGCTGTGTCCGATCGGGACCGGAGGGAATATTTTGATCAGTTGCACCAGTTTTGGTCGCTTACAGGTGATACTTGCAGTCGACATTATTACCTATGGTCGGCTTACATAGT
Organism: Platycheirus rosarum; assembly: GCA_963971375.1. Classification (NCBI taxonomy): domain Eukaryota; kingdom Metazoa; phylum Arthropoda; class Insecta; order Diptera; family Syrphidae; genus Platycheirus; species Platycheirus rosarum. Next base: position 7,405,697 of record OZ020510.1, on the reverse strand, counting down.
TGTAGGGTAGATTTAAGCTAGGTAAGGGTGGGCAGTTGGAGTGGCGTCAAAAAAAATATATAAAAAAAAAATAAAATAAAAAAAAAAATATATATATATATATATATATATGTGTGTGTGTATGTATATACATTTATAAAAAAAATTGCTGCTGTGCTGTTCTAGGTTTAGGTAGATTTAGTTATTTTTAGTTTATTTTATAAGTTCTTATATATTTTAAGTTAGTTTAAGAAAAATATGATCTGATGCCTAGTTTAAATTTTTTTTTCTGTGGAAAAATAAAACTCGTTAATGTTAATTTTAATTTAAGTTATTCTTAGGCCAAAAGGCAACTAATTAAGATAGAGGGTAATTTAGAGCGCCTGAATTGGGCCAGTAAGTTAGTTAAGTGTATATTTAAGCTAGTTTTTAATTTTTTTGTCTAGAATGAAGATAGTTATAAGTTTTTACAAATAAAAAAAAAAAAAAAAAAAAAAAAACAACAATTTGAAGCATTTTCCAACTTACTATCAAGAAAGTGCCACAGGGCTCATTTTAAGTACCTCTTTTATTTTTTCTTGTCTACAAACTACTTTCTCTTCAAATTAAACTATTCTTGAATTTTTCTTTTGAGCTAAGAACTGAAAGAAATGTTTGCCCTGTTGGTTTCAGCCTAATGTCCTTGAAAGTCTCTTTCTCTTAAATCACATCTTCTTATTGGAAAAAATATTCTTTTACGCATTACATTATTTATTTAATTTTTCACTGAGTCTGCTAAGAAACACTTTTCAACAACGAAAAACTACATAAATTTTCAAAAACCTCACTTCAGTTTTATTAACTTGTGCATCATGATATCATAACCCCGAAACTCCAAGTCCTTCACCCTCGTCCGTTTGGGTTTTCGTAATTATCGAACATAATCCTTTGAAAAGCTAATAACCCGACTTCTGTATCCAACTACACACGTCAATTCATTCGTTAGTCTATTCAGTTCTCAAAATAGGATTCTCCCAAAAACCACCAACACACAAATTAATTATTCATTCCAATTTTTCAACCATCGGCAACATGCACCACTCAAAAACAATATTGTTGCAACTGCAGCAGTCGTGTTCGTGTCTTGTCCTGGATCGAAATTCAACCCGATTTCCATTTCCCATTTTGCCACTGCCACACAATTTCTGTTCTTGTTGCCACAATTATACGACTCGATTCATTATTTTAAATTTGTGCGAGAAAGTGAATCCTTGCAACACAGAAACAGAAAGATCCTTTTTCGTTAAAGAATGATGTCTGGCTTAAAGAGAATAGACTGTCAGATTTGAAAGCTTATTGTGTTGGTGGTTTCCTGTGCTATTTTGGTCATCGGATTGATTTGCATTGTGTGGTGTGCTTGAGCCAAAGGATTCAATCTCATAATATTCCTTTTCATCCCTTGGCAGCTCCGAAAGCCAACTTACTGCGCGTCCGTAATATTGATTCTTGTAGAAACAATCATGGACCAGAAAATAGCAAACCCCTCTGGGGTAGGAGCACTCGAAACATTTTGTTTTGAGGTTATGAAGACACACAGTAAAACATTGCACTGCACCGCACAGCACCGCACCTTTGGTTTGCTGCTATACTGCAATGCACTTGCCTTGAGAGTTGGAGTGGATATTTCAACAGTTTGCCTTTAGGTGTCCTTCCTCATTCAGCAAAGCTTCGCACTCTACCACTTGGTCGGTTGTTCTTCAGCCTTCAGGCCTTCGAGACGGACGAAACAAAAACACCAAAATTATGGTAACAAACTGCGCTCCCTTTTTCCCCAGAATCAAGCATAGCTGCTGAAAACAGGGCTGATATGGATGCAGGCTGTACTTGACCCGAAAAAAAATGAATGAGTTTGGTGTTGTTGGTGCTGAAATGTTTTCTGCGCTTCTTTTTGGAATTATGCAATCTACAAGCCAGCATAAAATGATAGCCTCGTGCGCTAGGAGGGAAGAGACTTGGTGGCAGCGAGTAGGAGCGTGTGAAGATATTATGTAGGACATGGAGGAATATGAGTTCCTTTCTCCAGAATCGTGTCATTGGGGAAAGAATTCTACACACAAGTTGGGCGATAACAAGGCAGGAAGGTTACATTGCTTTAAGTAATTGAAGGAGTGATGGAAAGTTAGGGAAATATTGTAGGATCAGTGTGATTGCCTGGAAGCAGATGCATGTTTGAAACCATATTTCCTTGAAACAGAGGGAAGGGTATCAAAATCTAAAGAAAGCATTTAATTTTATTATTATGATTATTTTTGCATTTCTTTCTTTTTCTACATCTGAAGAAAAGAGTGATGTCTTTGGAGTTTGGAATTTGGAAATAAGAATACGAAGCTGAAAGTGCTATCGCGAGCAAAACTATTTAGTCGATTAGAAATTTTTGATAAGAGAGTGTTGATAAAAATAAGAAAGAAATCGGAGAGAGAACGGAGCCTTGAGGCACATCATCAGTTGTTTGGTAACAATCAGGCTAAAAGGAAACCATTCAAAACAACGCGTTTGGAACGGTCCGAAAACTATTTTCTAATCCATTGAATGTAGGATTCGTTGATATGAAAAGCATGCATTTTCGGTAATAGAGCTTGATACCAAAGTCTTTGTAATTCTTTTCAAAATCAAGTGCAGTGATCTTATGTTCTCCAAAAACGATTTTAAAATTAGTTCCACATTATTATAGTCCTTGACTTGCTAGAGATAAAAGTGCTGGATCCGAGTTTGATAATCGAAGTTTCATAAATGAAGATCCTACATCATTGCAACGAGCACTTGATTAATTGTAGGATGTTCTGGAGGGAAATGAATACCACAGGCCCCTCTCGTACATTGATTTTCAAGCGCGAAAAGCTTAAATAAATTGGATTTATGATAAATGCAGAAGGATCTTATGATGTCAACTTCAATTTCTGAAATTCCGAGAAAAGTCTGCCACATTCTACCACTATTCGTAATTCAAAACGTTCATATCTTTTACAGAAGCTAGATCCTTCACTAGGCTCAGACAACTGCGGGGCATTTTGAAAAAAAAAAATTGGAGTAACAGAAGACAAAAGCAAAAGCAAATGTCCTTTTCGCCCTGAAGTGATGGCTGATGCTCTGATTCCCTCCCATTCTAGGTCAGAATCTCCCCAAAGTATTTATGATATGCCTGACAGTGAAAGTGCTTTTGGTTTTGTTTCTATCGGTGTGTCTTAGATTTTAAACTCAATGAAATCTGTTAAATCTAATGCGATTGGTCCTGATGATATTTCACCAAAATTTGTAAGACTTATCTTTCCGCTCATAATGAGATATATGCTTCATATCTTTAACTTCTGACTGTATAGTGGCGAATTTCCGGATGAGTGGACAAATTCAAACATAATTCCTGTACCCAAACAGGTTAATTCCACCAAGCCCTCAGAGTATAGCATTTTATCTTTTCCAGGAAAGTTACTCGAAAAGATAATGCATGATCAAATGCAGTCTTATCTTAACGAACACAGTTTACTATCTCAATGGCAATCCGGGTTCCGCAGCTTACACAGTTGTGAATCTGTAACTATCAAAGTTACAACTGATATTCGCTTTGCTCTTGATTCTGATAATTTTGGAGTCATGGTTCTGTTAGATTTCTCTAAGGCTTTCGATTGCATTGATCATTCTATTCTTGTTTCTAAACACAAATCAAAGTTCAATTTTTCGAATTTTTCCCTTAAGTTATGGCGGAACTATTTAACTAATAGGGTTCAGCGTATTAAAACTGAGGCTGGTATCTCGAATTCGTTTACCACCAATGTTGGAATTCCTCAGGGTTCGTCACTTGGTCCATTGCTTTTCTCATTACTTATAAACGACCTTCCAGATTTTATTAACAACAGTCAGGTACATATGTATGCTGATGATGTTAAAGTTTACATTTTTCGTCCAATTGGTATGATGGAAGACTGTATTGCTAGATTAAATGATTATCTTAGCCATATACTTGTGTGGTCTAACGACAATCACATGACTCTCAATCCATCCAAGTCTGTCGCTATACTATGTGCTAGAGATAAGATTAGCCCTTCAGATTTCCCCTCCGTCATTTTTAATAATGAAATCATCACGTATGTTATAGATGTCACTTATTTGGGTTTGGTTTGGTTTTGAGTTTGAGACCTTCCTCGGACTCATTGTCATTCAATTTGAAAAAAACATTTCATTAAGTCTTTAATAATTCTATATTTTATTTATAACTCGAGTGTTTTTCAAAGTTTAGATTGCGTGTGTAGGAGGAAACTGAACATTGCGTTGAATGATTGTAATTCGGTTTGTTTACTTTATACCTAGATATTCTAGTGTTTCGCATTTACGTAACAATATATTTGATATTAATCTTGACGACTATTTGAAATTCAGGCTTCTCTTGAAACTTTATAATATCATCCATGGTAGAGGTCCTGGGTATCTGAGTGATTCTCTCACCTTTGCTCACTCTCAGAGCGGTTTAAAGCTAATTTTACCACGCTCTTCATGTGGCACTGCAGAACGCTCATTTTATGTAACTGCAATTCGTTTTTGGAATCTACTTCCTAATAAATTGCAAAGCACTATCGCACCTGCAGCTTTTAAGCAGTGTATCAGTAGCTCAGTGGTTTGCTGAAAACAAACACTTCTTTTCGGACAAAATAAAACAAAATTATATTTATAGTGGAAAAATATTATAAAAAAAAACACATTATCTTTCTTTATTTATTTCACTTCGACCCTTCTCGTTCTGATTCTTTCGTGCGACTGACATAAACATGCGTTCTTACACATATTCTAGCCAAGTTTTCGTTAGATTTCTTATATAAATACTAATACATCGAACGCATACATCATGCATGTCGATAAAAGCAGTTTGGTAGGTTGTTTTAATCTCTTACGCTCTCGCACTCAAGTGTAGACGATAAAAGGTGAGGTTAAGTTTCATGAGGACATTGACATTAAGTGCATGGGGGTCACTCACTTAAGTGTACTCTTTATTAAGTGGCAATACATTCTGCAGTTATTGATGTTCCGTTCGAAAGTTTAAGTACAAAGTTTTTGCATATTCCGGCCGATCGGAATGGCAGAAATTGCTTTAATCGCTGCTTGGCTGTCAATAAAAAAGGTGATATCAACATGCCTTCATTGCAGTCTCTTTAGCAGCTGCCGTCACTGCCAGGACTTCAGCCTGAAAGACGCTGCTGTAAAAGGGGAGACTAACTGATCCGGCCAGTTCGAGTGTTTCTGAGTAGAAACCTGTACCAACACCAATTTCCATTTTAGAGCCATCTGTAAAGATTTCAACGGCTAATTTGTATGGTGTCTGGTTGTTAAGCCAGGAAAAGAAGTGGTGAGTGGTCTTTCGAAATCTAAACGGGGTGTTGTGTAGTCTGTGCATACATTGTGGCCCGTATATGTCTATAGAATCTGTGCATGGCCTGTCAGACTCAATCTCCAGTTTTGAGTTTGGCTTAGCCGGAGGGCACTGTTTGCTGCAGATTATTGCACAAAGAGGTCTAAGGGTTTTAGATTGAGAAAAGCCCTGCAGTAGGGGTAGTTCTCATAGCCCCGGTGGTGCCTATATAAGCAATTCTTTGTTATATTCTTGTAATTGTTCTAAGGTTGGAAGCAATTTTCGTTGCCTGGCACCAGACCAAATTACCAAATGTCAGTATTGCTCTTACTATTGTCGTACCTATACATCCACATTGTAATCTTGGGACTAGGTCCCCAGGTGTTTCCAAATATTCTGTTACAGGCATAGAATGCTATAACTGCCTTCTTGGCTCTTTCTTTGATATTGAGATTCCAATTCAGTTTTCTGTCTAGAATCACACCAAGGTATTTTGCCTGATTTGACAGGATCAATGGAACCCCTTCTATTGAAGTTAAAGAGAACCAGTTCTGTCTTTTGCGGATTAATCACTAGCCCACATTTCCTTGACCAGGTATTTACCAAGGATCTATCTGTTCACTAATAGTGGAGAGAAATTTTGCAGTCATCTGCATAAGCTACTACTTTGACTCCACTATTTTTTAAGTCTTATAAGAATCGCGTTGACCACAAGTACCCAGAGGAGGGGAGAGAGAACACCACCTTGTGGAGTGCCTCTCGATGTTGATACTTTAATCAAAGCTTCTCCCAGTTAATCTGTCGATTCCCTTAGATAGATTTAAATTTGTTTAGTCTTTTCTTGAACTGGATATTGTAGCCATGTTGAATTGTGTTTTTAAACATTATGTTCACCAATTCTAGTTCACTCCACACGCAAATTCATGGGGAAATCTACTTTATGACTTTATACTAAGATAGCCAATCACATTATTGTATCCAAATGGTCCAACACACATTCCTACATTAAGGAGACCATCAACTCCATATGTGTTTCTTACAAACAAACCCAGCTGTTTCACCCAGCCATATAACGCTACTGCTCTGAGTTCGGATCATCTACCTGTTTTTTGTGATACTATTTTAAGCCCAAGACTGATTAATGTGCAATATCTAGATTATAAGAATACTAATTGGCCACTGTTTCGTTCACATTTCCATTCTAGCATTCGTAATTGTCAGTGTAATATTGAAAATGTTCTATGCTGTGAAGATATTGATTCTTGCGTGGACTTATTTGAAAATAAAATTTTAGAGAGAATTGATGTAGCAATCCCAAGAAAAAATATAAATAAGAGAGCTATAATTCTACCACGTGATATTTTTCTTGCCAGCACTTTTGCTCTGAGTCATGCTCCTTTGCAACACGTCAACTTTGAGCGTTCAGCCTCAACCAGAATATGGATGAGTTTAATCAAAGAGTATTTGAACTTCCCCTAATCGAATTGGTTTCAACAGAAGATATTGAGTTCATCGTTAGTGATCTTCAAAATCAGAAGTCTCTAGGCATCGATAAAATTAAAAACCTGGTAATTAAACAGCTTCCAATGAGTGGATTTTCTTTCCTTACATTTTTGCTTAACTCATGTCTAAAATTACAATACTTTCCATTGAAGTGGAAATCGGCGAAAATAATTCCAATTCTGAAGCCTGGAAAACCCCGTAATGACGCCAACAGTTACAGACCTATTAGTCTGCTAAGCAACGTAGGTAAAATATTAGAGAAAATTATTTTCTAGAAATTATTACTTTTTCTTAATGATAAATTTATCATTCCGCCACAACAGTTTGGTTTTCGTAAAAACCATAATACGTGCCACCAGGTATTAAGAGAATGCAATCATGTAAACAATAACTTTAAAAATAATAAATCTACTGGCCTTGTTCCTTTTGACACTGTATGGCACAATGGGCTCATTCACAAATTAATAAATTATGATTTTCCCGGTTATTTAATCAATATAGTTAACAGTTTTTTGAACGATAGAAAGTTTCTCGTTACGCTAAATGGAATATGTTCTTCATGTAAAGAGGTACTTTCAGGCGTCCCACAAGGTTCTTTACTGTTCCCAACACTCTTCAATATCTTTACTTCCGATTTTCCCAAATTACAATACTGCGAATATGGAATGTATGCAGATGATATTGCTATATATTCTTCTGACGAATATGGTTCCTCAGTTATTCTCAATATTCAAACTGCGCTTAATGTTGTCTTCGAATACTATAAGCACTGGAAAATTAAAATAAACGCTGGGAAATGTCAGGCTTTCTTTTTCACAAGAAAAACTGTTTCTTAAAATAAATAACTGTGAAATTCCTTGTGTCGATTCTGTTAAGTATTTAGGTATTAACTTAGACAAGAAATTGACTTTCAAGGATCACACTAAAAACACATTAAATAATCATTATTAAGCGACCAAAATAAGGTTTCTATCTACAAAGTCGTTTTTCTAGCTATAACTTTGTATGGATCTCCCGTTTGGGGAAACTGCGCTCAAATGCATATTAAAAAGCTTCAAATATTCCAAAACAAAGTCCTCAAAATGATCCTTCGCGTTCCTTGGTTTTATTTAACATCAACATCACACGAACAACCTCAGGTAATTACCATTAGAAATAAAATTGAAAACCTCAATTAAAAATTCATTAGACGATGCCAACACAACGAAAATGCATTAATAGAAAACCTCGTGCTATAACACAATTTATTACAATTTTCTTGTATCCTTTTAAATATATGTAGATTTGTATATTAATTTATTTATTTGGAAATATTTTTATTTTATTTGTATTATCTTTGAAAACTCATTGTTAATTTATTTATATACTTATTAATTTATTTATTTCGTCTTTAATTTTTTTTCTTCATTTGTAATATGTATTTATTTATTTATTTGTGATTTTGTTTATTAATTAGATAATTTATTTATTTATATATTTATTTTTTGTTAGTACATTTATTTATTTATATATTTTTCATCTACTTATGTATTTATTTATTTGTTTATTTATTTGTTTTTATATTTATTTTGTACTTATATATTTATTGTTATACTTATTTATTAATTCATACATTTATATATAATTATTTATTCATTTTTGTAATATAAAATTTAAAAAAAATTGTGATAAAACATAAAATATAAACATTTATATGAAGGTTTTTTCTCTCCATATTTTTCCTTCCAATTTTGATATTAAAACCCAGTAAAGCAATTTAAAATCAAAAAATTATTTTTCAGTTGTAAGATACAAAATAAAATATCATATCTCTGTACTGTGCAATGACATTATCAATTTGTAAAAAATGTTAAATTCAAATGAACACAATAAATATATCTATCTATCTATAGTTCACTCCACACAGTTTGGTAACAAGCGTTAACTGTATTCAATTCTCTCTGCTGGATCCTTTGAAGACATTTCCTCAACTGCTATCCTATCTGTGAACTAATTCCGGGACGCGTATTCAGTTTGTATACTCAAAACCATTGTGTCCGGTTAATATAAGAAATCATTTAAGTTTCAAGTTACTTCAGAAATTTGAAAAAAAAAACGGTTTTTAAAAATTAATAAATTGGCATTGATTAAAATTCTTCTTGTTTACGGGAACAAGAAGATTCCCATCAATTATGCAGAAATTTTTTTAAATAACAGGCATGAACTTCCAAAACTAAATCTATTGACAGCCACACAGGCTAAATCGATTTTGTTTATTATTATTTTTCAAAACAAACTTTTTTCCATTAACTAAATCCAAACCAATTGAAAGAACCCTCAACACCTAAAGTGCAGCAGCTTAATTTAATAAATTTCACAAATGCCTACGAGACTTAGGCAAACAAATTTTCAAATCAAAAACTTCCTCCATCCGTCCAATACTCCAATATTTCAGCCGCAAATGTATTTATCTATAAAATCAAAAGTGGCCTTTCCACTTCCCCAAAATATAAGACCATATTTGCATTTTTGGGTCATTTAGATAGATTGAAGTTGTCTGCTTGAAAATAATATTTCATTTCCGGAGAAATGCGGAAACAAACAAAATGTTTGTTTGTCCATATTATTTCAGGTCAAATTTGCTGAAGTTAGTTAAATGAGTAAAGAATTCAGAGATTCCTTATTGATTCCGTACACAGAAACACACGGATGGAGCACAACAGGGTGCGGTTCGAAGGCCTCATTTTGTTGATTTTAGTTTGAATTGATTTCCATGTTATAATATTTACCTTTGGTAGCCGGAGAGTAGTTGCAGAGGGCTTTGGGGGTTGATTTTGTGGGTAACCGGGATGCAATCAGGAACTTGGGAGTTTCTTTTTATTTTTTGTTCACTCAATTGATTTAATTGGGAGGTAGTTCTTTCAATCAAACAAGTTTATTTATTTTTGCAGGTAAGAGTTGACCATCTCTTTAATTAATTGAGCGCGTTTAATATATTTTGAAAGTTTCTTGGAAAGGGTGAAATTGTTTATTTAAAAAGAGTATCAGGACGTTTCAGCTGTCTGTATGAGAAAAAAGTTTTTCTTGCACATAAAGGTGAAATTGAAATTTTCTGAAAATATCTAAAAATACATACAAAGTATTTTTCTACGATTCTTTTGCTAACTGCCTTTGAGCAAAAAATAAATAAGATTTAAAGACATTTTATTGAAATTCAGTTGTGATTGGGAATCGAAAGATGCTTGTCCATTATTAAATGAAAATGACGTGTGAAATAGGAATAATTGAACAACATTTCAGTTCAGGGTCTAGATTTCTTTGACCAGAGTTGTCTATGACTCTAGGGAATTACAGCTTTTTGTTTTACTTTGACTTTGTTTGAAAAGCTTTTTGTTCTTCAAAAATTGATTGAATTAAATAAAAAAAAGTATCATAATATTGCCAGACAAAGAGTGGATGGATTTTTTCATTCCATTTTTATATTTTTACTGTCCTTGTATACATAGAAACAGATTTTAGCACTTAGACTTTGAAATTCGTTTCCAAGAATAGGTTTTTTAAACTCAAATCAAACACGTTAAAAGAAATTTATTTTCTTCATCAGACGTGGATTTCTTATAATCTTTACGTGACATGAAGTTTGATAGCATTTTGGTAAAATAATTAAATTTATCAAACCATTTAAAATTGGTTTGGGCATATAGTCAGATCAAAAGGGGAATAATCATGTTGCTAAGATACAGAAAAACTAAACACTTATAGCAAAATTTTCATGGAGAATGCCATGTGGGGTATGTTAAGCTTTGACGACAGAAGACAGCATTAAGTTTTCAAAACATTAAACTCCTCACGATTTCTATTACCCCATTTTAGAAGCCTGTGTAAATCGGAGTTTAGTGAGTTCAACATACGATACCATTGCAATTGTAGATCCGAAGGTGATGGACGTACATCACCGAACGAATGTGAAAAGCTTTGAATATTGCCGTCAGTAAAAAAGTTTAGTTAATTAGAATTAACAGACAGAAGATCATTAATAAAAATGAGGAAGAGAGTCGGAGATAGAATTGAAGCCTGGGGCAAGCCAGCATTTGTTTGGTAGATACGTAACCTTCTAGTATAGTATGATTTGTATTGAACAATCCAAAAGATAGCTTTTAGTCCCACGAAAAAGGAGAATGATCGATCCAAAAAGCAAGCATTTACGATAAGAGAACTTTATGTTTAAGAGGGTCACCTTACCATTCGGACTGACTAGACTAATGCTGCTTACGATCTTTTAGAAAAGATTCTTGAAATGTACGAATAATAAAAACGCTTAAGCGTTAGCTATGATAAAAGTTTGATGAAACAATTTGGCAGGGATCAAATGAACCAATTCATTAGAGAGAAAATCCAAAACGACATGGCCATCATCACATCCTGATATGATGTTAGCAGAACTTCCTTAAAATTTTCTGGATCTTTCGTACAATGGCCAGTGCAATTAAGGAAAACAACGAGATTTTGTATGTTTTTAAGAAGGATAATGGGTTTGCGCCGGATTTACAAAATTAGAAATAACTCACACTATGCCGTGTGCCATAAAACCGCTGTTCCGTGGAAAGAAAAAAAAAGTGAATGTTTGAATGCCCTAAATATCCCATCTTAAAAATAAAGGAATGGGTGTAACAGGTCAAATGAACAAAAATATAAACAATTACTCGATCAGCAAACGTAACAATGGTAGTGTATGATTTGGTTCCTGAATAATAAATATGCTGTCATCGACAATTCAAGGATACTTACGAAGAAGACCAAGGAAATAACGGAATTAAGTTTTAGGCGTGCGATTGTGGAGCCATTTCTCAGAAAATATGCACTTTCATGAAAAAATCTCGGACCTTCTGGAAGGAGGATTTAAACAATATTTAGTTATGCGAAAAACAAATAAAACTCGTTGTTGTTGATAAATTTATTTTCTCTTCAAATTAAGTTTTTTTTTTGTATTACTTCTGCCACTGAATTATGTACATTAAAGTGAGTTGTTTGTTTGACGACTACTTTGGAACTGAACTGTATCAAGCCTGAATAGTGCCTACCATGCACATCGGGTCTACCAAACACATCAGGCTTGATACTGGTTTTTCCCCTTTTTGGCTTGGTTCTTTCGTGTGAGCGTATACAGTCTGATCATTTTCTGTGTATCTCGTTGAATTTTTGTTTTCGTTTTGTCGTTCGTTTGTCTAGTCAGATACATACGCCTTTTTGTAGATTTTTCTTGGGAATATGCAAAAACTGTTTTGTTAGTATCTTTACCGTATTTGTGCACTAATTCTAGAAAAATGCAATTAAAACTAGCTGTATAAGCTTAATGTTAATATTCTTCTATAATTTTGAAAATGATGCTAAAAACAATTTACAAAATGTGGTTGGTAGCTGCTGATGTTGCAAAATAGTTGATAAACTGATAGATTTTGCTATTATTGACTTTTTTGCTTTATATTTCATATAATTATTCGAACACATCCATTTTATTAAAGCCGAAATATTCCAAAACATGTCTTAGATTTTTAGTTGGCAAGCAATGATCTGAAAAGCTCATTTCCAAATTGCTTTGAAAGAATAAATGATATCTCTAAGCCCAAATTGAATAATGGATATGAATCAGAAAATTGACAAAAATTATATTTCTTTTAAACTTTCTCTCATTTGTCATCTCGTATAACTTAAATCTTGTCTGCTTTCAAAAAGACATTAACATGTCAACTTTTGACAAACAGTAACGTCGATGAATAATTATATTACAATATTGAAAAAAGAAGAAAAAAAAAAACACGATGATTCATTGAAAGCCTGAACTTATTGATTTTTAAGGGATGCGGGGCGTATACCACAGCAATAAAAAAAACTTCCTTCTGTAAGTCCTGGCTTTTCGGAAAAGAAATAGCCTTCGCGAAAAAATTCAAAAATTCCAGGTAGAGATAATGTGTGTCATTCCTTTTTTTAATTTAAAATTCTTCAGTGAGGATAAAAGTTGATCCATCGATGGAAGCGTTTATTTTTCTTTTCTTTTTGACTGTTAACACGAAAATTCACCGTCAAAGAATTCGCAATAATTTTACGGCCTTTCATATTTCACTATTCATCTGGCTCACAGACAGATTTAAAAGAACATGGAAGAGAGATAGTCCTGCAGGAGCAGGATACAGCAAAGGGCTTGACTTTTATCGCACTTTCATTCTTGAATAACATCCTTGTGCAATTCATTGTATGGCATCGGTTTTGTGGCTGCTCATGGTGCTTGCTACTCCAGTGAACAGAAAATAATGGACAGCATTTACCAGAAGGATAAAGGATCAATTGCGATGACAGCCTTACCAACCAGCCCGAGGTAGTTATCGACGACCAATACTTATTTTCCATCCATCATAGAGCTCAGCATAGCTGAAAGGATCCATTATAAAGTTGTTTTCAGACGGTTCTTATTTCATCGTTCTCTAAAAAGTAAATAAAATCCTGTATTCCAGGTAAATAGGGTTAACAAAAGCAATTTCAAAGTGAAGTCCTTACTCAGGGCCAAAGATATTTTCCAAGCGAAACACAGTGTTCCTTAATGGCATTTGTACGGAAAGTTTAAGTTAAACAAAACGGACACAAAGAACGATTGTTATCGCTGGGAAAATGAAATGACTGATGGCCCAAGGGATAACAGTCGTAGGTAAACGTCGAATACATGCACGAAGCGTAGATCCTTTCTTTGAACCGTTTAACGTATACGCGAACCTTAATCTGTAAAACGTAAATTACGAACCATAAAAATCCCGGCTCATACAACTTTGCCAACACATTCCGGCCGAAAAAAGGTATTTACGCACCCGAAACATTTCTTGCGGCACAAAGCACTTTACTACACTTCCTTTCGAGTTTCTGGGAAAATATCCTAGGGTCTCAGTAGGCTGAGGCTGTGAACGCCTTTTTTAGTACGTCATCTTCATATTATAGCTTGGTGAAAGTTTTTTTTAACCTCTAAAACGGTTTCGCGTGTTTGGTAAGAAAAAAAAATTAATCAAAAGTATTTTGGTTTTTTTATTTTATTTCTTTGACGAGCAAACAAGTAAACCGTACTTACTTGATCCTGGTTTGTTGTTTGCCCCGAATTGTGACCGTCGGTCGCCCTTCTGGTGTCGAGCAGAGGAAACGATAAAATTTTAGTAGTCTATCTTAATGGGCTGTACGCGTGTATTCCGCCTTCCATCTCTCTAAATACACCCCTTATACGTCCAGGAACTAAACAACACCAGAGATAGAAAGAGTCCTTCAATTTAACGAGTATTCATGCTAGGAGGTTCCGCGAACATTTTTTTATTTTATTTATTTAAATTGGAAATTCGATTTTATAGGAAATAATGTTGTTAGATTATTTTATTTTTTTTTCGCGCAGATGGTGGCTGCGAAAATTGGGAAAAGCTTGCGAGAGCAACGCCAACGATGTTGTATATTTTAATTAATAATCACTTCAATGGTGAACAGTGTACAGTACATGGAATATTCCTCTGGTCCTTACCACCCCTCCCAGTTACTATTAGCTATTACACGACGTTAATTGAAAAGTTATAAGGAAGAAAGTTGGAACTTACTGGAGCAGCGCGGCGAAGGACGACGGAGTGGTGGGGCATTGCAACGGTCTAGTTGGATGAAAATTAGATCGAGTTAATTGAGTTTGAAGGCTGTATCCAGGTTTCATTCGTCCTCTTTTTTATTTCCGCCAGGCGAGGTAGGAATGATAAATAGGCTCAGAGTATTTTGCTGAAACAAATTTCTTTACTGAAATGTAAGAAATTCCCGGCATTGAATCCAGAAGAGAGGAGCCTTTATATAGGGACATCATTTTTGGGGGGACGATAAATCAATTGTGACTGTTAGAGGCTGGATTTTGTGTTTGTTATTGCTTTAGTTATTGGAGACGATAGAGGGTGGATGTCAGAAAGACTTTTCCGTTTTTTTTTTTTTTTTTTTTTTTTGACTTCAAAAGATGGCAGTAAATATATAGTGTGCCAGGAGAAAGTCAGTAGTTAATTACTATTTAGTCGCAAACTTTAATGAGTCAAAGTGTGTGTTTAACGAGGATAATTATATTTGGTGTATATTCACGCGGAGGGTGTTTTCTATAAGAGTAGGTGGTTCTTAAAGGGATTATAGGGAAAATGCCTTCTGAATTTATTGGTAAGAAGGATGGTCACTAATGACTTTGTCTGTGGAAGCAAAATATAAGCTCAATTATGGTGTAAGTTTAATCAATGGTTATAAAGCACTAACAGGGTTTCCACCTTAAAAGTCTATTTAACAAAATTTGAAAGAAATTACAATTCAAGAGGGAATTCAAGCTGTTCTCGGTTCAACTATTTAATGGGTAATTAATTAGATTAATGAGTTATTTAAATTGGTTAAGAAGCTTTGGTAAATAAAACCATTTTATCGTTTGACTCTCATACAAAACCAATATCCTACCATTTGGATCGTTGAGGGTTATTTTTTTTTCTTCAGAAAATTCTATTTTAGTGGTTTGCAGATTTACAGACTAATTTTAAATAATTAATTACGTTAGTTAAGTCACTTTTTAACTTGCAAGGTCAACTATAATGGAAACTTACTTTTATAAGGCAGGATGATTCCAGAGTAGATAGAATCATGAGTTGTATGAAATCTACCTTAAAACAGATGTTGTGGAAAAAATAAAGATCGGTAGATTCCGGTGGTATGGGCACCTGGGCTCGTATGAGGGAAGAGGAACCAGCTTGGAAAATTGTCTGCAGTTCTTTTTATGGTAGGAGACAACGTGGCAGATTTTGCTTGGAGTAGTACAGGAAGATCGAAGCCTTATGAAGTCCCGGTCATTGAGGGTGACGAGAAAAGTTCAATGTGTCTCATTCACTTAATGGTGCGTCTAATAGTATACAGTCTATAGTGAATAATACTTTAATTGACGAATATCAAATAGACTAGTTTTTAATTTATTAAGATCTGTTAAGATCTTAAAGTTGTCTTTTGTGTGGTAATGGGCCGGTCTAGTAACAACATACAGCCATTTAGGTTGCAGCTTTATATATATACTGATAGACAGACAAATATTCAGACAGACAGACAGAAAGACAGACAGACAGACATACATTTTTTGCCACTAACTTTTTTAGACTTCTCTATGATCGTTGATTGTTATTTAAATTTTTCTATATTCTCGAATCCTAAACTTGCCTCCTAGTTCCTATAATCGCAAGTAAAAACGAACGAACATCATAACGGATGCAACGAGATACACAGAAAACGATCAGTACCACATAAACTCATGCGAGCGAGGGCAGATAAGGGGAAAAACCAGTATGATGTGTGCCTTCCATATTTATTGGGTTCAGTCGTAAAGTAGTCGTCAAACAGCCAACTCACATAATTGTTAACTTTAAAACTTAATTTAAATTTGAAAATACATTTATCAAAGAAATTAAATTAATGTCCAGGAGTTTTATTTGTTTTAAGCATAACTAAATCGTTTTACATCACACATATGTATCACCACGCTAATCTTAAATCCCACACTTATAGCGGTAAAATAAAATAATAAAAAAATTGTAATTGTGGACTTTAATATAAGTTTAAAAAGCAATTAAAAAAATAATATTTATTGAACCTGTGAAGTAATTTAAAAGTCGGACATTTTTTTTAAACCAAGAATCTTCCAAATAAAAATATTCTTTATAAGTTGCATTTATATTTCAAATAAAAAACTATTTAAATTATCCTGTAAGCATACTGTTCGCAGCATAATCGAACTATCAAAGCTTTAAGTCAAAACCATAAAACATGTCACCATTAAGCCCGTTAACTTCCACCGAAACAACACCATGATTGTTCAACAAAATGTCGTGATGATGTATCCGGTCGATACCTATATCATATTATTCAACTAAATACACCTAAGCCAACGCCTTTCGCATCACAAAATACTTCCCAAACTCAATCCGGAACTAAAGCAAATGACGACGAACGGTTTAATGAAATCCACTCAAATGGATCATTAACCCAAACTCTCTCAATTTAGCCGAAAAGTTGGTCTTTTCCATCGGCCCGTGTGACTGTCATAAATACAGTTCATCGCTTTTGCGTCTTATACCGTTTTTGGTCAAATACCTCATCCATTTACACCCCCTCAATCCCTTCCAAAGGAAATCGCCTATACAAACCAATTTCCCAGATGCTTTTATGCGAAGCTTAAGATGTTTTATAACTAAAGGTCCTTTACAGAAACAAGAAACAACAAAAATGAAAACAAACTACTTTATACAATACACACGTGTTAAACAGTGCGTAGCTCATAAAACAAAACACACACACCCAAATATGCCCCGTAACAACTGGAAAACATGCATACATAAAAACAAACTGGCATAATTTCCGGATTATTGGTTCCCAGGGATTGGTTATGGGGTTTCGTTTACATTTCCATTTACATTTCATAAAAAAAGGAATCATGCCGTTGGTGTTGCCATGACTAGTATCCTGAAGCTGCCTAAAGTGCAAAGAGGGGTTTTGATAGACGGGGAAGCTAAGAAAATCAAATTCGGCATACGTAAAGGTGGAATTTTTTCTATATTATGGCTCATTGGTTTCTGGTATCCATTAGATACTGATAAAAGCAAAGACCACATCGCTAAATACAGTGCATTGAATCTAGAATCTAGATGGTTTCAATTTTGGGAATTCAATACATAAATTTAACCAATATGTACCCGGTTTTCATTTGATCCGATTTGTCTCTACTGATGCTCGGTTGGAGGTTCCTGACTTTGCGTTATCAATGAATGTTGCTTTGAGGTTGAGCCAGAGGTGACGAGTGATAGGGAGACTTGGGAACTAAGGTGGATTTGTTTAGCATAATATTTGTTGATTTATTTAATTCGAAAAAAGCCTGATTAAAATTTTTGATAACGAAATACCAACAAAATTTTATAAAACAACACATGATCCCCCAAATAGCAAAGCTGCTGGACCCGAGGGACTACCCGCCGAACTTTTTAAAGCGGCCGGAGATGACCTGGTGGAGTGCATACACCAACTTATCTCTAAAGTTTGGTCAGAAGAAAGTATGCCTGATGAATGGAACCTTAGCATCGTTTTCCCGATCCACAAGAATGGAGACCCTCTAAACTGCGCCAACTATAGAGGAATAAGTCACCTGAATATCGCCTACAAGATACTCTCTGCCGTACTATGTGAACGCCTGAAATTGCTGGGAGAGCTGGCACTGGAGCGTTTGCTAACATTGATGATGAAGCGGCTAAAATGGGACCAGCAGTCAATGAGGCCAAAACGAAGTACCTGCTGTCAACAAAAAAGGACACACAATAACGGCGGATTGGACAAAACATCACAATAGACAGGTACAACTTGGAGGTAGTTAGGGACTTTGTGTACCTCGGATCCGCTATAACATCCGACAACAACATCTAGTCAGAAATAAAGCGAAGAATTATTCTTGCCAATCGCTGTTTCTATGGGCTAGGAAGGCAATTGAGTAGCAAAGCCCTCCCTCGAAAGACTAAAGAGACTCTGTAGAAGACCCTTATCATCCCAGTCCTGCTCTATGGCGCCAAGGCATGGACTCTATCTAAAGCGGAAGAAGTCGATTCTTCGGAAGATTGTTGGCCCTACCTTCGTTAACGGGCTTTGGAGGAGAAGGTTCAACCAAGAACTAAACGAGCTGTACAGCGACATTGACCTAGTCAAAAAATACGCATATCAAGTTTAAGATGGCTAGGTAATGTGGAGCGGATGGACAACAATGTTCCGGCTCACAGCATCTTGGATTCGATTCCAGAGGGTAGACGCAATTAAGGAAGAACTCGCTCAAGAGAAAGACGACCTCAAACGACTTGGAGTGTGAAATTGGAGGCAGCTAGCTAAAGAACGAGCTTGCTACAGAGACATGTTGGTTGAGGCCGAGGTTATACCGACCTTTAGAGCCCCCTAAGTAAGTAAGTAAGAACCCACAACATATCCATGAGGAAAATCATTATATTTTTCTTTATGCTCCATGTATTCCAATCCCTGTTTACCTCTTACTCGATTCTAAACAAGCCTTTCGATTTCCATTATAATTCCATTTCTGCAAATGTGGGGTGTATAGTATCGGGTTTTTCAACAGGGACGCTACAAAAGTAGAGTGACAGGGACAGCAAACGACGCCATATTTCTTGCCGCTCTTTTGACATTTCTCTTCAGTAAAGTTTGCCATTTTTGATGGAAAGATATACGAGCCAACAACGAGTCGCTGCGTCCCATTTATTGTCGTCATAATCGTCCTAGCAGATCAACAATTGAGCGTCTAGTGGAAAAATTTGAATCCACAGGCACAGTACAAAATGTTCCCGTACCAGTGAAACAAAGAAGTGCCCGTAGTGTAGAGAATATTCCTGCCGCTGAGGCTTTAGTTGCAGAAAGCCCAAATGTGTCTCTCACACGTCGTTCTCAAGCGTTGGGCATCTCTGTGACGTGGTTGTGGCGAATTTTGCCATGAGTCATCATTGGTGTGGTTTATGGGCCGGCGGCGTCATTGGGCCGTACTTTTTCCGTGATGATCAAGACTGGCACGTTACTGTGAATGGGGATCGCTACCGTTCAATGATAACCGAATATTTTTAGCCCCAATTGGATGATATGGACTTGGCGGACATGTGATTCCAACAGGACGGCGCCACAAGTCACACAGCGAATGTCACAATCAATTTATTGGAAACCAAGTTTGGAGAACGTGTTATCTCACGAAATGGTCCAGTCGCTTGGCCGCCTCGGTCGTGCGATTTGACGACGTTAGACTATTTCCTGTGAGGCTACGTCAAGTCTATGGTCTATGCCAATAAGCCAGCGACGATTGATGAACTTCGTACGAATATCGAACGTAAAATTGCAGCAGTATCGACCGATTTATGCTTGAAAACCGTCGAAAATTGTTTTCAGCGTCTGGACTTCTGCAAGCGTACCCTTGGTGGCCATGCAAAAGAAGTTCCATTCATTATGGCATCGAACGTACTTTCACAGGAATAAAAAATTTCATTGATATCCAAAACCGTTTTTGTTTTATTTAAAAAAAAACTTTTGTAGCGCTCTTATTGAAAAACCCATTACATCCGAATCAGATGATCAACCCCGAAGTTGCTTCATATTAGAAGATGCATTTCAAGCCTTATTTGAACAACCCGTTATATAAATAAGTTGAAATTGAAATTGAATTGAACTTCTTTTTAATTTTTCGATATTAAAAAGATTTTTAAATATCACAAGAAAAGAAACACCTACATCAGTGTTGCATACCTTCAAGAGGGTACGTCTACTTCCTCCTATTGGTTTCTACGGCTTCTCTTTCCCTCCAAAACAGATTGTTGCTTTTTATGTATCCTTAAGCAATAATTGTACAAAATTTAATGATTATCGGTTGAGTAGTTAAGCTTTGAAGGCAAAACAAACAAACAAAGTTCAATTCGCCTTTATAGTTTAGTTAATGATGTGTATGTTCGTAATGCTGTACATGAACATCCCTATCCATACTGTACGAATACATCTTGTTAGTTAACACACAAACCAACCAACTTTATAATTGTTTTTATGTCCATCTAAGCTAGAAAACATTTATTGACCATATCAAGGACGAATTAAAAGAAAAACATTCATCCTTGGATTTCTACCCAAGTTGGTGAAATTCACTGAAGACCAATATATTCAATATCAAGATTCCTTTTGGTTGGAATTCGGTGGTCTAGTGATGCTCACCGTATTTCCAAGTGAATACCATTAATATCCTTGGCAATACGTACACAATAACAATAATAATAACGGAACCAACAGCAACTAGAGCATGACCAGCTTTCGGTGAATAAATCCTTATGTAATGTATAATACGACATGCAGAGGAACGGAAGACCTCACTTTGGTACACACGATTAGTTTAATAGAAATTTTTGGGTGGGTGGCAGCTGCTGTGTCATTCACAAACAGGACAATTGAAAAGGTGCCTCCATCCAACCAACCACGTTCAGTTCAAATTCGCTTTGTTTGCTCTGACATTGATATAAATATAGATGTTTATTATGGATAACATTGTTGTCCGTATATTTATATTGTCCGCTTTAGTTGGTCACTTATATTTTTTATCGACTGGACTCCCTTCTGCTGACATCGACAACACAATGGTGACGTTGCTGGATAATAAACCAGGACGACATAATGATGCGGAATGATTTATGGCGATTTTCTTCTCCCAAACAAGATGCATATGAATATTTCAATAGACATTTACTTTTATCGGGAATGCAAATAATAAATATGGCCGGCATTGAGAATTTTTGTAATTTTACTTATTTCCGTTTTTTTTTTTTTTTGAATTAAAAGGATCCGGATAATTAAGCGCAAGTGGCGCTTGTTGTGTTCTTGTCAGTTAAATGTCGCTGTACTCACTCATTTGCAAATGGTTGCAATCAGATATCCGGTATATGAGAGCTCGGAAATATGAATCGAAAAGGATATGCGTTTTAAGTATAGAATCATTATAATTAAAAAGCATATAAATCAGGACTTTGCTTTTTATGACGGACGATGCAGAACGGGGTGGAATCAGTCATTGCTTTTTCCGGATGGGTATAAATAATCAATGTACACAAAAATGATTGGAATATCCTGCAGAAAGGATATACTGAATCACTTTTGTTGGAAACTTATTTTACAAAAAAGAAAGAAAGGAATATTTTCATCATTATGACGGGAATGTGTTTTTATCAGGCTAAATGCCTTTTGTCAAAATTACAAAAGGCAAAACAATACTGTAATGAGAAGGTATAAAAAATATTTCATCAATAATTACGGTTCTGATGTATTTTAATCGACATTTTATGCAGGGAGTGATTTCAAAACAAGTATCTGTTGACACGAAGAAACAATTACTTAAACAAAACAGTATTTTTTAATGAAGTTGAATTCGAAGAATCTCTGGTGGTTGTTAAGGTGGGAGAATATTACTTCGCACTTGCATCAATTTTAAAATGCCCAACTAAACATTGGACAACAGACAAGTTACTAAATTTTGTTTGTAAAGGTGTGACCACACCAAGAAACATTTTCTTAACCAGTTCAGAAACATTTAAAAAACATATCAAAAAAGTTTCTTTTGTTTCTGAAATGTTTTTTAAATGTTTCTGAAATGTTTAATTATGTCTGGACGCTCCGCGAAACATTTCTGAAATGTATTTTCTATTTTTGTGCATGATGACGAAACTTGCTACTTTTTGTACAATCTATTTTGAAGTACAAAACTGGGTATATAAAACAAAAAAAATTATGAAATTAATTTTAATTTTCACTGCATGGTTCGACTTAGTCAGAATTGTGTTTTGTGTATAACCATTTTTAAATGGTAAGTGATTTTTGTGTCGTGTATTCTAATGTTCGTGGTATAAGAAAGTGTACGTCTACACTGTTTAATACAAGCCAGCTGTTTTGACATTAAGTGAAACCCAGGTTGGAGTAAATACTGATTTTGCTCTACATGGGTACATAGCTTGGTGCCATTACTCTTTTCCCATCATGGTCTCGTGGTCTATGTTAGGAATGATATTGCTTACCAGAGCCTTCCCCAATATGGGCAATGTTCCAACACGGACTTTAACTTCTTGTGGCTCAAATTCACTGTCCGCAAGCATGTCATTCATTATTGTTTTATTTACAGGAGTCCAAATCTCGACAGCAATTCCACTTGTAACGAGTTTGATGCGGTGTCTGATTCCATCTCGAAAATTGTTTCCCTTTGTCCTCGCACTGAAATCGTTATTACGGGCGATTTCAATGTACACAATTCCAATTGGCTCCGCTATTCTGGTCAGACAACACCCGAAGGAAGGTATGTCGAGCTCTTTGCCGGGTTACATCACCTTACCGATCTGATCGCTGTGCCAACGCGGATACCCGATGTTGCTGGGCAAGCCGCCGATACTATTGACTTGTTTTTTACTTCTCACCCTGATAAATATGCCATTTGGCACTTCAGACCATTGTGTCATTTCAGCTTATTTCTCATCCTCCACCCATTCAGTTAAAGAAAAACTTCCCACCAGGACCGTTTGGCAATACGAGAAAGCCAACTGGGACGGCCTGAATATTTTTTTCCGAAACTTTAACTGGTCACTCGATAGTGACATTGATGCCAGTGCTGAAATGATCACAAATGTGATTCTTCTAGAAATGCGTGCTTTTATTTCTAACAGAGTTAAAAGCATTAAGCCTAAAGGAAAGTCCTGGTTTAATTCTGAGTGTAAAGAAGATATCAGGCTCAAAGAAGTATGTTTCCGATCCTACAAAGCCAACCCTACAGAGGCAAGAGTTCTCAAAGATCTCGATATACAAAAATCCGCTGGCCCGGATGGTATACCCCCGATCCTTCTGAAGAGGTGTTATTCCACACTGGCAAGGCCACTGCGTAAGCTTTTTCATCGCTCCTACTCTTTTGGAATCTTTCCTAGAAGATGGAAAACAGCATTTGTCCAACCTGTCTCTAAGAAAGTTGACCCATCCTCCTTCTCCTCCTACCAACACATAGCACTTACTACCTCTCGTTGGATAAGAAGCTATTTTCTGTACCGTTCAATACAAGTTGTATTGGACGGATTCAAGTCTGATTCCCACAAAATAAATGATGGTGTGCCCCAGGGCTCTGTTCTGTCTCCGACTCTTTTCCTCATTTTTATAAACGATCTTCGGTCTGTTACTTCTAATCCACTTAACTGTTTTGCTGACGACTCTACCCTCAGCTTTTCATATATGTTTGATAATTCACGTCCTTCGCCTTTGGACGTACAATTGAAACGGCACCGTATGTCAAGCTCATTAAACTCCGATTCATACAGCATTGTCAAATGGGGTAAAAGAAATCGTGTGGAGTTTAATGCTTCGAAAACTCAATGCTGTCTTCTGTCGAATATTTAAGATCGCTAAAAATCCTGCTAAGTGCTTAGGTTTTCTGTATCGGTATAAGAGGGACTTTTCCCCATCTGATCTGGCTACAATTTATAAAGCTTTTATACGCCCTAAACTCGAGTATAACACCCACCTCTAGGCAGGTGCTTCACAAACATCCACCTGCTTGATAGAATACAAAATCGAGCGTTAAGATTGATAGAAAATAGAACTGCCGATGAAACAATTGTCCCTCTCGAACACCGACGCAATTTTTCATGTCTTTCCTTATTTTATCGTTTCTTTTATAAAAAATGTTCACTCGAAGTAGCCAGCTGCGTTCCTCCCCTTAAAAGTTTCGCCCGTAATACTCGTCTCGCAAGGAATGCTCATCAGTTCACCCTTGAGCCCTATTTCGGACGTACGTTGAAATAAAGGGATTCTTTTTTTAGCCGAACAACACGAATTTGAAATGGTTTAGCCGGTGAGATTTTCCCTTGCCATTTTGATCTGCTAACATTCAAAACCAATGTTAATCGGCACCTCCTATCTCTCCCCTCCCTATCTTCCTAATGCCCGCGCAGTGTGTTCTACATTAAAAGGGAAACACATCATAATCCCTTGTGCGCGCGTTAATTATAAAAAAAAATCATAAGGTTAATATGTTGTATAACTTAATAGAACCATCAAACGATTATACCAAACAACTATAAATTTCGGAAAAATGCTTTTTTTTAGGTTACCATAACTTGCATCTGCAGTAACTTATTCCCGCAAAAATAAGTTTATTTTGGCTATATTTGCGTTGTTGTTTTCTCACTGTTAATATAACTACGACCCCCTCCAAAATCTTTGACTGCGACCGCGCCTGAACGTAATAAAAAGAAAAGAAGAAAACGAGTGCGTATTGAGAATGTAATTTGTTTAATCCAGCCTGGCTCTTAAAGAGGCAAATATTTTCAAAGTGTTAAGGCTTCTTCGCCCGGTTCAACCATTCAGAGGTTTAAAAGGTCAAGGAACGTTGTTTCCTCTTTTTTTGTCCTTAATCAAAACATCTTTTTTTTTGCGCTAATATACTAATAATTTGAAAATTTAAATTGAAATTAAATTGAATATTTGTGTGGAAAGCCAGTAGGTACTGCTTTGTATAATATTGACTTATTGTTATGGGCTAAACTATGCTTTCAAAAATTAAATTCAATTATTATTAGATATTAAAATTATATTAACAGTAGATAGAAACAAACGTAGCTATTTAAATAATAATAAAAGAAATAAATTGTTTTTTAAATTAATTACACAAAATTCAAAACACGTACAGTACTAACACAATTATTAGTTGAAATAATTTAATTAATTACAAAATATGTGATTCCTGATTTCCATACGAAAATTATAATTATTTTATTATTCCAAGCACACATTCAAAATTGTGATTTAAAAAATAGGCAAAATAAATTGAGTATTAATTATTTTTGCTCAATTTTTTTTTATATTAAAGTTCAATTTATGGCAAATATAAACCTAAATATTTGCTTTGCTTATTTGTAAAAAAAAACTGATCGGCTTTGTGGTTTTAAATCAGCAGTAAACGTTCCGAACAGATTTCTGGAATTATTATATTGAGTCCTAGAAGAGCTTCAATATTTTAAAGACTACATTGAGTGATTTTTAGTGGTGGTTCAAATCTAAGCAGAATTGTTGTGCTTTGATTACTCTCTACCATAAACATAATTATTCTTTCTTTTAGAGACTAATTTCCGAAAAAAGTTTAAGATTTGTGCAAATTGTAAACATTTAATAATTAAATGGATTATTGCTCCTCCTAGAACACAAATTAGTTCCTAAATATGAAGTATCAAACCACCATCCAAATTGTAAATTCCCAACAATCCCAAAGCTTTTCGAAAAACTTATATTTGTTTTTAATTGAAATTTATGACCAAAGAAATTATCTTACCATTTCAACATGGCTTTATTTCCGGCAGAGGAATGTTATAAAGTTGCCGTTATCTATATGGAATTAGCAAAAGCTTTTGATAAAAACACCCACTCAATTTTATTAAACAAAATTAAAACATTTGTTTTTCATTCAAGCATTTTGAAGTTGCTGCAATTTTAGATGACAGGTCGAACTCAGTTTGGGTTAATCGATAATTTTCTCTCTGGTCCAATTTACGTATAATCAGGTGTCCCTCAAGGCAGTCACCCTGGAACGCTCTTTTTAGAATAATATTGGTCTGGGATCAGTACTCATTCAAAAAGACTAGAAAGGGAAAGGTGTGTTGCCTTTCCAACAATTTAGAATCTCAAGTTTGAGTGGAGTTCTTCGCCCTCAATTGGTTATTATTACCTCTTTTTGTGAATAAACACAAAAAAAAAAAAAGTTCTTCAAAGGTAATAGCCATTTGCGGCAACAGAAACGGTGACTTCATTTGCTTCAATTTATAGTTTAATAACTTTTTTTTTATAATTAACGCGCGCACAAGGAACTATATGTTTCCCTTTTAAAGTAGAAAACACTGCGCGGTCATTAGGAAGATAGGGAGGGGAGAGATAGGAGGTATCGATTAACATTGGTTTTGAATGTTAGCAGATCAAAATGGCAAGGGAAAATCATGCCGGGTAAACTATTCCTAATTCGTGTTGTTCGGCTAAAAAAAGAATCCCTATATTTCACGGTACGTCCGAAATAGGGCTCAAGGGTGAACTGATGAGCATTCCTTGCGAGACGAGTATTACGGGAGAAACTTTTAAGGGGAGGAATGCAGCTGGCTACATCGAGTGAACATTTTTTATAAAAGAAACGATAAAATAGGGAAAGACATGAAAAATTGCGTCGGTGTTCGAGAGGGACAATTGTTTCAGCGGCAGTTGTATTTTCTATCAATCTTAACGCTCGATTTTGTATTCTATCAAGCAGGTGGATGTTTGTGAAGCACCTGCCCAGAGGTGGGAGTTATACTGGAGTTTAGGGCGTATAAAAGCTTTATAAATTGTAGCCAGATCAGATGGGGAAAAATACTTCTTATACCGATACAGAAAACCTAAGCACTTAGCAGGATTTTTAGCGATCTTAAATATTCGACAGAAGACAGCATTGAGTTTTCGAAGCATTAAACTCCACACGATTCCTATTACCCCATTTGACAATGCTGTATAAATCGGAGTTTAATGAGCTTGACATGTGGTACCGTTGCAATTATACGTCCGAAGGCGAAGGACGTGAATTATCGAACGAATGTGAAAAGCGAGGGTAGAGTCGTCAGCAAAACAATCTGTCTGTTACTTCTAATCCAAACAATGGATTAGAAGTAACAGACAGAAGATCATTTATAAAAATGAGGAAAAGAGTCGGAGACAGAACGGAGCCCTGGGGCACACCAGCATTTATTTTGTGGGAATCAGACTTGAATCCTTCCAATACAACTTGTATTGAACGATCCAGAAGATAGCTTCTAATCCAACGAACAAGAGTATCATCGATCCCAAAAGCACGCATTTTCGATAAGAGAGCTTCATGCCAAACTCTATCAAATGCCTTGGAGATATCAAGAGCAATAATCTTACTTTCACCAAAGCGATGTAAAGATTTGTTCCACTGTTCGGTAAGATATGCCGTAGAACGGTTGATGCGGTCATGGAAAAGCTTTCGATCTTCGAGATATTTCTTAAGCTGACGGTTAGTCAGCGTTTCCATGCCCTTAGAAGGATTTCCAATAATTAGCAGATTTAACAAACGGTGAAACAACACTGTCGAACTTCACTATGGATTTCGAAGTTCTCGGATACCCACCGTTATTCAAGATTTCTCAAGTTGCACCGTCGTTTGGTAATCTTAATAAAGCAATAAGCTTTAAGGGCAAATGTTTTCTGCATAAGGCTTATAGAAAATCTCCGATTTAGAGAGGAACGAAATTCCATCCATCTTTCTATTATGATATGTGTTGTTGTAGTCTAGTAGGATGAGTCTGCCTCGAATCCTGCTTCCTCTTTAAATATGCAAAACAGCTCTTTGCTATAGGTCTTCCAGGACATCAATTAAAATATCAGATGTTCTCACTCCCAACTTCTGAATTTACAAATAAATTATTGAAACTGGCTAGTAGATCAGACACTAATAAAGACATTTGGTTTTAATCCGGTCTTACATATTAACTGTGCTCTTCTTCACAATAATCCTTAATGCCTTTTTCTAATACCAAAGAAAATGGATATCGATTTTCCTGCTCTAAATCAAAATAACAAATATAAAGCCTACAGTTCACAGCCGTAATGATTTCAATTTTATTTTTATCGACCATGCTTATAGAAAGGATTTAACCAATCAAAAAGGAAAATATTCATAATATTTTGATTAAATTCTGAAAAGACTCTGAAATAAAACCCTATTAATGATTCCCATAACATCAAAGCCATTATAATCGTTTTATCCTTCTAGGATTAGCTCTCAAACCAAACCAATCAACAAAATTTATCTCACCACAGGAATCGTCATCAAAGAACTCCATTTCCTCCCCCAAATTATTGTGATCCCTTATTGCTTTCTATTAATTTTGATTCCACTTCCTTATTTTCACACAGAATAATGAATCGAAAAAATATTAATAAAACGAAAAATTTCAATCAAAACCGACATTATTGTTACCGCCCATTGATTTTTTCCATTTTTGTATTTTTCCAGGACTAACACCACACGTTAACAAGGACAGCACTCATGAACTGAATAGGGATATTAATCAGAATCTAATTATGTCATCACATCAAGCAACAGACATTGCGTCATCCACTCGAATCGTAGCCAAAAATCATCAACTATCAAAGGAGGCAACGAGAATTCTTATAAACAATGCCAATGACCGACTGATGCACCAACACAGTGGCAGCAGCATTAGTGGCAATCAGATAATCGACACAAATACAGAGGACACGATAAATAATAGCAACAATGGAGGGACGTCTGTCAATGCGGATGGCA
This sequence comes from Platycheirus rosarum, assembly GCA_963971375.1. Lineage (NCBI taxonomy): Eukaryota > Metazoa > Arthropoda > Insecta > Diptera > Syrphidae > Platycheirus > Platycheirus rosarum. The sequence continues at coordinate 7,376,913 of OZ020510.1, read as the reverse complement.
GTGGCGAGGACATTTTCAAGACCCCAATGTTCTTTGGCACCCAGAACTCGACCGTTGTGACAACGCAAATTGGTGCCACAGCACACATTCCATGCACCATTCATCACATTGGCGACGGCGTGGTGAGTATAAGGCATTATGGTCTCAAAATCGTTATCCTAGCCGGGATAGTAATTAAAAACAGAACTCCGTTATGGGACAATAGGTCGTGTGGGGTCGTAGGGTTGCTGGGGGTTGGGGGCAGCTCACACACAGTCGGCACATTTATTTTTATCCCTTTGTGTCGCAAGCACTGATTTCCATATATTTGACGACCAACAGACCATTGTGAAAATCGTCCGATGAAAAGGAGAACTTTATTGGCTTTTGTTGGATGAGTTTTATCCGCCCCCTCCCCCTCCAACACTTTCCTCGCGAGAAGAACTTTTACACAGCAAGGACAGAAATATAGAGCGCCAGCATGGAACTATCCTGCCAATGACAACATTGTGATTTATGTCGTCAGTTTTGTTAGGCAGTTTGGGAATTATGAGCTTTTTCGTTCTTTGAACAGAAACCGGAAGTGCAAAAAATCGGGCCCGATTCCCTAACAAAATAAGACTGTTAAAGATACTTTAGTACTTTCGATTTCCCAGTTCGTTAGAGTAATCTCTGAAGTCTCCCAGAAGTAAAGTGATGCACTATATCCCATTATAATCACCTGTCGCATCAACTCTTTAGTTGCATATCGGATGAGTAGAAGTTTGACAACATGTCACTTATTCCCATGTTCATTCCTTTGCCCTCATCAGGAAGCAAGGACAAAGGCACAGTTTGGCGTAGTCGTTAATTGGGAGGACGTTACAGTGATATGGAAGCTAATTTTCCGCTACAAACACATCAACTAACTTACAGCTATCTAACATCAGGTATAGGTATAGTCCTCACGGACAGATGATATATTATTCCTGAAGAGAGCAAATTTCCAGGACTTCAAGGTCCTCGCATTTGTGCGTTCTGCCATAAACCTGCTCTAAATGAAGATATCAAAGTCGTTTTCTCTGTGCCTTGTTATCAACAGTTGGATTTTGCATTTTGACAAATGTGGTTAATGATTTGTTAATTTGGATCAAAACCAACTGGGAGTTGAATGAACACAGCATGGACTAGTGTCCTGTAGGAAGGTGTGCGTGCTATTTGAAATATGGCGTTGGGGATGGTTTCCAATTAATTAACTTAAGTTCATCGTCATTACATCACTTTTGATTGAATTTAGGACTTTTTGATGAATGTGGGTCCTTTTTGTTGGCATAGTTCTTTTGTGATTGATGCTTGTCCGTATTATTTGAATTCAGCTAATTGAATTGCTTTGATTTGGAAAAGAACGCAAAGGGTGTACAACATTGGAGTTCACTTATAGAAAACCGGACATGCGATTTAATGATTTGACAAGTACTGTTCTAAAACAAATATCCTTTGAATGCATTTTTTTCAAAGGATTAATTAAATATATTTATGTAAATGAATTCTTAAAATTAATTCATATATTGATTCAATTAACCGTAATCTTTTGTTCAAACTTTTGACTTTCGGAAAGTTCTTTACTAATTGCTTATAAATTGAACGTAACGCTATTAATTAATTAAAAATCTTATTAAAACTATTTGTGAGATTGTTAAAAAGGTTCCTGGTTCTTTCGTTATAATGGGTAAAAACTCTCTATGTTTCTGGTATGGATAAATATAATTTATTAATATTTCAACTTCAAAGACTTCACGAGTTTATGGACTATGCAAACATTCGACTGGGCTCTCAATAGAAACTATCATGCACTAACTTTACTCTTGGTATACACAAATGATTGCTTAAAAGAGTAAAAGAAGGAAACGCACATTCTTCTTTCTTGTCTGTCCCATTTGAAATTGCGAGCTGCTTGTGCGTAGTATGTACAAGTAAGATGGAGGAAATGTGTGTGGGTGTGTAAGACTCCGACTTATAATTAATAGACAACTTTGTTAAATCATTCAAATCAGTAAATAAAAATCTCTGTTGTCTGTGTTTATTTCTGTGCATGTGCAATGCAAGCTTTTTTCGCTTTGGCCAAGGGAAAATCGTTAATGGCAGAACTCAAATCTAATTTCTCAGTGAATTCCGATTCTAGGTAAATTATTGCTAATCCTAATACTCTTTTTTACTTACAAGTACAGATTGCTCAACACTGGATCAATTTCAAATTCTTCGAAGTAATGTCAATCAACAATTCAAATGGAGGATGCTTTTTTATGCCAACAACTGGAATAAGGGCTATTATAGTAATAGAAAATTACATAGCCATGGAAACCCAAACCGACTGTACTGTACCGCACTCAGATTTTAAAATGGTGGCATGAACAGATTTTCCTGCAAGAGAACGCTGGAAGAAAAACCGGGTCATAAACGAAAATCATGTATCGGTCTATACAGATGGTTCCAAAATAAAAGCAGGTATAGGGTCTGGTATCATTTCTCGATAAACCCACCTCTCTGAAAAGCACCTTTAATCTTTTAACCTGGAGAGTAAAAAATATTGATATTTTCATAGATAGCCAGGTGGCAATCAATTATCTTCAAACTAATTGAACGCCTTTGGCACGATCTGCGAAAAATCAGTGAAACAAACTTTGTTAACCTCGTATGGGTTCCCGGACCCATGCATGTCACAGTGTTCACGGAAACAAAAAAGCTGATGAACTGGCCAAAAACGGTTCATCCATGCAATCAAGACAAACTGTACCTTGGGTACTTGAGCCAGTTTAAAATAAGAAAAATAGAATTCATGAGAATTTCCTCAAAGTCGCAAACGAGAGATAGTCAAAACTCTAAGACCGTCGGGTGTACAAGTCACAAGCCTTTTGCCAAACATCTTAAAAAAAATACAGAATACATTCAAAAGCTAGGTAAACTTCAACTGTCCCTTTTGGTTGGCATTCTTACGGGTCACAAGTCAATGGGGACCCACCTGAGCAGAATGAGCATTAGCCCACCAAGGTTAATGCAGAAGGTGTCAAAACGTTGATGCAGAAGAAGGCTCATATCAAGTTCTTTGTGAATTCCCCAGCCTAACCCAGGTCAGAAAAACAGCCTTCGGAGAGTACTTCTTCGACGAAATAGCCATTTATAAACATTCTGAAATTCATTAACATTTCTGGATGGTTAAAGAAGGCACCCAACAACTAATACTCCCCCGAATTCCCTACCGCTTACCACACCTACTACTCCTGACTAGCGCAATGGATTCTTGAGATCCAAGTGAGATGAATTGGCTGCCGAATTATCATCTCATCCAACATGATCTAACCTATAAATGTTTTCACGCGAATAATTTCAGTCGATTATTCTTGAGTAACGTCAACAGCATATTTACTGGTTGTGGCATTCATGATATATCACCTACTTTCCTCTTTGGAAACCTAGACATCATCTTCAAATTTTTTAACTACGATAAGTCTATGATTGATTCCTGATATGACTGAACACGTAAAAATATCTCTCTTGAATCCAATTTCTTCTCTAGAATTGTCTCTGGCTTCAATTTCGGATACAGCACGCAAGTTGTTTTTTTTTCTGAAGAGCAGGTAACTTCTTCGATGTTTGATTTCGCAAAGCTCCGAATACTCAAGAACACTGGCGAGATGTTTGACTTAAATTTCTATGGTCGCGCTTTTGGCCTGCAGTAGAAGACTTTAACCATTGATGGCGTTGAACATTTTGAACCATATAGACGCCATTAAAACACATTTAAATTGGCCCATTTATTTGATGCATCCATTGAGATCCTTGCGAGTTTCAGTGGTCAAATTCAGTTTTCACAAAAAAAATTAAGTATTAATAGCAGTAATTGACGAGACCCTTTGAAGAACTTGGGGCCCTCTAAATCTCAGTTCCTGGTCCTGGGGTAATACACCTGTTACCTGGGTTCCTAGCCAATAGGCTTTTTCTTGACAACTAACAGCCAGGAGTGTCATTGGATGACCAAGAATTCGTTCGTTTTTTTTTTGCGAAATTGCAATATTTTTGCTCCCCCATATTTTTACGTAATGTGATAGTTTGGTTCCACGAATAATGGGTATGATCCTTTTGGACTTATTGGGGACAAATATCTTATAAAGGGTTTTTCAATAAGAGCGCTAAAAAAGTTTTTTTAAATAAAACAAAAACGGTATCAATATCAATGAAATTCTTTGGTTCCTGTGAAAGTACGTTCGATGCCATTATGTATAGAACTCGATTTTTTTTTGCATGGCCACCACGGGCACGCTTGCAGAAGTCCAGACGCTGAACCCAATTTTCGACGGTTTTCAAGCATAAATCGGTCGATACTGCTGCAATTTCACGTTCGATATTCTTACGAAGTTCATCAATCGTCGCTGGCTTGTTGGCATAGACCATAGACTTAGACGTAGCCCCACAGGAAATAGTCTAACGGCGTCAAATCGCACGACCGAGGCGGCCAAGCGACTCGACAATTTCGTGAGATAACACGTTCTCAAAACTTGGTTTCCAATAAATTGATTCTGACATTCGCTGTGTGGCTTCTGGCGCCGTCCTGTTGGAACCACATGTCCTCCAAGTTCATATCATCCAATTGGGGCCAAAAATATTCGGTTATCATTTAACCGTAGCGATCCCAATTCACAGTAACGTGCCGGTCTTGATCGTCACGGAAGAAGTACGGCCCAATGACGCCGCCGGCCCATAAACCACACCAAACCGTAATTTTTTCGGGATGCAATGATGACTCATGGAGTACGTTTAAATTGCTGCCTGACCAATACCGCATATTTTGTTTATTGACGAAGCCATTCAGCCAGAAATGAGCCTCATCGCTGAAGATGATTTTTCGATGAAAATCCGAATCATTTTCAAGCTGTTGCTCAGCCCAATTCACGAACAAACGACGCTTCTGGTAATCAAGTGGCTTCAGTTCTTGCGTCAATTTAATCTTGTAAGGATGTAGGCCAAGATCTTTGCGCAAAATTCGCCACAACCACGTCACAGAGATGCCCAACGCTTGAGAACGACGTGTGTGTGCTGTCCCTGTCGCTCTACTTTTGTAGCGTCCCTGTTAAAAAAACCCGATACTTTAAACAATAACATTTTAAACATATGAAGTCCACGTATTGTTTAAGATCATGAAGAAGTTATTGAAACCATATCAGTTAGCTTTAAGTAGGGTTATCCTTGAGTTTTTCCTTACCACCGGATTTTATTGACACGAAAATTTGCAGAAATGACAAAAAATGTTTAGATGTTAAAATATGAAATATTTATTTACCGGGACCAGAAGTCAGAAACAAGTCTAGTGTATCAGGAATTAATTTGGCCCATCAACAAGCTGAGTAACAAGGTTTAACTCAGCAAAATTTTCAACATGGATTCTAGAAAAGTTAAACCAACCAACATTTTCAACATTCCAATCACCTATTTTAATGATCTTAATGTGCTGGTTATGTTTGCAATTTTTTGAATGGAGTCTGAAAAATCCTCAAATTCATTTAAAGTTGGAATTTTTTCCAAATTTGTTTTTCTGATAAATAAAACACAAACATTTTACCCTGAATTTTGACCACATGAAACTCATATTTCTGAATTCGAATAAGGACCGTATTTTGGTTGAAGTTGATAAATTTTAAATTTTTGCTGATCAACGGCTACAACCAACATCTTGAGTAATAATTTTGTCTTTTTTTTTTGTCTTTAAAACCTAATAATAACTTTTGTGAAATTTGTTCCCATTTATTTTTAATTTATAACAAAACGTCTTAGAAGCTTTTCAGACACTATTTCTAAGCTCACATGTTTTTGAAATGTTCATTTGCTTACCAATTCTTTCTGAAATGGCTTACATTTTAATAAATGACAGATGGTTTTGCCTATACAGTTTGTTTCAAAACAACACTTAACTCTGGGTTAAAAGGAAAATTAAGTTCTAACTTTTCTTTTTTTCTTAAAATTATCCTTTGTAAATATTTTACTTATCAAATCTATTTACGTTCATTAAATTATTTCGAAAAATCCAATCCATGACTGACAACTAAAGACAAATGACAAATAAGAAGATAAACGTTAATCTCATAGCAAATTATCGTTAAACTTTAAATTCCATTCGAAAGTATCTAAATACACAGAAAATTTAATTAAAATAAGTCAAGTTCAAAGTAAATTCCAAACAAACTTCCCATAAGCAGAATAATAATGATTATATCAATGTCAAGAGATCAACGAAGTCAAGTATGATACCTTCCCGGATAAAGTTTACATAAATTGAAAAGATTTAATGACATAACCAAAATTTAGTTTTTAGCGACTAAGTTTTCAGGTCATAGAATGAAATGAAGATGATAAAGCCGAATGGTTGACTTTTCTTTAGGACGACAATGTAAACTTTTGGAAAGCTCCTGGTTTCACCAAGAAAAAAATATATGAAGGGTGCTTTAAATTTCAATTTTAAAATCAAAGTCGATAAGCAGTTGGTGTTAATAATTGAGAATCTTTTTTTTAGTACAATTGATGTTTTTCTAAGAATTATGCAGGAAAAAATGATTAAAAAATATTTTTCTTTTATATCTGTAAGGAACTGACAAAAACATCTGAAGAATAACAAAGGGATCTGTCCACCTGAACAAGAACACCTATTTTTCTAGACAGGAAGGACTATATGCATCATAGCAGGACACTTTGACTTTGACAAAATAATCAAATTCTTTTCAAGTCCTCCATCAATTTTTCAATCCACACATCCCCTCAACAACTCTGATTTCATATTCCAATTTATATCCCTAATTCACATCTAATGGCCCACAAAGAAAAATCGAAGTCTAAATTGAAGATTCAATTTTCATTTCTCTCTAAATGTTTCCATTTTCCATCCTCATAAAAGCTTTTCAAATTCATTTAAATACAAATGCCCCAGTGACATTTCTCCTCCTCCCTCTGCCCACTCATACCACAAACTTATACAAAGAAACATAATTTCAACAAAAATAAAAAGAAGAAGACAAAAAAAAAGGATCGCCAAACGGAACGAAAATGTCCTTTGTCAGATATTTTCTTTAAAAATAAAATACACAAAATAAAATCATAAATGAAAATGAGACGAAAAGAAAAACAAAGATTTCCAAAGAAGAAACAAACATGGAAAAAAAATATCTATAAGATAAAATACAATCTTATAGATACAAAACGAAATGACTTAATAGAAAGTCCTTGAAAAAGCTGATGATGGGCCATCCCATCAGCTGGAAAGGGGTTTGGAAAATGTTCGAAACCTCAAAGGCGTCGTCGTCATTGAGATTTTTCCATCCACCATTGGAAAGCCTTATCTGAGATGTATGTCACCCACCACGGTTAACAAGGGTTAGCAGGTAATTTTCAAAATGCAAAACATTAACCCTCAACACACACATATACATACAAAAGCAACCAAAAGAAATAGAACCAAGTCTTATAATTAATTTAAATGAATAAAAAGGAAAGATTAAGATAAACTATCTATACATCCATACAAAGAATTTGCAAATATAATTTGCATCTTCCTTTGGCTTTTGTGAGCCCAAGCTCAAAGCCATCATCCCCTTGGAATTTTTCAAGGGTGAAGTCTTCTTTCCAGAAATCAAGAAATGTGCGAGGAATAATTTATCATTTTTAGAATAGATAAATGTGTGTTTTTTTAAGATTTTTCTACTACACATAGATACACCTACATAATTAAAGGATTATCGCTTTAATAATGTGTGTGAGGCGTAGCAAATCGAGGTCATGTGAAAAAGAAGATTCGGAAGCGGAAACTAATTTATTCAAAATGGAGACATGTGTGCGAACGAAATTGGGTATCAAAATATCTAATTTTTGCCGCTTTTTTGTTTAAAATTTAAATGGATTTATTAGATTTGGATGTTGCCATGAGTTCTTTTGAACTTATCATACATTTGTTGGTATAATTTGAAGGTTGAGGCTTCTTAATGGATTAAGGGAAAGGCAATTAGCATATAAGGGTTAAGCTGTATGAGACTCTTCTTTGATTTTGGGTTTGCTTCTTTAAAAGATTATGATATAGACTGACAGATCCGTTTTTCTTATGTTTTTTTCCAAATCGTGGTTAAGGCAAGGAGATAGTGATAATGAAGCTAAATTTTGATGTTGTTTTCTTTAATTTTTTTTTTTATTTATTAGCAATTATCTGGCAACGCTGAATATGCCAACAAATGATACAAAACGTCATGATGAAGACGAGAACAGAAACAAGAACAAAGGAAAGAGAGAAAAATCGGGCTGTCGTGTCGTGGATGTGAATGAATCAAGTTCGTTCGTTAAGAATAAAAGAATTGATTTTTTTTAATATTAATGTCGAATAATATATTACGTGCATTTAACTTTAATAATGGATGATATTTTTTAACTTAAATTATATATTAAATAAAACTCTTTACGTTGATTAATAAAGAGTTCAGTGTCTTTATTTGAAAGAGCCACGGTCGAATCGAGAGGATTTCTTTGGGAAGAGTTGGTTTTCACATGATCGATTCTCAGTGAATGTTTTAATTGGATTTAATTTCTAACAAATTAATTAATAAATTTTTTTAGCCTGAGTTCAAATTGCAAATTTGCAATATTTTAACTTTTTCTTTGGTTTGATTTTCTATGGTTTTTTGTAATAAATTAAAGTGTTGACAATGCCTTAAAATTTTAAGTTTGTATTTTTACATGGTGGTTGGATGCTGTATGAATAGGGTAGGCACTGAAAGGTATCAAACTGGTGATGCACATTCGCTGCAACTATATCGTACACATTAATTGTGCTTATTTTACCTCCCCGCGGTAACCACCGGGTACTGGTTGAACACAGAAAAAATAGCAACACTATAATGCTCTGCTTTAATGACTGTTCTGATTGATTCGCAGAAGTCTTGCACGAGCCCCTCAGAAAGAGGACTTACGGCGTATGAGCCCAACCAATTGGACCAACGATGGCGTCAACAGTCAACGAAGCAGACGCCCCAATGAGCTACTTCGACCTATTTGGAGATAAGGTCATTGGGACAATTCAATGCAAGTCAGGGCATTGAAATAGAGATGGTGGCGGATGAACCCTTAATGGGCCAACGGCAGCGCTCATATCCCCGAAGTGGGTTACTGACTCCGGATTCTCCGGTTCCTTTTGTCCAAGGATTCCAACAAAGGACCTGGCCCTCCAGGTTGGGGGTTGTGCGTGGGGTTAACAACCCTGCCACGGAAAAAAGAAAAAAGTTACGAAGCGACCAATAGCCTCGGAAAAGGACGGATTTACTGTTGACGACCCGGAAAAACGAATCAAGGACAACGACCTTCGGATCTGCACGTGGAATGTTAGAACTCTTAACAGACCACGTGCATCCAAACAACTAGCGGAGGCCCTAGACTGCTACAGAGCAGGAATTACTGCCATCCAGGAAGTGCGATGGAATGGACCGGGCAAAAGGAGGATGAAAAACTGTGACGTGTACTACGGTGATTGAGCAAGAAGACCATAGCGTTTATTTGGGTGCGGATTCGTCATAAGCGGTAGACTTAGGCAAGAAGTCTTGGGCTTTCGACATGTAAATGAGCGACTTGTGACAATCCGTATCAAGGCTAAATTCGCCAACATTAGCCTAATATGCGCTCATGCCCCCACAGAGGACAAAGATGACGCCACCAAGGATGACTTCTATGAGCTCCTCGACAAAACATATGAGCAGTGCCCTAAATACGACGTTAAGATCGTACTAGGCGATTTTAATGCCAAAATAGGTAAAGAGGAAATCTTTGGTAGGACAGTCGGAAAACATAGCCTACACGACACAACGTCTGAAAACGGACTTAGGCTAATTAACTTCGCAGCGGCACATAACGTCACCATTGCAAGCACACGGTTTCCTCATCTCGATATACACAAAGGGACTTGGCGACACCCAGATCAAAGAACCGTCAATCAGATTGATCACGTTGCGATCGATGCAAGACACGCCTCCAGTATCTTGGATGTTCGCACCTTCCGAGCAGCTAACATCGACTCGGATCACTACCTTGTTGCAGCAAAGGTAAGAATGCGAATAACCCGAACTCCACAACAACGGAGTAATACTGTAAGGAAGTATGATGTCGGAAAGCTGCAATCGCAAGAAACCGCCAGAACCTATGCCGATCGAATATCCCGTAATCTCTCAAGAAATCCAGTACCGCCAGCATCAAGTGCCGAAGATCAGTGGCAACACTGCCAACAAGCCATCAGAGATGCCGCAACTGATGTGCTAGGTTTCACCAGACCACCACCACGAAACCTCTGGGTTGATGACGAATGCAGGCAGGCCCATGCAGCCAAACAAGAGGCATATAAAGCGACGCTGCAAAGAAAGACGAGAGCTGCTAGCGAGATTTACGAGCAGAAAAGACGGGAAGAACACCGGCTTCTCCAAAAGAAAAAGAGAGAGCATGAGAAGCGCACGATCGAGGATATTGAGAGATGCTACTCCAGGAACAACGTGCGGAAGTTTTACCAACAGGTAAAAAGAACATGCCAAGGAAAAAAAAACCCGCACAGAAGCCTGTAGAGATAGGAATGGAAACCTCGTAGTAGAGTCACAGTCGGTGCTGAGTACATGGAAGGACCATTTCTGCAGACTGTTGAACGGCGATGAAGACCAAAATACCGCTGTCAGGCAGAATGAACCATTCAACATGGATGATGACAGACAAAACTTCCGTCCACCTGACCAAAATGAAGAAAGGATAGCAATATCTAAACTAAAAATCAACAAAGCTGCTGGACCCGACGGACTACCCGGCGAACTTTTTAAAGCGGCCGGAGATGACCTGGTGGAGTGCATACACCATCTCATCTCTAAAGTTTGGTCAGAAGAAAGTATGCCTGATGAATGGAACCTCAGCATCGTTTGCCCGATCCACAAGAAATGAGACCCTCTAACCTGCGCCAACTATAGAGGAATTAGTCTCCTGAATATCGCCTACAAGATCCTCTCTGCCGTACTATGTGAACGCCTGAAACCTTTTGTCAGCAACCTGATTGGCCCCTATCAGTGTGGTTTCAGACCAGGAAAGTCCACAATTGATCAAATGTTCACTCTACGGCAGATCCTGGAAACCACCCAAGAATCGATTTTAAGGCCACGTACGATAGCATTTATAGAGACGAGCTATACAGAGCCATGGCAGGTTTTGGCATCCCCACAAAACTCGTCCGACTGTGCAGGATGACGATGGAGAACTCTCGCTGCTCCGTCAAGGTTGGTTCTGACCTCACAGAAGCTTTCCACGTCAAAAAAGGATTCCGACAAGGTGATGCGCTATCGTGCGATTTCTTCAACTTAATACTTGAAAAAATTATAAGAAACTCGCAAGTCAATTGAAGTGGGACAATTTTTTTCAAGTCTGTGCAATTGCTAGCATACGCTGACGACATAGACATCATTGGCAGAACTCGGCGAGCTGTCACTGGAACGGTTGCTAGCATTGAAGCTGAAGCGGCTAAGATGGGACTAGCAGTCAATGAGGCCAAAACGAAGTACCTGCTGTCCACAAAAAGGGACACACAACACCGGCGGATTGGACAAAACATCACAATAGACAGGTACAACAACTTTGAGGTAGTTAGGGACTTTGTGTACCTCAGATCCGCTATACCATCTGACAGCAACATCTCGTCAGAAATAAAGCGAAGAATTACTTTTGCCAATCGCTGTTTCTATGGGCTAGAAAGGCAATTGAGTAGCAAAGCCCTCTCTCGAAAGACAAAGGAGACTCTGTATAAGACCCTAATCATCCCAGTCCTGCTCTATGGCGCCGAGGCATGGACTCTATCTAAAACGGATGAGGATATCCTTAGTCGTTTCGAGCGTAAGATTCTTCGGAGGATTTTGGCCCTATCTGCGTTAACGGGCTTTGGAGGAGAAGGTTCAACTAAGAACTATACGAGTTGTACAGCGACGATTACGTTTAAGATGGCTAGGTCATGTAGAGCGAATGGACAACAATGCTCCGGCTCGCAGGATCTTCGATTCCATCCCAGAGGGTAGACGCAGTCAAGGAAGACCCCGCCTTAGGTGGCGCGCTCAAGTGGAGGACGACCTGAACCAACTTGGAGTGCAAAACTGGAGGCAGCCAGCCAAAGACCGAGCTGGCTGGAGAGGCATGTTGGTTGAGGCCCAGGTTCGTCCCGAACTGTAGCGCCACCTTAGTAAGTAAGTAAGTATTTTTACATATGTATGTACATATATATAACCATACATAGTTACAATATTAACATAAAAAAATAATCAATAAAACTTACCTTTAAGAAGATATCAGAAGATAGTAATACGATGTTGCTCGAGAGACCATATTAGCTAGTACAGCACGGTTAACTATGAATATATGTCTGTATGTATGTGCATACATACAGTACATATTATATAAGGTACCATTCTTGAGCTTAGGTGACATTTGTAAATCTTTTGGGCGAGTGAAAATTTTGCAGTTGGAACAGAGCTTGAACATTTCGGACCATGCTCTTGATTTTCATTAAAATAAATCGATCAATTTTACTCAGGGTCTTCATTGGCAATTTTCAAGGCACTAAATTGCTCATTTCAGCAAATTACGGTTTTAATATTGTTATAAATAAGTCCAATCAAAAATCATTCTGAATAGCAAATATCTTTACAATTAATCTATTTATAAGAAATAAAATTCTATTTAATTTAAACACAAAAAATAAAAAAAAATCATTATCAGAGATTGTATTTTCTTACAATTGCTTCAAGTGCAGAGTAAAAAGGGGACCATGTATATAGCTATGTTCCTATACAAATTGTTATATAAAAAGCACCAATGCAAGGTAAAAATCCGCCAAGAGCTTCATATAACCAAAAATAAATATAATATATTATATTCCGTGTTCACTAGAAGCAAAATATATATTTAAGTATACAAAAGTATAAGAGAGATAAAAGAAAAGCAAACATAGCAGTAAACATGTCCTTAAAATTCATGAAGGCTTCCCGTTGTCGCCATCGCCATGACAGAGCGCCCCAACCGGCGCATCGAGAATATTCATACGCATATACACATGTACATCTATCTACTGCAAACAAGCCCTACAACGTTACAACAAAATAATAATACAATCAACAAAAGGATCAGTCAGCAACTTTGTGCTGAAACGTTGAAAGGATACGCTGTTTACTTGCCTCCATCCAATGTGTCCTTTTTCATGCATATGTATTTACGTTTCCCGAGGTAGCCTCACTGTATTTCATTCGGAGTGCGCCGTGACTTGCCAAGCCGACCGACCTTGGGATTGGGAGCCTGGAGCCGGCAGCACAAAAGGAAATCTAATTTCCAGATTTGAATTCGTTTGAGGTTGGCTGTATCCAAAATGACGCTCAAAGATGATGCTCTTGGATTAGCTTAGCTTCAGAGATAATGTCGAAGTGTGCTGCATGAAATTGTATAATTTCCAGTCATCCTGGATCCTGGTCCTTTACTTCGTTCGAAGCGTCTTTTCCGAGGCAACTTTGTTTTTCTTTTCAAATTTAATGTTGTTAATGACTAGATGCGAGATAGAGCAGTTTTGCTTCGAGCGGGGCACACAATCCCCATGTACCGAAGCCACTTACTCCATTCGAGCATTTTTTTGTTGTATTATTATCCAGATGGATACAGCAACACAGCAGACAGCTCATGCATATCAAACAAAAGGATGTTCAGCCACTGGCCCATTATATGCCTTAAGTAGAGCGTAAACATAAGCTCGCGCATATACAACACATAAACAGTTAAAAGGACGTCCAAGGCATGTCTCCTAAAGATGCACACTCCTGAGCTGCAGTTGAGTTATTTGTTCAAAGAGATAGGGCGGCAAGGACTAAGAGTGCTTGAGGTAATTATCCAAGTGACTGGAATATGTGATGTTGGAAACAATGCGAAGATGATGATGATGACGATGAGCATAATCGGTCAACGAGAATACTTTTTCCACTTAAAATAATCGCATAAAAATGTTCTGAGGGAGTAAAGTACTGAGGAATTGTTCGTTTTGTTGTGTGTCCTTTGTGTGTCAACACTGAGCTTTCTTCCTGGTTCTGCAAATGTGATATCCCTATCTGTCTCATGGGGCGGCTTACATAATGATAAATAAGAAAGATCCGCCTTCTTGAAGCAAATCTGTTTTATTCTCTTGGCATGTTGTGAAGTATCTTTTTCAAGAGATACTTTAGGTCGTTGGCAGAGAACTTTGACGAAGTGGGTACTTGAACTGACCTTTCTGTTGACAATCAGAAATTAGCTTTGCTGGGACAGAATAAAAAAAATTAAATCGTTTGTTTCTGTTAAAAGATAAACATTTATGAATGGGAAATTCTTGTGGAGAATGCCATTGAAAAATAAGGAAATATGACTATATTGAAGAGCTGAGTTGTATGTAAGTCGCATTTTCTTATTCGACGGCAGGTTACTTTAGCTTAAGCTACCATTCGTTCCTTCCTCTCCTCTTCAATGTTATTGGTGTTTGGTGATCTTGTTTTATCAATTTAATTATGGTTCTAGGTACAGATCCTGATAACATAGGATGCGTTCTGAATGTTAAGGGTTTTTCAATAAGAGCGCTACAAAATTTTTTTTTGAATAAGGCAAAAACGGTTTTGGATTACAATGAAATTCTTTATTCCTGTGAAAGTTCGTTCGATGCCATTATGTATGGAACTTAATTTCTTTTGCATGGCCACTACGGGTACGCTTGCAGAAGTCCAGATGCTGAACCCAATTTTCGACGGTTTTCAAGCATAAGTCGGCCGATGCTGCTGCAATTTCACGTTCGATATTCGTACGAAGTTCATCAATCGTCGCTGGCTTGTTGGCATAGACCATAGGCTTGACTTAGCCCCACAGGAAATAGTCTAACGGTGTAAAATCGCACGACCGAGGCGGCCAAGCGACTGGACAATTTCGGGAGATAACACGTTCTCCAAACTTGGTTTCCAATAAATTGATTGTGACATTCGCTGTGTGGCTTGTGGCGCCGTCCTGTTGGAACAACATGTCCTCCAAGTCCATATCATCCAATTGGGGCCAAAAATATTCCGTTATCATTGAACGGTAGCGATCCCCATTCACAGTAACGTGCCGGTCTTGATCATCACGGAAGAAGAAAGGCCCAATGACGCCGCCGGCCCATAAACCACACCAAACCGTATTTTTTCGGGATGCAATGATGAATCATGGAGTACGTGTGGACCAATACCGCATATATTGTTTATTAAGATTTTTCGATGAAAATCCGAATCATTTTCAAGTTGTTGCTCAACCCAATTCACGAACATACGACGCTTCTGGTGGTCAAGCGGCTTCAGTTCTTGCGTCAATTTAATCTTTTAAGGATGTAGGCCAAGATCTTTTCGCAAAATTCGCCACAACCACGTCACAGAGATGCCCAACGCTTGACAACGACGTGTGAGAGACACATTTGGGCTTTCTGCAACTGAAGCCTCAGCGGCAGCAATATTCTCGACACTACAGGCACTTCTTTGTCTCACTGGCACGGGAACATTTTGTACTGTGCCTGTGGATTCAATTTTTTCCACTAGACGCTCAATTGTTGATCTGCTAGGACGATTTAGACGACCATAAATTGGACGTAGCGCTCTTAACGTTGAGACCACTGACTCCGAATTTCGGTAGAACATTTTAATAATTTCGACTCGTAGTGCCCCGTGGCTTAGTGGTTAGTGTGTCGGACTGCTAAGCGAAAGAACCTGGGTTCAAATCCAGCTCATAACCACCTTTTTTTCTGGGGTACTGCCTCTTGCGAGGAACTGACAAAACCTTCAAGAGTAAAATTTGTCTCGAAAAAGTGCATCTCATGTAGCCGTTCGGACTCGGCGGTAAACTGTAGGTCCCTTCCATTCTTGCAGAGTAACAACACACACACAGGAATGGTTGAGAGTATAAGTCACTAGGTCTTGGCTCCTTAAGGAGCTGTCGCGCCAATAAATTTATTTTATTTATTTGTTGGCTCGTATATCTTTCCATCATGAAATGAATAACCTAATTGAAGAGAAATGTCAAATCAGCGGCAAGAAATATGGCGTCGTTTGTTGTACCTGTCGCTCTACTTTTGTAGCGTCCCTGTTGAAAAACCCGATACTTGTGTGGCGTTTCAAGGTCTTATTGTTTGCTGCTTGAATGTTGAGAGTATACGATCAATGTTGTATCAAATGTTGTATCAAATGTTTAGCACCACTAATTTGGATGTCATTATGGTTTCAGAAACGTGGCTGAATAAAAATATTGCTGATGCACTTGTTGACTTTCCAGGCTTTAAAATACACAGAAACGACCGTGCAAATAGGATTGGGGGTGGTGTCTGCATGTTTCTAAGAGAAAATCTAATAGCCTCTACAGTTTTTAAATCAAATAGACCTAATATTGATTTTATATGTGTTCAACAAAAGAACTCATTTGAAAAAATGTTTACTCGTTACCGTTTATAGTCCACCAAATATGTTTAGTGAAGAAAACCTTTAGAAAGTTAAAGATGACTTACTGAGACTGGGTCCAAAGTATAGTTATGTTTTGATCGGGGGTGATTTTAATGTAAATTACTTACTGAACAATAGTCTAAAGCAATCATTTAAACACTTTTGTGATAAAACTGGTCTTTCAGTTGCAAATACTTGTTGGCCAATTTGTTTTAAGTCTGAAATAAACCCATCGCTAATAGATATGTGTTTAGGAAGTTTGAGTATTAGAAATGATCAAATAAGGCCCACCTCAGACTTTATTCATGACTTTATCTTTTGCTCATTTCAGTTTGATGTTGAGAGAACAAATAGCAGCAGGACTATAAGCTTTAGGTCGTATCGTGAATTTAATTATGAGAATGTCATTGCGAATTTTAATATATCAGAATGGAATGCGATTTATAACTTACCAAACGTGGACGATAAGGTTGCACCGTTTAACAACTTATTGAGTCAGCTTTATGAAACCTATGTACCTTTGTTACTGTTGCGCACCTTTACTTTTGGAGAGTTGATAAAAAGACCAACACTTTACTTTTTCGAGTTTAAAGATTTATTTATTATATCTGATTCTGTTCTGTTGAGATCTGAGTTAAGACTGCTTCTGTTGAGATCTAAGTTAAGACTGATTCTACATTCTACAAATTCATTCATGCATCTAGTCTCAAAAATGTTTAGTGACAAAAAAAAAGAGAAAAGGATGAATAGGGTGAGATTGTATATAACATTAACACTTGTGTCTTGTGTGTCGATCTAAAGTCCAACGATTTAGTTGACACAGCATAACTGGCTTGTGTCTCGTACCTCGTGTGCGAAGAATGTTATTGTTGGCAAAAGCTGACACACCATAACTGTGCTCTCATTTTGCATATGAATAACGATCGGTTGGAATCGATCGTTGTTTATTTTTTTGAATTTGAATTCATAGCTCTTGTGAGTTTTTGCTTCACTAGCATAAAGATAAATATGATTGTTTATTCTTTAACGCTACAACGGATGTTGGATTTAGATATGTAGATGACACAGTCAAGTGGATATAGATAAATGGAACAAAAGGGTGAATAAGTATGTACAGGATTAGGATTTGGGGCATAACATTACTAAAGAATTAAAACCAAAAAGATGCCCATGGTACAGGCATAATATAAAGCTTCTCATTAGGGAACGGAAGTACTTTTATAGAAAATTTAAAAGGAATCCGTCTGATCGTAACAAAAGACAGTTCACTTTTGCTCGAAATAGGGTAACCTCTCCGATTCGTAATGCCAAGCGTGAATATTTAATGGAAAAACTTGATTTAATTCTCAATTCTAAATATTTGTGGAGAAATCTTAAAAAAAAATGGGTGTCAAAGAAGATAAATATCGAATCAATTGTCCGTTTCATCCTGAAGTCATGTCCAACATACTGGTCCAGCATGGATCCAATCTTCAATACCCGAGGGATATTCTTGTGATGCCTGATTGCGAAAACTCCTTTTCGTTTAATTGTATAGGTACTAATGATATATTTAGTGCTATCCTGTCGATCAAATCTGGTTCTGTTGGTCCTGATGACATTTAGCCGAAATTTGTGAAACTTATCCTCCCCTTAGTAGTGAATTACCTCCTTCACATCTTCAATTATTGTATTGACAGCTGCGACTTGATAGAATTCCACATGAATTGCAACGAACCACAATATCAGTCGCTTTTAAGAGGAAACTTAAACTTAGGTATTGTGCTTAACTTTCTTTTTATTTTTCTATTTTTTATAAATTTGTTTTATTTAATTATTATAGTAGTTTGTAATTTAAGTCACTGGATAGTTTAAAAGATTCAAATCTTGTTGTATCATTGTAATACTTATACTTCTTTGAAATAAATGAAATGGAATGAAATTTGAGATCCTCATCCTAATCATAATATGTATTGCTTATGAGTTAGTTATAATTAATTTTGGCTGCATTTTGCTCTCACATTAAATGCATTTTTCCAGAAAATAATAAACCTTTTAAATCAGGAATTTATCCCTAATTTGTTTTTAATATAAAAACATAGCCCAATTATTTCATAACGTTGAATTTCATTTATTTCTCCAGCGAAGAATTCCCACAAAAAGGTGTGTCAACTCCAGAATTCACACCAAAATTACAAAAAAAAAAAAAACAACAAAACAACAAAATAATATAAATATATATAAATTTAAAATTATAAATCCAAACACAAAGCATAGCTATTAATTTTTGAAAACTAAGCATCTAATCCCAACGCCCAAAATCATGGTCGCCATATAACATGAAAAGCCATCCATAATATCATGGCATCCCGCACAAATGAAAAGTCCTTCATCCCATCCTGCTGTGTTTTCCAGGGGATAACACATGTGCACTCAAAATCGAACCCAAAAATCTTCCACAACACGACTGGTTTGTGGAATTTTCAAATGAACGGCCTCACATAAAACAAACTTTTATAAAAGCCCTGGACGTTTTCATTTAAATGACTCTTTCAAAGGCCAATCGAATTTTCATTGAACATTTTAAATAACGATTATCAGGTGAATTCAGATTCAGATGCAATTCGTTAGTTTTGATCGCTGAATGTGGCAGGCGTTGTCGCACAAAAATGCCAAAAGAACGGCAAAATGTTTTAAATTATATTTAAAGCTATTTATTTTGAATACACATTCGTACATTACAACTTGGATATATTGACTTAAAATAAAATATTAAACAAAACGTTTACAATTAAATATTTTTTTAAAAGGGGAGTTGTTGTGGCATAAATTCAATTTATGGAAATACTCGTCTACCGAATATATGAATTTTATTCGTGAACAAAATTGATTTAAAATAGGCATCAGGAATGTAGCATATGTATTTCGAACCCTAAGAGTGAAAAAAGCGTACAGTGATAGTAAACACTACTTTTCACTCTATTTAAGTTAAATTAGAGTGGAATTCAACTATAATATAATTATTTCCAAAGATTCAAATTTAATATTAAATAGTAGCAATAATACTCGAACAGTTTTAAAACAATACCACCCTTAATTGTTTGCAAAGAAGTATGTTTTAAAGTTTTAAAATTGTGACTCAAAAAGTGGAAATCTTTCTGTGATCTATCATTTTTATGCTACCTAAATGCAAATACCGAAAATTATTAGCGAAATACCACAAATTAATGTAGGATGGGCCAAACTTGTAAGCATCACCTTACAACCCAGAACAGCACATACATACTAAGCCACACATACGAGACATACATGAGACATAAACCATACAACACACATAATACGCGCCCTTCCATGTCCATTCGCTTACAAGTTTTCTGGTTGCTCAACTTTAGTCATCATTATATACTCGTCGTGTAAAGTTGATCGCCAAGTTGAAAAATCGTTATAACCCCTAAGTGATTTCTGTAATAATAAAATAGTAGTATTGGCTTATGATCAATAAATTAACCATTGTTTTAAAAAGAGTGTAATTCTTGTTTTTAAAACAATCCCCTAGATGGGGACGGAAAAAGATTCCTACATTAATTACAGGGTAATGCTTGAACCAAATGACCTGGCCAACGGTCGGTTGCGCAGAGAGAGGATTCAAGAGAACAAAAATGCTGCACAAGGGATCTAAGAGTACAATGCCAGATATGATATACATACATCTTTAAAAATTAATAATAAGCCATGATGATCATACCCACAGTTGGAAAAAGGCTTACTATTTGTACTGAATGCAGTACAATTCGATTTGAACTATGCAATGTTCAGTACAATTTTGAATTGTGTGTACAAAATTGATTTATTTCTTTAGTAAATTTTCTTTTATCTTCATATCTAGTAAAAAAATCTGCGATACGAACATACCCGAGACCCAAAATTATACAGAACTTCAAAAATCAAGCTCAAATGTTTTATATAACATTTCTGCAAGACATAAGAAGAAGATTGTATTTCGATGACGATTTCTTAAACGCACTTGAAAATTCTAAGAACGCGTGGTATTGGATGGTTATGTGAACTTTATAGTTCAATTTGTTTGAAAGTTGGTTCCTAACGAACTGAAAAACATTGAAGCTATAAACAAAGAATATAGAGCTCTAACTTACTGCGGATATATTAAGAAACTATATCGGAATTTTGGGCATTTTTGAGATGTTTAAGAAGAAAAATAAATGATTATTTCGCTGACATAATAAACCTGATAGTTTAAATTTATTTATTAGCAGAAGTTAACTTGATCATAATCCACATAGGACAATGAGTGTTACTTATTCCTGCATCAAAATAATCAATGATTTAGAAAATCTTTAAAAAGTTCAATGAAAGCTACAACTGGCTCCTGTGATACGGGGATAATGGAGTTCCATTATTTGTTCTTATTTTACCTTAATTTGTATAACAAACTAAATGACACACCAGGCGTTGTTGTTGCATACCATACTTTTTCTGGAACCCCGAGAATTCCAGCTATCTGCCGAACAAACAGACAGAAAGACAGACAGTAAAAAAAAATTGTTTTTTGTGTTTTAAGTATCTTATACATCTTCCATATGCATCTTGTAAAAAACTGATTGATTGATTGATACGAAAAAGACATTAAATTTTTTTATGTGTATAAATATGAATTGTTTTTTTTTTGTTTTGTTCCTGTTTATAAATAAATTTAATTTTTGTGTTTGCTTATACAATATATCCATTTACAAGAGCCTAGTACAATTTGGTCATTGTCAGTAAAGTTTTATTTATTTATTTAAATCAATGAATGCTGACACACTAAGAATTAACTTCTTATAAGTTTGTGTAAAACTAAATATGGATAGGTGTACTTTTAAAAAGAATAAAATAAAACAATGAAATGATATGATAAAATAGGTAATTCGAAGTAAGGAAAAGTGAAAAATACAGTACATTTAATAATGTGTTTATGTTTAATGAAACTAACACTTTGAAGAAAAAAAGGAAAATTTATATAAGGATTAAGGAAAAAATTCGATAATGTGCTAAGGTAAAATGCTAGTTAACAGAAATATGATTTTTAAAGTATAGATGAGTGGCTCTTGACGAAACTCTGCTTCACCCCTTACTCTTATAAGGTCACGTGGGAGATTCACAACGCTCCTGCAATCTTATTGGGAAGTTCATTTATATACAGAGAGAAAAGAATTGGTCCTAAAATCGAGCCCTGTGGTACCCCTCTGTTGGTCGGAAGGAAATTTGACATTGATTTCCCAACAGAAACTGCCTGCTTTCAATTCATAATTGCTGGAACGTGATTGTGTCTATCTTTCAATATGAATGATATGTGCAGAGAAACTTAAAGAAAGCTTGCGCAGCAGAATGGAAAAAGGTATTTGGTTCAAGCTATAATTTGTTCGTAATGATTTGTCAAAAAAAAAAAAAACATTTAAAAAGCATTGTTACCGAGGCTGATATCTCAACATTCACCGTTAAAATACAGCTTTTGCGAAACCAATATGACTTGTTAAGAGTTAATAGCAAGTAGCAGTTATACATAATGTACATTTACTACTACAGACTAATATTTAATTCAATGCCACCAGACAATAAGCAAAACACGTCTATTCGATTTCGTAACTTTTATTAGACTGATTCTTTTCTCTCTTCTTTTGTTCTATTCGAGAGTGTGTGTGCACATCAATGTGCTTGCTTGTAAAGATAATTCTTCAAATACTTACAAACTACTATATGCAAGTAAAATGCTATGAGCTACTTTCTACAATGGGATGCTTATAAACTAATTTACTACTGAGCCTATTTTTAAACACAAACATTTTTCTTCGGGGTGCCCTATTAGAATCGCATACGACAAACAGACATACAGCTCTTTTTGAAGTTACAACAACAATTTTACAAAGAATTAAAAAAAAGCTCAAAGCTTAACTTTCATGGTGTTACAACCCGAAAACTACTTTCTTGAAAACGTTTTCTGAAAAAGATTTGCTTTCTTCGGAATGCTTTCACAAGAAACCTTCACTGTGTGACTAGTTGTTGAAAGCGTTTTCAAGAAATCCCGTCATTGTGAAAGTTATTTTCGTTTTCTTGAAAACCTTGATTGGGTCGTCTCTTCCTGTCCCCATCAAACAAACAAGTATTAATAAACCTTAAAACACTTGATTGCAGCAACCGCTTGTATCGAGTTTATGAAATGTCAACTTATTTACTATTTTATTTTTCAACAAACGCTCGTACTCGTTATACTGAAACCCTGATATTAAGCTTCCACAAAAGGAGAACATTTCAGCTGCCGTCAGTTTTCTCTCAATTCTACAAAGTCTATAAATTTGATATTCTGTTCCTGCTGTCAATGGCAGGGTATGGTTCCTTGCATAACACCAATACGTATTATTTTATATACACCTCCATATCAAGGACAATAAATTTTGCTTGCTATGCAAACTTAATTCATATGGGCACCTGAAACAAAGGGAATGGAAGCATCTTTAATACAACGGGTTTTCCAATAAGAAATGTTATTTTGAATATCCCGTTATTATCGAAGCTGTAATTTTTTGACATTTGACAAGTAGAAACTACGCCATTAATAAAAATGGAACGATACACGCTTCAACAACGCATTGAAATTATTAAAATTATATAAATCCTTGAAATGCATGAAAATGATCCGGAATTTCATTGAAAAATCATCTTGACTATCTTGACTGATAAGCCCATTTCCACCTCGGTGGCTACTTCAACATTAAAAATTGTCACATCTGAGCTCGGAAAACCCAAAATTTATTGTTGAAAAGCCTCTCCATCCTCAACGAGTAACTGTTTGGTGCGGTTTATGGTCCGGCGGGATCATTGGACCTTACTTTTTCGAAAATGAAGCTGGAGTAACGGCTACGGTGAATGGATTGCGCTATCGAGAGATGATGAATAATTTTTTTAAGGCCGGAATTGGATGGTATTGATCTGGACAACGTTTAATTTCAACAAGACGGCGCTACGTGCCACACAAGCAACGACATCGATCTTTTACGGGAAAAGTTTCCGGACCATGTTATCTCTCGAAGAGGCCACCGAGATCTTGTGATTTAACACCTTGAAACTTCTTCCTTTGAGGCCACGTGAAAGATAATGTCTACGCCAACAGCCCAGCCTCGATTCATGACCTCAAAGATGGAATTCGTGAAGCTATTGTGGGCATACAGCAGCCACTTTACGATTTGGTGATGGAAAATTTCATGAAAAGGATATGGTCGTCTAAGCGTAGCCGTGGCGGCCATTTGGCTAATATTGTTTTCCATTATTAATGCCATACTTTCCTTTGTACATTGAAATAAACATCCTAACATTTATCTCAAAAAATGCCATTTTTCTTTCAACATCAAAATAGCACCTCTTATTGGAAAACCCTTTACTAAAAAGAAATATTTCTCAAGTTAATTAGCTTACACATGCAATTAAACACTTCCTGAAAAATTCAAAAGATATCGCAAGATACATTATTCCAGTAACTTTAGGTTAAAACCTTCCAAATTGGATATTCCATTTCCCTTTGATTCAATGAGATTTCAGAATAAATTTTAATCAGGATTAAGTTGCTAATTAGCTAAGAATTTACATAGAGGGCTTCCTTCCTACATGTCTTTTGAATTTATAAAAAAATGGTAAAAATCATTTTGTTTAATCTTATCTCATCTTAACAGATATTTAACTTCCCTCAACAATATAAATCCTTTAACAATGATCTTAGTTAATTCCTCGTTAGTATGGGATTTTCAATTTAATTTTTTTTTCTCTCAAAAACAACAAACTGTGTTTGATCTGCGAACAAATCATATTTTTCATTTCAGGTAATTCCAATTCTAAGATCCTTTTTTCACATCAAACGATTCCTTTTTACCAAAGACGCCTTGGCTTATTATTATTTCTTCTTAAATTGAACATGATTGCTTGAGATTGAGAGCAAAAAAAAAAAACATCTGAGTTCCTCCTTAAAAGGTGCGTACTTAACATTGTTCTCCCTAAGTGGTTCCAATATTCCTTTCAACTCCAGAAATTCCATCAAATAAAACAAAGAAAAAAGCTTTGCACTTAACAAGAAGTTAACCGCACCGCTCCCCCCCCCCCTTCCCCCACATTTCAACCCGAAACAACGATTTTGTTGGTTAATTTGGGACTTCTATGTGCCCATATCCCTGCCGCCTTTTACGAACTAAAAATAATAGCCAAATCCACTCGCTTCCCGATTGAAAGTCGTTACATTACACCCGAAGTCATATCGTTTTATCTTTTCGCCTGTTCCCCAATTTTCGCTCCCACTCACCGCCCACACCATCCCAACTAATCGAAACCGGAAGATAAATTATTTCGATTTGTGAGATTGGAATTGGCTTATAAGCTTAACGACTTTCGAGCTATAAATCGATGTTTGTGTGCCCAAATGGAGAATCCATAGCGATAGTATAGCTGTAGCCAAAAAATCATTGAACAAATAAATGCGCGTTGTCACATCTATTGGATCATCTATTTGTATCTTTGGGATGGGACATAATGAATTTATCGGATTGGTGTTGTTTACGACTTTTTTAACAGCACCACTGTATATTGCGCTTCGATATTGTGGTTGACTTGGATTTCGTAGGCAATGGTCTAGTTAGCATAAATATTCCCGAACCTCAAGTTAGTAGTCAGTGAAGTGGAATTGTTTATTCGGATGATTTAATGGGACAGAGGCTGGATAGGTGTCCTTTTTCAGTTCCAATCAAATGCCTAATTTCAAAGTTAATTCGGCATTGTTGAGGCTTTGATGGGGGGGATATAACAATTACAAAGATTTAGATAAAAAGCTCAGTCGATGACTTTGATATAGCTTTAATGAAAAAGATACGCCAGATATATATTAAAAGGACACCACAAAAAGAGCCACAAAAGATGGGCATTATTATTTATCTGTAACCCAAAGCATTTAGCTTAAATTACTATGACCATAACCTCACGATTTATTATGGTTGTAATGTACATTTTTGGGGTGGCCTCCAGCAGGTGCTTAAGGGCCTCTTTAGTTGGGCCAACCAGGGATTTATAGGCTATCTACTACTTGAATGAAATACCTTCAAAAAATATTTAATGTGTAGGTAGGAACAGCTTGATGTAAGAGGTGGATCCTGGAGTAGTTTATTCTTTCTTCGTTTTTGTTTAAATAACTTATGAGGTATACTATACACCAGCTGGGATGTATATCATTAAAAATGTGTTAAGGTTCCTTTTCTTAAGTCTAAAGTTGCTGCCAAGGGACAAATAAATGAGGTCCGGAATGAGTAGAGTTGAATGGGGACTTGTGTGTTCTGAACTTAAAGCAGCAAGCTTCTGAATATAGGTTTCGTGGAAATTAAAAAAAGATATAACTAAATTATTATTGTAAGTAAGAAATTTATTAAGTCAAATTGTTTATTATTTTAATTTAGATTCATTTCGAGTCTGATTAGACTCATCCTCAGCAGTTCCAGTTTAATAAAGGAACACATAATCAAAACAAACTAAATAAAAACTGTAATTAAAATAAGTGTTTAAGGTCTACATTTAAACATTTAGTTTGAAAGAGACAAACATTAAATCAAATTGAACAAAGGTAAAACTATATTGCCACTGTCCCCATTCATCAGCTGGTCGTTCATATGAATGTATACACTTTCATACGCATCAAGTCGTCTTGCCTGTTTCATAATTCGAAAATTGTGTATAGAAATGATTGCGGATTAAGGCATGAAAACCGATTGCAGATTTTTCTGGTCGATTATATATAATACTAACTGACCCACCCGTCGTTGCTCGTAGTTTACCAAAGATTTTCTGAATACCGATCAAAGCGCCACATAGTGGTTTCCGTGCCGCTTTCCCACATATGTGTATACACGCGGAAACACAAAAAGAAACCAAAATGAAGTGTGTGTATACAAAACACATTATTTATACTACTAAAGCATTTACGACCATGTGATTGACATATTTGGTCATAACTTCGGTTCAAGACATTTCGGACATTAAACAGATTTCTTATATGCACCCTCCAAACATGTCCTAAGATCTCCTAAAAATTTCATTCAAATCGAATGAGCCGAAAAAAAGTAGTTCGCGCACAAACATAAGTTGGATTGTTCTTTATATATACATAATAGAATAAAGAAGATATGTAGATAACTGCAATGTTCTGCCAAACGAATTCCGAAGTTTCGGTTCGTCTGACCAATGTATTTTTCTTCGCAATCACCACACTTCACTTCGTAAATACCTGGGCCCTATTTCATAAAAAAATTACAGGTGCGACAGTTTTTTTTCCTTACGAACGGATCCGTCGTGTGTGAAAGGGGCTTTCTCGTGAATGGCTCGAACGAACATGTGTATTATCTTTCCCCTTATTGTTTACTATTTATAATATAATTTGCTAAAAAAAAGATATAAAGGACTTTTTTCAGCTTAATTTTCATTTTGCTATGGAAAAAGTTGAACAACTGGCATAAAGATTCGTGGGAATCAGCAGTAGGGCAAAACCTATATAGGTCCCAATAACAATAATTTACTTTTTGAAATCAAATTAATGAAAATACATATACATATTGATCTGCTCCGTAGATAAATCTACGAAGTAGAGACACTTATGAGCACTGGCTACTGAGGCCATCGGACAACAAATACAAAACGACATTGATACAGGACAGAACAGAAGATAGAAAGAGGACGGAAAAACAGAAAACACATAACACATGTCAACAGCACGCAGTTGGTTTTCGGACGGTCCCCCATCTTTCAGCTAACCACGCGCAACGATGCTTGATTTCGCTGATCTCACGGGAAGCGATGCTTTTTACTTTTAATTTTAAATGATTTTTATTTTACTTTTACTTATATCTACTTAAATGCTAGACAAAAATCTTAAAACTAGCTAAAACTATCATCTTAATTAACTTACTGGCCCTATGCGGGCGCTCTAAATTAATCTTTAACTTAATTTAATTAAAATTATCTTATCAATTACGGGTTTTATTTTTTACCCAGAAAAATAAAAAACTAGGTAATCTTTATCGTTTTCTTAATCTATCTTAAACTACTTAAAAACTAACTTAAAATAAACTAAAGATAAACTTAAAATCACTTAAAATAAACCTTAAATACTTAAATCTAGAACAGCCACAGCAAGCTTTTTTGAATTTTTTTATATTTTTTTTTTTTTTTTTTTTTTTTTTTTTTTTTTTTGGTGCCGCCGCAACCGCCCTACCTAACATAAATACTATAGATATATGTAAGTCGGCCATAGGCGATATTTCGTCTATGTCGAGTGGAAATATCGAGTTCTAACTAAGCCAATAGAATTGGTGGACCTGAGCAAGGGCTTCCTTCCGATCCCGGTCGGGCACGGCCCTATTGAAACGGATGCGCTCTGCTTCGCTCCCAGCGACTATGTCCCGGTCGTAGAGGAGCCGCCTATCGACTGTTCTGCGGCCGACGTGGTAGATCAACGGAACCGCCGATCTATCCTGAATCAGCCCTCGACCATCAAGGTAAAGGAAGGCCTCGGGCGGGATAAAACCACTCGAACGTGTGCTTTCAAAATATTCATCTCGGGGGTAGTAAGCCCCGAAGATTTGTCCATTAGTTGAGGTCATCGCCCTTGCAATGTGTCCGCGAATGAGCTTAATTAAAAAAATATCTATCCTGTTTGTATTGACTCCGTTGTATAGAACCTCGTTGGAATAATAATGTTTGTACTCCGACTCTGGTGTTCTATAAAGTCCGAGACAAGTGCGAAGGCACTGTCTCTCGAACACCCGATTTTTTTCCATTAGAGATGGTGCAACGTTGAACACAGGGCATCCATAGGCAATCATCGGCCTGATTAGGGCCATGTAGCAAATCACTTTCACCCTGCTATCAAGGCGGCTGCTATAAAACAACCGTCTTGTCAGGGCAAAAGCTCCCCTAGCCCTGGCCAGAGCAGCCTCTACACGTCGATTGAAATATAGATACTGATCCAGCCAGATGCAAAGGTACTTTACTACATTTTTACTCGCCACTGGATGTCTATGTGTTCCAGCGATCACTAGCTTGCGCCAGTTCTTTCTCGTATCCCTAGAGGCCCCAGACAGGATAGTTTCACATTTCTGGAAGTTGATTTTGAGCTTCCAATCATTACAGAACTTTTGAATTTTATCGAAATCACGTTGCAAGAGAATTCTGATGACTTCAACTTTTGGATCTGTTCTGTACGCAACTAAATCATCGGCATACGCAATTGCATGAGGTAGACTCCCAATGAGATCGCTGGTGTAAATACTAAAGAGAATCGGCGAGTTCACCGCTCCTTGTTGCAGACTGTTTTGAATATCAAACGTTGTGGTAGATCTTACATTCCCACTCTTGACAATAAACTTTCTACCATTAAGCATGTCGTAAAGCATATATAGCAGTGGTATACTTATGCCCCATCTGGTTAGCTTCAGATAAAGACCTTCTACCCATACGGTATCGAAAGCCTTCTCCAGATCAACCAGACAGGCACCCGTGCATTGATTCTTAGCATTGTTCCATTGGACAGCAGATACTAACTTAGACGCGGCATGAATTGTGTCATGTCCCGCCTTAAAGCCGATCTGGGTGTCTGGAATTATATTTTTGTCCTCGGCCCACTTGGACAGAGCTCTATTGATAACTTTTTCGAATACTTTGCTGATACTCGGGAGAAGACGGGAAGCGATGCTTTATCGGAGCCAAGGCCGTTGACGCTTCCTTATTTATTCTGTGTGCTTTTATGATGATAAAATGCTTTAAAATACGTAGGTCTGTATGTAAGTTTTCACCTTCTTTTATTTGACTAATGGCTAGGGTTCAGCCGAGCAATATGAAATAAATTTTTTGGGAAAAATATTAAACAAATAAAATTTTTATGAAATAAAAAAAACACTATTCATAACGTTTTTTTTGAAAAAAAGTGTTGTAAGCCATCTTATTTCTTTTGCTGTTTTCTATTTTATGATTTTTTTCATTTCAAAATCGTTCGACCAGTTTTTAAAAAAAAATCAATTTTTTTTGAGTATGTCAATTTAAATAAATCTATAGTTTGTACTAGGAGAAAAATTAAAAAAAAATCTATAAATTCGTTTTCAAAATATTTAAAAAACAAAATGAGTTTTTTAAAAAATTATTAAAAGTTAAAAAAAAATGTTTTTGAAAATTTTAATAAGCAAAATTATTTAAATCATAAAACACTACAAATTTCATCAAAATCCTTCAATTAGTTAACGAGAAAATCTGATTTTAAAAAAACCGGTCATATGGGAGGTACCGTTATAAAACTTTTTCTGAAAAATCCATTAAAACTAAAAGATAGATTTTGCATAAAAAACACCATTCAGGAAGTTTTATCAAAATCGTAGGAGCAGTTTTCGAGAAAAATAAGTTTTTTCATTAAAAGATGTATGGCAGGTACCGTTAGTTTTGGAGCTAGAATGCCAATTCGAAAAACTGTTGGGTAGAGTACTCTAAAAATACTATATACCAAGTTTGAATCAAATCGGCCCAATCGTTTAGGCTGTAGGAATCGATAGGGACAGACCCACTTTTTTTGTCTTCTCTATCATCGTAATGTCATGTTTGATTGTTATAAATCGCAAGTAATTAATGGTTGATAATTTTTTTGCAGTTTTGCTTCTTAAAAAACGGTCATTTGAACATTCTGCTATCGATATTTCACTTATATATGAAAATGTTTTATTCGAAACAAAACTGCCTGAAAGCTGCAAACGAAGAAAAATGTCGAAATTTACAATTTGACGAATTTGGCATTATGAGCAGGAATTGCAAATACAAACTGTGCAATTATCAACAGTTTGTTATGTACTTCTGTTTTGTACAGATTTTGTGTAATATATTCTACACATTTTTCGTTAACAAATGTATTCGAAAAGTGAGTACGTATTTTTAATTTTGTTTTTTTTTTTTAAAACGTTTTCAAATTACAAAATTGGTCAAGCAATTAACTTTCGAGATAACTCCATTGGAAAACAATTCAAATTTGTCCACATAAAACTATAATTATTATTGTATATTGTTATTTGGGTTTAAGTGTTCTTTGGCATTTTGTTATAATTAATAAAAAAAACTTTGTGATAAGATATTTTTTCGCTTCAGATACAAATTTGTAAATAAATAAATCAGAAAATTTGCATTAGCTGTCAAATGAATGGATGCGTTCAATTAAAATGAGTAGCAAAACGCAACAGATGGCCTTATTAATTCCGAAATGATGAATTCAAAGATCAGTATTTAAATGAATATTTTTTTAAAGCCGATTTCGTATCAAGACAAATTTCGTTTTGAGGATTGTTTCGCGGCCAAAAATTTAAAAATGAAAAATCTTAAAAAAAGAGGACAAATAGGCTATAGACCTAAAAGAAGACCTGTCCTCTTTAAAGAGGACGTCTGGTCAGCCTAAATGGGACTTAACCTAGTTTTTACCATGAAAATAACTAAAAATTAACGTTAGGTAGGTAAGGTATACAGAATTCAATTCTGTTTCACGGGAAACACAATTTAAAGAAATAGACTTTTTTGATGTTTTTACATATAATTGTTTTTTTTTATTTCAAAGCCTTAGGGTATACAATTTTGGCAGTACCCAAAAAATGATTGACATTCTTATACTTGCGTTTGTAATATTATTACTTGCTGAGGGTGTGTTTTGAAGTGCATTTCCCACGTCTGTCGTCTCACATATGCTTTCGAATACTTTATCTTTCTTCTCTTTGTGAAAGTTGCTCATTAAGACGTTGAGAACATTTTCCTTTGGGCATTTTATTTAAATAATAAAAAAATAATACACAAAAAGAATAAAAAAACCGTTTCCCTATCGAAAAAAATGCACAGCTTGAATAATTAGAAAAAAATGTGTTAAGTCCTCTGCAACAGAAACAGAAAATAAAAAAAAGTGTGAACATAAAGCATTCTCCATTTTCTATGTAGTGATGACCACCTTTTCAACAAAATAATTGAGTTTTTTTCATCACTCTGTTCAACTCAAGTGCAAGAGTGCAAGCAAGTGCAATTCACTCAAGTGATATTTAAAAAACAAATAATTCAAAAAAAGTAGCCATACAAAATCTCATAATAATAAGGAATATAATAACAAAATTTGTTCAAATAAATCAGTTTAATTCTTTTTCTTTCTGAGATCTTGCGTGACAAACAACATAATTGTTACGTCTTTATAACTTTAATAGAATTTTTATATGTAGATGACTGCGATATTCTGCAGAATATCGCCCCAAGTTTCGGTTCATCTCTCCGATGTATTTTTCTTCGCAATCACCGCACTTCACTTCGTAAATACAGTAGTACATGGGCCCGATTACATAAACATTAACAGGTGACAATTCTACAAATTTGTCGCACGTGTCTATATAACGGGTGATTTTTTAAGAGCTTGAGAACTTTTTTTAAAAAAACCGCATAAAATTTGCAAAATCTCATCGGTTCTTTATTTGAAACGTTAGATTGGTCCATGACATTTACTTTTTGAAGATAATTTCATTTAAATGTTGACCGCGGCTGCGTCTTAGGTGGTCCATTCGGAAAGTCCAATTTTGGGCAACTTTTCGAGCATTTCGGCCGGAATAGCCCGAATTTCTTCGGAAATGTTGTCTTCCAAAGCTGGAATAGTTACTGGCCTATTTCTGTAGACTTTAGACTTGACGTAGCCCCACAAAAAATAATCTAAAGGCGTCAAATCGCATGATCTTGGTGGCCAACTTACCGGTCCATTTCTTGAGATGAATTGTTCTCCGAAGTTTTCCCTCAAAATGGCCATAGAATCGCGAGCTGTGTGGCATGTAGCGCCATCTTGTTGAAACCACATGTCAACCAAGTTCAGTTCTTCCATTTTTGGCAACAAAAAGTTTGTTAGCATCGAACGATAGCGATCGCCATTCACCGTAACGTTGCGTCCAACAGCATCCTTGAAAAAATACGGTCCAATGATTCCACCAGCGTACAAACCACACCAAACAGTGCATTTTTCGGGATGCATGGGCAGTTCTTGAACGGCTTCTGGTTGCTCTTCACTCCAAATGCGGCAATTTTGCTTATTTACGTAGCCATTCAACCAGAAATGAGCCTCATCGCTGAACAAAATTTGTCGATAAAAAAGCGGATTTTCTGCCAACTTTTCTAGGGCCCATTCACTGAAAATTCGACGTTGTGGCAGATCGTTCGGCTTCAGTTCTTGCACGAGCTGTATTTTATACGGTTTTACACCACGATCTTTGCGTAAAATCTTCCATGTGGTCGAATAACACAAACCCAATTGCTGCGAACGGCGACGAATCGACATTTCACGGTCTTCAGCAACACTCTCAGAAACAGACGCAATATTCTCTTCTGTACGCACTGTACGCATTCGTGTGGTTGGTTTAATGTCCAATAAAGTAAACTGAGTGCGAAACTTGGTCACAATCGCATTAATTGTTTGCTCACTTGGTCGATTATGTAGACCATAAATCGGACGTAAAGCGCGAAACACATTTCGAACCGAACACTGATTTTGGTAATAGAATTCAATGATTTGCAAGCGTTGCTCGTTAGTAAATCTATTCATGATGAAATGTCAAAGCATACTGAGCATCTTTCTTTTTGACACCATGTCTGAAATCCCGCGTGATTTGTCAAATACTAATGCATGAAAGTCCTAACCTCAAAAAAATCACCCGTTAGATACATAGGTGACAAAATGTTCAGTAAAATACAACGACAAATTTGTCGTGATAATTTTTTTCATTGTAAGATTGCGACAAATTTATCGTTGCCCTATTTTGACAAATTTGTCGTAGCGCACACAACATAAGCTGCAGCTGTCTATATTGATTATTACTTGCGATTATATACATAATATGCAGGTATGTACTATAAGACAAGTAATGCTTTTGTGCTGAACCAATTTTCTTAAAATTTGGTAAGAATAGTTTTAAGAAAATAAACAAACAACGGCATCCACTATATAAGCATTATAAAAAAGTTCATTTTGTAATTTTTTCAGGGCTCCAAAGATTTAGTTGGAAAAAAGAGATTTTATTTCTAATTATCTTTCTTTTACTCATGGTTGTAGAAAAAATTAAAATTAATCAGCAATATCTCCCAAAGAGCCGGATTTAATAAAGCTTTGCCTTCTTTCACACACGACGGTCCCGTCCGTCTCCGTACGAAGAAAAACCGTACTGATTTCTTTTTGTACGGACGTTGGCAACAAGAATTTTTAACAAAACAACAGACGGCCGGCGAATAAACCGTCTTTTGTGAAAGCGTGCTCTTAGTCATATAGATCAGTGATAAGACGGCGACAGCACATCGCCGTGTCACTCAGTCGTTATGACGACTGTTTCAAATCGCTTTATTACTTTTATTAGTTTAATATCAACAGCTCACGTATGGTTTTTTTCCGTACGAACGAATCCGTATTGTGTGAAAGGGGGCTTTCTCGTGAATGGCTCTATCGATTTTAACCATAAATTTCTAGGGAATCTTATCCAAATGTGTACCTACAAAAAATTTTCGAAAATGCTGTGTTTTGGTCTTAATTAATTTGAATTTTTCAACTTCCACTTACTTACTTTCAATATTCGACCGAAACTGAATTGCCTGTCACAATTGTCAATTACGTCCTGACGAAATTGTCAATTGTACTTTTTTCTGTCCCATAAAACAAATTGTCAGTACAAATTTGTCAGAAAACTCATGACAATTCTGGAAAAATTCCTGACAATTTTTCTATGGTCCATAATTTTGATAATTCTCTCAAATTTTCCGACAATTCTACAAAATTGTCTAATTCTTTGTGGCACAGAAATTTGACAATTGTCGAGTTATCACTTTATAAATCGTCACCTGTCACTTGTCGCACTTGTCAATATTTAGGAAATAGGGCGCTGATTGTTCCTTGGTTTTTGTTCTGCTAAGGTGTTTTTTTAATTTTGCCATTGTTGGAGAAAACGTTTAAAAGTTTTAATTGGTTTTTAACAATTAGGGCTGCACGGTCAACATTTTTTACTTGCGATAATAGGTACTATTTTGCTTCAAACTTGGTATTTGGTATTTATTAGGTAGTATTACGGGGGATGTTTTTCATTTTTTTCTCTAAGTCGAAAAATAACGGTACCTGCCATACAATTTTGAACAAAAAGTTAGATTTTCTCGAAAACAGCTCTTCCGATTTTGATAAAACTTTCAGGGTTCTAATTTTTTACAACAATACATCTTTCAGTTAGAATAAATTTTACGAAATTTGTTCTATAACGGTACCTCTCATATAACCGGTTTTTTCAAATGCGGTTTTATCGTAAACTATTATCCCGATTTCAATAAAATATTACACACAGAAAGTCATTTATAATTTAATTATTAATATCGCATTTCAAAATTTTCAAAAACTTTTTTTTCGATTTTTTTAATATTTTTTTTTTAAATTTGGTTTTCAAAATATTTTGAAAATGGGTGGATTGATTTTTTTTAATAATTTTCCCAGATAAAAACTACAGATTGCCTTATAATGGCATATTAAAAATAAATTAAAATATTTTTTCAAAAAGTTTTTAAAAAAAAAACGACTTTTTAAAAAAACTGGTCGAACGATTTTCAATTTTTTTTTCTTCGATAGACATTTAGTTTTAAAATTTTGTGCATACTTAGTTTTTTCCAAGAAAACTCTAAAACTAATTAAAAAAAATAAAGAGTTTTCTAAAATAATATTTTTTTATTTTAATAGACTTGTGGTTTTCAATCTGGCAATACTTTTTTCGGTGTTATTCTTTTTGACAGCTGTCTCTTGATTAATGCTCTGTTTGGTTTGCGATTTCATAATGAATAGACTTACTCCCGAACAAATTTGCAAATTCTGCAAACTTATTACCAAAATAATGATTCGTTTCGGTGGAGCAGAGTATCGAAGAAGACCCAAGCATTTTAAGGTGAGGGGCTTTCAATTGGAAGCTTTTTTAATTCATTTTCTAATAATTTTGCTACATTTACTGATGATAAATTGATGTTGGATACAATGTAAGGAGTAAAGTTTTGGGATTCCTGGATTTGAATTTCCAATTTGGAAATGAGTGATATATTCGACCAAAAAAAAAAAAAAAAAAAAATACAAATGTTTTTTCAAGTTTGGTACTTAGAGGGGTGTACTCAAACGAGTACAGTGGCCAAATATGGGCCCTTTCTAGTAGTGAAGTTTCTTGAAACATTCTTTTTCGATACAAAGAGTAGTTTGGCACCTCCCACATATCCATCGAACTCTGCTGGAACATATTTTGCATCGTAGTTGATTTTTAATTTTTGTCGGGGAAATGTCCTCCTTCATTGCGAACTATAGTTTTTGGTACATTTGGCTTATTTGAAGCTTTTGTTGATGGCTCTGAACGTAAATAAGTCCTTGTTATGGTCCTTACAAATAAAAGGAGACTGCGCTTTTCATTGGTTTTTAAACAATGAAGTCGCCAAGCATTCACCACCATTGAGTTTAGCATGTGTGTGAACAATGGCCACCACCATTTTTTACCCTTTACTTTTATTCGGTAATTGTTGACAAATTGGTCATGAAGGTCGACACCACCCATACCCTTGTTATATGAAACTAATGGCTTTGGCTGAGGAAGGACTACCTTTTCTTTTTCTATTGTTGACCATCTTTTGACTCTCCCTAGAGGTTCCAAGCTATCGTAATTAGTTGCGACGATTACAACAGCCTTATCTTTCCAATGTGCGAACAAGATGTTATTGTTTTTATCAAATTTGTGTTGGAAAGACCGTCTTCAAAGATTTGAGTGGACATTTTTTTGTCCTACTGTCACGAACCGTGCCTGTAGATCGAAATCCTTTTTTGCGTAATGTGGCCATAAGGTCAGGGCTGATGAAATAATTATCGAAAAATACGCTGTGGTCACTTGGCGTGTTAACTACTTCCAGCAAATCAAGCACCACACGTGATCCAAGGGGTAAACACTTATTTGTTTGACTCACATTTTTGGCACCACAATATACGTCAAAATTGTAGCAATATCCATCGCTGCTACAAAGCATTCACTCCTTGTATCCAAAACGAATAGTCTTTCCACGGATAAATTGTTTTGCGGAATGATGACCAAAGTACTTTATCATCGCTTCGTCAATTGAGAGTTTATCATGAAAAAAAAACCATTTTTGACAATTCTGGGAAGTCATTTCCATCAAAGGTCGAACCTTCGCCATCTTATCAGCTTTGTCAATGCATGAATTGTTGGCTAAATGAATGATTTCCTTGAATCGATTGCGGGACATGGCGTTAGCTACCAACGGAATTCTGGTATCTTCGTCTAAACACCAATACAATGACTCTTGGCGTAAGGTGTGATATCCGGAAAAAAGCATTATGCCAACAAACTTTTTCAGATCCTCTTTTGTAAATAAGAATGTATGACAGTTTTGGTCAAGTGCGTATATCCGGCTTTGCTCCACAATCAAATTCATCACATCATCATTGAAAAAGTGTTCAACGATTTGAATTTCGTCTTCCAATTCCAACTGTTCTTTTACTTTGGTCAGATTTTCCAATGAATGAAACGTTTCAGCCATTTCAGTAGAATAAACCACATGATTTGACCATTTTGGAGCAGTATTCTGAGACTCACCTCTGGCTGAGCTTTCTTGCCTTAGATAAGAAAGTGGGATATCGTCTTCGCTTTCAAATCCATCATTGATTTCGACCTCTACTGCTCCTGGTATATCAATGGGAATATGGGGATCACGCAAGTCATCCTCACATATATCTTCCTCGTCTGTTTGGATATCAACATCCGGCGGAATAACCACTATATCTACTTCGTTTCCATTATCTGGGATATCATCAATAGCCATGTAGAGATTTGAATAGCGCTTTCCATAAAAACTTTTACAATTAATTGTTGAAAAAGCCATTTCTCTAGAAGTCCAGCGAAAAAAAATTAACACAGTTTTGGCCAGTGTACTCAAATGAGTACACCACTTTTGTTTACGACTTACCATTAACAAATCGAGATAAGCTTTACGCCAGCACCTGCCTATTAAGGCTTAATCTGGCGATGGGCCTACCCATCTGCAGTCAAAATCAGCATTGACCAGATCCCTAGAGTGGTTACCAGTCACTCATTGAGTGGTGCCTTCAGTCCACTCTAATTACGTATCATCATATAAATATGTTATATGTTATTTCACTAGAGTGGCGCCCTTAACCACTCTAGTAGCAATTTAATAATCATGTTGTGGTCATGGTCATTCCCCTTGCTTAGGAGCGAGGCCTATCATGCACGTCTAGTAAGTCACCTTGTGACAAACCATATGCTCCCGCTTTGGGTACAACCACAGCCCCCACGAATCCTTCCTCAACTATCAGGCAGTTGCTATCGAGCATTGCTCACGTAATCAACTGGGCTTTCCTGATAACCCGTGGTACCCAACATTTATTCAGCCATGGGTATGGCCTAGCTTCAAAGGAAACTTGAGGTCTGACTTACCACAAGCGTCATCCGGGAACCATTACCCCGAGTTTAGAGTGATGGATTCGAAAACCGTGTTGAGAAATGTCACTGAATCTTCAACATCACCCCGCCCAGCTAAGCTGCACTTGAATGTTAGGCAAACCAAACCATGAATTTATAAACCCAACTCATAGGGGGCATGTCGCCCTCGGCAACTTTTCCGTCATTTCCTTTTTGTTCAACTTGTTACTGAACTCATCTATAACACCCAAAAGGTATCATAGTGAGTTCCATTTTCCCTGGCTAAAGCTTACTAAGTTAAAGGTGTGTTGGCATCTTTACTTTTCAGACTTTAACCTCGCAATAACGGCTCAAACTCTTCCATGGTTAAAGCTTACTAAGATAGAGGTGTGTTAGCACCTCTTCTTTTTAGTCTTTAACCTGGAAAAAACACTCTACCCTTCTTCGCTCTCACTTCGCCAAGGATTTACTTATAGTAACTGAATTAACAGTCACACTTTCAGATCCTTGTTTCCAGGAGCACCCCGCGGAGGTGGAGAGCACATGCTCCTACTTACCATGAACAGATCTGAAGAGGCTTTACGTGAGCACCTCCCTATTAAGGCTTAATCTCACGGTGGGCCTACCCACTTATGGAGTTCCCTTGGGGCGGACAAGACCCCTAGATGGGTTTGCCAGACCACACTATCATCTAGAGTGGGCTGCCAAACCACTCTAGTAGCAAATGATGAATTTCTCATGGAAAATCCATCCTCCTTGCTAAGAAGCAGGGCCTATCATGCACCTCTAGTATCAAAGTTAAATAAGACAATGAACACAAGCTTCTTTCGAATCCGTGCCATCCTCCCAGAAACCAAAGATACCTTTTCGCTTTCGCATTTGGAGTAATCTACCTCAATTTTAACAGGCGACTGCTACCGAGACAAGCTCACGTAATCCGCCGGGGCTCCTGTTAACCCACGGTGCCTACTTTTAGACCCTAGGTGAAGCTCGCCTGGTTACTACCTCGTTTCCTTACGGATAAAGTGGTAGTTGCTTAACTAGACTAGGTATTGGAAGGCTCTTACTTCCGGTAACCTGACCGTGGGCCTATTCTTTCACCCCCGCACCCACAGGGGGAAGACTTACCATGAACAAGAAGAAATACTTTGTATAAGATCTACTTGAAGTGTTTCTTCTAGATAAATAACCTAACGAACAGAATTGATTTTGAACACATTAGCCAATAGTTTAAATTTTAAGTAACCTTTTACTTTCGCAAAGACACAAAAACAGTCAAAGAAATTAAAACCAAAAGCCTACTTTTTGAAAAATATCAAATTGAAATGTACAAAAATACTGTACTCAATTGAGTACAGTGGCAGGTAATGGGTTAACCCAAAATGGGCTCAAAAAAAGAAAGACTTAATCAAATCATCTTATAGCCTAAACCATGTCAAGTGCATAAATTGATCTAATCTTTGGATTATATTCCTTTCAAATGGCCTTCAAGTATATTAACCAATCTCCGATAGCACTTTTCCAATAGCACTAAACCAATCAATTTTATTGTAAATCAATAAATTACATTATACAGATACAAGTAATATGAATAAATAAAAAAAAAATTAAATTTAAAATCTAAAAAGAAAGAAAGTCCAAGAGAAAAAGGAAAATGGAAAATGTAATTAATATTTAAGCGAAATATTCAATTACATTCGAAGCAAAGATTAATGGAACCAAACCTGGTGGTGAGTTGACTTAGGGGCTATTTGTCAGCAGCCTCCATTCTTATTTAACCATATAATTAGGCCGTCCAACCATTAATAATCCTTAGCCCTTAGCTTTTGGCCTTGGGGAGGCTGTAATGGAGGTTTTGTTGAAAAAATAACAACGACCATCTGATTTGCATTATTTGCCATGACAATTTGTCCTCGATTCCTGGGTTAAAGACTCGCGGGAAGAATAAATTGCCAAAAACAAGAGAACAAATCCAAAATGGAATTATTAATTCAGTCCGAATGCGAATAGACTTTGATGGAAGATATAAACTTTAGAATGTATTTTATTTCAAACATCACGTAATCACCGCAAGGATGAATTCAATTAAAAAAACTCAAAGGACATTGTGAGAGTATTTGGGGGAACGAAAAAATCGATGTTTTTGTTTGTGAAGTGGGGATTTGGTTTGGTGATGATTCTGTATTTAATATCTTTCTAGGCCTAATTGAAATTTAAATCATTAGGAAATCTAAGGCCTACGTCATTTTAGATACAAAAAAGAGCTTTGAAAATGATAGGCGACTAGTGTTGGACGATATATCAATAACTATTACCAGCGATAACTGTAATAACTGGTTACTCAATATCTAAATTAGTAGTTATAGTTATTTTGGTATCAATATTGAGAAAAATAACTCTGGTTATTCTGTATATCGATATCGAATACCTAAAATGAGAATTGTAAATATTTAGAGAGAGAAAAGAACTATTACCGTAGATGTTGATTTTAAGCAGGATATTCAATATCATGTACACAAACTTTTAATGTAGAACACACTGCGTGGGCATTACGAAGATAGGGAGGGAAGAGATAGGAGGTGCCGATTAACATTGGTTTTGAATGTTAGCAGGGAAAATCCCGCCGGGTAAACTATTCCAAATTCGTGTTGTTCGGCTAAAAAAAGAATCCCTATATGTCACGGTACGTCCGAAATTGGGCTCAAGGGTGAACTGATGAGCATTCCTTGCGAGACGAGTATTACGGGAGAAACTTTTAAGGGGAGGAATGCAACTGGCTACTTCGAGTGAACATTTTTTGTAAAAGAAACGATAAAATAAGGAAAGACACAAAACATTGCGTCGGTGTTCGAGTGGGGCAATTGATTCAGCGGCAGTTCTATTTGCTATCAATCTTAACGCTCGATTTTGTATTCTATCAAGCAGGTGAAGCGATGTTTGCGAAGCACCTGCCCCGAGGTGGGAGTTGTACTCGAGTTTAGGGCGTATAAACGCTTTATAAATTGTAGCTAGATCAGATGGGGAAAAACACTTCTAACACCGATACAGAAAACCTAAGCACTTAGCAGCAACGGAGGTCGTCGTTGACACACATACCGAGTACTGAGACCTTTTCGGTTTCTTCGATGCAAGTACCATTCATGGACAATGGCATTCGGGGTATGTTTAGCTTTAACGACAGAAGACAGCATTGAGTTTTCGAAGCATTAAACTCCACACGATTTCTATTATCCCATTTGACAATGCTGTAAAAATCGGAGTTTTATGAGCTTGACAAACGGCACCGTTGCAATTGTACGTTCTGTTTTTGTAAATCCTGTTTTTTTTTTATTTTTTATTTAAAAAAAATAATTTCGAGATTTTGGTATGCAGATTCTTTGAGTTTATTAATATACAGCTGATCATAAAATTTAAAATTATATTTTTAATTAGATTTAAAGAATTGAATTTTCAAAATAAAAACAAAAATTAATTATTAATAGAAAAAAATAATTATTAAAAATATTGGTATGCAGAATTAATTTTGCTGCTATGATATTTTTAAAATTTACAATTTGACAGAAATTGAAAGAGAGAAAGTAGAAAATGAATAAAAGGCACGACTGGGTCGCACGTACTTGCTCCCGTGTGCTAATCCTTTTTAGGTACAGGTGTCTTTTTGACAAAGATTTAATTTTAATGTTTTTTGACGTGCAACTTCTTTAGAATCGTTGTGGTTTGAAGCTCGAACGAACATGCGTCACGATAAAGGGATAAACACATAAATATATAGGATTGTTAGCTTTTGCAGTTTTTTAGTGTAGTATTATCTTTCCACTTGCTGCTTACTGTTTATAATATAATTTGCTAATAGAAAGATATAAAGGACTTTTTTCAGTTTAATTTTCGTTTTGGTATGGAAAAAATTGAACAACTGGCATAAAGATTCGTGGGAATCAGCAGTAGGGCAATAATGCTAGGTATAGGTCCCAATAACAATAATTTACTTTTTGAAATCAAATTAATTAAAATAGCTGAATTATGTTTGATAGATCGATAAACGTATGCTGTGGGTAGGTATTAATGGAATTTATTAAGGATATTACTTACCTATAATAAGGTTGGAAGGAAGGTAGGTACTAAATATAAGATACACGTTCCAACTACTGTTAAGCGAGTAGGTATAGAGACAATATTAAAAGTTAACACAGTGGTTTCGTTTATTTATATGAAGGTGTAAACTTTTGTTTTCTCGATTGAAATTTTTGCATTCAGTAGTAATCGAATAGTTTTTTTATTTGTTAGTTGTTTTTGTGTGTTTATCATAGGCTCATTATATATTCTGTGTGCTTTTATGATGATGAAATGCTTCAAAATACGTAGGTATGTATGTAGGTTGTCACCTTCTTTTATTTGACTAATGACTAGAGCTTAGCCGAGCAATATGAAATAAAATTTGGGGGAAAAATTTTTATGAAATCAAAAAAACACTATTCATAACGTTTTTTGGAAAAAATGTTGTAAGCCATCTTATGTCTTTTGCTGTTTTATATTTTAGGAATTTTTCATTTCAAAATCGTTCGACAAGTTTTTTTAAAAAAAATGTTTTTTTTTAAAAACTTTTCGAAAACATATTTTAAATTTTTTTTGAGTATGTCAATTCAAAGAAATCTAAAAAAAATGTTTTTGAAAATTTTAAAAAGCAATATTATTTAAATCATAAAGCTCTAAATATTTTGAAAATTTCATCAAAATCCGTTAATTAATTAACGAGAAAGTATGATTTTAAAAAACCGGTCATATGGGAGGTACCGTTATAAAACTTTTTCTGAAAAATCCATTATAATTAAAAGATAGATTGTGCACAGAAAACATCATTCTGAAAGTTTTATCAAAATCGTAGGAGCCGTTTTCGAGAAAAATAAGTTTTTCATTAAAAGTTATATGGCAGGTACCGTTAGTTTTGGAGCTAGAATGCCAATTCCAAAAACTATCGGGTAGAGCACTCTAAAAATACTATATACCAAGTTTGAATCAAATCGGCCCAACCGTTTGGGCTGTAGATATCGATACGGACAGACAGACAGACAGACGGACGGAATTTCCGGACCCACTTTTTTTGACTTCTCTATCATTGTAATGGCATGTTTGATTGTTAGAATTTTTTTTTTTTTTTTACGAATGCATAACTTGCCTTATAGTCCCTATAAATCGCAAGTAAAAAAAGCCTTATACTGAAGGTACCGTTACCACTAGAAGAATTTTCCGGTAAATTTGTTTTTAAAAGGATGATAGCTAAGACCTACAAGAAACTACTCTCAACAATTTTCATCGAAAACGTTACAATCGTTTTCGGCAAAAACTAAATCTCTTCTTAACGGAAAGGTTTAGGTACCGTTATTTCTAGCCCTAAATATAAAATTTGCAATTTACCCTTTAAGAAAAGCCAACAGAATCACACATACCAAATTTGAAGGTAATGGCCTGTGCCGTTTAGGCTGCAGTTCTTTATACATATAGACAGACAGAAGACACATTTTTTCTCACAAACTTATAGGCTTCTCTTTGATTGTAATGTCATGTTTGATTTGTATCTCAATTTTTTTATATTCACGAATTCTAAACTTGTCTTCTTATAGTAGGTATCTATAATATTGCAAGTAATTTTGCAAAATAACAGGTTACTGAATAACCATTAAGAATAACTGTTACTACAAAATAACCATAACTGTTATAACAGTTATCCAAAAACAACCATTAAGGGCATCACTATAGCGACCGAACAATAACAGAAACATTTTCATCTCTTGAGCACCGTCGTAATGTTTCGTGCCTTTCGTTATTTTACCGTTATTTCTACAATCAATGCTCTAGCGAAATAGCCAGCTGCATTCCTCCCCTGAAACAATTCAACCGTAATGCTCGCGCCGCTAGGAATGCCCATAAATTTACCCTTGAGCCCAACTTCGGACGTACAGTTAAATACAGAGATTCTTTCTTTAGCCGTACCACGCGAATGTGGAATGCCTTGCCAGACTCTGTTTTTCCCTCCCATTATGACTTGCCGAACTTTAAAACAAATGTGCATCGATATCTCCTTTTATACCCCTTATTTTCCTAACGCCCCCGCTGTGTTTAACATTATAAGGGTAGCCAAAATCCCAAAATTTTTATTGATTTTTTTCAGTTTTTTATTTGAATGTTTGTGGGGAATATGCTTGTTGAATATAAAGAAATATGAAACCTTTAAAAAACACAACATACAACGATTCCCCAGATTCTTAAAATTTTCTTCTTAAATTTTATGCAAACATATATATTGATTTCACAGTTTGGCTAGGAATGCATATCTATTGGAAGATGGTGACATTTCCATATTCATTAAACTTGAAACTGATATCACACAATATAATGTAAGACTCCCGTTCAAAAGTATCTAATGTGTCAGCGCCATTTTGTTTTGCACAAATATAAAAAAAAAATGGCGACGACGGAAACTCAGGCATTCAATAATTGTAATGCGGATTGCGAAATATGCTTTGCCATTCCACCATACATCGGAATCGACAGTTTTCCGAATCCCTTAGCAACAACTTCATCTTATGAATCCAGCCATCGATATGGATGCGATAACATTATACCCATTTTAGTTATATTTGTGTCTGTGTTGGTTAAGAGAACAGCAGCAATGTACCTACTATCTCA
The DNA here is from genome assembly GCA_963971375.1 of Platycheirus rosarum. Taxonomy (NCBI): domain Eukaryota; kingdom Metazoa; phylum Arthropoda; class Insecta; order Diptera; family Syrphidae; genus Platycheirus; species Platycheirus rosarum. Next base: position 7,332,176 of record OZ020510.1, on the reverse strand, counting down.
ATCCTTGTGTCGTAATAATTTTCTAGGAATATTGCGTAGTATTTGAATGTCACCGTCACCTCAATTTCTCCTGAAATCATGTCCTGATGGTTACTTAAATATAAATGTGAACAATGTGTACTGTACATGTCTTAACTGAAAACTGTCTATCTATTTGTGGTTTTTAAATGAAGGCGCAGTATTTGCATTTCAATGTGAATTATTAACACATTCTAGACGCAAGGACGAGACATTATCCTTCCAAATAGGCACTTTACAACCAAAAGGATTATGGCTTTCATATAGATATTTCGTATATGTGTTGAAGCCACATTTCTATGAGTGTCCAATGACTTAGTTCGTCCTTCATTTCGAATTTATTTATTTTTTTTTTGATATAGACAAATCATATTAATCTCATATATTCAACTGTTTTATTGTGCAGAATAAAAAATCTGGAAAATGTGTAATTTATGAGCTTTACGATTGCTGTTTATGTTTATATTGACTTACGTAAGCTTAATTCTCTGATGAGGGAAGAGATTTGTATGGTTCAAAAGAAGGCTAAGCTTATATGTTTTTTTGATGAATAAAGAAAACTTCTGCTTGTGTTCTCCTTTGATGTCGTTATGATAAGTCTGGATGTGATGGCGATTTTATCTAATTCGGTTCAAATACCGCTACAGCCAAAAAGTACGTTTTTTTTTTAAAGAACAGATTTAGGAGTCAAGAGAGTAAACCTTAGGTACAAATCCTTTAATCAATTAAGGATATATTTAGCTTACTTTGATATTGTCCAGATAACAGGAAATTCAATTGGATACTTTTCTTTAGAAATATACTGTTCCCTAAGGCATGCAAATATCACTAAAATGTTGATTAATACTCCTGAAGGTATGCAACTTTCTTAGCTCAGCTTAAACGCCTAAAAGTATTGTAAATGGCTAAAGGTCGGGGTGGATCTGAGCCTCCCTCAACCAATAAGATTCTCCAGCCAGCTCGGTCCCTAAGCTAAAGTTGCCTCCAGTTTTTGACGTGAAGTTCTATCTGCGTACGCCACCAAAATCTCGGTCGGCCTCTATTTTGTCGTCCTCCGAGGTGGAATCGAAAATTTTCAAGGCCGGAGCATAAGTATTTATCCGCTTTATGTATATGACCTAGGGAATCGAATCCCAACTCTTCGGAATATTAGACCGACACTCCAACCACAACCACTATGACATGGGCTCTTATCCATCTGCTGATTTTGTTAAAATAAGTGTTTCGTATCTATTTTCATGTGAATAATTGAAAGAGCTTCATGTCTTGTGTTTCAAATTGAAAGCTTAACTTTAAAATAAAAGTGTTCGATCAAAAGAATCAAAAATGCGACTTGTTGAAACCACGTTTATTTTAAGAATGTCATTTTATTCCAGAAAACATTGATTGTTGTTTTGAGTTTCGTTGAGTTCTTCATGTTTAAGGTTGCCAATTTATCTTCTTATTCAATGTTGCCAATTTACTAGTATTTTAGTACTTTTGAAACATATTGAAACAGATAAATTAATACTTTCTTCTGTTTAAATTGTACTTAGGTTTTGGAATAATATTTATATTTATTGTAATTATTTCCAACCTTCAGTTTGAATTTATGATTTCCAGCGTAAATGAAAAAACGTATTCACTTTTGTTTTGTATATTCTGGGATGATCAATGTATTGTATTCCAATGAAAACTCTATGGTTATGAGAATGATAGATGTAATTAAGTGAATGAACCATTCAACATGGATGATGACAGACAAAACTTCCGTCCACCTGACCAAAATGAAGAAGGGATAGCAATATCTAAACTAAAAAAAACAACAAAGCAGCTGGACCCGACGGACTACCCGCTGAACATTTTAAAGCGGCCGGAGATGACCTGGTGAAGTGCATACACCAACTCATCTCTACAGTTTGGTCAGAAGAAAGTATGCCTGATGAATGGAACCTCAGCATCGTTTGCCCGATCCACAAGAAATGAGACCCTCTAACCTGCGCCAACTATAGAGGAATTAGTCTACTGAATATCGCCTACAAGATCCTCTCTGCCGTACTAAGTGAACGCCTAAAACCTTTCGTCAGCAACCTGATTGGCCCCTATCAGTGTGGTTTCAGACCAGGAAAGTCCACAATCGATAAAATGTTCACTCTACGGCAGATCCTGGAAACTACCCAAGAATTCCAAATCGATACCCACCACCTCTTTATCGATTTTAGGGCCGCGTACGATAGCATTTATAGAGACGAGCTATACAGAGCCATGTCAGGCTGTGCAGGATGACGATGGAGAACTCTCGCTGCTCCGTCAAGGCTGGTTCTGACCTCACAGAAGCTTCTGACGTCAAGAAAGGATTCCGACAAGGTGATGCGCTATCGTGCGATTTCTTCAACTTAATACTTGAAAAAATTATTAGAAACTCGCAAGTCAATTGTAGTGGGACAATTTTTTTCAAGTCTGTGCAATTGCTAGCATACGCTGACGACATAGACATCATTGGCAGAACTCGGCGAGCTGTCACTGGAACGTTTGCTAGCATTGAAGCTGAAGCGGCTAAGATGGGACTAGCAGTCAATGAGGCAAAACCGAAGTACCTGCTTTCCACAAAAAGGGACACACAACACCGGCGGATTGGACAAAACATCACAATAGACAGGTACAACTTTGAGGTAGTTAGGGACTTTGTGTACCTCGGATCAGCTATAACATCTGACAACAACATTTCGTCAGAAATAAAGCGAAGAATTACTTTTGCCAATCGCTGTTTCTATGGGCTAGGAAGGCAATTGAGTAGCAAAGCCCTCTCTCGAAAGACGAAGGAGACTCTGTGTAAGACCCTAATCATCCCAGTCCTGCTCTATGGCGCCGAGGCATGGACTCTATCTAAAGCCGATGAGGATATCCTTAGTCGTTTCGAGCGTAAGATTCTTCCTATCTGCGTTAACGGGCTTTGGAGGAGAAGGTTCAACCAAGAACTATACGAGCTGTACAGCGACATTGACCTGGTAAAAAAAAATACGCATATCACGTTTAAGATGGCTAGGTCATGTAGAGCGAATGGACAACAATGCTCCGGCTCGCAGGATCTTCGATTCCATCCCAAAGGGTAGACGCAGTCAAGGAAGACCTCGCCTTAGGTGGCGCGCTCAAGTGGAGGACGACCTGAACCAACTTGGAGTGCAAAACTGGAGGCAGCTAGCCAAAGACCGAGCTGGCTGGAAAGGCATGTTGGTTGAGGCCCAGGTTCGTCCCGAACTGTAGCGCCACCTAAGTAAGTAAGTAAGTAATTAAGTGAATGAACAATAAGATGTTCTCTCAAATGAGGTTAAACATTGCTTGTGATCTCGTGATAACCGATTCTTCTCCTCTGGAGTTTTCAACTAAAATATTTTCGATAATTCCGTTCTTGCAAAAGGCACACACTATTATTAATGCATTTTACGGAATCCATCCAGCATTATTTTACAAGTTTTTTTTCGTAGTAATATTAGTAATTTTCTTTTAGTTGAGTTAATGGAATTTAAAATGGATGACATTTCAAGCCTTTACAACCTTTACTTTTCTTTTTTCTTTTTTTTTCGAACTTAGAATGAATTAAATTCACATCAGGGCCATCGCTTGTTCTCCAAATATTGGGCTGTTAGAGAAAGGAAAACGAGAACTCTCAACAAACGATTTGATAGCTAATTCTAATGCACCAATTCACCATTATAACTGACTTATTTGCAACCAGCGTTATTCGGTAATACTTCAAATCAAAATATAAATCTGATCTTTTTGTGACATGAACAAATTTTTCTAAACCAATATTTGCAGCTCATTGAACTGTCACTGCTTTGTTATTAATTATTAATAAAAACAAAGAAAAAATTTGCCTACTAAGTGATGCAAAATGACAGAACATTACGTTTCATTGTCTCTTTTTTACATCCACCATCCACGCTATTCATTGTGTTGTTGCGTTTTCCTACTCTAAAACAGATGGTGGAGTTATAAAAAGTTTTTATTTTAAAGTACGTTCTGCTAACTGTGTGGGTGTGTGTATGTGTGTGTGAATGTCAAAAACAATAATGTTCCCTTTAATTGTGGAAGCAGAGCCAGGCGACCAAACAAATGTTCAGCCTGTCTACTGATCTACGATTTAAGAAAAACGGTGAAAAAACAATTATTGTTGATAAGAAAATAAAAAAAAATTGTTTCTCCAACTTCAAGTTTTATGATAATAATTCTTTGACTTTATTTTTATTCAACAGACTGAGCGCTGGTATGCTGCGGCCATTTATACTAAAGCAGGCGGCAGCATTTTACATAAAACTATCTGTTTTACAGTTACAAGTATTAATCTCTTAGCGTTTAGCACTTTTAAGTTTAAGTGAAAAAAATGTGCTTTTCGAATTTTGATTTGGTACAAACAAAAATGTTAATTTATATTAATTGAAATTATGACATAAGTGAATTTATAGTAAATATACTATAATAATTATTCAAAATTAGGATGACTGTTACAGTATTTGTTTTTATTTACATTCACGCCATAAATATTGTTATTGCGTACTTCTATTCTAAAACAGATGGTGTTGGGACTGTACGTTTTTATTTCACTTCTTAAAGCTACGATAACAGCGAATTACTACGAGCTACATATATTTTAAAGAGAAATGCAATGATATACAGAAATACCAGGTATGCTGGTATGATGCATACAAATCGCCATCTCATTAATTCCTGATGCCACTATCATCTTTTATTATTATTTTATTTCTTAAGTGAAGACTTTATTTAAAAATTGAAAATTAAATGAAATTAATGTTAGGTATGCTTAAGAAATTAAAATTTAATTTTTGTATCAATGGACTGAGGCTACCGAAGGCAAAGCGGCGGGCCCAACTAGTTTTTAATATTTTTAGAAAGCTTGATGCTTAAACTAGCGAACAAAATACACTTCAAATATTTCCATCAGCAATGATTTCTAATAAATATGATAATTGCGGTGCAACAGACACTTTTTCTGCCTTCTTATCTTTGCGTGACAGCTCTTTACGGGGCCTAGTGACTTATACTCTCAACCATTCCTGTGTGTGTGATATTAATCATGATTAAACATGAGGTGCACTTTTTGCGAGACAAATTTTTACTCTTGGAGATTTGGTCAGTTCCTCGCAAGAGGCAGTACCCCGGAAGAGAAGATGGCTATGAATGAGACACGAACCCGGGGGTTCTTCGCTTAGCAGTCAGTCTAACACTAACCACTAAGCCACGGGCATTACAAAAGACACCCATTTCATTTTAACAACAACAAACAGTTTAACTTATAGAGTGATTTTTCATAAAAGTTTCTCTATTTCCAAAGAATTATTGACAATGCATTATTTTGCTCTATAAAAGATGTCCACTGTTGAAAAAGTTGTGGACATCGATTCGTTAGTTCTAAACTCTGAGGAGATAGAAGAAGCTTTATCAACACTGGATGACGATAAAAGTGAAGGTTATGATGGAATCCCAGCTATTATTTTAAAAAAATGTGCAAACGCGATAGCAAAACCACTTTCGATAATCTTCAATTTATCTCTCGCTAAAGATCAATTTTTGCAAAGCTGGAAAATTTCTTATTTATCTCCGATTTTCAAATCGGGTTCTAGGCTAGAAATAATAAATTATAGGCCAATTTGTAAGATTTCATCTATTCCCAAAATTATTTGATAAACTAGTCTATAAGGGACTGTGAAATCTGTTTCAAAATCACATATCTGTCTGTCAGCATGGTTTTGTGGTAGGTAATTCGACAGTAACAAACTTGGCTCTTTTCACAAATTCTGTTTTATCTAATATGAAAAATAAATTCCAAACAGATATAATTTTTAAAGATTTTGCAAAAGCATTTGACAAAATCAATCATAAAGTTTTAATGCATACGTTTGTCTCTCTAGGTATCCATTGTTCATTGTTAAACTGGCTGGAATCCTATTTGACAAATAGAATTCAAATAGTAAAAATCAATAATTCATTTTCTGATAATATTTCCGTGCCTTCGGGTGTCCCTCAAGGTTGTCATTTGGGACCTTTACTATTTTTACTATTTTTAAATGACATACCTAATTTATTTATTGATTCGGCTTGTCTTCTTTTTGCATGATCTTAACTTTATCGTAAGGTTACCTCTGAACTAGATTGAATGAACTAACCAGACTAGATGAGTGGTGCCAACATAACTCTCTTTTTCTCAACGTGTCGAAATGTCAAGTGTTGTCGTGCTTCAGAATTTAACTATAACATCCATAGCATTAGTCTTGAATGAGTGTCAACTAAGAAAGATACTAAATTATCATTTTCAGCTCACTACGACTATATGATTAATAAAGCAAATCAAATGCTTGGTTTTATTAAAAGGAATACCAAAGAGTTCTTTGACCCTTTTACCATAATATCCTTATATAATTCACTTGTTGGATCAGTCTTAGAATATTGTTGCATAATTTGGAATCCTTTTTACAATAATTCCTTGGATCGAATAGAGAAAGTTCAGAGGAATTTCACTATATATGCTTTCTATAAGTTAAATTGGAATATTCCAAGACCATCTTATAATAGTAGGTGCTTATTGTTTGGCTTACATTCTCTTAAAAATCGCAGAACATACTTTTCGGTCATGTTTATAAAGAGACATTTTGAATTTTCATATTAATTGTCCTCCATTGCTATCATTAGTAACTGGAACCATGCTTCCAATCAGAACTACTCGTTATAGATAGCTGTTCTATGAACAGTTTCATCGCAATAATTATGACAGGAGCCCATAACCCGTTGCATCACAGTTATAAATATGATTTGTAACAGACTCGATTTGTATTCCAACTATTCTCGTCATATTTTTAAAGAGCAAGCTTTAAATATTATTTGTATAAGTTTTAATAATAATAATTAATCATTAAACTTAACTAATTTAAATTTAAATTTAATTGTATACACCAATCCACCAACTGTTAAAATTGTACGTTTATATATCTTAGTCTAAGCGAATTTATATATGCAAATTGATGAAATAAAACTAAAACTAAAACTAAAATTAAAACTAAATATTTAACTTTAAATTTGTAAAGTTTTTAAACTTTTATGAATTTTGTTGAGTTGGATAGTGTTTTTCATGTGCCCTTTAAGAAATTTGTTCATATCAAATATTTTTTCCAAACCACTTAGCTTATGGTACTATGTAACGGGGGATTTTTTTGAGGTTAGGATTTTCATGCATTAGTATTTGACAGATCACGCGGGATTTCAGACATGGTGTCAAAGAGAAAGATGCTCAGTATGCTTTGACCTTTCATCATGAATAGACTTACTAACGAGCAACGCTTGCAAATTATTGAATTTTATTACCAAAATCAGTGTACGGTTCGAAATGTGTTTCGCGCTTTACGTCCGATTTATGGTCTACATAATCGACCAAGTGAGCAAACAATTAATGCGATTGTGACCAAGTTTCGCACTCAGTTTACTTTATTGGACATTAAACCAACCACACGAATGCGTACAGTGCGTACAGAAGAGAATATTGCGTCTGTTTCTGAGAGTGTTGCTGAAGACCGTGAAATGTCGATTCGTCGCCTTTCGCAGCAATTGGGTTTGTGTTATTCGACCACATGGAAGATTTTACGCAAAGATCGTGGTGTAAAACCGTATAAAATACAGCTCGTGCAAGAACTGAAGCCGAACGATCTGCCACAACGTCGAATTTTCAGTGAATGGGCCCTAGAAAAGTTGGCAGAAAATCCGCTTTTTTATCGACAAATTTTGTTCAGCGATGAGGCTCATTTCTGGTTGAATGGCTACGTAAATAAGCAAAATTGCCGCATTTGGAGTGAAGAGCAACCAGAAGCCGTTCAAGAACTGCCCATGCATCCCGAAAAATGCACTGTTTGGTGTGGTTTGTACGCTGGTGAAATCATTGGACCGTATTTTTTCAAAGATGCTGTTGGACGCAACGTTACGGTGAATGGCGATCGCTATCGTTCGATGCTAACAAACTTTTTGTTGCCAAAAATGGAAGAACTGAACTTGGTTGACATGTGGTTTCAACAAGATGGCGCTACATGCCACACAGCTCGCGATTCTATGGCCATTTTGAGGGAAAACTTCGGAGAACAATTCATCTCAAGAAATGGACCGGTAAGTTGGCCACCAAGATCATGCGATTTGACGCCTTTAGATTATTTTTTGTGGGGCTACGTCAAGTCTAAAGTCTACAGAAATAGGCCAGCAACTATTCCAGCTTTAGAAGACAACATTTCCGAAGAAATTCGGGCTATTCCGGCCGAAATGCTCGAAAAAGTTGCCCAAAATTGGACTTTCCGAATGGACCACCTAAGACGCAGCCGCGGTCAACATTTAAATGAAATTATCTTCAAAAAGTAAATGTCATGGACCAATCTAACGTTTCAAATAAAGAACCGATGAGATTTTGCAAATGCGTTTATGCGTTTTTTTTTTTTTAAAAAAGTTCTCAAGCTCTTTAAAAATCACCCGTTATTATTGCTTTGATCTTTATAAAGCTCAATTATTTTAGCTACCGAAAAATTACACCTTGAACACCTCACCGAATTCAGTATTTCCAATAAATATTATAAATTTGGTGCAACAGATACCCATTAATTCAATGACAAAAACAGTTGAACTTATAAAACCGATTTCCCAAAACTTCCATTTTTCGATAGAACTATTATTAGAACTATTGACAATTGAATTTAAACCAAAATTAAAAAAAAAATATACATGTTTAAAGTTTTTTAAGCATTTTTTAACTTTGTTAACTTGGAAGAAATGTTTTTCACGCTCGTTTTACTTCAATGCAGACAACAATTTCTTCTGACGAAAAAGAGAAAATAAACTTTCGCAATAATAAATTACCTCAAAAAACAATCAAGTCCTTTTCTTTTAATATTTATCTGAAACAAACATGTGTATTTTTACTTTAAACAGTAAAATGTCAACAAAAATTATTTATGTCACCAAAAGACCCGACCACTGCACGGCGCGGCCCAACAACGTGGGTTAATAAGAAATCAGCGAATAAAGTGAAAGCTCTATAATGTCCTTAAAATAAGCGCTACTCCCTGCCATAATTCGTCGCCGTTTCAAATGCAAACAACGTCGCTAACCATTTAAGGATAAGAATACCGTCGGCATTCCATAAACTTCTGTTCTTGAGTTAAGAATGTAGTCAGTAGACAGGCCGCTGTCGTTTTAAATAAATAAGACAAAGCCTTTTGTATTGTGTCATATATGGTAGAGCATGTGGAATAGGTGAAGGCGAATCTAAGACTGTTCTTCCAGCATAACTTGCTTCTGGAAACTCCAGAACCCACAACACTAAAATAAAATATCCTTTGCAGACAAAACATGAAGACGGAGAAATAATTCGCCATGTTTATGAGACTCCCCCATATATTCAGCCAGGCATTTTAAGGATCACACATTGTTTTCGGCTTGTAGCAGGATTTCGCCCATTTTTGAGCTTACTCATGCTATCTTTGTTGCTCGTAACGTCTCCTCCGGCCCATTTATTCGACGATAAATCGTTGACAATCCGCATATATATGTTGGCATTAAATAAAAATGCCTTTGAATTAAACATTATATCGTCTGCATAACTTTGTGTGTATGTGTATGTGTTCGAACAGTAATATTATGTTTATCTGAGCGTATCTTTATTTTATTTTTTGTTGTACTGTTGCTTTCTTCCTCCCATTTTGTCGTCATTTATGATCATTAATTTTATTCTTCATATAAAGCAAGCGTAGTCATACAATTTTTAACCACAAAGGACACTTCACGATATAATTTATTCCCGAAAGATACTTAACGGCAATATGGAAACAATCTGGCTGGTTGCGAACACGCACTGGGGTCTATAAATTATGAAAGTGTCAAAACGAACAAAGTATCTTTTTCCGTCCGTCCATCCGTGCTTGTGAAATCTCGGGAGTAGATACGCCTTTGAAATTTTGAGTTGTTTTACTTGGCTTTAAAAATAAGGACCTTTTTATTGGTATTTTTTATTCCTAAGTGGATATTGGATGAAGATAGAAATCTAAAATTATTTCCTAATGGTTGTACAAATTTAAATGGATTTATACGTGTTGCAAGTTATTTTTGTTTAAAGATTGGAAAGAAAAAAAAAGAAGCGCGGAAGTTCTAGTAACTCTTCAAAAACACGTCGCAATATACACCGCGATAAACATACTGTGAGGACGGAGAGGGAAATATAATGCTAAAAGCATTCTGGAGGAATGGTCAACTGACGGAAGAATTTTAGACTTCATCATTTGATGAAGAAGACCTAATGCTACAACCACCAAGCTTGAGGAAATTAATCAGTCTAAAAGATAATCTCTTTTATCCTACAAGAACGGATAACCCATGCACGAAACCATACTCGGCTACTATCAATGTGGTTTCATACCAGGCAAATCAACAATTCATCAGATCTATCTATATCCATCAGGAGATGGAAAAAAGTCTGGAATTTAATATTCCAACAAAGCATCAACGTAAACAAGAGGGGCTATCGTCACCAATTCCAGCTCCAGCCAGATGTTGGCTTACGCAGACGACATCGACATCATCGGCAGTAGCCAACAAGCTCTACAAGACTCATTTACCGAGATCGGGCAGCGGCACATAAGCCGGGGTTGCATATTCAATATTACGACTATTACCAACATTTTTATTATCATTCTATTGTTGTTCTGTGTACCGGCATTTCTATACAATATTTTATTCTATACGGTATATTAAATTTTTCTGTAAAATCTTTTGTTCTCTACGTTTTATACTCGACCGACTTAACTCGACCTACATGCGCTTACCTACGTCTTGACTGTACGGATTCGTGAATGGAACTAAAACTAACTCTCTCAAAGGAAAAAGAGTACCTTTACTAATTTTTTTTTTATAATTAACACCCGCCAAAGGCACTTTTAGTTTCCCTTTTAATGTAGAACACACTGCGCGGGCATTAGGAATACAGGGAGAAGAGAGATAGGAGGTGTCGATTAACATTGGTTTGAATGCTTGCAAATTGAAATGGCAAGGGAAAATCTCGCCGGGTAAACCATTCCAAAGTCGTGTTGTACGGCTAAAAAAAGAATCTCTTTATTTCACGGTACGTCCGAAATTGGGCTCAAGGGTGAACAGATGGGCATTCCTAGCAGGACGAGTATTAATGGAGAAACTTTTAAGGGGAGGAATGCAACTGGCTACTTCGAATGAACATTATTTATAAAAGAAACGATAAAATGAGGAAAGACATGAAACATTACGTCGGTGTTCGAGAGGGACAATTGTTTCATCGGCAGTTCTATTTTCTATCAATCTTAACGCTCAATTTTGTATTCTATCAAGCAGGTGGATGCTTGTGAAGCACCTGCCCAGAGGTGGGAGTTATACTGGAGTTTAGGGCGTATAAAAGCTTTATAAATTGTAGCCAGATCAGATGGGAAAAATATTTCTTACACCGATACAGAAAACCTAAGCACTTAGCAGGATTTTTAGCGATCTTAAATATTCGACAGAAGAAAGCATTGAGTTTTCGAAGCATTAAACTCCACAAGATTCCTATAACCCCATTTAACAATGCTGTATAAATCGGAGTTTAATGAGCTTGACATGCGATACCGTTGCAATTGTACGTCGGAAGGCGAAGGACGTGAATTTAACGAAAGAATGTGAAAAGCTGAGCGTAGAGTTATCAGCAAAACAATTAAGTGGATTGGAAGTAACAGACAGAAGATCATTTATTAAAATGAGGAAAAGAGTCGGAGACAGAACAGAGCCCTGGGGCACACCAGCATTTATTTTGTGGGAATCAGACTTGAATCCGTGCAATACAACTTGTATTGAACGGTCCAGAAGATAGCTTCTAATCCAACGAACAAGAGTATTATCGATCCCAAAAGCACGCATTTTCGATAAGAGAGCTTCATGCCAAACTCTATCAAATGCCTTGGAGATATCAAGAGCAATAATCTTACTTTCACCAAAGCGATGAAAAGATTTGTTCCACTGTTCGGTGAGATATGCCATCAGATCACCACGGTTGCTGCGGAAGCCATACTGACGGTCATGGAGAAGCTTTCGATCTTCGAGATATTCCTTAAGCTGACGGTTAATCAGTGTTTCCATGACCTTACAAAGAAGGGATGTTAGTGCTATGGGTTGGTAGGAGGAGAGGGAGGATGGGTCACTTGGACAAATGCTGTTTTCCATCTTCTAGGAAAGATTCCAGAAGAGTAGGAGCGATGGAAAAGCTTACGCAGTGGCTTTGCCAGTGTGGAAGAACATCTCTTCAGAAGAATCGGGGGTATACCATCCAGGCCAGCGGATTTGTGTATATCGAGATCTTTGAAAACTCTTGTTACTGTACGAGTGCGGAAAAAATCTGTCCCAAGGAAAAATTTACCTTCTCAAGTACAGGAGGGGCAACGTTGCTATGCGGTAGCGTGGAGCTGGCAGCGGGCAAGTTTGCCTTCTCTGAAGAGTAAACAATTGTTTTGTTATTGTCGATGAGCGTTGGAACCGCAGATGTTGAGGAGTTTTTAATATTTTTTACAAATGACCAAACATTTTTACTGCCTTTGGGACACTGCGGAATTTTTTGCCGTAATTTTTGGTCATGCAAAAATTAAGTTCTTTCAATAACGGAGTTGCATGAGTTCCTTACTTGTTTGTGCTTTTTCCGATTTTCCTCTGTAGGGTTGGCTTTGTAGGATCGGAAACTTACTTCTTTGAGCCTTATAACTTCTTAACACTCAGATATAAACCAGGGCTTTTCTTTAGACTTGATGCTTTTTACTCTGTTAGGAATAAAAGCACGCATCCCTAGAAAAATCACATTTCTGATAATTTCAGCACCGGCATCAATGTCACTATCGAAAAAGCATAGTGACCAGTTAAAGTTTCGGGTAAAAATATTTAGGCTGTTGCAGTTGGCTTTCTCGTATTGCCAAACGGTCCTGGTGGGAAGTTTTTCTTTAACTGGATGGGTGGAGGATGAGAAATTAGCTGAAATGACACAATGGTCTGAAGTGCCAAATGGAGAAGTTACACTAATGGTATATTTATCAGGGTGAGAAGTAAGAAACAAGTCAAGAGTATGGGCGGCTAGCCCAGCAACATCCGGTATACCCGTTGGCACATCGATCAGTTGGGTAAGGTGATGTAAATCCGAAAAAGTCATCGAAAATTAGACCTTCACAGTAGACTTCACCCGAATCATCTGTGGCGTTTATATGCCTAAAGATTATCTTTCGAATAAAGTAATTTTCATATATATTTGTTTTATTCCATTTTAAAGTTTTAAAACTCTTAAAAAACACCCTTTATTCTATCCAAGGACATATGTTAGCCACATTTTTGAATAGAACAAAGGTGTACAATTAATTAAATGGCATTGTCGTACATACTAAATTTTCCATGTTAAATAAAAGATTTTTCGAATTTAAAATTTTTTTTTAAATTTTTAGTTAAAAATAAAAAAATAAAAAAATCTTCTCGCGATGCGTCCATGTCTATTTCTCTTTTATTTTATTTATTTGTATCAATGAAATGCAAATGTAGTGCTGAAAATGGTCGTTTTGAGTGAAGTAGTTAGGTACCCTGGCTATGATGCACCCCCACAACATACGATTATTTTTTTTAGATTCAGATCATGCATTTTCCAATTAAAAAAAAAAACTTCATCGCCTGTGTTTTTGTGCAATTTTATTCATGCTATTTTACTCTATGTTTTTTAATGAACCTACAACCTTTGGGCGAATTTTATTTATATTTATTCGTTTCATGATTTTTTCTTTGCAAATAATTACAACCGTCATTTTGGAAGAATCAAAGGCAGTTCAGTGTTACAGTAATTCGGAATGCCAATTTGCCGAAGCAAATTAACAATAATCAAATAAAACATAGTTTGCTATAAAAGCTAATCACAATAACTAAAGTTACACAAATAATTCCCGAACTAATTATCAAATTTTTCAAAACACAAATAAATTCGAAAATTAAAACAAATATTTCACCCCAAATCCATTCTCGGTTTTTGTTTTTTTGTTTGCTGCGAACAATTTGCAAAATGTAAACAAACTACTTGTATTCTATTTGAAGTTTTCAAAATTTCGCAGATAAAATGTTAAACTTTTCACTATAATTGTTCTCGTTCGAAGACCTTTGTTCTGAAATAATTGAATGCGATGTATCTATAGGTATTTGGTTGTAGTGTGCATGCTCCTTCGGTTCACCCCAACACCCCCTTATGGTACATTTATATATACCGAATACCGTTACCTTAATAAAACTAGAAAGAATTCGGTTGTAATGCAATTTGGAAATTGCCAAACTATCTAACATTCAATGCAATGCACGTCCAACAGGCAGGCAGGTAAGCAGGTGTGCCAAGCTGGTTCCTAAACAAAGCCCAGGAGCCTCAGTCCTTTTCCAAATTGAATAGCTCGTTCGGATAATGCTTATTTCGCCGTTTAGTAGTAGCTTACTATTGTTCTCGTGAAACGAACAATGCAACCAATTTAAACTGAATGTGCTGCTAACAATTAATTCAACGAAATGGATGTGCGCGTATTTAACCCCTGGAAGTTGGTAATTACTCACCCTTTAGGTGTGCTTTCCTGCTGGCTGCGGGACATTCGAAATGGAATGCGTTTATTGTTCCTCTGGGTTTGGTGAACTCGTTGAAGGGGTTGAATCAATTTTTTTTTGTTCCCATTTCAATTCGGCTTTGAAATTCTCTGCAATTTTCACCTGAGAAATTTCCTATGCAAATGAATTCCTTTTCAATAGCGAACCAACTCAAATATATTTTCCTAAAACTATGAGATATTTGTTCGTGTTAGTAAATGGTTTCCTCATTATTTGAGATCAAAGGGCTTTGTTTTTGATAATTTAAAACTATGCAAAGATAAAATTCTTGTTTTAATTCACGTACAAAAGGGATTATTCAGACTACCCTGAACGAGCATTAAGGATATAATTGAAGATGTGTGAAAGGAGCTGCCGATGCACTGTTGCGCACCTTTACTTTTGAAAAAAAAAACAAACACTTTGAATTTTTGAGTTTAAAGATTAATTTATTCTGAGTTAAGACTGCTCCCGTTGAGATCTGAATTATATCTGAATCTACAAATTCATTCATGCATCTAGTCTCGAAAATGTTTAGTGAAAAAAAAGAAAGGGATGAATGGGGTGGGATTGTATATAACATTAACACTTGTGTGTCGATCTAAAGTCCAACGATTTAGTTGACACAGCATAACTTGCTTGTGTCTCGTATCTCGTGTGCGAGGAATGTTATTGTTGACAAAAGCTGACACAGCATAACTGTGCTCTCATTTTGCATATGAATAACGATCGATTGGAATCGATCGTTGTTTATCTTTTTGAATTTGAATTCATAGCTCTTGTGAGTTTTTGCTTCGCTAGCATAAAGATAAATATGATTGTTTATTCTTTGACGCTACAACGGATGTTGGATTTAGATATGTAGATGACACAGTCAAGTCATATGTGGAACAAAAGGGTGAATAAGTATGTATAGGATTGGGATCTGGGGCATAACAGTACAATAGCTTTGAGATTCTTCATATCAAAATTGAAGATAGAAACATTCGTGTGGTGCGACTGAATAAAAAATCCCTGTACTTATGTGTTCCCTCATTCTCAAGTTTTCATCAAGGGTTAACTGAAAAGCATTTTTACCAGTACTGGTATTAAGATTTGAGAAGAAGTGACAAATTCTCTAGATTCCGTTAGAAAGAAGTAAAATTTGTTAGAGCCATCAATCTCAATAATAATTTTTGAGAATGTTAGTCACTAAGCATTCTTTTTTCAAAGAGCTGTCTTGTAATATTATTTCTTAACCTCAGTTTGAATCAGCTTCTTTAGTGTCAATTCCATAGTTCTTGGTTTTTAATCAAATTCTGTTAAATCCATATAACGTAATATTTAATTTAACCACATTATAATCTCTGGGGTTATCAACTGTAGTCCTTGCATCAACATAATAATTTACTACATTCTGAAAGGTTTCCCTTTGCAATACCATTATGGCAGTTATAAATCTACACAATATGCTGAACTGACAAACTAAACATTTCCAAGAACACATTTTGAATAACTAAACACCTTCCCCATTATTTATGTGCATTATTTTCTGACAAGAACTTTATATACTTCCATGAACAGAATTTAAACTTAATGGGATAGAAGTGGATTCGCTCTTTTGTGTAGTTAATTTTGCCCAATGAAACTTTGTAATATCCATTGAACCAGTGACTTAGATAGTTTCTACTCAGTTAATCTTATGAGAAAGATATACAATTTTGCCAAAAAAAAGAAAATAAATCCTTATAAATCCTGACATCTGATTTGGTTCACCTTGAAAGTTTTATTGGGTTGGTAATTATAAAAAAAAAAAACTAGGATTTATATCTAGCAACTCTAACGAGTATATATCTCAAATTGTAACTGATTCGGAAAAGTCATTATTTTTCCCTCACTTAAATTTAATTTTAGGTGCTTCTAGGGAGGATGTTATGTAAACGTCAAAAATTTCGAACTCAAAACATTAGATGTTGACATTTCAATGACAGAACAAAATGAGTGCGATAGTTATGTCAATCTATTCGACGCAAAGGGCATTTTATTTATGACAGATGATGTACGTTGTCCATCATGCATGATTCTGGCATACAATCATGCATGATGGACAAAACCTTATGACAGCTGTCAGAATACATCCTACTGTTTTCTACTGTCATATTAATCCACAAATTATAATTAATCTAATGCATTATAAACAAATTAATTTGTTTTCCTTTATTTTTCCTTGTTTTATGCGCTGCCTTACCGATCATTCGATTATGAAATAACTTTGGCCGCGAGAATGTCAAAGGCATATTTGCATAAAATTGCAAGAGGTGGCGTGTTTTGTACCGCAAATCTGTTTAAAAAAGAATTAAAACAATTTTTTATAACATAAATTATATAAGAATCTAAGAAATGTTTTAAGCATAGTTTCCATCATTTCCAATATATGGCGTAGCAAAAAACTTTAAATAAATGTGGAAACACATACTTACATACATTTCTACACGAAATGAAAAGAATTAATTCTAACCGTTGTATCTTTCTGTTCGCAAAACGCTCCCCCTGTGGGTTGGGGGGTGAAAGAATAGGCCCACGGTCGGGTTGCCGGAAGTAAGTATAATACCTAGTCTAGTTAAGCAACTACCACTTCATCCTTACTGGATGGTGGGCTAGCGACTTCATGGAGTCGAACCACAAGTGCGTCTCCTGAGAGACGGGCGAGCCTCATCTAGGGTCTAAAAGTAGGCACCGTGGGTTAACAGGAGCCCCGGCTGATTACGTGAGCTTGTCTTGGTAGCAGTCGCCTGTTAAAATTGAGGTAGGCCCCCTTGTGGGAGCTTCACGGGGGCTGTGGTTACTCCAAATGCGGAAGCGAAAAGGTATCTTTGGTTTCTGGGAGGATGGCACGGCTTCGAAAGAAGCGTGTGTTCATTGTCTTATTTAACCTTGATACTAGGGGTGCATGATAGGCCCTGCTTCTTAGCAAGGAGGATGGATTTTCCATGAGAAATTCATCATTTGCTACTAGAGTGGTTTGGCAGCCCACTCTAGTGATAGTGTGGTCTGGCAAACTACTTCTAGGGGTCTTGTCCGCCCCAAGGGAACTCCATAAGTGGGTAGGCCCATTGTGGAATTAAGCCTTAATAGGCAGGTGTCCACGTAAAGCCTCTTCACGATCTGTTTGCAAAACGCGAAACGTGAAAAGATTCTTACGCCATAAACTTTGTTATAAACTGCCGCTGGATGGCGCATCGCTTTACCAATTTTAAGTGTACGATAATGTATACTAATAAAGACAAAGCATTTTCATACAAATAATGATACGTGTTGAAACTTTATTAATAAAATATAAAACTCTGTTAAAAGGCAGCTACACAGTTGATTCGCCAAAAGAACAAATCAGACAAACTTGACAGTACGATGAGAAGTGAGAAAGACCTCTCTCGGTAACAAAAATCTGTTTTCTCTTTCATTTGGGTACAGCTGCTGTTTCTGGTCTGAACTGCTGTACTGCTTTTGTTGGCACTATTGAAGGTGCTGCCACAAATTTGATGAATTTAAATTTTAAATGATAATGTTGAGTGAACAGTTTATTTTTTTTGTTTATTCAGTTAGCCCTGTTTTTTTGGGAAAGCTATGGGCATTGAAGTTGGATTTCCCAAAAAAACGTATCGGCAACCGCCAAACATTATAAAGAAGAGAAGTAACTTCATATAGGCATATGCTGCAGCGTGACTTAGTGTATAGGCGAAGGAGTTGAGAAGTGCAGTGGGGATCACAACGACGCAGGGGCCGAGAATATGTTGCGATTCTCTCATTCTCGTTTGTTATTTTCATTGCTTGCTTTATTATTATCTTCCTCAGTTTGTGGTCAAATGTATGTTTTTTTATAAGTTAGAGCAAGAGCATTGAAACAAAAGAAACGTAAAGACATAGTAATGTTTGTCATATATTGTCGCGTGACGCTGGTTCAACGTGTGAAAGCTACAGGCGTGCCCAAAAGGGAATTGATGAAGAATCAGGGTCACATAATTATGTGTATAAAAGCGGACATAGCATCCTTCCAAGTGAAAAATAAAATAAAAACGTAAAATAAAAAAAAATTTAAAAGGAAATAATCAAAAATAAATTAATTACTACGTTACCGTGAATTCAGAAGTATATATTTCATATCGGATAAATTGTTTCCGCTGAAAAAAAGCTGGTATATCCGGGAAATACTTTTTCACTGTAATTAAAAACAATTCTCGAAAATTGAGTTCGAAGTTTCTGATAATTAAAACTGTTAAGAGTAAATAAACATTCTGTTCTTTAGAATTGAATTGAATTGGACAGACGGCTTTTTCGTAAATTACTTATTTTTTGGCCTGATTTCTAGTTATACTGAAATCTGTTTTAAATTTAGTATTGAAATGGTGGCAATTGCATCGAAAACTATTTTCTTGTAAAACAAAAATTCAATAAACTCAAAATATTTTATTAAAATAAATAGCAGCTTGTATAACAAAATAAATTATGAATTTAATTAAATAATAATACAGATAATGTTATGATTTTAATACAAAAGACAATTTGAAAAATAAAACGTTTCAATTTAAAACTTTCAGACTAGCTAGTTTTTTTGTGTCTGTAATAAATTTTTTTGTAGGTATAAACCTTTACTTTTGTTTGTTTTTTTTTTAAATGAATTTTGAATTTATTTTTTCAATGTTTTTTTTTGAGAACTAAATATTTTAAGTTTATTTATTGTTATTATTTTTGTATACTGTAATGATATATGTGTTTATTTACATACATGATGAATTAATTTTATTTTTTTTTAATTAAAGCCGAGCATGTTTCGACTTAAGATTTGGTTTCGACATTTAGATTTTATAACCCATAGAAAAATATTCTTTCTAAATTCGCTTTCTACACAGCTTCAACAATTCTATAAATATTTTGAAACATCAGTTCATTGGACTCATTTTTATTTAATATATAATATTTATTCCACATTGCTGAAATTGAATTTTTGAATTTCTGACGCTTTTCGTAGTCAGCAATTTCCCTCTATTCATCATTTATAAGTGTTGAATATAATTTTTTTTGTTTGGGAAAAACTCAAAAACATCTCAAAATTGAACTGAATTTTCCAGACACAGCCGCTTTCGGCGTAAAATATTGTAATGAATTTAAGAAAGAGTTACAAATATCAATATTGTCTTGTAGAATATAGAATTGTTTTACATTTTCCTTAAAGCTTAATCAGTTTCCATTACTAATTTTATTTTTAATGGAAAATGTTTCTGCGAGTCACTCAGTCTGCAGTATACATTTTCCAGCCTGAAAAAATATGAATTTCGTTCAAATTTGTTCATCGGTAATTTTTCTTGATATCTATAAAATTCCTACGAAGTTGTCTAAAAAGAGTTTGAAGTCTTTCAATAATAACTTGAATTCTGGCATCTTCCACCTGAATTCCCAAATTTAATATTTCGGCATGCCTATGACATGCGAAAAAAAAAATAAAAGTTAGATTTTGTCGAAGTATTAACATAAGCATATACAAATATACATTATTTTTTTTTAACTTTAAGTTTAAAATCAGTTCCACCAAAGTCGAAAAACAACTTTTGTTCTACCTATCGCGTGTGTTTTGGAACAACGCTCCAAATAAATTTTACCCGTGTTTTAGTGTGTAAAAAGTGTAAAAAGCAAACAACAACAAACAATATGTGTCGATAATTAGGTTAGTGAAATTAGAAAATATAATAAGTTGAGAATGAACCATTCAACATGGATGATGACAGACAAAACTTCCGTCCACCTGACCAAAATGAAGTAAGGATAGCAATATCTAAACTAAAAAACAACAAAGCTGCTGGACCCGACGGATTACCCGCCGAACCTTTTAAAGCGGCCGGAGATAACCTGGTGGAGTGCATACACCAACTCATCTCTAAAGTTTGGTCAGAAGAAAGTATGCCTGATGAATGGAACCTCAGCATCGTTTGCCCGATTCACAAGAAAGGAGACCCTCTAAACTAGAGGAATAAGTCTCCTGAATATCGCCTACAAGATCCTCTCTGCCGTACTATGTGAACGCCTGAAACCTTTCGTCAGCAACCTGATTGGCCCCTATCAGTGTGGTTTCAGATCAGGAAAGTCCACAATCGATCAAATGTTCACGCTACGGCAGATCCTGGAAACCACCCAAGAATTCCAAATCGATACCCACCACCTCTTTATCGATTTTAAGGCCGCGTACGATAGCATTTATAGAGACGAGCTATACAGAGCCATGTCAGGTTTTGGCATTCCCACAAAACTCGTCCGACTGTGCAGGATGACGATGGAGAACTCTCGCTGCTCCGTCAAGGTTGGTTCCGACCTCACAGATGCTTTTGACGTCAAAAAAGGATTCCGACAAGGTGATGCGCTATCGTGCGATTTCTTCAACTTAATACTTGAAAAAATTATAAGAAACTCGCAAGTCAATTGTAGTGGGACAATTTTTTTCAAGTCTGTGCAATTGCTAGCATACGCTGACGACATAAACATCATTGGCAGAACTCGGCGAGCTGTCACTGGAACGTTTGCTAGCATTGAAGCCGAAGCGGCTAAGATGGGACTAGCAGTCAATGAGGCCAAAACGAAGTACCTGCTGTCCACAAAAAGGGACACACAACACCGGCGGATTGGACAAAACATCACAATAGACAGGTACAACTTTGAGGTAGTTAGGGACTTTGTGTACCTCGGATCCGCTATAACATCTGACAACAACATCTCGTCAGAAATAAAGCGAAGAATTACTCTTGCCAATCGCTGTTTCTATGGGCTAGGAAGGCAATTGGGTAGCAAAGCCCTCTCTCGAAAGACGAAGGAGACTCTGTGTAAGACCCTTATCATCCCAGTCGTGCTCTATGGCACCGAGGCATGGACTCTATCTTAAGCGGATGAAGATATCCTTAGTCGTTTCGAGCGTAAGATTCTTCGGAAGATTTTTGGCCCTATCTGCGTTAACGGGCTTTGGAGGAGAAGGTTCAACCAAGAACTATACGAGCTGTACAGCGACATTGACCTGGTCAAAAAAATACGCATATCACGTTTAAGGTGGCTAGGTCATGTAGAGCGAATGGACAACAATGCTCCGGCTCGCAGGACTTCGATTCCATCCCAGAGGGTAGACGCAGTCAAGGAAGACCTCGCCTTAGGTGGCGCGCTCAAGTGGAGGACGACCTCAACCAACTTGGAGTGCAAAACTGGAGGCAGCTAGCCAAAGACCGAGTTGGCTGGAGAGGCATGTTGGTTGAGGCCCAGGTTCGTCCCGAACTGTAGCGCCACCTAAGTAAGTAGTAAGTAAGTAAGTAAGTAATAAGTTGAGATAAAGCTTGGAAAGAAATCTCAACCAACTGGAATGTAGAAAAATAATGTACTTGATGGTTGGCAAGTTTTTTTTATTTAGGGATATGTTCGTTGAGTATCATGATACAAGATAACAAGACAGCGCCTTCCCGAATTTTTACGTGATCAGTGACATAAATTTACTAAATTAAATATTATTTTTGGAAAAGATCTCAAGTGTTAGTTGACTTAAGATGTATATAAAATCAATCAGATA
This sequence comes from Platycheirus rosarum, assembly GCA_963971375.1. NCBI lineage: Eukaryota > Metazoa > Arthropoda > Insecta > Diptera > Syrphidae > Platycheirus > Platycheirus rosarum. The sequence goes on along the minus strand of OZ020510.1, from coordinate 7,309,924 downwards.
GGACATTTGACACAACCTGCAATTGAATTGAAACTTAAATTACTGCAGTTTTTTTTCCTAAAAACGAATTTAATTGTTATCAAGAGTCACCGATGACGTCATGGTTGAGTATTCTATCCGGATGTCTCTGTCCAAGAACAGAGTTGAATTGAATTTAAGCTTTTCGCAGTTGTTAAATTCGGCTCTAAGCCTATGCAAAAGAGCTTTCAACTCTTCAAACAATCATTAAAAGATGCTTTACACTACTCTACTATGGACTTCTGCCACTTGTTTGAAAGAGAGTGAATATTAAAATACACAGATCTTCATGGTTGACGGTTATAGGAAATGCGAGTTATTAAAATTGCAAAACATACTGAAGACAAAATTTATAATAAAAGTAAGCACTGCAATAACGAAAACATAAAAACTTACCGTATGTATATATATGTATATTTACCTAAGCGGTGTAATTCTACTTTCAGTGTGTCCCTTTCTTTCTCTTATAATTTAGACATGTATTGGTCCTGCTTTTTTGCGGGTCCTTCATTTTTTCTCCTCATTTTCCTCGCTGAATTTTGGTTTCTCTCGCTTTCTCTCTCTCTCTCTCTATAGAAGTAGTGTCATATTTTTAATTTTGTATAATTACACCGTGACTCCACGATCTATATTTTATAGAATACCATCTGTCATTTTTAAAAATAGAATGCTGGAAAAATCGTGATTTCATAGAATACTGTTTCCTTTTCAGAAATGTCGAGAAAACGTATTTTAGTTCTTGCTCTAATAGCATCATGTTCTTGCTGAACTCCCATGTATATTCAAATTCGAAGTCGACTCAACCTAAAAAAAATAATTGCACGTCTTTGGAACACACCCTTATAAATTTATTCAACAAGACGTCAGTTGTCACTTCGGGGGGTTAAATTAAAAGTGAATGATGGAGTGAATACAGCGTTTTGTTGGGATTGGAACTTCCAATACTGCGCTGGCTATAAATTACTAATAAAACACGGCTATTTTAAAACTCAATTCATAGAATTCGAGATCTAGCTTACTGTATTCAATTTCGCACTCCAATCAGTCAGATGTTTCCATCTACCATCAAAGATGAGGTCTACCAAGGCCTCGGACTTCTTCGAGTATGACGTCACAGACTAGAATTCTTCAAGGGAGTTTTTATGCGTCTGGGAAGTGGTACATAACTCTGCACCATATAGAAGGACACGGATGCTGAGTGTTTTTTTATGACTTCTCCTTGGTTCTTCTTGATAGGGCTTTATTTCTCAATTCTTTACTTAGCGTAAAGAAACCGCGGTTAGCAAGATGGACTCCACGATTGATTTAGCTACAAAGCAGTGTGTCAGCATGTCTTAAATCTTGAGTCGAAGGTCTCAGTAGAATCCCTACCAATTTTGACGGAGCAGCGAGAATTTTCCAAGGTCATTCTGATAAGACGGGTAAGCTTAGCAGCATTCTAAAGCACGAAATTGGACAGTAGAGTTCACCCCTGTTTACATAGTCATAGTTATACACTGCTCTAAAATCGGTGATTAGGTGGTGCGAGTTTCGATGCTAATTTCTTGATTTTTTCCACGATCTGACGTAATGTCAAAAATTGGTCGATCGTAGATTTTCCAGGACTAAAACATGTAAAATCATTACATATTATGTGGTTAATTTTTTTTGATAAGAATCAATCCCAAAATTTGTTATGATTACTTGTTTTAATAATATGTGATTTTTACATCAGCCAATAAAAGCATAATTTGTTTTTTTTTTAATATAAGAAATAACTCATCATTTTATATTTTTAAATAATCCTCTAGTATAATAAATTTATGCCTTCCTCCATTACAAAATAATTTTATTTGTTGGGTATTGAATCAATGCTTTTTTTACTCTGATTGAGGTTTTTTCATGTTTGCATCTTGAAATCTTTTTGATTTCTATCAACATTTATATGACTTGCTATCTTTTATTATATTTTAATGATTTACAAAAGGCGGAATATAAAATAAAAATCTTTATGTTAATAACGGGTGATTTTTTTGAGGTTAGGATTTTCATGCATTAGTATTTGACAGATCACGCGGGATTTCAGACATGGTGTCAAAGAGAAAGATGCTCAGTATGCTTTGACATTTCATCATGAATAGACTTACTAACGAGCAACGCTTGCAAATCATTGAATTTTATTACCAAAATCAGTGCCCTTGAAAAGTTGGCAGAAAATCCGCTTTTTTATCGACAAATTTTGTTCAGCGATGAGGCTCATTTCTGGTTGAATGGCTACGTAAATAAGCAAAATTGCCGCATTTGGAGTGAAGAGCAACCAGAAACCGTTCAAGAACTGCCCATGCATCCCGAAAAATGCACTGTTTGGTGTGGTTTGTACGCTGGTGGAATCATTGGACCGTATTTTTTCAAAGATGCTGTTGGACGCAACGTTACGGTGAATGATCCGAACACTGATTTTGGTAATAAAATTCAATGATTTGCAAGCGTTGCTCGTTAGTAAGTCTATTCATGATGAAATGTCAAAGCATACTGAGCATCTTTCTCTTTGACACCATGTCTGAAATCCCGCGTGATCTGTCAAATACTAATGCATGAAAATCCTAATCTCAAGAAAATCACCCGTTACATCTATGTAGGTATAATTGATTAATTTATTTTCGCTTTATTGCTGTCTTTTTTTATTAAAAAAAAGTTATCTCTGCCACTGAATCACAGTTATTCAACTTATTCAACTTAGTTGTTTGTGGTTTGACGACTGCTTTTTAACTGACTTGTATATTACGATATCAGATAGGCGCATGGATTAGAGTTCATTCTGGTTTTCTGATAAGTTCCTTTGTAAAGGGTGATTTTTTTAGACGTGTGGTTTTAAAGAAGAAATAAAACGCATATAATTTAATGTTATGGCCAAAAATTTAACTTTATTATAAAGATAAAGGTTTGCCATTATATTTTAAAAATGATTTTGGGCAAGTGGCCGCTGAGGCTGGCTCGAATAAATTCCTGCCGAGAGGCCAAATTTTCGACCACTTTTTGAAGCAATTGGGCCGTATGTCAACAATAACGTGGCGAATGTTGTCAATCTATTCATGTTGAAATGCCAAACCAAACTGAGCATAAATCAAGTGACAGCTGTCAAAAAGTCTAACTCCGAAAAAAGTATTGCCAGATTGAAATTCACACGTCTAAGAAAAAACACACTTAATGTATCTCGTTGCATTCATTCATAGTTTTGTACCTTCGTCGAGTCACATACATCTTCATATATGTTTTGCCGTTACTTGTTCGCTATGTATTGTTTATATTAGGTATGTTGTTGCAGGATCGGCCCAACCCCAATTTTTATTTTTACTATTTTGTCGCTTTTTAATTTTATTTTTATTTATTTTTTTCTTCAATAATATTAAAAGTTTTAACAAAAAATTGATTTTGATTTTAATCCAACAATTCTATGAAAGCTATGGATCTTATTTAATGATGTGATAAATATTTACACATAATTGGGAGTACGTGCAAAAAAGTCGGGCCCATATATAAAACAGGTGTTATAAGCCGGATTGTGCTCGCAGGATTAATTAAAATAACTAGAAGAAATTATGAAAAGACAAACGCACATTTCGACTACTTTTCGGTTTGGGTTGGTATAAAGCCCGACCAGATTTAAGTTGCATTCTTAAGACTTCGAAAATTTGCAAGTGGTAGAATCTCTTTAACTGAAAAGCAAAAAAACGGCGTAAAGCATAGTAATTCATCCTACAATGCAAATAATTGTAAACCATTTTAGTCTTTTAACCACTTTTCTTTCGCCCTATTCATTTCATTTGACCTAAATAAACTTTGAACTGTGATTTGAACTGTCACTCAAATCGAGGCGCAACAAAGCTGAATAAACAAAGGGTTTAGTGTAGGTCGTGCCAATGCACACAAACACAATCAAAAAAAAAAAAAACACAACCCTTGCATTTATTTCTATTTGCTTAACACTGATTGCTGCGTGGGGTGGCTCTTTGACCGAACTATTGCATCGTTTATAGTATTTGCCAAGGGATGTCCATGTCCATGTTCCTATAACAATCAGTTCCTCTGCAACTGCAGTTGTTCACAATCATCCTTCGCATTTAAAAAGCACAGTTATTGTTTGAAGGGGATACTATCCACTTGACATCTTATTAAAGTGTCTAGGTGGAGAGAAAATACAAATAAAATAATGATTTTTATTCTGGCCATTTCAAAGGATTTAGAGCAAATGGTTTCGTTCAACTAAACGAGGGAAATACAATGGAAAAATTGGCCAAAGTCCTTGTTGGAGAAAATGTTTACCAAAAACTAAATAAAGACAAATAGAGTGTTTTTTGTTTAGAAAGATGGATTTTTCTTGATAGCAAAAAAATTGTTTATAAATTATGAAATAAATTGTTGTTTTTTTTATTTACAGGTGTCCTGGATTAGAAAAAAGGATTACCATTTGCTGACCGTTGGGCTGACAACATACAGCAGTGATGAACGATTTAGTGCTACACATTTAAAGCATTCAGAGGTAAGATGATTCATTTATTTTAAATATTTTATGAATATAAAGGTGTGTCCACACCAAAGAAACATTTTGTTTAAGAAACATTTCTGAAATGTTTCCCATTTGCTTAAAAACAATTCTGAAATGTTTCTGAAACATTTCCGAAATGTTTCTGAAACATTTCCGAAATATTTTTTAAATGTTTCTGAAAGGTTTAAGCAAAAATTGTTTCTTGGTGTGTCCACTTAAGTAAACATAAAGTTTTTGATTTATTTTCTTTATTGATATACATAATGTATTTTTCAATTCAATAGAATCAAATAAGTCAATAAGATTCCTTAAAATAGCTATGTATATGCAAACACAAATAAAAACGACGTTCATTTATTCAGTTCTTAATTCATGTGCATGATATTGTACAAAAGATAGATTTTTTGACAGGCGACGGCCCAAATCATTCCGAGTTCTCGTTATAGTGCAGTTTTCTTCTCTGTAAATACAACAGTTTGCGACGACAGTTTTTTTTTTCTGTATAATGCATTGTCTACGAAAAACAAAAGAATCATTTCTAGAACTATAGATCTATAGAAGCATTGAAGTCTCGAGGGCGGTCTTTGTGTTTGGCGTGTAAGTCACTTGACCTTGATACTCCATTGAAAATTCACTCGTTGATTGACAAAACATTTTATTTCTTGATTCTAAAGGGTAGTGTTGGTGGATCAAAACAATAAAGCTGTGAAGTGGTAAGAGTTGTTACTTTGGATCCTGATGACATCATCCCTTTGATGAAATGGGAGGGAAGAACAATATAGTCGAAGGTTGTAGTAGAAGATATACCACGAGGTTTTGGTAAAACCCTAATGTTAACTAATAGGTCTTTCATTAAGCGCTTCCTACCTTTAAATTTTAATAAAAAAAAGTGTATGTGAGATATCACAAAAATTTTGTATTCATTTGAAAGGCCTATTAATGCCCATTATGCGTGAAATGTACTTAACTTTCATATGTATGTCGTTGCTTCTTTGGGTGGGCGCATCCGAAATGTCTCTGGCTCAAAAATAGGGCTTAATTTGGCCGATGACATTGGTTATGTTGGCTTAGTGGGCCTCTATGGTTTATAGCTTATTCGAATAGACTTGCGGGTTAAATCGCATGCGTCGCCGGGGTCAGTTTACATCACCTCTACGTAAGACTGCCATACCCTCAAATCGCTCGTGTAGAATATCGAATATGCCATGAGCTGTGTGGCACGTAGCTCTTCCGCCGTCCTTTTGAAACCACATTCTGTTGGTATTATCAAATTCAAGCTAAAAGAAGTTGGTAATCATCAAACTATTATATTGGTCGCCGTTGATTGTGCTGGCATAGCGAACGTCGTTCTCACTACAATATGGATCCATTATTCGGCAAAATTGGCAATTTTGTTTGTTGACAGTTGAAGTGAATTTTTTCGGTGAATATTAGATTCAGTTTCCAACTGCTCCACAGCCTACTCATCAAACACACAGTCGTTATATGGTCGTTTACCTTCAAGCTCCTGTGTCAGTTGAGTTTTTAATGGGTGCCGCTCCAAGTCACGTTCGCCAAGTTGTGGTCTGCGAATGGCCGAGTTCTTGTGAGCGACGAACTCACAAACAGCGACGATGTTTTTGGCAAGATCTCGCGCTTTGTCGATTTACGTTTTATAGTTGGCCGTTTACTGTATCAGTGGACTTACATTTATCAACCCCACTGCGAATAGTCCTTTAGGTAAGACTCTCAACATTAGTTTTTAACTTAATTCATCAAAAAAAAGTTTTGAAACCAAATCTTAAAGTCAACTTAACTAACTTATAAAGTGTTTTTCGCCTTAAAACTAACTTTCAGATATGTACATTATGTATATACTAGCTTATACACGCTACTTTTTCTGCTTGGATTTCAGAATAAAAATAGTTTCTACTATATTCATCAACACTCGATAAAGAAATTACTTATATTTCTTTCGCAGAAACCTTACAATTTTTCGGGATTAAAAGTATCCTATTCTTCAATCCAGACCCTCATACATCTACCTACCGAATTTCATTCAAATCCGATAATCCGTTGAAGCGTGATTGCGGAACAAACATTCAAATATACAAACACATCTGTTAAAATTAGTGGGATATAGTACTAGATTTTACCCACGACTTCGTCCGAAACAGCCAATTAATATTATTCGGGGAATACTTTTAGGCGTGCGAGCCATGTTATGATTGCTGCATTGCGTTGCCTCTTTTTACTTTTCTGCATTTTCGGTAAGCCTAGCAGTGTATATTCAAAATTTCATGGTGATCGGTTCACTAGTAAGGGTGTAGAAATTTAACGTACTAACAAATAAGGTAGTGCCCCGTGGCTTAGTGGTTAGTGTGTCGGACTGCTAAGCGAATGAACCTGGGTTCGAATCCAGCTCATAGCCATCTTTTTTTCTGGGGTACGGCCTCTTGCGAGAAATTGACAAAACCTCCATGAGTAAAATTTGTCTTGAAAAAGTGCATCTCATGTAGCCGTTCGGACTCGGAGCTAAACTGTAGGCCCCTTCCATTCTTGCAGATTAACAACACACACGGTTGAGAGTATAAGTTACTAGGCCTTGGCTCCTTAATGAGATGTTGCGCGAATAAATTTATTTATTTATTTATTGGTCTTAACAATGTTTTCAATAACTTCAATTGATTAATACTCTGAAAAGGTAACATACATAGTTTGTCAAATAAAAATCCATTTAAAGAATCTGTTAATTCCATTTTTTAACTTAATTACGATATAATGTAAATACAAGTCAATTGTCAGAATATTCGAACATGATTTTCGACATTTGCTGATTTAATATTCTGACGAAAAATTACATACACATGTACTTTGTTGTTGATTGCCTTGAATATTTGATAACCCTAATTAAGAACTGAAATAAACAGTCAATGAATTCAAGAAACTCTAGAATTTTTCTGAAAAGAGTTCAAGTTAATATTATAGTTTACACAGTGAAAAAAATACTCCAACCTTAAAAAAAAGAAATATTTAGAAAATTCAATGTTTATTAGTTTAATATAAATTTTTTAGCTTATAGTAGTTTAAAACATAATAAAAACATTCAATTTAATCGAACACATTTATTCTAACACAAACTTTTATTCCTTACTTTTTCATTGCCACTCATTGGGAAAAATCCGTAAATTTCGTAATTTCAAAATGCTAAAAAAAAAATACAACAAAATTCTATGCTCTTAATGTTGTTATTATTGCTCGTTGGTTAAACCTTGATAAAATCCCTTCACGGTTACCTGATGTGAATTTGACATAAAACACAAATTAAAAAAAAAAAAAAAAATCTAAATATAAATTCACATCTGGTGCTTCTGTGGGAAATGCGGATGAACACACGTGCTTTGGATGCTGTGACCTGTTAAACGTAATCGCATCCTCATTCTTGCTCGGTACCGCATCACTATATTCTCATCCATGGAAATGCCATTGCTGGGGATGCGGATCATGTGGGATTTCTTCCATATCTGCTGGAATGTGATGCACTATGAAATATCTGAATTTTTCGAAAAACAAGGATTGGACGCTGCAAATAAAATTTGTTCAACTGCGTGATGCCGGTGTCTATGAGTGTCAGGTATCAACTCATCCGCCCACATCGATATTTCTCCACTTGGATGTAGTCGGTAAGTTGTTATGGAATTCATATCAATTAATTGTTTTTTTTTTTTTTTTTAATATAAGATATCATTTTCTGTTTTGATAATGAATTTTTAAATGTCGGACGAATGAAAAGAAATTTTTGTTCTGGGAATGATAATGAAATCAAGTTATTGGTATTTTTAAAACGGAACTATGCATATATTGCTAAGTGATTAAGAAATAAATTAAACTGGCTTAAAAAAACATTTAAATTGATTGAAATAAAAAAATAATAAAATAGTAGAAATGAGGATTTTGCATCCAAGAAATACTGCAATTGTCACTTAAATGCAAATATTGGGGAAAATTTAATAAAGGACGTTAATAAATAACAGACAATCAATAGGCGGTATTAAATTCTATATTGGCAGGGTTTGGACTCAAGGAAAATAAAAAAGTCGGGACGCTTTCAAAAAAAAAAAAAATTAAAATAAAAGTTAAAAAAAAGAGTTAAATTATTATTAAGTTAATTATGCATACACATATGTTATTTAACTGGAAATTAAATATTTGAAGATAAATCAGGTAGAAGCATTCGCCGTAGTTGAGAAGAGCAGGCTTTATATACGCAAAAAATAAATTTCTGAGAGTACACCAGAAATACTCTAAAAATTATCTATATGGTTATAAAAACTCATTCGACAATCGATTTTCTTGAAATTTAAATTCATTAACAATATTGTAACTTTAAAGTTTATTAATGCAGTTCCTTGAAATAGTATTACAGTCGAACTTCGAAAACTCGAATATTTAATAACTCGAATTAAATTGGTTGTATTATTTGGCGTCACCTTCGATAAGTCGGGGTTAGAATACCTATTACTAGACTAGTATTGGATGACGATATTGTTACTTCGGAGTTCGGAGTTTCCGACAGATAAAGATATTGTCGAGATATTCAGATATGAATCCGAATCTGCATTGCTCGACAATATCGATGACAGCGATGTAGGAAGATTTGGAGAATGATTTTATTTAATCACCTTCAAGCGAATTGGTTGCAAGCTCGTTAAGCACTTAGCGTTAATATATAAAGACAAATGAAAAAACAAAATTATTCTATGTATAGTCGTTTAAATTCCACTGAATGTTTTTTTTTTTGAAAACCAAAATACAAAATTCAATCGTGTATAACAGACTTTTAAAAAAAATAATTATGTACCTTTACGTGTTCTGTGTAATGTGTTTCGCAAATAAATACATACATTTAAGTAACGGGTGATTTTTTAAGAGCTTGAAAACTTTTTTTTTTAAAAAACGCATAAAATTTGCAAAATCTCATCGGTTCTTTATTTGAAACGTTAGATTGGTCCATGACATTTACTTTTTGAAGATAATTTCATTTAAATGTTGACCGCGCGGCTGCGTCTTAGGTGGTCCATTCGGAAAGTCCAATTTTGGGCAACTTTTTCCAGCATTTCGGCCGGAATAGCCCGAATTTCTTCGGAAATGTTGTCTTCCAAAGCTGGAATAGTTGCTGGCCTATTTCTGTAGACTTTAGACTTGACGTAGCCCCACAAAAAATAATCTAAAGGCGTCAAATCGCATGATCTTGGTGGCCAACTTACCGGTCCATTTCTTGAGATGAATTGTTCTCCGAAGTTTTCCCTCAAAATGGCCATAGAATCGCGAGCTGTGTGGCATGTAGCGCCATCTTGTTGAAACCACATGTCAACCAAGTTCAGTTCTTCCATTTTTGGCAACAAAAAGTTTGTTAGCATCGGACGATAGCGATCGCCATTCACCGTAACGTTGCGTCCAACAGCATCTTTGAAAAAATACGGTCCAATGATTCCACCAGCGTACAAACCACACCAAACAGTGCATTTTTCGGGATGCATGGGCAGTTCTTGAACGGCTTCTGGTTGCTCTTCACTCCAAATGCGGCAATTTTGCTTATTTACGTAGCCATTCAACCAGAAATGAGCCTCATCGCTGAACAAAATTTGTCGATAAAAAAGCGGATTTTCTGCCAACTTTTCTAGGGCCCATTCACTGAAAATTCGACGTTGTGGCAGATCGTTCGGCTTCAGTTCTTGCACGAGCTGTATTTTATACGGTTTTACACCAAGATCTTTGCGTAAAATCTTCCATGTGGTCGAATAACACAAACCCAATTGCTGCGAACGGCGACGAATCGACATTTCACGGTCTTCAGCAACACTCTCAGAAACAGACGCAATATTCTCTTCTGTACGCACTGTACGCATTCGTGTGGTTGGTTTAATGTCCAATAAAGGAAACTGAGTGCGAAACTTGGTCACAATCGCATTAATTGTTTGCTCACTTGGTCGATTATGTAGACCATAAATCGGACGTAAAGCGCAAAACACATTTCGAACCGAACACTGATTTTGGTAATAAAATTCAAGGATTTGCAAGCGTTGCTCGTTAGTAAGTCTATTTATGATGAAATGTCAAAGCATACTGAGCATCTTTCTCTTTGACACCATGTCTGAAATCCCGCGTGATCTGTCAAATATTAATGCATGAAAATCCTAACCTCAAAAAAATCATTGACGCTAATAAGCATAGAAGAACAGAACAACATCAATAATCTTTTGGCCATCAGCCAAGTTAAGAAACTTTGCCTAAGCTTAAGAACTCAACAACAATCAATGTGTGCATTGTAAACTAAATATTTTCATAAAGCCGATATCTTTATGTATCTTAGACACATAAGATTAAAGTAGCGATCTGTATCATTAGTTAAGCCCACATAAAGAAAAACTTCCCACCAGGACCGCTTGGCAATATGAGAAAGCCAACTGGGACGGCCTGATTATTTTTGTCCGACACTTTAACTGCTCACTATGCTTCCTCGATAGTGACATTGATGCCAGTGCTGAAATGATCACAAATGTGATTCTTCTAGGGATGCGTGTTTTTATTCCTAACAGAGTAAAAAGCATCAAGCCTAAAGAAAAGTCCTGGTTTAATTCTGAGTGTAAAGAAGCTATCAGGCTCAAAGAAGTAAGTTTCCGATCCTACAAAGCCAACCCTACAGAGGAAAATCGGAAATAGCACAAAAAAGCAAGGAACTCATGCAACTCCGTTAGTGAAAGAACTAAATTTTTGCATGACCAACAAATTACGGCAAAAAATTCTGCAGTGTCCCAAAGGCAGTACAAATTTTTGGTCATTTGTAAAAAAATATTAAAAACTCCTCCACATCTTCGGTTCCACGCACAATAACAAACCAATAGTTTACTCTTCAGAGAAGGCAAACTTGCTCGCTGCCAACTATTTCGTTGTCTCACAGCAACGTTGCCTCTTCTGTACTTGAGAATGTAAATTTTTCCATGGGACAGATTTTTTCCGCACTCGTACAGTAGCAAGAGTTCTCAAAGATCTCGATATACACAAATCCGCTGGCCGCGATGGTATACCCCCGATTCTTCTGAAGAGAGGTGTTCTTCCACACTGCCAAAGCCACTGCGTAAGCTTTTCCACCGCTCCTACTCTTCTGGAATCTTTCCTAGAAGATGGAAAACAGCATTTGTCCAGCCTGTCCCTAAGAAAGGTAACCGATCCTGCCCTCCTAACGATTCATAGCACTAACATCCCTTCTTTCTAAGGTCATGGTAACACTGATTAACCGTCAGCTAAAGGAATACCTCGAAGATTGAAAGCTACTCCATGACCGTCAGTATGGCTTCCGTAGCAACCATTCCACTGGTGATCTGATGGCATATCTCACCGAACAGTGGAACAAATCTTTACATCGCTTTGGTGCAAGTAAGATTATTGCTCTTGATATCTCCAAGGCATTTGACAGAGTTTGGCATGAAGCTCTCTTATCGAAAATGCGTGCTTTTGGGATCGATAATACTCTTGTTCGTTGGATTAGAAGCTATCTTCTAGATCGTTCAATACAAGTTGTATTGGACGGATTCAAGTCTGATTCCCACAAAATAAATGCTGGTGTGCCCCAGGGCTCTTTTTTGTCTCCGATTCTTTTCCTCATTTTTTAAATGATCTTCTGTCTGTTACTTCTTATCCACTTAACTGTTTTACTGAAAACTCTACCCTCAGCTTTTCATATTCGTTTGATAATTCACGTCCTTCGACTTTGGACGTACAATTGCAAAATACGGCAGTAGAAGAAGTAAGATGTATTTTTCCCCATCTGATCTGGCTACAATTTCTAAAGCGTTTATACGCCCTAAACTCGAGTATAACTCCCACCTCTGAGCAGGTGCTTCACAAACATCGCTTCACCTGCTTGATAGAATACAAAATCGAGCGTTAAAATTGATAGGAAATAGAACTGCCGCTGAAACAATTGCCCCTCTCGAATACCGACGCAATGTTTCATGTCTTTCCTTATTTTATCGTTTCTTTTACAAAAAATGTTCACTCGAAGTAGCCAGCTGCATTCCTCCCCTTGAAAGTTTCTCTCTTAATACTCGTCTCGCAAGGAATGCTCATTAGTTTACCCTTGAGCCCAATTTCGGATGCACCCTGAAGTGTAGGGATTCTTTTTTTAGCCGAACAACACGAATTTGGAATGGTTTACCCGGCGGGATTTTCCCTTGCCATTTTGATCTGGTAACATTCAAAACCAATGTTAATCAACACCTCCTATTTCTCCCCTCCCTTTCCAACCTAATGCCCGCGCAGTGTGTTACATTGAAAGGGAAACAAAAATAGTCCCTTGTGCGCGCGTTAATTATATAAAAAAAAGAAAGCTGCCCATATTTGGGCAGGCGTTCCTATAAAGTACTTTTAGGGATTCAATTATATCTGTCGAGCACCGCCGCCGTAATTTAATAAATGTCTTTCTTTCTTTTGTGGTTTTTTTTTCAAACATTGCTTTAGTCAAATAGCCAATTAATTCCTTTTAAATGCGTTAATTATAAAGAAAATCGAATACGTACAAATGAAAGATTGTTGGTTTTTTTAATTTTTTGTAGGTAAGAAGAGAATTTACTAAAATTATTAAAGTGGAGGTTAAGACAAAATTTACTATTTTTTTCCTGCATTCACGAGCAATGTCCTGAGGACTCTGCTAATACCTAATACAATTAAAAAACGTTTACTCAAAAAATAATTTTCCACGAAATGTGTTCCTAAAATAACTCTTACCCTTGGCTCAGAAGAAAATACTCAAGCAACAATACTCAAGAAGGTTAATATCACTTAACATTTTCTTTTCATAATTCCTCCATTATTTTTATTCATTCAAGGTACTTTTACCCTCTTCCTATTTTAAATAGGATTTGTTGTTTTGAAATCTAAAAATACATGTTTAATAGAAAAGAAAAGATTAAATGTTAAATTCTTTTACATTTTCGGTCTTATTAATTTTTTTCAATTTTTCTTTAAAAATATAATTGTAATCCATTCGCGTGGAAACAAGTAAAAAAAAATTAAATTAAATTCGGCATGAAATTAAAATATTTAAAATAACACAAATACGCCCGAGTGCACACACATAAAATTGCGGCCACTCGCTCCTCAGAATTATGGCTGTTACGATAATTCTGGCTTTCTAAGCGCAGTTGATGGCTGTTGGTATGCACAAGAAACTCATTCCCTGCTTTTCCTTTCCGTTAAGTGGATTGCCGTGGAACAACAAAGATGCGGTTGGCTATGAAATTTTTGTTCCCAGAAAAATCACATTTCGTCCATGTGTTTCGAATCCTTTTGTTCGGAAGCACAATGAGAATAAAATAAAGTGTTTGACCTTAACGTACTTAAGTTTTAATGAGTTTTGTAAAATAGTTTTTTTTTTTGGGAACCACGCAAATGACCACACATCCAAAGTCCTTGCGACCTTATGCCTCAAACAACAGCATAAAATGCCATTTTTTTCCAAAACAATGGCATAGATCCACCGGATAACAATTTTCATTTCTATACGCATTGCATAATACAAAACCCACATTCCACCTCACACACCTGAGAACACATTGAAGTGTTATATTGTCCGCCACAATTTGTACAATGCCTGATCCTGGCAGGGTGTATCTGGGCGTAGGATTCATATCCTGATGGGCATGCACTTGCAGTGTTCCAGTGTTTGTTTAAAATTTAATTTCATGGCGAATGCGAACATTCGAATGTTGTTCGTGATTTATTTAAATGCAAATATTTAGTATGACACTGGTGTGTTGATGTTCCCAGTTGGACACGTACACATGTGTGTGTGTTCGTGTGAGTAGTTTTCAAATTGGCAAATTGTATCTGTGGATTGTCGTCAGATGGATGATATATCTGTGACATGTGCGGCCGTGTAGTATTAGTTAACTGAAAAGTAAGCAAATAAAATTAACTTATTTGTTGTTTATTCTGTTGCACGGACGTCATAAATCCTCGATCGGTATATTGGCAAATCATGCAGGATACCTTGAAGCAATCTCTGTCTGGGCGTTTGATTTATTTTCATGAGAACGCAAATAGGAGGTGAAAATTAATTTAATGCACGAGTCAATTTTAATTGAAGAAAGATTACAATGATGCCGGAGGTTATCATAAGGTCCTGGCAGATAAATCTTTAAAATTGATGGAACATGAGTTATAAGATAGGTTAATAGATGTTCAGAAAAAAATCATTCTATTTTAAGAACAAAAAAAAAAATATCAGGATTTAAGATACATAATTAAATTATTTAATTTGTGCAGTGCGTGCAGTTTTTTTAAATCTTTAGTTAGTGAAAAACATTTGACCATTCAAACAGTATTTCTTTTTGTATTAACATATACATAAAAGTTGAAATGTCATAGCATTGTAAATTAAATTAAATGTTTTTTATTAGTGCTGCACGAATTGAGTTCTATGAACTATATAAAAAGAAGTGAGACTTGGACTAGACTCTACTTAATTTTTAGCATTGAATGCGTCCTTATTTTTGAAATTGAAACCAATGAGGACATAAGTGCTAATAATGCAAATACTGATGATCCAATATTTACTTGTATGTGTTCTAAATTGAAAACTTAAAAAACTCTTACATTTTTTTTAAAAACGTTTGACATTTACTATAATGCATTGTAATACTTATTTTGTAACCCCTTATTCCAATTAAATTATCATTGGTTTTCCATGGAACAATACTTGGATATTTCATTATTTTGAATTAAATTATATTGGTTGCCAAAAGAAAAAAAAGGTCCAAGGTGACTTGCCTGAAGTACACCAGAGTATTTTATAGTATAAAGAAAAACTACCTAAAAAAAAACTCATAAAAGTTAAAAAGAACAATGCACTACGAAAATATAAAAAAAAGTATAGTGCTGCCTCTTCAGCTGAAATAATGATTATTATAGGAAACCTTAACAGACAAACCGAAAACTTAAAATTTGTTTTTTTTTTTTTATGTTCAGTTAGCAAAAAAATTAGAGGAACACAAAGCTATTAATGTATTTAAAAAAATGGGTACGACTGGGTCGCACGTACTTGCTCTTATGTGCCTAATTACATTGGACGGCAAGATCTTTGACAAAAAAAATAATAAAATTAACGTTGAAAATAACACATTTTTAACTTATATAAACTATCAGAACCACAAAACCTAACGGTTTTTAGTAAAAATGAAGTACGCCATCACACGTCTTAAATAACAAAGAATTTATGAAAAAAGTATTTCGAAAATTGTAAGACGGATTTTGATAAAATCCTGTTTTTTATTTTTAGTTTTTTGAATTTTTTTTTTTAATTTTGGTATGCAGATTTTTAGAGTTTATTTATATACATGTGAATAAAAAATTAAGAATTATTTTTTTTGATAAGTTTTAAAAATATTGATTTTTCAAAAAAAAAAAATTCAAAAAATTATTTTTATTAGAAAAAAAAAGTTATTCAAAATTTTGACATGCAGAATTAATTTGGCTATGTAGAACTTCTCAAATATAAAATTTGGCTTTCTCGGTACCGGCTCTATGGATTGAGCCGGTACCGAGAAAGCCAAAAATTAAAAAAACCGTTGTATGAAATCTCCCGTTAATAGACTTTTCCCGTATATATGGCTCTAATCAAATAATAGCCAATAACAACAAACAAATTTTCAAAAATTTCATCAAAATCGTTAGAGCCGTTTTCGAGAAAAATTAGCGTACCTTTCATATAACGGTTTTTTTAATTCTGGTCTTTTTTGTTTCAAAAATCAATATTTTTAAAACTGATCAAAAAATGTATTTTAAATTTTATAATCACATGCATATTAATAAACTCAAAAAAACTGCATACCAAACTTTTAATAATGTGTTACTTTATTCATTTTTAGTTAATTTTGTTTAAAGTAAAGAGGCAAAATGAGTGTTGAAATAACATTACTTAAAGTATCTAAGTTGTTTTGACTCTCAATAACGTGGGTGTTAAGACAACATAAAAAATAAAGTCAGTTTTCTAAGAAATCTCCTTTGCTAAAAACCTTTTTTAAAATTTTTTAACAGTTTAAAATTCACAGAGCTACAACCAATCACATTTTAAAGTTAAAATTGTCAATGCAGCCGCGTCGTCAAAAATATAGGGTTTTTTATCTCTCCTGTAAATTAATAAAAATGTCGCTTATGTTGTTTTAACAATCACCGATTCCCCTATAATCGCAAGTAAAAATGAAACCATCAAAGAAATCGCGTAGAATTGAATACTTCAAAAACGCAATGCATTAAGGAAGTGGACCAACTCGTAGTTTTAGGAGTGTTCATTACGACCACCTTTCTGTGGAATGACAAAGTATTTGAGGTCGCCAAAAGTTCTGTAAGATCTTTAGATTTCCTTCGAAGATGCTTGATTTTTGTTTACCCCGTATGATCCTAAGAATTATTATAAAAAAAGTATCTTTAAATGAAAGACCACAATAATAAATTTTGAATTTCATCTATTTCTTTTTTTTAGAGCATATAAGCTTAGAAAAATCACCTTCCATGCCATGCGCCTCGTGTAATTTCCTTTAGTTTAATATACAGACGATTTTTCATAATAATAACTTCACTGATTTTAACCATACTATCTAATTGAAAAATGTAATTACGTACAACTTAATTCTCTATTTAGATATCGTTTTAATAACAATCAAACATGGCATTACGATGATAGAGAAACATATTTGAGTTACTGGCAAAATTCTGTCCGTCTGTCTGTCTGTCTGTCTGTCTGTCCCTCTGTACGGATGTAGTTTGGACTGTAGCCTAAACCATTCGGCCAATCGTTTTCAAATTTAGAACTAAAGGTTATTTTGACATTCTACAGAGGAATCAATCAATATTTTGAAAACGGGTAGGAGAATTTTTTTTTTAAATGTATGTTATTTTTGTGCTTAAGTTTGTATTCTTGAATTATTTTGTTCAATCTTAAAAGAAAAGCCGTTTTTTTTTAAAAACCGCTCCTACGATTAAAAAAAAAATCACATTTTGTTACAGTTCTTTTGTTACAACTCTTTTCATAACATCCTTGAAAATTAATGCAGACTACATTATAAAAAAAACAGGTATGGAAAACTCTAGGCTGCCAAAAAAACTATGGATGCATGCAATACAGTATATTGCACGACTGGATCGCACGTTCTTGCTCTTATGTGCGGTCACAGTTTGGAATAAATTTTGAAAAATATTAAGGGAACTTCAAAGATTATATTCCATTTTTCTGACTTTTGATTGTTTGAAAAAAGTACGTAAAATAGTTTTCAGCGGAAAAATTTAAAAGCCATTTTATTTTTTTAAGAAATGTGATTTTTTTTTTCAAAATCGTTAGAGCCGTTTTTAAATAAAACGTTTTTTTTAAACAACTTTTTTTTTTTAAATTAAAAAAAATAATTCAAGAATACAAACTTAAGCTCAAAAATAATGTACATTTAAAAACAAAATTAAAAAAAAGAAGTCTCCTAACCGTTTTCAAAATATTGATTTTTCAAAAAAAAAAAAAAAAAAAAAAAATTAAAAAAATATTAAAAATACAAAAAAAAGTTTTCCAAAAAAAATTAATGCAAAATTACTCAAGCTACTTACATCTTCTTGAATATCAATTTTGATTGTAATGGGATCTCCAGTTTTCGAAAAAGTCGAAGAAAAAAAACCGGTCCTATGGGAGGTACCGTTTTTAGCCCACCATATTTAATTTTTTTTTCACCAAAATATAATGCATACCTACAGTAGTACACTGATTCTTGAAGCCGTTTTCGAGAAAAAATAAGCTTTTACGTAACGGTTATATGACATGTACCGTTAATTTTTGAGCTAAAAAAAACTTGAAAAAAGTCCTCTGTAGAATGTCAAAAGAACTTTAAGTTAAAAATTTGAAGACGATTGGCCCAACCGTTTAGGCTGCAGTCCAAAATACATCCGTACAGACAGACAGACAGACAGACAGACGGACAAACAGACAGAATTTTAGCAGGAACTCAAATATGTTTCTCTATCATCATAATGTCATGTTTGATTGTTATCTCAAAATTTTTAGTCTGCACGAATGCATAACTTGTATTATAGTACCTATAATCGCAAGTAAAAATATGGTTGGTAGATTGGCGCGAGCTGGCTGCAGATTGTGATTTCCCCTTTGATTTAACAGGAAAAGATGCAGACCAAACGAAAAAATTGCTTTACGAAATAATTCAGACCACAGATGAGAATGAAAGGTATTCATTAATGGAACGAGCTAGAGCTTCAACGGAACGGACATCTTACAACAGGTTGAACTCCAATCTTCAGGAAGTTAATTATTTCCACTCAAATATGTCGTACAAAGATATTAGTCTTTGTTGATTTAAGTATCAACTGCAGCCTGTGTAATATACGTGAGAGGCAAGACATAGTCCATTTCCTTATAAAGAATTCAGCAGAGTCCACCAGGAGAGCTAAAAATTTGTTGTGCAAGGCAGTAACCACTCGGGCAGACGGCATTTAAGCCATACTTTATGTAATATTCGATATAAGCATAAAATAGTTAAAAAACTGAATTTTCTTTTATGTGAATAAAAATCTATCTATCTATCTATCTATATAGACATAGAGACAAAGAGAGTTATAGATGAATAGATATTAAAGGATATGGAGATATAGAGATTTAGATATTTAGAGATATAAGAATATAGAAATATAATAGAGACATATATAGGAATATATCGGGTTTTTCAACAGGGACGCCACAAAAGTAGAGCGACAGGGACAGCAAACGACGCCATATTTCTTGCCGCTCTTTTGATATTTCTCTTCAGTAAGGTTTGCCATTTAATGATGGAAAGATATACGAGCCAACAACTAGTCCAAATTATTAAAAAGTGGCCTCAACGTTAGGAGCGCTACGTCCAATTTATGGTCGTCATAATCGTCCTAGCAGATCAACAACAGCGACTGGACCATTTCGTGAGATAACACGTTCGTGAGATAACACTTGGTTTCCAATAAATTGATTGTGGCATTCGCTGTGTGGCTTTTGGCGTCGTCCTGTTGGAACCACATGTCGTCCAGCAGTCCATATCATCCAATTGGGACCAAAAATATTTGGTTATCATTGAACGGTAGCGATCCCCATTCACAGTAACGTGCCGGCCTTGATCATCACGCAAGAAGTACGGCCCAATGACGCCGCCGGCCCATAAACCACACCAAACCGTAATTTTTTCGGGATGCAATGATGACCGCACACGACAACTCCTCAGACTAAACCAAACTAATTTGATCGATTTAAGCCTGACTTGAGTTAAGTGCGACTTGAGATTGAGACTTGAGTGATAAGTGTGTTTGAGTTAATTTGTGTATGTCAGTGGCGTAGATTAAATTTGGTAGTTGGGTGTTCTAAGAACACTACAAAATGTTATCCACACTCAGTATTGGTCTCACAATGTCTCAGTTAGAAAGCAAACACCTTCTCTACTGCAGATTAAGTGGTTAAAGAATAAATGAAACATATGCATCACCGTTGTACATTGTACATCAGTAACCAAATTTGGTTAATAAAAGATACAAATTTAATTCAAATTAGAAAAAAAAACTTTAAATACACATTTTTGACCTTTCATCAAAAGCAACGGAATTATTGGAAAATAATTTGCTAAACACTGGTGCTCCTCTGATTTTAAACAAGCGTTTAATCAAAGCAACGAATTTATTTAAGCTTATTTCTTACTTTTTTTCAGTAAGTATAAAAAAGTTGCTACTAATGCTACAGTTTCCAAAAAAGTATTTGAAAATTGGCTATTTAAGTGATCCAATATATATTCTTTTAAAAATAGATTACGAGGGCATAATATTCTAGTTCGGCTAGTATTTATAAAAAAATAAGTTCTTTAATAAACAGACTACAAAATATCCCACTCAGAAAACAAAGAAAAAATGTTATTAATTAATTTTTTCATTTCATTTAAAAGTTATTAGACTGAAAGATACACACAAATTCCCCAGAATCCTTTCAAATCCATAAGCATTTTAAAATGATCCCTTAGCTGAATACTGGTTAATTGGACATTCCCAAACAGAAATCCCTTGCCTTTCAGATTTTATTGCCGCTCAATCCAATTTACTAAATACAGACATTTTTTGCCCAGGAGATAAACCATTTGCAAATTGGTCGTGGATCAGTTTTCTGAAAATATGAAACTAGAACATAATATTGCATTCAATTGACCAACACAACATACACCTTCATCATCCCAAAAAAAAGGTGCCTTCAATCGAAAAACTATTTTTTCACAATTTTTTCTAACAGTTCTAACAATTTTTCCTGCATCACCGAATAACTTGATATTGCAACAAATACTGTAAAAGAATTTCATGGATGCAATAAACATGCGAGTGCATTTTTTTTTTATTTTTGTAACTAAAATATCTTCCTGCAAGCTATGCAGCAAGTTTAATGTAGTTTTAGGTTATAGCAAATAAAATTGGCAAAAAAAAAAAAACAATTTCAAAATTCGGTTGTCGGAATTCAATGGCATAGAAACATTTGTTTGGAATAGTCCTTCCCCTGGGGCGGTGTTGCGACGAACAAAATTGCAAATTCGTAATGTCCTCTTTTTCACATGGGCGGGGAGTAGAGTTATTGCACTGCACTTCTGCAAGCCGCTCGTCGTGGTGACGTTAGGCGCAAAGTGTCTGGCAATTTGGAGTGTAGGGTTGTGGGGACCAGTAAAAAGTCAGGGTTTTCGTTTGAAAAAAAAAAATGGAAATTGCGACAGATTTTAGAACTACTGTATACTACATAATACTTTCATGCTGTGAAGGCGGCATAGATTTGAGATCGATGGTAATGTTCTTGCATCAGCATCTCCCTCTGGACTGAGGTCAGAATGGAACGATACTCAAGGGTATTGATCTTATATTGTTCTCTAAAGGACGTATCCGTGTCGATGATGGTGTAAGTAAGTAGTTTGGGAAATCTTATTAGGGGCTTCCTCCTTTAAGGCTGTTCACTTGAGGAGGATATTTTAGAAATATTGTAACAAGGCAATATGGTCCCATTCACTTTCATAGGCAGTAAAGTGATGTGATTGTTGGCAACCCTAAAGAAATAGGATTTCTTTTAAAAGTATATTTTAACTCTTACAAATCATGTTGTCAGGCTTAGCTACCACAAATTCATCTATTGGAAACTTCCTGTCCGAAAAACTTATACTGAAATTGAAAATATATGTATCTTACTAAGAAAATTAGCTTTTCTTAGAAAGTAACTATACAAATTGGAATTAGGATCATAGAGATCCTTTTCGGCAGCATACGGACTGCGACTTACCAAATTTTTGTTTACTTCGAAGAGAAGACGATTGGCGATGATGACCCTGATTTTTCACACTTGTAAAATTCACTTTTTCGCAGCCAATTTGGTTTTGGTTGTCACCAAATGTTTTTTTCTCTGTTTGTCTTCGATAGATGCTAGAGAATTGTATTTCCTTATTTTATTATGTATGGATCAATTTTTCAATTACTACAATATTAGCTGACCCACCCCGACGTTGCTCGTGTTAACCATAGATTTTCTGAATACCGATGAAAGCGCCACATATTTGGTCCAATTAAAGCTAAAAACCACATAAGTAATCATGTTAGTATACACCCAGTTGATAAGCAAACACATACCTATAGGGAAAAC
This sequence comes from Platycheirus rosarum, assembly GCA_963971375.1. Taxonomy (NCBI): domain Eukaryota; kingdom Metazoa; phylum Arthropoda; class Insecta; order Diptera; family Syrphidae; genus Platycheirus; species Platycheirus rosarum. Next base: position 7,287,674 of record OZ020510.1, on the reverse strand, counting down.
TATATTTTCAATAAAAATTCTACCGGAGCGTCGCTTATCGGGTCCAAATCTGAAAGGATCACAAAGAGCTTTACACGGGAAGCACATATTATTTGTATCTAAAAATTCTGGATGAAACCTATGTGTTTGGCCATGTCTCAAGTAAGCAAATGTCTATAAAAACAGTTCCTTTTATCCATATTAAAATATGAATCGAAATTGCCTTGAAAAAAATGTTTGGGAAACCCAAATCTTGAAGCTAAAGCTAACAGGATCGACATCTCAGCTAACGTTAGGAATACCTACAAATTTCAGCAAAATCAAGAATAAAATGATTGCCTCCAGGCTTACCTGAAACACAACATATTTTCTGGGTCCCGACAACAGCTTCACTTATCGGGTCCAACTATGTATATACCTCAAAACAACCAAGGCCACCATTTTCATTCTTCATAGAGGGAAAACTAAATTTTTTGTATATATCCCCACTCCAACGTAACCTATCTGGCCAATTTTTAAATTTCTGAATATTTCAACAAAATCGGTTTTGCTGTTCGGTGTGGACCTACTGGTAACTTTTATACTCTTAGTTTCTTGAAAAACAATTCACAGACAAGATGAAAAAAATATACTTTCGTTATTTACAGTTTGAATTGACATTTGTTGTCATTTTTTTAACGTGAATATTTCCAATATTTTAATAACTATTCTGCTATTCGGGTGGAGACGAATCCAACAAACCAAAAACCATTAAAATCGATTTAGCCGTTCTTGAGTCATAAATGGTGTAACTAACACGACTTCATTTTATGCACATTTACATAGATTTTCAATATTAAAAAGTTACAAGCGTACAAATTTGAAAAAAATATTGTCAATTTTCTGTCGAAAATCATACACATTTGTTGAAGAAATTTTACCGCTTCCTGCAGAAGACTCATAAGCATGTTTTTAATCATATAAAGGGCGTTTTTTTTTAGACGTTTGGTTTTCAATCTGGCAATACTTTTTTCGGAGTTAGTCTGTGATTTATGCTCAGTTTGGTGTACCGTTTTATAATGAATAGACTTACTCATGCACAATGTTTACAAATCGTGAAAATTTATTACTAAAACAATGGTTCGGTTCGTTAGAGCAGAGTATTGAAGAAGACCCGAATGAGTCCATCCGTCATCGCGCGCAATAATTGGAGCTATGCGCATCCACTTTGTGGAACATTATGTGGTTTGTGGGCTTACAAAATCTATCTCGTACAAGAATTGCAGCCGAACGACCATCAAGCTCGTCGCACGTTCAGTGAATGGGCGCAAAACGAGATGACCACTCTGATCCTGATTTTCACAAAATTGGGACAATTGGGCCTCTCGGCTGATATTTATTCGAGCCAGCTGTGGTGGCCACTTGCTCAAAATCATTTTTAAAAATAAACGGCAAACCCTTATTTTTATAATAAAGCTAAATTCTTGGTCATAATATTAAATAATATGCCTTTTATTTCTTCTTGAAAACCACACGTCTAAAAAAAAAACACTCTTTACATGCTGTTGGCCCTTGGAACTCCTTGCCGGGCAGCCTGAGAGGACAGAATAACTACATTTGTTTTGAGAAATCTTCAAGAAACCTATATGAATGCTGAATTTGTGTGTGAACATTGTTTAAAATTCTAAAAATTCGAAAAGCTTATAAATTTTAAATCATTGTTCTAATTTTGTTTATAGTAGATAATTTTCCTATTTCTGTTGTATACATTTTTTCATCATTTTTATTATTAATTTTTAAATGTATATCCTTACATGATAAGCATTATAAGGAAGACACTATGTTTCAAAATATTTATGGTTAGATATAAATAAATAAATACAAAAAAATAATATATTTAATCCGACATTTTTCCACTTTTAGTGACACCGACCCATAGCACTAACTACCGCTCGTTGGATAAGAAGCTATCTTCCGGACCGTTCAATACAATTCATGTCTAATTTCCACAAAATAAATGCTGGTGTGCCCCAGGGCTCTGTTCTGTCTCCGACTCTTTTTTTCTCATTTTTATAAATGATCTTCTGTCTGTTACTTCTAATCCACTTAACTGTTTTGCTGACGACTCTACCCTCAGCTTTTCATATTCGTTCGATAATTCACGTCCTTCACCTTCGCACGTACAATTGCAACGGTGCCGTATGTCAAGCTCATTAAACTCCGATTTATACAGCATTGTCAAATGGGGTAATAGGAACCGTGTGGAGTTTAATGCTTCGAAAACTCAATGCTGTCTTCTGTCGTTAAAGCTAAACATACCCCCAATGCCATTGTCCATGAATGGCACTTACATCGAAGAAACCGAAAGGCTCTCAGTACTCAGTATGTGTGTCAACGACGACCTCCGTTGGAACAATCATATATTTGAGATCGCTTAGAATGCTGCTAAGTGCTAAGGTTTTCCGGATCGATGTAAGACGTATTTTCCCCATCTGACCTGCCTACAATTTATAAAAAAATTATACGCCCTAACTCGAGTTTAACTCCCACCTCTGGGCAGGTGCTTCGCAAACATTGCTCCACCTGCTTGATAGAATACAAAATCGAGCGTTAAGATTGATAGGAAATAGAACTGCCGCTGAAACAATTGCCCCTGTCAAACAACGACGCAATGTTCCTTTCCTTTTTTATCCTTATTTTATCGTTTCTTTTATAAAAAATGTGAACTCGAAGTAGCCAGCTGCATTCCTCACCTTAAAAGTTTCTCTTTTAATACTCGTCTCGCAAGGAATGCTCATCGGTTCACCCTTGAGCCCAATTTCGTACGTACCGTGAAATATAGAGATTCTCTTTTTAGCCGAACAACACGAATTTGGAATAGTTTACCCGGCGAGATTTTCCCTTGCCATTTTGATCTGCAAACATTCAAAACCAATGTTAATCGACACCTCCTATCTTTCCCCTCCCTATCTTCCTAAAAGGGAAACACATAGTCCCTTGTGCCCGTATTAATTATAAATAAAAAAAACACTTCATAAGTGTTATAAATCTCTCATGAAATTCTGAAATTCCTTAATCAATTTTGTACCTTTATTCCGTTTTTCTTTAAAATAATAAAATGTTCGCATCAATTATTCTCCAATAAATAATAAATCAAGAGCAAAATGTCTCTCTTTTCAATTAAACACACATTAGTCTCATTTCCCATACAACCAACAGGACTTAAGTATGTACAAAGGTATAATGTGCCAAATGCTTTTTTCGGAATAATATAAGCTTTTACTAAAGTTAGGTGTCTCTTAATGAAACAGCATACGAAAAGAGAGGACAAATTAATGAAAATCTTTTTTTTTTTTTCTTCTGACAATGACAAATGTGTTTTTTATTGAGATTGATTGAATGTACGCCATCAAGACTCCTTTTATTGTCCCTATTTTTAATAAATCCACACAATTACATTAGTCACAAAACTGAATCAACAGGATATTATCACGGATATGGTTAGATATGTTAATGTGTTTAGACGGAAAGGGTATTTTATTTAAAGCCCAAAGGATATTTAAGGTTAGGTTGGGAAGCGACTGTGATTCTATGTTTAATGCTCGTTTGTCAAAAAGGTTTAGGGGAAACTATTAAACGATGTTATCATGTGTGTAGTCCAATGTTTAATTGAGGCAATCATATCTGATAAAATTTAGGAAAACCGTAGTTTTTTTTTCAATGAATTTATTATAAAACTCTTAATTCCAAAATGAATAACTCAAAACTCCTACAAAATTTGTTCTTTAAATCTATATTAACACTATTTCCCAAAACAAAATTTATCTTTTAATATTAACAATAATAAAATTAAAATCTTTAATCAATTTAAGAATTTAAAAACCATCTTCAAAAAAAATATTATTAAATTCCATAGATTTGTACTAACTTTCTGAATTTGATTTCTTTTTCAAAATTTGTCATGTAATTCCTGCCATAGAAGCACGTGCCGAAATATCGGGACCACCAATCCGGTACTTAACACCCGGATCAACGCTGCGTCTGCAATGTCGTGTTGTGCAAAACACTGTGGCATCGGAGTACATTTTCTGGTACCACGACAATCGAATGATAAATTACGACATCGACAGAGGAATAAATGTTTCAACGGAAGCAGGTGATTTATAATCCTTTTATAAATTATTTCCACAGTAATTTTTTCACTAACTTTTTTTTTTTTTTGTATATCCATGCGCTAATAAAAAATCCTACGTCTCCTACAATCCCACTCTTCTTAATCCTTTAAATGAGTTTCCAGTACATTTTCAATTTAAGTATTTTTTTATTTCATCATTTGATAAGAAAAACTAGTAAAACTTACAAAATAATTTTATTCAACAGACTTTCAATCATCAGAGCTAACTATCCTGAAAACCAGGCGAGAACATTCTGGGAACTTCACCTGCGTAGCTAGCAACACCCAACCCGCCAGTGTGCTAGTACACATTTTTAAAGGTAAGTCCAGAAAAGGATGTCCTCAGAATTCCCTTAAAATATTCCTTTAAAAAATATCCGCAACCTAATAATATTTAATATTTTTTTTTGGCACATTCTCTGAAATCAACAACAATTTATTTGCTAATATCCGTGGTTAAAATATAAATAAAAGGAAGCTCGGGAAATATTTTTATATATTTTTTTATAAAAACGGAAAATAAAACGTTTCCATAGCGTGTGGTTTTTGTGGGCAAAATAGGGTGCCAACATGCCATGGCCACCCACATGGTATCCTTTTAAGTTGGGAAAAAATAAATTTAAAAAAAAAAGATGTCCACTTCATGTGTGGCATTTGCGGCATGGCGCGGCGGTTTGGTGCAGTAAAATGATCCTGATGATGGTGTTAATCCTCAGCAGGGTCTTGTAATTTTCATAAATTACCTTTAACAGATGGGGGCATTATAATTTCCGGTAAATTTTGTTTCGCTACAACAGGTCGTCCTTCATTCTTTCTGGCCCAAGTGGTGGTGGTGGCCCAAAAAAAGTGTACTTTTTTTTTTAAACAACCAAACGAACAATTAAGTAGAATTATATTTCATTGGAGTTTACTTTAAATAAATTGCACGACTGGATCGCATGAACTAGTTCTTATGCTAGATAATTGCTTAGTGGCTGCATATGTATGTATATAAAGGGTGTTTTTCTTAGAAGTGTGGTTTTAAAAATACAATGGCCAAGAATCTAGCTTTATTATAGAAATAAGGGTTTGCATTATGTTCTAAAAATGATTTCGGGGAAGTGGCCACCGTGGCTGTCTCGAATAAATTCCAGCCGAGGCCCAATTTTGCCAATTTTGTGAAAATCGGGATCGGTGGCCATTTCGCTTTGGGCCCATTCACCGAACGTGTGACGTGCTAGATGGGCGTTCGGCTTCAATTCTTGAACGAGTTGGATTTTGTAAGCCTGCAAACCATTTGGGTTTTCTTCGATACTCTGCTCCACCGAAACGAACCATTATTTTGGTAATAAATTTGCACAATTTGCAAACTTTGTTCAGGAGTAAGTCCATTCATTATGAAATCGCAAACCAAACTGAGCAAAAATCAAGAGACAGCTGTCAAAAAGACCAACTCCAAAAAAAAGTATTGCCAGATTGAAAACCACACGTCCATTAAAATAAAAAAACATTTTTTTTAGAAAATTCTTTATATTTTTTTAATTAGTTTCAGAGTTTTCTTGGAAAAAAACTAAGCATGCAATAAAATTTGAAAACTAAATGTCTGGGGAAAAAAAGATTTTGAAAATCGTTCGACCAGTTTTTTTAAAAAGTCGTTTTTTTTTGAAAAACTTTTCGAGAAAATATTTTAAATTTTTTTCTAGTATGTCATTATAAGGCAATCTGTAGTTTTCATCTGGAAAATTATTTAAAAAAACTCAATCCACCCATTTTTTAAAATATTTCGAAAACCAATTTTTTTTTTTAAAAATCGAAAAAAAAAGTTTTTGAAAATTTTGAAATGCAATATTAATTGAATTATAAATGACTTCCTGTGTGCAAATTTTATTGAAATCAGGATAATAGTTTATGATAAAACCGCATTTTAAAAGACCGGCTATATGAGAGGTACCGGTATAGAACAAATTTCGTAAAATTTATTCCAACTGAAGGTTGTTGTAAAAAATTAGCACCCTGAAAGTTTTATCAAAATCGTAAGAGCCCTTTTCGAGAAAATCAAACTTTTTGTTCAAAATTGTATGGCAAGTACCGTTATTTTTCGACTTAGAGCAAAAATGAAAAACAGCCCCCGAGATACTACCTAAAAAATACTAAATACCAAGTTTGAAGCAAATCGGCCCATCCGTTTAGGCTGTAGCGGCGCGAACAGACAGACAGACAGACAGACAGACGGACGGAATTTCCGTACCCACTTTTTTCAACTGTTTTATTATCGTAATGTCATGTTTGATTGCTAGATATTTTTTTTGCACGAATCCATTACTTGCATTGTAATACCTATAATCGCAAGTAAAAAATAATTAAAGGCATAAATAAATCACCAAATAGAGGCTTTTAGACGGTTTTTTTAAATTGGTATATATTTTTGAAAGACATTTCCTTTATAATTTCTTACTTTCTGATAATTTGTTGAAATGAGTATTTATTATTAATTAATCAAGAGACTATATATAACATAACGTTCTTTTGCCAAAGCTAAAATGATTTTTTTTTTTCAATTTTTAAGCAAGATCTTACTTTCAGATAAATGATACTAAAGGGTCGTAGTGTGGGATTCTTACTCACTGAAAACCATATTAAATATTTCGTATGACTATAACTTACTTAGCTGCTTCATCAAATAGCTTATATTTAATATACATTAATCATGTTTAGCAGGAAGTTTTCCAGAGCCTTAGCAGATACACCTTACTATGCTTAGTCGAGCGGTTTCATTTGGAAGTCAGCGTACAAGGATTTTCTCGTCAAGGGCCTTTTGATTGCTTCTATTTCGATGGCATTGTAAACGTATTTTAAACTTGATAGAAAACTTATTCATTTCTTCTTTGGCATTGTTTAAACTACTGTTTGGTATGTACCATGGAGCAAACGGTAATTGCTCTGAAAGCATTATTTGATATGCTTGCAGAGTTTGCTCATTATTTTGTTTGGAACAATCCTAAAGTTGTATTCCGTGCTTCCATATTGGCCTACGCAGCATAGATTATGCAGTTTGTTTTTGGTACTTAGATTGGCTCAGTTGGCTCATTTGGTGTTGTCATGTTTTAAGAAGAAGTGATTCTGAAAACCCTGTGAAAAAGGCAATATCATCTAATCACCTAATTATCTAATCGATGTACTAAAAATATGTCAAGCTCATTTAACTCCGATTTATACAGCATTGTCAAATGAACCCGAAAAGCTCTCAGTACTCGGTATATGTGTCAACGACGACCTCCGTTGGAACGACCATATATTTGAGATCGCTAAGTGCTTAGGTTTTCTGTATCGGTGTAAGAAGTATTTTTCCCCATCTGATCTGGCTACAATTTATAAAGCGTTTATACGCCCTAAACTCCAGTATAACTCCCACCTCTGGGCAGGTGCTTCACAAACATCGCTCCAACTGCTTGATAGAATACAAAATCGAGCGTTAAGATTGATAGGTAATAGAACTGCCGCTGAAACAATTGCCCCACTCGAACACCGACGCAATGTTTCATGTCTTTCCTTATTTTATCATTTCTTTTATAAAAAATCACTCGAAGTAGCCAGTTGCATTCCTCCTCTTAAAAGTGTCTCCCGTAATACTCGTCTCGCAAGGAATGCTCATCAGTTCACCCTTGAGCCTTATTTCGGACTTACCGTGAAATATAGGGATTCTTTTTTTAGCCGAACAACACGAATTTGGAATATTTTGTTAATGTTAATCGACACCTTCTATCTTTCCCCTTCCTACATTCCTAATGTCTGCGCCAGTGTGCTCTACATTAAAAGGGAAACAAATAGTCCCTTGTGCGCGCGTTAATTATAAAAAAAAAGTACGTGCGATCCAGTCGTGTAATTTATTTTATTTTTTACTTGAAGTATTTGCTCTTTTATTTATTTTCTTAGCTTAGTAACTTAAATATGTACCAAACAAATGAATGTTCCCAAAATTTAAAGACTATATTAACGGTTAAAAAAACTTTTTAGTAAAAAAAATAAAGGCCTTTTCAACGATTGATGCTTTGGTTGGGCTTGTTCAAAAAAATTTGTCCGGTAAAGAATCCCAGTCGAAATCAGAAAGTAGTCGAGGCGAGAATAAAAGGAAAGAAGAGAAAAATTGAAATATTTACCAATAAGCTAGTTCAATAAAGAGTTTTTCTCGTTTCTTTTTAACGCGTGTCCTTGAGCTTAGCGTCAAAAAAATGGGACGATTGTAAACATTCTTGTAAGTGAAGCAAAAATTAGTTTTTTGTTGTCTAGTAGATGTAATATGCAGTGGGGTCGCAAAAGGCTTTAAAGAAGTTGAAAATAAAATTGAACCGGAGTTATGACCAAAAATGTCTTTCACATGGTCGTCAATACTGTAGTAGTACATACTTATATAAATAATGTGTTTTGTATACCCATACTTCATTTTAGAGCATACTCATCATCGAGCCCTAACCGTTTTTTATCGTAAGCGACAAAATATAAATTTTAGAGGAAACACATTTTTTTCTTTTTTCCTGAGCTTCAAAACGGACCGAGCAGAATATTAGAATGTCGGTTACAATAAATTTTGTTTTCTATGTAACTCTTTGTTAAAAAGTCTTATTAAAAAACTAATGTTAAGTATACATGCGTAAAAGCGTAATCTATAGAATTGCATTATTAACTTGATTTTGTAAAAATGTCGCTTACGATGAAATGGCGGTTAGGGCTCGAATGCGTGTAAGCAGCACGGGACCCAATATGTGGCGCTTTGATCGGTATTCAGAAAACCTTTGGTAAACACGAGCAACGCCGGGTGGGTCAACCAGTATTGTATAAAGAACAATCCAAATTATTTTTGTGCGCGAATCCTTTTTCCGGCTCGATCGATTTGAATGAAATTTTTAGGAGATCTTGAGAAATGTTTGTAGAGTGCATATGAGAAATTTGTTTTCTGTCCGGAATTATGACCAAAAATGTCACTCATATTGTAAAAATCAAAAACTGATAGTGTACCCGAGCAACGCCGGAAGGATTTGCTAGTGTATAATGAAAAAATACAAATTTAATAATAATAATGTAAAAAAATAATGAAATACATAAAAAAATACACCGAAATGGACCTAACTATTCTAAAAAAAAGGTTAAGGAACGTAAAAATGTCTGTCAATTCTCGGGCATTTCTTTTTATATATCCTAGCATAAAATTTGATTTATTCACAGAAAAATCAAATTAGATTTAAATGCTAGTTTATTATTTAGTTTAACACCTACATCTTTGTTTAGTTACTTTTTTCAGATTTGTATCCAATATACCATAGCTGAAATGAGTGATAATTTTTTTCTGAAACAGAAAAGAACTAGGAGTTTGGATTTATGTTCAAATGCAGAGAATTTTATTCACACCAATTTGAAAGCCTTAAAAAATCCTGATCTTGCTAAGTAGCTATTTTTCTGAAACACTCAAGATTTGGAAAATTGTTAAAAAAAACAGCAGTGGGCCAACGTGGCTGCCCTGAGGAACTCGCGATGATACTTGAATATGGTCCGAAAAGAAACTATTATTTATATATTATTTTATCAATCTACACTCTATTAGTTAAATATAATTTAATCCTTCGAGAAGGTTAAAATGAAATCTCAGACAAGCCAGTTTATGAAGTAGAAACTTGTGACTAACTCTATCAAACGCTTTTGTAAAGTCCGTAAAAAATTATATCACTTTGAAAGTTACAATTTCAAAAATCAAAAATACATTGACATTAAGTTAACCTCCAATAAAACTACATAAATGTTAATAAATTAAATTGTGTATTATTCGTTATATATCGTTATCACCTCCAAACACTTTTAAATTTAGTGTTGGACGTTTGATAATTGCAATTTCAATTATAGTGCGCCGTGGCTTAGTGGTAAGGGTGTCGAACTACTAAGCAAAGAGCCTGGATTCGAGCCCCGCTCATAGCCACCTTCTTTTCCGAAATACGGCCTCTGGCGAGGAACCGACAAAATCTCCAAGAGTTGTGTCGAAAAAGTGCATCTCATGTAGCCGTTCAGACTCGGTGGTAAACTGTAGGTCCCTTCCATTCTTGCAGATCAACAACACACACACAGGATGACAGGAATGGTTGAGAGTATAAGTCACTAGGCCTTGGCTCCTTAAGGAGCTGTCACACCAATAAATTTATTTTAATTTATTTAAATTGTTAATTGCAGCATAGTCGTTTGTATTTTCAGAACATAATCCAAACACTTTTAATATTGTCGAATGGAGTAACATCCCTGTTTTTTAATTCTGAGATTTTTGTGCTATTGAAATCAATACTTTCTACTTCTCTTGATGGAGCTCAATTACTTCTTTTCTTTTATATATTCCGGGTTTCAGTTTATTTTTAAAAACATTACATTACTATTGTCATTAACCAGGCTTTTTAAATGAGTATATTTTGAGTTTTAAAATGTCCATTGGAGCTATAGGAAGAGCAACATTTCTTTAACAAATTCTGCTCTTTGAATGTAAAGGAAGAATTCTTTATTGTATGTTTCTTGTTCTTCAAAGGACGCTGATTTAGCTTATACAGTCATAAGCAAAATTATTTGCACAATGTATTTTGTTAGTAGAACTTCTCAAAAAAAATAGTTGTACCTTTCAAAACACCCTTTATCTGATTTATTTGTTTTACTAATCAATAATAACAACAATTTTTGAAAAAATTAACAAAAAAAAAATGATCAAACTTCATAAATAACGGTTAAATTTATAATTTAAAAAGTGGCACAATTATTGTCACACCCAACAAAGCTGGCAAAATTATTTGCACAAGGGCAATTGACGTGTTTAACAACCTCCTAAAGCCAAAAAAGCACAAAGTAATGGGGTTTCGTAAGCAAAGCATTACCTAGTATTTTGTGTTTCCTCCTTTGGCAGCAATAACCTAAGCGATGCGTATTGGATCAGAGTCAATAAAATGTCGAATTTGTTCTGCTGTAATAGAACTCCAAGCCATTTTAAAAGGTTTCCAGGTTTCATCTGCAGACTGCCCAATACTAAGTGGAATTTTAGACTTCGCAATTAGCCAAACATTTTCTTAAACATTTCAGTCAGGACTTTGCAGTCCGGTTCAAAACTACTTGCTCTACTTATGATATATACTTTTTGATAGTCCAAGCCGTGTGTATTGGTGCATTGTCATGTTGAAGTACAAAGTCGGTTGCGATGAACCTTGATCGTGCTAGCAGTGCTAGATCATTTAGAATCTCTAAATAATGAGACTGATTCATACGATCTGAGCACCTCACAAGTGGTCCTCTACCACTATAGGATATGCATCCCCATATCAATACTTTGCCTCCATGTGAGTTCCTTATGGGTCTCTATGCTTTGGTTTTTGGATTGGAATAAAAAAATCTTCGTCCATAAGTGCCATCTAGAGAATAAGCAGTCTCGTCGGTCCAAAGAACTTTTCTCCAAAAATCTGCTGTTTTATTTATGTGATCCCGTGCAAATTTTAATCCTGCTTTTCTGTTTTTCTTTGTTATGAAGGGTTTTTTTGGGAAACGTAAGCCTTAACTCAACCTTCGTCACAGTGTTCTTTCACTTATATTGGTCTCACGATTTTTGTTAATGTTATAGCACACTTCGGGCTTTTCAAGAAGGGTTACATTTAAAATGTCGTACGATAAGTTTGTCTTCCCGACTCGTTGTTATTCTTTTTCTTCTTCTTACAATTTGATTTTTTAAACTGTTAATTTTTTTTATTTATCTATCAGATAATAAATTGCTGTAATATTTTTCAGCGAGTTTAAATTCTGCAATAATCGCCGCACGTGTTTCTAACGCAAAATCCTTAGTTTTACCCATTTAAAACAAGTTACCTTGATGGAGAATGACGCTAGACTACTGCAACAACAGCACGCACGTTCACATTGATTGAATCGAATATTACTCTAACGGTTTTCTCTCCCAAGTCATCGATTGCCCTTGTGCAAATAATTTTGCCAGCTTTGTTGGGTGTGACAATAATTGTGCCACTTTTTAAATTATGAATTTAACCGTTATTTATGAAGTTTGATCATTTTTTTTTGTGTTAATTTTTTTCAAAAATTGTTGTTATTATTGATTAATAAAACAAATAAACCAGATAAAAGGTGTTCTGAAAGGTACAACTATTTTTTTTTGAGAAATTCTACTAAGAAAAAACATTTTGCAAATAATTTTGCTTATGACTGTACTTTCAACAATTTTTTTATATCCTTCATCAATATTTTCAATTTATTTATTTATTTTAAATTTATTTCTTTTTAATACATTTACAAGAAAATGCACACCAAAAATTGTTGATATAAACCATCGGTAAAATTTAATTCTTACTATTACAATTCAAAATTAAAGAATTTTTTGCAATATCACATATCCCTTAAAATTTCAGCTGAAACGTTTAAATTAAAAACGTCTGTTCAAATATTTCCCTTCAATAGTTTCCGAGCCCTTATATTACCAATGTCCCATCAAATCAGTAGTTAATAACGATTTTGATCAGTCGTTTCTTCCACAAGCCACAACAGTTAATGAAAGCCCCATCGTTATTTAGTATTCATTTTTTCCAATTTTTTTTTTTTTGCTTCCACAATATGCACTGCACATCCATCCATTCCCCAATTCACCAAATTATTTCGGTTACTTTATCCATCCATTTATCTAAGCATCTGGCATCATAGCTAAATCAATACATTTCGAATTCAGATTTAATTTTGATTAAAATTTTCTCTTTACAGGTGATAACCCGGCGGCGATGTACCATGGTCATGTCGGATCGTCGACAAAGTCATATCAAACCCATCTTCACAGTATTATGGCAATCATTTCGATTGGTTACAGCATATTCCTCGTATATGTGCATAGAGAGGTTGTGTAATTATGTAGCTAATTGCCAAAAGCGTTAGTACACTTTTACGAGATATACAGTCGGGTGGAAAAGAAAAGTAACACAACAGACCCCAGTGAATGAAGTATTCTTCTGTAAAATAATATTAATAATTAAAGTGAATCGAAGCATAGTTAAAAAATAATTTATAAAATTCTTAGTTTAAGGTGTAATTTTAAGAATCAACTCAACTTTGTTTCATAGATTTCTTCTTTCTTATCCTTGAAAAATATCTGAGGCGCTAGATAATTACTTAAACTATTTGATAGGTAAACAAAAAAATCCAAAACAGATATAAAGTTTCTATAATATCTGATTAGTACAGGGTGATTTATTTATTTGTTTAGTTACCTCCTGATTTTTTATCTAAAGCAGTATTCATTAAAAAATTCGATCTTGCATATATTTTAAAAATTGCATTTCAATAGATTTTTTTAAATAAGGTATTTTATGTTTATTAAATTTTGAATGCCATTCTCATTATATATTGAAGAAAGTCTTTGTTATACTTAAATAAGATTTTTTTTAAACTGAGTCACCCTGTAAAACATTCTTGTAAATGTATATTTAAAAAGAAATTTACTTCCAAAATAAAAAAAAAAAAAAAAACAAAATCTTGTCAGTTTAATAGAAAAAAAATATACCAACAAATAAAAGTAACAAAAAAAAAAAAAACAAAAAGCATTTAAAATTTAATAAATTGTATATTTGTTACACTGTAAATAGAAAAAAAATCAAATTAGTGTTATAAATCATTAAATTGTGTATTTTGAAATAAAAACATAAAATTAATTAATTTTATATTTATAAACAGAAATATAATTAAAAAAAAATCAAAATATTTATACGAATTAAATTTTCGTTTTTTTATTGTTAAGTTTTATATGTAAAAATAAATTAAACAAAAATTAGTAAACTAAAAAAAAATAACTTACAGTAAATATAGATATTGTTTGCGAACAACTTAGAATATCTGATAAAAACATAAAAAACCAACAATCATACCTAAACAATTAATTATAGAAAAAATAACTTTTTTTTTATAATAACATCTATTAAATCAATAATTTTAAAGAAAATTGTAAGATAAAAAACACAGTTACTTGGCCACAAAAAAATAAAATCAAAATAATCGATATAAAAATAAAAAAAAAAATCCAAGGCAAAAATAAATTAATTTTTTTTATTGTTTGTGTTTAATTTTGTTGAAATTTTTTATGTAAATATTTTTATACAATATTGTAACGAAATAACAACAAATAGTTTATTATATAAATCATAACTATAAGAAACAACAAAATAAATTTATGAAATGAAAATCAGTTGAAATGTTTCATTAAAAAAAAAAACATCATCTAACTCGGAAACGCCTTTAACGATTTTGATCATATTTTACGGGGAGCTAGTGTACTAATTTGTGGAAAATGTTTGTCAGTTTTTATATAAAATAATTATTTCCTTTTGCAGTAAACAAGGTAGCTTTAGAAAATTAAAAAAAAAATTATAAAACTTCATTTATACATTACAGATTTCACGTTCGCTTAGAAATCTTATTTAATCCTCAGGCTAAAGTGTGAAAGGTAAAACACAAATTCCAACTTTAAACAAATACCCGTATCCGAAGGTAGTTAAATATCCTTCATACATCTATACAAATTAATTCCAATGTTTGTGGTCAAGTCTTCCCAATCCAGCTTAGGTTTGGTTCAAAATACACACGCACACACGTAGTCACGTTCGATTGCACGTCATATCCTCCATGGCGCACATCCGTTGCATTACACATCCAATCCATCTACCATTAGGGGTTTTATGAGCGTGTACTTAATCCCATACGTGTGCGGAAAACGGTGAATGTAACTACTCTTATTTACATATCAACTTTTAGCGGAAGGACAAATAATATACGCGGGTTTGCTTGCACATGGAACACTCACTAATCCTTGTGAGTGACATAAATTACAAACTTTCAGATATTGTCAAACATAACTAATTTATTTACCGGAAGCAGCTTAGCAGAAAATATGCAAAAAGTCTAATAAATCAATGGAATTTAGAAAAGGTAACGTCGAAAGGACCTTAAGCCCATACCTTCGTCAATAATAGTCACATGTGTGTTCCAAATGTTTCTGGAAACTAAAAACAGAACAACCACTTTTATTTCTACCAAGAAATTTCAAGAGGAAGTGATGTAAGTTTTGGAAAGGTATTTTGGGCTTAAGTTATGAAAATAAGAGAAAAATATAAACATTTTACTATTAAGAACTCTTTTTTTAAATCTAGGGTTAAAAAACAACAGGCTGTTTAAAAAATAAATAGTTATTCTAACGAATAAGGGAACTGTTTTTTTTCAAGATTATAATCATTTGTCATCGGACTAGATAACATATTGTGCAGTTTTGCTAAAAGCAAAGAAATTGAAGAGGTCGGTCACATAGTGTGATGTGGTGACAAAGTTTAACGATATGTTCTCTCCTTAAGATATGCAGGAATCACTTAATTCACCAATCCCCTAACTATAGCCAACTTAACGAAAGAACTGACAACAAACGAACGTTCCATTTACATATATAAATAGACAGACAGTTGACTCTGAGGGGACAGTTGATTTTAAGGCGCTGAAGTGTGAACATCGAAAGCGATAATAAAAAGTGGTTGAATTGAGATAAAGTAAAACGTGTTGAAGAATATAAATACATTTTAATTGTGAATAACCGGTCAAGTAAAATTAATGCCAATTTAATTTAAAGAAGTTGTGTTTGATAAATAAAGAAATTTGTTGTGTTATTTTAAAAGTGAAATTGAATTTTATTCAACGAGCCTAAGGCATAAATATTACAGAAGCATCATGACGAATCATCGAGTATGCAGAGATGCTGTATAGTCAATGATCAAAGTAATTGAAGGTTTTGAGAATCTGTTTGGAGAGGTAATGATTCAAGATCCGTTGGTAATCGACATCAAGAAGATCGCACCACGTCGAGCTGAAGACCACCTCCGCCGTGCATATAAAGTGGGATAAATGCAGTTTGTAAACTTTGTCAGAAAAAACCAGATGAAACAGTCATCGTTTTGCTAAAGCTGGAAGCTGAAAATAAGAAACCCATAAAAAATTCCATACAAAAAACCAAAGAATTCAAATAAGCAACAAATAAAATCCCTCAGGAACAGAACAACGTGATCCTCTTCTCTCATCTACATATATATATCACATGCCAGGTTCGTGATGGGAATCTAGACGAATTCTTCAGAAATGAACACCAAGCTTTTCCTACTGCACAATTAGACAACGCCCGCGTTGAAATCCGTTGACTTGTTTGCAAGACTTCGATCAGACTAGGTCCGAGGTTCTTACAAAAAAAGCTGCAATATGCTAGATGGAGCAGTCATCATCCAGTTGCTGAAGCCTGCTACGACAAAAACATTCAACAAATATGCCTAGTTAGCTTTTGTGCCTCGCATATTATCAACATTTCATCAAACTAATCAACTGGGACTACTACATGAGAAAATCGTTGAAAGGTATTACATGAGTGGTGGCTGGTTCAATTTATAATCCGGAATTGAGCCAGCTTCTTCAGATTCGATCAAAACAAAGCAGAGCTGTTAATCTTCCTCTAGAATGTCCTCTACGGCTCATTCCAAATTACAGACAAGAAGGTGTTCATCTCTAGAGAAGATGATGTCTTGAAAAAGTCACCACTTTTGGATATTTCACCACTGGATTTGGTCCTTGTAACTAGGAGGAGGCAGACACCCGCATTACGTTGTATGCCGTTGACTCTGCTCACAATGGTACATCTGCACAGTTGTCACTGATGTTGTTATCCTGGCAATGGCTCTGGCATGAACGTTGAATTTGGAAACTGAAGTGTGGCTGTCCTTCGGTTCGGAAAAGACGTTCCACTTCTTGACAGACTATGATATTACTCGGGCTCTGAGTCCTGCAAAAATTCAGGCCAGTACCAACCTTTCATGCTTTGTTGGGCTACGAGACGGTCTCCTTCGCCGCACGTGGAAAGAGGACATCATGATCAGTGTGGACAGTGCAAGCTGAGCTCACGCAGAGAGAAGGCTGGACGCAAATAGTTTGCGAAGAAAAGCAGCTGAGCCCACCGACAAGGGCAGCACATCCGAAGGGCAGTACCAAGACGGAGTTGGATCAATACCAGGGGTGTGTATGAACCGTTTCTAGACAAAGCTACCCGAAGCATCCAAGATGTGCTGGAAACTCGTTTCCTGAAAATGCAAACTCTATGAAAAAGAGCAAATGCTAGAAGGCCAGTCTGGAATCCATACGACTGTGTAACTTGCCACGGGGAGTGCTTTTCTTAAAACATGTATGTACCTGCAACCCCAAATCTTTCAAATTCCCACAAGAATATCCCTCTGAATTCCATGAACATGTTGCCAGACTTCAAGGAGAAAAACTATGAAATACATGATCCAGTTTTTCAGTTACTGTCTGAAAATGCATTTCAAAAATAATACATGAATGCGCGCTCACACTTCGTTTTCTTTTTTTTTTTATAATTGACTTTGACACGTTCAACACTAGTTTAAAAAAAAAAAATCTTTAGTTACGCCACTTAGATTGTGTACTTTACCTTTACATTTAAAATTTTCCGAAAGCTCTTATTTTTTTTAATTACAGTCTTTGTAAGCAGGAACGGCGTGTTGCAACGTCTGTCTAACCTTAATGGGACGCAAACACAGTAATTGCTAGGATGTCCTTGGCTGTTGATGTTCAACGTTTCCATTTCAATGCTGCATACTATGGTGTTGGTAGACCAAGGTCCATAGGATACTGTGACACAGTTCAAGTGAGGTAAATAGTGGAGAAATGATTAAGCTGGCAACAGAAACAACCAGGAGGATCTGAACTAAAGCACTGCAATTTTTTTTTTTTTTTGTGCAGATGAAGTGCATTTGTGTTTATTTTTTAGTGTTTCGGGAATCCTCACTGGGATTTGATACCATTCGAAAGTTCGTGTCGGTGGTCCTTTCTTCTTTTTTTTTTTGTTTTGTTTTTCTTTATTTAGTTCAACTTTCCTGACTGTAGTTGATTTCTCGGGCTAGTTACTCCTCGTTTTCCTTTGGGGGAATGCATTTGGGTGAATTTGGTTTGGGAAGACGACCTTTGGTGCAAGTGAAGCAACTACCATCCTTGACCCTTTTACGATTACCATTAAGGGCGAAATGGGCAAGGAGGTAAGTCAAGTTGCTGGGATACATTTAAATGCTTAAATACATAGATTTTAAGCTTATATTATAGCCAGCTCTGTGTACACAACAACAGCAAAGATTAGTTAAGATAAGCGTAGATACTATCTTGCCAGGGATGTTGAGTAATTTAATGCATTTTACATTGCCCCCTCACCACTGTTAAACAGACAGCAAGAGTGGGTTGGGCAGGGTGTTCGCTTTCAATTTGTCGGAGGTGCAATGGTGTGCTTCTGGTATTTAATTTGGAATAACTTCTGATGAGTTTACTTTGCGGTTGAAGTCGTTAAGCTGGGATGGTTGTTGAGGTCTAATATTGTTGCAAGTCCCTAACCACTCACTCAGTTTCAAGACCAACAACTTTTATTTTATTTCTGTAGTAAACTTAGGATGTTTCTATTATTTTTTTGTTTTTTTTTTTAGTGGAATGGGTTGAAACAGTACGGAAAGCTTTTTGTTGCAAGCTTTATAAGTAATTAGGTACAGAACACCCTCAGCATTAGATTTCTATTATCTGCGTGTTGGTTATATCTCTATGTGGTAGTGGTACTGGTATTACGGTAGGCAACGTTTTCACGACGACCCAGGGGGTTAATCAAATTAAATGAGCAGATTGAAAAACGTATTAAGTTTATTAGAAATAAAGTTTGTAGGAATTGAAATTTATGTATAAAGTGAAAAACTTTTAATGAACAAAACTTTTGTAATACGGTATTGTACTTATTTCAGTATTCGTTTAGTTACTTACTTGTAAGTACATTTAAGAGGAGTCTTTTGCCTTCGTATTAAATTATTTATCTAGTTGGTTAGAGGTATATCATATAACCTTAAAATTATAAGTCAAAAGGGGGTAATTGGGCCAACATTTTTCTCGTGGGTAAGGGAGCTCTCAAAGCGTCCTAGCGATTCGAGTAATGCTTTGGAATTGTTTCGTTTCGATTAGTGCGAAGGAAGCA
The DNA here is from genome assembly GCA_963971375.1 of Platycheirus rosarum. NCBI lineage: Eukaryota > Metazoa > Arthropoda > Insecta > Diptera > Syrphidae > Platycheirus > Platycheirus rosarum. Next base: position 7,268,463 of record OZ020510.1, on the reverse strand, counting down.
AGTTTCTGGCTTGCTTTTTTTTCAATGTATATTTTCAGTACATACCTTATAGAGGAGAGCTTTCAAACATACTGGTACCTGCTGGTGTTTGCCTTGCACTCAACTTAAAAATTACCCCTGAAATAATAAAAACACAAAACCCCTGAGTAAAATTGAAATTGTTTTTGTAATATTCGAAAAACCGACGTACATTCCACCATGAGCTGTTTACGTGCCACTCGCTTATTATGTTTATTTAAAAAAAAAAACACTGATTCAGAGTAACTGTTCGTCGTTGATGCAAATAATAATTTTTCTTTGGGTTTTGGTTATGGAGCTTTCAAATTTGAAGCTTTCCAGCTTATAGCTTTTGCGAGCTGCATATTTTTCTGCTTACAGCTTTTCTTTTTTTCTTGGAAAAACGGTAAAACTACAGCTATACAATATTTCTTGGCTATTTCTCTAAAAGAAGGATCACTATTTGATCAAGTTTTTGATGGACTATAGTGCATTAATTAATTGCAATTTTGAAATACTTTTTTTTTTTGTTCATGACTGTACAAAATCGTGCCTACTATCTGACTTTTTGGTGGTGTCGAAAAAGATAGATTTCATTTAATATTTTTTTAAATTTAGTTTACAGTCTTCATGTGTCTGTTTAGGAAATCTTAATAAACAGTTGATAACCCTACCACAATTTGATTTTTTTAGATTAAGATTATTCAGTTTTTATTCAATTTCCACTTGCATGCTAAGTCAAAAGATTTAGATATACGAAATGTGAAAAAGAATAAACCATGACCAATCGGTAACATAAAAAAGTTAGAAATGGCCATCAAACATTTTGTTCGGCCTGAAAAATAACTGACGTTGGTAGTTTTATGGGCTGAACACAATGGTGAAGCTGAAACTTAAGTATTAAACGCTGTCAAAGTTAAATATACGCGAACTCTATAAAGCGAAAACAATGAGAAGCTGAAGCGGAAGTTTGAAATTTAGCTAAAGCGCAAGTTCACTCAACTTCAACTTGCGCTTTACGCTTCAGCTTCATCTTTGACATTTCACAGAACAAAATAGGCTAGTTCAATGTTTCTGAACTATTTGAGATCTCTGTTTCCTCAGATCCATTGAATGTGACTGAGAAAATTCATTGATCACTTTGAAATCTCAAGAAATTTGAACTAGCTTAATCAATTAAAACAAAAAAACAACAAAGCTGCTGGACCCGACGGACTACCCGCCGAACTTTTTAAAGCGGCCGGAGATGACCTGGTGGAGTGCATACACCAACTCATCTCTAAAGTTTGGTCAGAAGAAAGTATGCCTGATGAATGGAACCTCAGCATCGTTTGCCCGATCCACAAGAAAGGAGACCCTCTAACCTGCGCCAACTATAGAGGAATAAGTCTCCTGAATATCGCCTACAAGATCCTTTCTGCCGTACTATGTGAACGGCTCAAACCTTTCGTCAGCAACCTGATTGGCCCCTATCAGTGTGGTTTCAGACCAGGAAAGTCCACAATCGATCAAATGTTCACTCTACGGCAGATCCTGGAAACCACCCAAGAATTCCAAATTGATACCCACCACCTCTTTATCGATTTTAAGGCCGCGTACGATAGCATTTATATAGAGACGAGCTATACAGAGCCATGCCAGGTTTTGGCATGGGACGATTTTCTCTAAGGCTGTGCAATTGCTAGCATACGCTGACGACATAGACATCATTGGCAGAACTCGGCGAACTGTCAATGGAACGTTTGCTAGCATTAAAGCTGAAGCAGCTAAGATGGGACTAGCAGTCAATGAGGCCAAAACGAAGTACCTGCTGTCCACAAAAAGGGACACACAACATCATACAACACACAATAGACAGGTACAACTTTGAGGTAGTTAGGGACTTTGTGTACCTCGGATCCGCTATAACATCTGACAACAACATCTCGTCAGAAATAAAGCGAAGAATTACTTTTGCCAATCGCTGTTTCTATGGGCTAGGAAGGCAATTGGGTAGCAAAGCCCTCTCTCGAAAGACGAAGGAGACTCTGTGTAAGACCCTTATCATCCCAGTCGTGCTCTATGGCACCGAGGCATGGACTCTATCTAAAGCGGATGAAGATATCCTTAGTCGTTTCGAGCGTAAGATTCTTCGGAAGATTTTTGGCCCTATCTGCGTTAACGGGCTTTGGAGGAGAAGGTTCAACCAAGAACTATACGAGCTGTACAGCGACATTGACCTGGTCAAAAAAATACGCATATCACGTTTAAGATGGCTAGGTCATGTAGAGCGAATGGACAACAATGCTCCGGCTCGCAGGATCTTCGATTCCATCCCAGAGGGTAGACGCAGTCAAGGAAGACCTCGCCTTAGGTGGCGCGCTCAAGTGGAGGACGACCTCAGCCAACTTGGAGTGCAAAACTGGAGGCAGCTAGCCAAAGACCGAGCTGGCTGGAGAGGCATGTTGGTTGAGGCCCAGGTTCGTCCCGAACTGTAGCGCCACCTAAGTAAGTAATCAATTAAAAACAAAATGTGTGAGGGAAACGCGGAATTATTTATAGAACTGGTTAAAAAAGAGATATTTAATAGAATTTAACCAACCCCAACTATAAAAATAAATATTAAAAAGAAGGCGCAAGTGTGGAGTAATATTTCGATAGCATATAAGATATATACTCATATATATATATATATATAATATATTCTTCGCAGCAAAACTAACATTCCGTATTTCACCATTGTGTTTGAGTCAGCTTATGTCAGTTATGCTTCTTCAATTTAAACATTATTAAGAACGGAAGAAAAAACTATTGTTATTCAAGAAGCATGGCGCAGATTCGGTGAATGGGCCCAAAATAAGATTGCCGTTGATCCTAATTCTTATAAGTGAATTTTACAGTCAATGAAGAATGCTATGGAGCCATTATTACGGACTTTTTCATTCATCAATTGAACAACCACAATGTGCAGGAGCTGTGGTTTCAACAAGACGGCGCAACATGTCACACAGCTCGTGCCAAAATTAATTTATTAAAGGAATTGTTTGGTAGCCGCATAGTTACCCGTTAATTAGCTTTCAAGATCATGCGATTTAACTCCTCTTGACTATTTTCTGTTAAGTCGCTAGTCTAGGCCGATAAGCCCGAAACGGTTGACCACTTGGAAGACAACATTCGCCGCGTTATGGCCAGTATACGGCCACAAATGTTGGAAAAGTCATCGAAAATTGGACTTTCAGATTAGAATACGTCCTAACCAGCCGTGGCACACATATGCCAAAAGTCATATTTAAATTATAATGCCACAAAATTATCTTTCAAATAAAGAAAATTGTATGTCAATTTCAAACAAATATTTTTTTTTTATTCCATTTCGAAGTTCTTGGAACCTTATTTTAGTCGTGTTTATAAATTTTGGGCCTTTTTCATTGCTTATTTTTCTTGAAAACTCTAGAGTCGGTGATGATTTTTACAACAACACTCACATTACCGAGCTTTGTGGTGTTTGAAAAAAATTGAGATGAGTCGATATGCTTCCGAATGAGCTATACTTGATGGTGAAGAATTAAAGGAAAAAGAAGAAAGTCCAATTTTGAGGCATTATTTAGTTCTTTTTTTTTTTTTTTTGTTTCGGACCTTAATTCTTTTGGCCTTACTTCACAGAGCCCACATTTAAGTGATAGCTTTAGTTCTTTGTTAAATACTATCTCTTGTCGAAGTTGGGGCTTTTTTGTCTCACGTGAAATGTGGAATTGTATTTTTTTACGCATGATAACAATCCCATTCCTTGTCCACATAAATTTATAATTTTTTGAATATTTAACATTTATTTGTGCTCACTACAGCAACCATGTGAGAGCTTGGAGATAGGTTTTAAAATCCCTAATAGTAAGTGTGAAAAGCAAATATCCTACTTTCCCTGTGCTGAATATATAAATTAAACAGAGTATTTTAACTCAAATTTATTTATTGCGAGACAAACATATCTTAAAAACTAACTTAGTTATCAACCCAACTAACTTAACTGTGGCCCTATGCCGGCGCTCTAAATTATTCAATATCTTAATTAGCCTCTCGTTGAAAAAAACACTTAAATTAATATTAAAACCAACGCATTTTATTACAAAACTGGACATCTTTTTTTAATCTTAAAACAAATAAGACTTTTTCAAAGGCGTTATTTTTGCGATTAAATCTGACCCCCGCCTTCATATCCTTTTACTTGTTTAAAATATTATTTCCGAGAAACAGTTTAAGATTTATGCATTCCTCCCCTTCAAAGTTTCTCCCGTAATACTCGTCTCGCAAGGAATGCTCATCAGTTCAACCTTTAACTATAGGGATTCTTTTTTAAGCCGAACAACACGAATTTGGAATAGTTTACCCGGCGAGATTTTCCCTTGTCATTTTGATCTGCAAGCATTCAAAACCAAAGTTTATCAACCCCTCCTATCGTTCCCCTCCCATCTTCCTAATGCCCTCGCAGTGTGCTCTACATTAAAAGGGAAACCAAGAGTCCCTTGTGCGCGCGTTAATTATAAAAAAAAAAACAGACATAGGTTCTTCTTTGGCTGCTTAAATCATTCTTCTCCTAAGGCCATTGCCGTGCAAAACATGGCCAAAAATACTCGAAATGACAAGCAGATTCCCACATCCCAGCAGAACTTACATAAACAGCGATTAGCGCTTAATTTTAAAGAGACGAAGCTAGCACAACCAACCTTTAATCAACCTGCAGCAAAAGGTGTGGATAAATTCCTGTGCCAGCCACCCAGCTCATTTGCCCCATTTATATTGTTAGCAATACTTCTTCAATACGCGTTCCCTGGTAATTGGCATGTGGGTCTAGTCACGTAGCTGCTCATGGCTTATAGCAATGCAGTGATGGCAACACATATCGATATTTTAGTCCATGTTGCCAAAGTCTTGTCTCCCCCGGCAGCTCTGCCATTGGAATGCTTGGTGCTTGACGTCCTCAACGAGATATAGTGTGAAGCGCAAAAGATGATGGCGACAGCCTGCGTTATTGCATACAATTTCAAACCCAACGCCACCGCCCATCCATCCAACGTCATATAAACCGTCATCGGATGTTGGAAGGATTTAAGTATGTATTTCAGATAAGTGTGAACGTGCGGCGTGAGGCAGAAAGAGAGGAAAATGTGTCAGAGCTCGGAGGTAATATTCCAATGTTTTACGACAATTCCTATGAATATAAGTGCAAACGACACCGCAAAGAATGTGTTAAGAATGCCTTATGTCTCCAATGAGCTGTAGAGAACATTAGGCAGTGTAATTCTAGTGCTGCAGACTCTGGCCTTCAGGCTCCACAGTAAGAGAAGCAATTGCTGACACTATGCAACGGACGTGGATGCTGGTAATAGCTTTAAATATCGCGACGATGACGACGACGACGTGGTTGGAACATGTGGTTGGTGAGTTTAAGCTGCGGTCTCGTTGTTGTTGGAGTGTATATTACGAACAATAGTGCTGGATTTGGTATTAAAGGTGGATTTTTTAAGCTGTTTTGTTTAAAAAGAGGGAACAAAACATAACAAAAGAATCCTAATTTCGCCAGGAGAAACCAGTCAACTAATACTTATAAACGTTGGTTAAATGCTTTACCTTAAAAAAGAGTTGGTTGTCCGTAAAGTCGGTTTACGGACGATTATTTTACGTGATAACGTCATAAGAAAACATTGGTGGCAGCAACACCAACACCCACACCCACAAACACTCTCGTTAAATCTACACATACATACCCCAATTTCTACATCTAATTTCTGCTTTAACAAAACTCCGCCTAGGAGTTAGAAAAATTTCTTCTCAACCTAAGTATCGAACTGACGACCTCCGGGTCAGAAGCAAACATCTTATCTACTGCACCAATGCCGCCCAAATTTTAATGGAATTATTTTGAAAATTTGCGCTTTTCATTTAGCCCACAAATCTTCTCGTTAAACCCCCACAAACACACATCCCATTATTACATCTACTTTCTACTCTAACAAAACTCCGCCTATTTTATATTTTTTTTCTCTTCTTGTTCTTTTTGAATTTAAGTGGGATTATTTTAGGAATATGCGCCTATTTTTCATGTGCAGCTGGTGCTTGCGATCGATTTTGGTTGAAAGAACCACAGTATCGTGGTTAGAATGAGTGATGAGTCTTATCAGCATTAGTCATGTTATTTCGTACGTGTAGCCTGTTATCGATTTATAAGACAGTATCACGTCAAAAAAGGAACGACAAATAAGGACGGGGCTAAAACTTAAGATTACAAACGGACACTGGGGTGGAATTGGCTGAGGTTATAACGGGTTGATCAACAGGGACGCTACAAAAGTAGAGCGACAGGGACAGCAAACGACGCCATTTCATGATGGAAAGATATACGAGCCAACAACGAGTCGAAGTTATTAAAATTTACTACCGAAATTCGGAGTCAGTAGCCTCAAAGTTAAGAGCGCTACGTCCAATTTATGATCGTCATAATCGTCCTAGCAGATCAACGATTGAGCGTCTAGTGGACAAATATGAATCCACAGGCACAGTCCAGTGAGACAAAGAAGTGCCCGTAGTGTCGAGAATATTGCTGCCGCTGAGGCTTCAGTTGCAGAAAGCCCAAATGTGTCTCTCACACGTCGTTGTCAAGCGTTGGGCATCTCTGTGACGTCGTTGTGGCGAATTTTGCGCAAAGATCTTGGCCTACATCCTAACAAGATTAAATTGACGTAAGAACTGAAGCCGCTTGACCACCGGAAGCGTCGTATGTTCGTGAATTGGGCTGAGCTGAAAATGATTCGGATTTTCATCGAAAAATCATCTTCAGCGATGAGGCTCATTTCTGGTTAAATGGCTTCGTCAATAAACAAAATATGCGGTATTGGTCAGGCAGCAATCCACACGTACTCCATGAGTCATCATTGCATCCCGAAAAAATTACGGTTTGGTGTGGTTTATGGGCCGTACTTCTTCCGTGATGATCAAGACCGGCACGTTACTGTGAATGGGGATCGCTACCGTTCAATGATAACCAAATATTTTTGGCGCCAATTTGATGATATGGACTTGGAGGACATGTGGTTCCAACAGGACGGCGCCACAAGCCACACAGCGAATGTCACAATCAATTTATTGGAAACCAAGTTTGGAGAACGTGTTATCTCACGAAATGGTCCAGTCGCTTGGCCGCCTCGGTCGTGCGATTTGACGCCGTTAGACTATTTCCTGTGGGGCTACGTCAAGCCTATGGTCTATGCCAACAAGCCAGCGACGATTGATGAACTTCGTACGAATATCGAACGTGAAATTGCAGCAGTATCGGCCGATTTATGCTTGAAAACCGTCGAAAACCGTCGAAAATTGGGTTCAGCGTCTGGACTTCTGCAAGCGTGGCCGTGGTAGCCATGCAAAAGAAGTCGAATTCCATACACAATGGCATCGAACGAACTTTTACAGGAATAAAGAATTTCATTGATATCCAAAACCGTTTTTGTTTTATTTAAAAAAACTTTTGTAGCGCTCTTATTGAAAAACCCTTTATATGATACGTGATTATCACAAGCAAAAATATCAGGGATGAAATTGGCTAAGGCGATGTGTGACAGTCACATTAAATTTTCAGTCTGCGTAGAGTGATCACCAGAAAAATTACAAATTCTGGCATCATCTTACGCAGACTGACCTTAGGCGATTCCACCCCTGGTTTCTCAGAAGAAATTAAGTGTTCGAAAACTGTTGCATCAGTTATCGAAAATGTCTCCAATCTGCCTCTGGTGAAATTCTCCTGGTGATGTGGTTGCAGTGGGAGAACATAAGTAGGTATCCACTGAGTTCGGCAACCGCCAACTTGACAATCATCAACTGGCTGTGGCTCTCACAATCGCAGCTCGGTACACCACTCGACTCGGCAAAGCTCCAAAGCCGCACCACCATCTTGCTTTCATATTATTTCTTTAATGCCAATGCCCCTGTTTGGTCTAATGGGGTGTTTCGCAATGCTTGGCGTTGGCACTCGGGGTGAGGAGGTGGCGCACAGAGGCTCACCAAATGGGGCAGGAAACGGTTTTATTGCGGTATTTCCCATTGGTGTAAATTGCTTTGGTGGTGTTGCGAGGTGCAAATCACCAAAGGAAAATTGAAAATTCAACCCTAAAACAAGACTTGTCCCGTTTTCTTATCCCGAAACTGCTGTTGCTTTTGTTGCCATTTCCCGCCGTTTTATTGTTTTTACTTGGTTTGTTTATTTTTTTTTCTCTGGAGTTTGTCCTTGGAGTCCTTCCGAGATGTTTGTATGTAGGATGTATTTCATACCAAGTGAAGAGTTTATTGCGAGGCTATGTATTCATGTAACTGTTACAATTTTCTTCTGCTCAACTCAACCCCCTCCCCCCTTCCCCCCTCTCTAAACCAACAGAAAATAATGTAACGGCTTTTCTTATTTGCTTTTTATTTGCCTGGTTATGAGGAGACGTGATGGTTGGCAATAGGTTTATGTGGGCGGCCGTTTTGTCAGCTCGACGGAATAAGGTGTGCGGTGGTGCGTTATGTAAATTTCTTCTTCATCTGCCAGCTTATCCCCATTATCCATCTTGTTATGGGGATGTTTACTTTAATGAGTCCCAATTAAATTGTTCATTAACAGCCAACAACTAGGCAATGCAGACAGAAATGACGCCTCCGTTTAAAAAGCGTTACTAGAGGATAGGACTTATGTTTGCATACGAAATTGTAAGCGTTAGCACAATTATTTGGGCCAGGAAGTGAGCATGACACTTAAAATAATAAAATTGCGTGACCTGTTATCAAGTCTCTTGCTTGCGATTAGGAAATACTGTCGAAGATCTCAATTTTCTAGAATTTTGAAGTTTTTAATGTAAGAATTATAGATTTTCTATTAACTCATTCTGGGACAATAGAATCCGGGCCGTTAATTCCAGTGACCCGTGTTTGTTTTCTTAAATAAAGAAAATCTTAACAAGGAACCTTGAAAACGATCTTCTGTGTCTTTAAGAACGAAAACATACTCCTGACCGGGTTATTTGTGAACGAAGAGATCCTTTGGAGAAAATGGAGATGTAAGAGAGTCTTCTTTTCAGCAAGTGTATAAGGTGAATGAGTGCATTTGCCGGAATCACGAAGTGGAGAGCAAAACTTTGCTGAATCACTTTGCTTTCGAAATAGCATCACGTAATGGAGAAGAAGCCTTCGATCGCCGAGCTAAATTGGAAACCCTGCTCATCTCGAAGGTTGAACTCCAAATGCTCTTCGGGTCATTAAAGAAAAAGAAGTCAAGAAGTCGACATCTCCCTGAGGATGAAATAGACATAGAAGACGCTGAATGCATATTATCCAATCCAGTAATTTGGAAGACAGCTGGTGTAAATTCCTCTCCCAAAAAGGCAAATATCTGCTCGATAAATCTTCTTCCGAGTATCAGCAAAGTATTCGAGAAAATTCTCAATACAGCTCTGTCAAAGTGGGCGGAGGGCAAATAACGGGTGATTTTTTAAGAGCTTGAGAATTTAAAAAAAAAAACGCATAAAATTTGCAAAATCTCATCGGTTCTTTATTTGAAACGTTAGATTGACAAGACATTTACTTTTTGAAGATAATTTCATTTAAATGTTGACCGCGGCTGCGTCTTAGGTGGTCCATTCGGAAAGTCTAATTTTGGGCAACTTTTTCGAGCATTTCGGCCGGAATAGCCCGAATTTCTACGGAAATGTTGTCTTCCAAAGCTGGAATAGTTGCTGGCTTATTTCTGTAGACTTTAGACTTGACGTAGCCCCACAAAAAATAATCTAAAGGCGTCAAATCGCATGATCTTGGTGGCCAACTTACCGGTCCATTTCTTGAGATGAATTGTTCTCCGAAGTTTTCCCTCAAAATGGCCATAGAATCGCGAGCTGTGTGGCATGTAGCGCCATGTTGTTGAAACCACATGTCAACCAAGTTCAGTTCTTCCATTTTTGGCAACAAAAAGTTTGTTAGCATCGAACGATAGCGATCGCCATTCACCGTAACGTTGCGTCCAACAGCATCTTTGAAAAAATACGGTCCAATGATTCCACCAGCGTACAAACCACACCAAACAGTGCATTTTTCGGGATGCATGGGCAGTTCTTGAACGGCTTCTGGTTGCTCTTCACTCCAAATGCGGCAATTTTGCTTATTTACGTAGCCATTCAACCAGAAATGAGCCTCATCGCTGAACAAAATTTGTCGATAAAAAAGCGGATTTTCTGCCAACTTTTCTAGGGCCCATTCACTGAAAATTCGACGTTGTGGCAGATCGTTCGGCTTCAGTTCTTGCACGAGCTGTATTTTATACGGTTTTACACCAAGATCTTTGCGTAAAATCTTCCATGTGGTCGAATAACACAAACCCAATTGCTGCGAACGGCGACGAATCGACGATTTCACGGTCTTCAGCAACACTCTCAGAAACAGACGCAATATTCTCTTCTGTACGCACTGTACGCATTCGTGTGGTTGGTTTAATGTCCAATAAAGTAAACTGAGTGCGAAACTTGGTCACAATCGCATTAATTGTTTGCTCACTTGGTCGATTATGTAGACCATAAATCGGACGTAAAGCGCGAAACACATTTCGAACCGAACACTGATTTTGGTAATAAAATTCAATGATTTGCAAGCGTTGCTCGTTAGTAAGTCTATTCACGATGAAATGTCAAAGCATACTGAGCATCTTTCTCTTTGACACCATGTCTGAAATCCCGCGTGATCTGTGAAATACTAATGCATGAAAATCCTAACCTCAAAAAATTCACCCGTTACATAGTTACAGACACCCAGTTCGGCTTTAAGGCGGGACATACATGACACAATTCATGCCGCGTCTAAGCTGGTATCTGCTGTCCAATGGAACAATGCTAAGAATCAATGCACGGGTGCCTGTCTGGTTGATTTGGAGAAGGCTTTCGACACCGTATGTTTAGAGGGTCTTTATCATAAACCAGATGAAAATGGGGCATAAGTAAACCACTGTTTATGTCTTACGACATGCTTAATGATAGAAAGTTTGTTGTCAAGAGAGGCAATGTGACTTCTACCACAACGTTTGATATTAAAATCGCTCTTCAACAGGAAGCGATGAACTCGACGATTCTGTTTAGTATTTATAGAAGCGATTTCATTGGAAGCTTACTTCATGCCAGATGGCTGTCTTGATACAAGGATAGAGTAAGTTCAGGCCATGTTTTCAGCAAATATTTTTTTGAAATGGTTCGGCAAACACATTTACTGTACAAAAATTTGCTCAAATTAATTAAATATTTGCAAAAGTTTAAGAATTGTTCGAAACTGACTTTGAACAAAAGTGGCAGATTAATTAAAGTAGAAATAAATGTTATTTGTTTAGATTTTATCATTACATGACGAAAATACAAAATAATTTTTTAAATAACATAAAATCAATGAAATTAATAAAAAAAATCATACTTCAATTATATAATATCTTTAGATATGTTATAAGTCAATTTAAATGGAAAAAAAAAATAAAATAAAAAACCCGAGTCCCATTTTTGAACTTGCATTCCTTTTTTCAGAATTTTCAGATGAAAAACACAACATTTTATAAATGCTAAATAGAAACACCTATATCAATTGAGCCTTTATTTAAGAAATATCAACTTTTCAATCAGAGCAAAACCATGCCCAATATTTGGGTGGTTTCGGGAGCTTGTGTTTAAAATTCGATTTTTAAGTGAAAAAGAATAAAAATAAAAATGGCATTCTTCCGAGGAATGCACTTTTGACGCAACGTAAAGTGTTTTTTTTTTTTTAGAGGTACAGAAGTTTAAGTTGGCAACACTATTTTAACTGGTGGCCATTTTGTATTTTCTGTCAAGTGATTTATTTTAGGTTTGGTTTGGCATTTCAACATGAATAGACTGACTTCCTGAACAACGCTTCTAAATTGTGCAAATTTATTTTGAAAATCATGGTTCTGTTCCAAGAATGATATAAATAAGATTACGTCGTGCTGTCAAATGAAAGTTGGTATTTTTTTGTGTGACGTAGTCAGTGACTTTTGCCACTTTGTGTGTTTTTTATTTTAGTTTTCGCTTGCGCTTTAAAATGTTTAAATTTTAGTTCGTATGCTTATGTTTAACGAAAAATTATTGTTTTTAAAGTTTCAGTGGTTCTAACCATTTTTCACTTAATTTTGTCATTTGAACTGAGGTATTAGGTTGTGTAAGATGATTGGAAAATCAAGGCTTGAAAGGGATTAGGATAGGATATATAACATGAGAGATGAGATTAGGATAGGATAGGAAGTAGGAGTGGAGCGAATAGGGAAAAGAAACGTAGGATAGTAATTGGCTAATTAGGTAATAACTATGACTAGTCAATAGAGAAGAGCCTTACTATTAAACAAGCAATATAATAAACCTTTGGCAATAGTCTGATGCGTATATTGCTTTTCAACAAAAAAAAAAAAGAACCATTTCAAATGAATTTTTCAACTGTGTATATAATAAGACTGACGACGTGTTGACAAAAAATGATTTACCTGGAAGCCACATTGAGATGAGCGGAAGCCTACAAGATGTTTAAAATGTAGCTGATCTTTAATTTAATTACAGCTTCTGAAACTGAAAAGAACTCCGATAAGACTCAGGTACTTGGTAGAAGGCACGATCCGTCATACACTCTTTTTTTGAATAATGAACAGCAGGACGCAGTGTAAGGTAGATCCTTCAAGACCGTTCCTAATGGGCAGTGGGAGCAAACAATTCGAGTAACCATCTTTCGGAGGTCTTTTTTTTAATATATTTACCAATAAGTTGATTGAAAATGAAAATCAAACTCAGTGAATAAACAAAGTTCTATAATAAAAAAAAAAAACTCAAAATAAAATTAATTTATACCATATTTTCTTTGATTTCCTTATTTTCAATATAAATAAAATAAATAAATATATAAATATATAGTACAAATAAATTAATAAACACAGAAAATTTAATTTCTACGAAATATTTGTTAACTTCACAAAGTCTCTGCCTACGTCATAACTCTGAAAAAAAATTACGCAATGGCGGCGGATTTCCCGACGGCGTAATCTTGTATTCTATCATTCTTGGTTCAACTCGAAATACGTATCGCGCACTACGTCCATTTTATGGTCGACATAATCGCACATCAGAGCAATTAATTCGATTAACTATGGAACGTTTTCGCACCACGTTTACTCTAAATGATAAAACGCACCCACGGAGACGTCTTACAGCATATCGTAAAGGAAGATCCAAAATCAGTCTATCAGGAGTTGGATATATGTCCATCCACTTTATAGAAGATTGCGGAAAGATATTGGTTGGTGTGCTAAATCAAAATCCAACTCGTAACTCGTGCAAGAATTGACGCCATAGGATCACCTAGCAAGGCGAGGATTCAGTGAATGGGCCCCAAACAAGATTGCCGTTGATCCCAATTTTCATAAGCGAATTTCGTTTAGCGATGAAGCTGACTTTTGGTTGAACGGATACGTCAATAAGAAAAACTGCCGTATTTGAAATGATGATAATCCTCAAGTGTATGTTGAGATACCGTTACATGCACAAACAACTGACTGTTGGGTGGGCTTTATGGGTTGGTGGAATTGGTCCGTACTTCTTTAAAAACGATGCTGGCCAGAAAGTTAAAGTCAATGGTGACCGCTATAGAGCCATGATTACTGATTTTTTTCGTTCATCAATTGATCAACCATTATGTGCAGGAGCTGTGGTTTCAACAAGATGGCGCAACATGACACACAGCTCCTGCCATAATTAATTTATTGAAGGAAACGTTTATGATAACCGCAAAGTTTCACAGTGCGATTTAACGCCGCTTGGCTATTTTCTGTGGGTATGTGTGAAGTCGCTAGTCTACGCCGAAAAGCCCGAAACGATTGATTACTTGGAGGACAACATTCGCCCTGTTATTTTTTTTTTTTTTTTTTATAATTTACCCTTAAAATGTTTAAACACCGCACGAGCATTAGGGAAATGAGGAGGGATAAAAGAGGAGATACCGATGAACATTAGTTTAAAAGTTCTGCATATCAAAATGGAAGGGAAAAACAGAGCCTGGCAAAGCATTCCACATTCGTCTGGTACGACTAAAGAAAGAATCTCTATACTTAACAGTACGTCCGAAGTTAGGCTCAAGGGTAAACTGATGGGCATTCCTAGCAGTTCGAGTATTACGGTTCAATCGGTTCAGGGGAGGAATGCAGCTTGCTATTTCGCTAGAGCATTGGATGTTAAAATAACGATAGAATAACGAAAGGCACGAATTGCCGATATACGGCCAAAAATGTTGGAAAAAGTCATCCGAAAATTGGACCTCCAGATTAGAATACTTCGGAGCCGGCTGTAGCGGTCATATGCCAGAAATCATATTTAAATCATGATATCAGAAGATTATCTTTCGAATTAAATAAATTTAATGTCAATTTAAAAAAATCATCTTTGTTTTATTCTATTTCAAAGTTCTATATCTCTAAAAAAAAATCACATTTTTAATACTTCCGACAGTACGGCTAAGCCCGATTAAAACTTTAACATCTTTTGCATTCTGAAACCAGTCGTCTGCTCTGATCAATAAATCTGACTTAATTAAAGAACTTTACCATAAATAATCAACTACCTTAACACCAGTATCATTAAAGTATTTCAATTAATAATTGCTTATACGATGACTTCCAGAGTTGTTAAAAACAAATAACTCAGACCGAATAGCAATCAAAATACATTTAGCTACCTTTAGTTGGAATTTAAACTCACTTGGTTGCAACGAGTTCGTGTTCCTTTGATCCTTCAATTCTTGATGCACTTAACTGGATCAACTTTATTGGTCTATAAAACTCAGCACTTATCTGCTGTGTATAAGTTTTCATGAATTTATGTGTAAGTATCTCAACCTGGATAGAGTGTACAAAGTTGTGAGTGTACTGTGTGTTTTTGTTTGATTGTATTGCAAGCTGTCACTTGGTTGTTGGATGAGGAAGGCTTATGCTGGAAATTGGCTATTTCATCAGAACCGTCACGGAAACAGATTGAAACCGGATATCATGGGGTTAAAAATACTGGCAGCCAGAAAATTGAATTGTTTAAGTTTAAACTGACGGTTAAATCTTATTATAACCGCGCAATTAAAATAAGCCTTCCATTAAGAAATGCGATTGCAGTTGGGAACTAAAGATTATAACTACATTAGAAGTTCTATTGGTGGTTTTTTATAAGTAAAATATGTTTTATAAATTCATTGATTCAAAAATTCAATTTCAACTTTTGATAGCATACAACTTCCTGAACGACCGTAACTCTGAATTTCTTTTACAAAACAATTTAACTAAGTTTTCATACAAATTTCTCTTCACCAGCATAGTGTACCAATGCTTGCTGTTTAAATGAATAAAATTAATTCAAGAACTTCGTCAACTAAATGAAATTCGCCTGAACGCTTCTGAAGAACTAAATATCTTGCATTGCCATAATAACCCCAACTAATACTTATTTATGTGTCGTAGTTTAAAGACAAACCACTAAGACCCAGCATCCAATTATTGCTGTCTTCTGAATATTCTAATTAAAACCAAATATCAGTTTAAATTAACACCCCCAACGTTATAATACACCAACACCAACAAAGCTGTCAAACCAAATCATCGTCACACTTAGCAGAGCAAATGAAATAAATTATTTTCATAAACCACAATAAATTCATAATCCCCGTTACAGAAAACCCAAATCCCTGAACATACTGCCACAATCTATATAAATAAGTTAGTATGTAACAAAAGTGTCTACATATTGTATGTTCACGGGGAAGTTGCTCGGCACGTAAAGTTTATTAGCCCAGAACACCTCAATCGAATCCAATTAAAGTGCTTAAATTTTCCAGCAAAGGCGAAGTGGTGAAGCAGTGCGATGGGAATACTCCGGGGAGAATAACGCGAAAAGCAGCGATGCCAGTAATCCCCGGTTAAATGGCATGGCGTTGTCGTCGGGAATATCCATTATTCAAGACTCTTATCGGGAGCTCAAGCGATACACTAATGTTCGTATTTAACAAATTGAATAAAGGAATCTGCCTCACCTAGTGCCACCCATATGAGACCTCCTCGGCTGTTTGTACACCTTATACGAAACATCCTCATAAACAACTCCCAGTGTCCCAGCCATTACCAGGAAATGTATGTGTATGGTTCAACCCTTATTCTGCATTTTCGTTTCACGCTCTCGCTGTCTCCGTAATAATGTGTTCCGCTGAGATAATGTCAGAGGAAATTCAAGCATTTTTTTTTTGTTTATATTGTATCCTCCTACAGGATGTCTGCCTACGAGATGAGAGGCATAATAATAAAGGGTTCTTCCAAGGGACTCGGGCCTTAGATTGCGATATGATAGAGTAGCATGGATGGCCAGGCTTGCATCCCGCTTCGGAAAAGACTGTGACTAAACTAATGACTTGCAATAAATAAATTACAACACACAATGATACACTCACTCCACTCCTGGTGAAATGGAATTGATCGCATCTTATTGCTCAGTTCATTTGTTAATGTCACATGTCGACCGTTCGTCCTTCTTATGGATGTCAACTTGATGCTGGTGATGGAGATGCTGAGTGAGTGAATTTGCTAATCCTTTCCCCCTGCACATCACTTAAGGAAGAAGGTATTTGTATAGTTGTCGAAGGAGAATTTCTTCAGTAACGGAGTTGCAACAGTTCTGTCATTATATTCTTCGTTTTGAGGTGCTGGAAATAGTAAAATTAGTAAAAGTTGGTTTCCAATCTCGGCCAAAATCAATCGCAATTTGATAAATATTGATTTGAAGGTAATGAAGACAAATTTACGAATGAATGAAACTCAGCATGACTGGATCCCACGTAATTTAAAATATAGAAGAATAAAACATCAGAACTTGTAAACAGTGTAACAACCACTACATTTAAAGTTAAGTATGCTATCTCACGCCTTAATTAACGTCAGATTGATTAGGATAAAATCGTGTTTCTTACTTTTTTAAGTTTTTGGAACAAAATATGTATTCTTAAAAAAAAATTTAATTTGCAAATTAATTAAAATAAAATAAAAAAAAAACATTACTATATGTTTTAAGATTTTAGAAAAGTTTTAAAAAAGATTTTTTATCAGTATTAATCATAATTAGAAATCAAATGTTTTCTAGAGATAAAAACCGCTTCAGCTGCTTAGGTTCTAGCTCGAGGTAGAGACTCGCAGGAAACTATATTTTTTTCACTAACTTTATTAGTCTGATTGACCAAACCAAAAATGGCAATGTTTGAAAAACTACATTTTTCATCTATTGTTGAAATTTCTTATAAATCATGCAATATTGAGCTGTAAAATATATAAACATAAATAAAATGAGTTATAGTCTTAAATGATTAATTGTTTGTATAAATAAAATAAAAAAAAATAAACTTTTAAAATTTCGTTAAAAAGTTAAATAAATCGAAATTTTTTTCGTGAAAGTTTTTGATTGAAAAAAGTTGATTTTTTTCGAAAATCCTTCGACAAATTAAGATTATTTAAGGACTAAAATATGTGTATGCCCTAAATTTTAAGTTCGTAATTGTTTTTTGAAAAAAACTAAAAAAAAAAAAATCGAAAAACCGGTTTTTGACGTTATGGTGAAAAATAGGCTTTGACTTAAGAAAATAATAATTCAAAAATTGCAAAATTGATTTTGATAAGATCGTGTTTCTGGTTTTTTTAAGTTTTTTGGAACAAAATATACTTTTTTAAAGATTTTGCTAAACAAAATATTTTGGAAGAAAAATGAAAGACTTAAGTGAATAATTTTTAAGGTTTTTTTTTTTTTAAATATTAACCATGAATAAAAAAAAAAATGTTTTGCAGAGAAAGAAAGTCGTTTTAGCTTAGTTTAGTTAGATAAACATTTTTCGTTACTAACTAGTCGTTTTTATATTATATACCTCTGAATTCATTTGGGTTGAATATGTCTTTTATCATCATCCGGATCCGGCGCTCTGGTCTCTTACCCGCATTCGAAAGGAAAGTCTTATGGAGAATTGTTGTCCCCGTGTGCAATGAAGGACGATACAATCATGGACTCTAAGAAATCTACCTGGAAATAGATGTCGAAAAAATATAGCTTGGTAGACTCCGGTGGGCTGATGGGCACCTAGCTCACATGAACGAAGAAGAAACAGCTCGGAAAGTCTTTTGCAGTTCTTTTTATAGTAAAAGACAACGTAGCAGATCTTGCAGCAATCGGGATATATATTGAACGGAGCCCGGACAGAATTCCGATTGTTGCGATGGGCGCTGCGAAATAAGGCCCCAGACAAAAATGCCCCAAAACCAACAATGAAATAAGGCCCCAAAAGTATATTAAGAATACAAGTTAAGTACAGAGGTTCAAGCATAATGGTGTGGGCTTGTTTTTCCTACCAAGGAGTTGGGCCCATATAACGGATAAGTCGTGGATCAACACGTTAAGAAGAGATGCGGCTTTTATGGATATTCCAACAAGACAATGACCCCAAGCATACCAGTTAGAAGGATAAAAAATGGTTTGGAGATCATTCAATTAATGTGATGAAGTCGCCAGCGCAACCGCTATGGGCTGAAGTGAAGAAACCCGTATGTGAAGATCTCCTGGGACAATATTCCGGCTTAAAGGTGTCTAATTCAATGATCATATGTAACAAAGTACTAAAACTGGTAGACTACTCCTTAAGAATAAAATCACAGAAAAATATGTTGGATTTTTACGATGTTTTAATTTTAAGTTGCATGATAAAGCAATTGTGCTATTTTTTACCACTTAGATATATATTTGAGTTTTTGGAGGAAATTTGAGTTTTTTGTTAAAACTTATTGAATAGAAGTTGAAATTCTTTTTTAAATGAGATATTTTCGCTTAATTTATTTTTGAACGAAATCTGGTTCTTGTACTAGTGCTATTTTATTTACCACAGCTGTATATATTAAAATAAATTGCACGACTGGATCGCACGTACTTGCTCATATATGAGGTCGCATTGTAGAATAAAATTTAAGAAAATTAAAGTAAGCATTAAAGCAATTATTCGATTTTTTTTGTGTTTTGATTGTTCGAATAAATTACGTTAAATTGTATTGAGTGAAATAATTTAAACGCCATATTAATTCTTTAAAAAAAATTAAAAAGTGCGAATTTTTATTTCAAAATCGTAGGTAGGTACGGTTTTTAAATAAAACGTTTTTTTGAAATCTTTTTTTTTTTAATTAAAAAAAAAATTATTTAAGAATACAAATTTAAGCACAAAAAAAACATACATTTAAAACAAAATTTAAAAAAAAAATTCAACTACCCGTTATCAAAATATTGATTTTTCAAAAAAAAAAATTTTTTTTTTAAATATTAAAATTACAAAAAAAAAGTTTTCGAAAACAATTAATGCGAAATCACTAAGGCTACCTACATCTTCTTGAATATCAATTTTAATAGTAATAGGATTACCAGTTTTCGAGAAAGTCGGTGAAAAACAAACCGATCCTATGTGTGGTACCGTTTTTAGCCCACCATATTAAGTTTTTTTTTTTCACCAAAATACAATGCTTACCTACAGTAGTACACTGATTTTTTTCATACGAATTCTTGGAGCGGTTTTCGAGAAAAATAAACTTTTACATAACGGTTATATGACAGGTACCGTTAATTTTTGAGCTAAAAAAAACTCCTCTGTAGAATGTCAAAATAACCTTAAGTTCTAAATTTGAAGACGATTGGCCCAACCGTTTAGGCTACAGTCCAAAATACATCCGGACAGACAGGGAGACAGACAGACAGACAGACGGGCAGAATTTTGGCAGTAACTCAAATATGTTTCTCTATCATCGTAATGTCATATTTGATTGTTATCTCAAAATTTTTAATCTGCACAAATGCATAACTTGCCAATAACCAATAATCGCAAGTAAAAATAATAAGGGAAGTATTAATCCTTTCATTCTCCCAAGAACTTAAAAAGGTTTTTTTTTTTGTTGAAAAGACAATGAAATAAAAATTCATAATTCGATTTTTTTAATTTAGAAAACAAAAATGGTTAGACAGTTCAAATTTAAAAGCCCTCTGAACTCTGCGTTTCCATAAATATTTTGATCACGTTTTCTCAGAAAAAAATCTAAACTTTGCGTTCAGAAAACGGATTCCAATATTTTTGTTGGATACGATTGCTAAATTTTATTTTGTAAAGGAGAACTCTGGATTCTTAAAAAAAGGGTGAACTGGCTAAGTAGTTTTTATTACGTACAATTTTGATTTAAATAAAAGTGATTTTCGATAGATTTAAATGTCAGCAAATTCAGAATAGTTTTCGAAATACAAAAAAAAAAAAAAAAATTACTGATTCTTTTAATTCGTGTTTCAAAATAAAATGCTCTATTCGCAATAGGTGGTCTTAATACAGTTCAAAAATAGACGCTGATGTTTTATGTGGTAGCGCCGCATCACCAAACTTAAAGGCATTCAAAATGTAGTTTCTAAAAAAAAACAAATTCGATGTGCAAAATATAAAGATCTTGTTCAGGAATTGAATTTTGAATCAAAAACTCAATATTTTAACAAGGTAAGTGAACCATTTTTAATATTTTTAAAATTATCAAAAAAAAAAAACAAGAACCCTCTTGAAATTGGGTACCAAAATCTTGACTTGGTTATCAAGCTGCGCTTTCCGATTTAGAGCTTTTCACAGCTCAGTTAATAGAAAAACATCGAATTACAAATCAGATTAAACTTTATGTTTCAAGTGAGAAAGGCACAGCTATAATATTTCTTGGCTTGATACGCAAATTTTGAAGAATATATTTTCCACTACACCTCATCTTGGTGAATAGAAATTATATTTTCTGGAGATTAATAATTTTAATGCAGGCGTTTAAATTGGGTCAGTGCTTTTTACTATGTTAAAATATAACGGGTGATTTTTTTGAGGTTAGGATTTTCATGCATTAGTATTTGACAGATAACGCGGGATTTCGGACATGGTGTCAAAGAGAAAGATGCTCAGTATGCTTTGACATTTCATCGTAAATAGACTTACTAACGAGCAACGCTTGCAAATCATTGAATTTTATTACCAAAATCAGTGTTTGGTTCGAAATGTGTTTCGCGCTTTACGTCCGATTTATGGTCTACATAATCGACCAAGTGAGCAAACAATTAATGCGATTGTGACCAAGTTTCGTACTCAGTTTACTTTATTGGACATTAAACCAACCACACGAATGCGTACAGTGCGTACAGAAGAGAATATTGCGTCTGTTTCTGAGAGTGTTGCTGAAGACCGTGAAATGTCGATTCGTCGCCGTTCGCAGCAATTGGGTTTGTGTTATTCGACCACATGGAAGATTTTACGCAAAGATCTTGGTGTAAAACCGTATAAAATACAGCTCGTGCAAGAACTGAAGCCGAACGATCTGCCACAACGTCGAATTTTCAGTGAATGAGCCCTAGAGAAGTTGGCAGAAAATCCGCTTTTTATCGAAAAATTTTGTTCAGCGATGAGGCTCATTTCTGGTTGAATGGCTACGTAAATAAGCAAAATTGCCGCATTTGGAGTGAAGAGCAACCAGAAGCCGTTCAAGAACTGCCCATGCATCCCGAAAAATGCACTGTTTGGTGTGGTTTGTACGCTGGTGGAATCATTGGACCGTATTTTTTCAAAGATGCTGTTGGACGCAACGTTACGGTGAATGGCGATCGCTATCGTTCGATGCTAACAAACTTTTTGTTGCCAAAAATGGAAGAACTGAACTTGGTTGACATGTGGTTTCAACAAGATGGCGCTACATGCCACACAGCTCGCGATTCTATGGCCATTTTGAGGGAAAACTTCGGAGAACAATTCATCTCAAGAAATGGACCGGTAAGTTGGCCACCAAGATCATGCGATTTAACGCCTTTAGATTATTTTTTGTGGGGCTACGTCAACTCTTAAGTCTACAGAAATAAGCCAGCAACTATTCCAGCTTTGGAAGACAACATTTCCGAAGAAATTCGGGCTATTCCGGCCGAAATGCTCGAAAAAGTTGCCCAAAATTGGACTTTCCGAATGGACCACCTAAGACGCAGCCGCGGTCAACATTTAAATGAAATTATCTTCAAAAAGTAAATGTCATGGACCAATCTAACGTTTCAAATAAAGAACCGATGAGATTTTGCAAATTTTATGCGTTTTTTTTTTTAAAAAAAGTTCTCAAGCTCTTAAAAAATCACCCGTTATATAAAAAAAAACTGAAATATATTAATTTTTATTATATTATTAAAACTACTGATTTGAAAAAATTGCTGGACTAAAAGTGTTTTAAAACTTAAAAATTTGTTGTTATCTTCCATAATTCCCGTTTTTCTTTTGCATTTCCACATTAATTGAACTAAAGAAATCCACTTTGGATGCAACTGCTTTAGATTATAATTTTGCACTAAACTTGCTGACGGAATAAGCTTATGTGTATTGATGATGTCTATACGGAACTAACACATATACACGTATATGAAACTTCTTACGACAGATGATTATTTTTTTTATATTATAGGCTCTTCAGATATAAATTAAAACAAGTCAAGTAGAAAGCACCCACAGTTTGCTCTGGATAAAGCATATTAAGGAGCTCAGCTGGATAGGATAGGGAGGAAGACGCCAACGCACCGTGCAAAGTCCTTCTCGTAATAGGGATTTTTTTTTTGTACTTATCATTGGATGGTCGTTTTCTGGGTGACTTACTTGGAATTGGGAGTTTATTCCCATTTTTTTTGTGTGTGGGGTAGATTTCATGATTTTACAATGGTATTATGGCTTTAATTCCTATAAACAGTGGAGAATCTCTATAAGAATTCTGTTTGAGCTTTGGCCTCTTATAACTTACTGAATATTATGTATATTAACTACGTCAAGACAAAAACAGGATTAGCTGGTATTACGACTATTACCATTTGTATCTCAAATTTAATCAAGATAGTACTTAAATAAAAATTTCTTATTTAGGAATTATTTATGTATTTAATATTTTTTAAGAAAAAATCCTGGAGAAGTCCAAAGCCTTCTTATCTCATATATTCGAACATATGTTTTTTAGAATTTATATTATTCGATAATGAGAGATTACACTGTATTTTATACAAAGTCATTGAAGGGAACCTTCATATTCGGGTCACTGAGTAACACAGATCCGAAACATATCCCGGATAAAAATGAAGGTTATTTTACTGGAATAAGGATGTCGATGGTTAACAGACATCATCAGCTGCAGAAAAAAAAATATATTTAATCTGATTAGCAAAGGTTAAAGGTATTGGATTTTAAAAACTTGTAGCATATGAACGAAAATTGAAATCAACATATATATACAAGAAATCGATGGTATTATAGAGTCTCAACGATATCAGAATCAATAAGGGGAACTTATAAAAAATCGTTAGATAATCGGAGATCAAAATCACGTTATCAAAGACACACACTTGAGGGTTGATGAAATGTATTGATGCGGTTTAATTGGATCAAAGAATGAAATTCATTTAGAGGTTGGTTTAATAAAACCCCTGGTTTGAAAGTATTAATGCTTAATTTAATTAATTTAATTTTGGGCTTATTTCAAGCTATAAAACTAGAACTAACTTAAGACTAATTAAATCTAATTGGGAAGGTTGGTACAGTTGTTGAGGCGTAACTTTAGATTCGGTGTACTAATTATTAGGTCAAAATATTCAGCTACCGAATTTACACCTCGCAGCATACGTGTAAGAGGTTCATTGGAGGTACGGTGAGAGGGTATATAGAAAAGTCTAGGATTCCTGAGATTGCGGGGGTTAGTGTTAAAGAAAATGGAATTATATAATGAAGGGCAGTCAACGGAACCAGAAAAAAGTCGGTGAATTAAAAGAATATCGGCAACCAATCTTCGTTCATCTAGAGTTCTCAGATTAATAAGTTGGAGACGTGCATGATATGGAGGTAGAATAAAAGGAAGGCCTCGAAGAGCGAAAAGAAGAAACCGTTTTTGAATGCTTTCTATTCCCGAAATATGGACGTGGTGGTATGGAACGTCAGAACGCTCTATAGAGCTCGAGCTGCACAACAGCTAGCTGATGTCCTGGCCATGTATAAAGCTGACATAACAGCACTTCAGGAAGTGAGATGGCCAGGGAATGGTGTCTTGCAGAAAAAAGAATACGACATATATTTTAGCGATCACTCAAAACACCATGTGCTCGGGGTAGGCTTCGTAGTGAGCCAAAAAATGAAGCCTACCGTCATCGGCTTTAACGCAATAAATGAGAGGCTATGTAGCCTTCGCGTGCGAGGCAAATTCAATAACATCAGCCTCATAAACGTTCACGCACCTACTGAGGAGTCCGAAGAAGAAGAAAAAGATTCCTACTACGAACTTGTAGAGAGGACCCTCAATGCCTGCCCAAGGTATGACGTTGAAATCATCCTTGGTGACTTCAACGCAAAATTAGGTAGGGAGCCAGTATTCAGGCAGTACATAGGATCCCATAGTTTGCATGAGAACACTAATGACAACGGACTACGAGGCATTGAAATGGCAGCATCAACAAAATTGGTCGTTGCGAGTACCAGCCTCCCGCGTAAGGATATCCATAAAGTCACTTGGGTATCGGCTGATGGAGTCACTCGTAACCAAATTGACCACGTGTTGATAGATCGCCGCCACTACTCGAACCTGAGGACGATACTAACTTATCGAGGTGCCAACATCGACTCGGACCACTATCTCGTTGGTATGGTGTTCCGAGGGCGGATTGCTATGCGAAGAAGTATTGCATCGGCTGGTCAGGCTCGAATCAACACGGCTGCCCTACGCGATGAATGCAAAAGCAACCAATACAGTCGCGCCCTAAGGCTCGCCCTCGGAGAGCTCGATGAGGGAAGAGAGAAAATGAGAGGCGTAGAGAAAAAATGGTCACGCCTTAAGAACAAAGTCATTAGTACTGCTGATACCATCTTAGGCAGTAGTCGCAGAGATCGGAGCGACTGGTTTGATGATGAATGCAAACTAGCGTCTGAACGTAAGAATGCTGCATACCGAGCAATGCAACAGTCTCATAGAACGCGGGCACGCGAAGATGAATATAAAGAGCTCAGAAGAATAGAAAGAAGACTTCACAGGCGATAAAAGGCAGCCTGGGAAAAAAACATTGTCTGTGAAATGGAAGGAAATAGAAAGCGAGGTCCGCACCAAGCGCGGAAGTTCTACCAATCCGTCAGAAACATGTCGCAATACACACCACGCTGTACATATTGTAAAGACGGAGAGGGTAATCTGATCACCGATCCTGAAAGCATTCTGGAGCGATGGGAAGTGTACTTTAATGAACTGCTGAACGATCAGCTCACGGAAGAAAAGGAGACCTGCCGAGCTGATCAAACATGGAGGGCCAACACTACATCAAGCAATTCATGAAATCATAGTACACGTATGGGAACACGAAGAGATGCCAGAAGACTGGCGAAAAGGCATCATATGTCCCATACATAAGAAGGGAGATATCACAAAATGCAGCAACTATAAAGGTATAACATTGTTGAGTACATCCTGTAAGATATTCTCCTCTTTTCTGCAAGAACGGATAGCCCCATACGCTAATACCATAGTCGCCAAATATCAATGTGGTTTTATACCAGGCAAATCAACAATTGATCAGATCTTTACCCTTAGGCAGGTGATGGACAAAAGTCTGGAATTTAATATCCCAACATACCATCTTTTTATAGACTTTAAAGCCGCCTACGATAGCATAGCCAGGGTAGAACTTTATAAGGCCATGAGAGAATTCGGCATCCCAAATAAATTGACACGACTATGTAGGCTGACCATGACCAACATCACAAGCCAAGTAAAAGTAGCCGGTTTGCTATCCAGACCAATCAACATCTTTAATGGACTCCGACAAGGGGATGGTCTGGCTTGCATCCTCTTCAACCTGGCGTTGGAGAAAGCAATCCTTGACTCTGGCACGTCAACAAGAGGGACTATCGTCACCAAGTCCAGCCAGATACTAGCTTACGCAGACGACATCGACATCATCGGCAGAAGCCAACAAGCTGTACAAGACTCCTTTACCCAGGTCGAACAAGCGGCAAAATACCTGAGGCTGCACGCAAATGAAGGGAAGACTAAGTACATGGCGGCAATGTCTGCGAGAAATGTTGGTACAACCATCAGGGTAGCGGAGCACGAACTTGAAGTAGTGCAGTCCTTTAACTATCTTGGGTCAAAAGTAGCAGCCGATAACAATAAATCGGTAGACTCCGGTGGGCTGGACAC
This sequence comes from Platycheirus rosarum, assembly GCA_963971375.1. Classification (NCBI taxonomy): domain Eukaryota; kingdom Metazoa; phylum Arthropoda; class Insecta; order Diptera; family Syrphidae; genus Platycheirus; species Platycheirus rosarum. Next base: position 7,242,143 of record OZ020510.1, on the reverse strand, counting down.
CTAGCTCGCATGAGCGAAGAGGAACCAACTCGGAAAGCCTTTTGCGGTACTTTTTATGGTAGAAGACAACGTGGCAGACCTTGCTTACGTTGGAAGGATGGCGTAGACCAGGACGCCCGAAGCCTTGGCGTGCGCAATTGGATGGCGTCGACCAGCAATCGAGATGTATGGAAGAATTTGTTGAAGGAGGCCCGGACCGGATCCCGGTTGTTGCGCCAATGATGATGATGATGATGATGATGGTATGGGCGCCAAACTTGAAAAGCAGGTCTTACGAGTGTTATATATAGGGAACGAGTCAAATAAGGGTTGCATAATTCTTTAGATCATCGTTTGACGAAACCTAGAGTTGAATTAGCCTTCTGTATTATTTCATCGATGTGTGATCGGAAACTAAGCTCACGATCACATAAAACACCGAGATCTCGGATCGAATCAACAATGGGAATAGATTGATTGGAGAGAAAATATTGACGGGGAGGTAAAACTATGCGTTTACGTGAAAAAGTTATCGATTGGCATTTTTCCACGTTTAGTTCCAGGCAATTTTTGCTACACCAAATTGAAAAGCGATCAAGATCTAATTGAATAAGGTTTGAATCATTTACTGAAGATATGGTTTTGAAAAACTTAGAATCGTCAGCATACAATGAGATATTGGAATGCTTTATTATCAATTCCATGTCATTAATGGTAAGGATGAAAAGGAGAGGGCCTAAGTGACTTCCTTGATGGACACCGGAAGTGGGGAAAAATGGATTGGAAAGTGTATTCCTGAAACGCACACTATAATAGCAATTGCTGAGGTAAGAAGATATCCATTTCAAAGAGATCTGTTCAAAGCAATAAAAGCCTTAAGTTTGAAGAGTATAATACGATGAAAAATTTTGTCAAAAGCTTTACTAAAGTCAGTGGAGATAACATCGACTTCCATCCCTGCTTCTAGTGCTGAGAGGGCAAAGGAAACAAATTCAATAAGGTTTGTGGTAGTGGATCTACATTTGAGGAAGCCATGTTGTCTATGGGATATAAGCGACTTACAACGAAAACTTATTAGTTCGTATATGAGGCATTCAAATATTTTGGGGATAGTTTGGCAATGGGGCGATAGTTCTTAACGTTATTTTTTGCGCCTTTTTTGTGAATCGGTGTAACGAATGAAGTTTTCCATACTTCTGGGAATACACCTTGGGATAAGGATAAATTCAAAATTTGAGTAAGGCGAATGGAGAGAGTTTGGGAACATTATTTTAGAAGAAGAATTTCCGGGATATTATCTGGATATCCATCAGACTTTTTCGTTAATAAGGTTCGCTTGAGTTTCAACTAGATAACGCTGGTAAAGGTTACTTTACAGTTCAGTAAATTGAAGATAAACTCCGAGATAATTAGAATAATCGGTTGTGGATCAAGAACGAGTAAACGTTAGAGAGATATCCTTAAAAATGACTTGGCTTTCGTTGATAGAATTTATTATACGCCTCGAAGGTGAAGGATAGTTAATTTACAAAGTAGTTCCCAGAGAACTGAGAAATTCAAAGGCTTGGCAATAAAGAAAATATCTTAAAAAGTATATAGAATTCCCTTAAGAAAACTTGCTTTAGAGAAAGCAAAATAACTGATAAAAGTTTCGATAAAAAGACATCACCAACGGATTACGAAAATCCAGTTACTTTCAAGTTTTGTCAAACCACAGCCAACTTACAAAAAACCTGTTTAATTCGAATATTAAAAAGAAGTTCATATAAAAATCCAAGAAAGAGGTAAGTTCGGTTTAATTGACTCACCTGGACTTCAGTTATTTCGTAGAGAAGCCTACAAAAGTTAGTGACAAAAAATGTCTGTGAGTCTGTCTGTCTGTCAGGATTATATAACGACAACGAGCTGCAGCCTAAACGGCTTGAGCGATTATCTTCAAATTTGGTGTGTGTGTGTGATTCTTCTGGCATTCCCCAGAGGGGAAATTGAAATTTAAGTTTTAGACCTAAAATTAACGGTACCTGTCATATGAACGTTTAGGAAAAGCTTATTTTTCTCGAAAATGGCTCCAACGATTTTGATGAAAAATTTTGAGAATTTTTTGTTGGTATTGACTATAATTTTACCAGAACCAATTTTACGGGAAAAGTCTATTAACGGTACCTTTCATATAACGCTTTTTTTATTTTTGGCTTTCTCCGTAACTGCTGCTTGTATCTCTGTCAAATTTTATATTTCTGCAGGTCAAAATTTTTAATAACTTTTTTCTAACTAAAATTCATTTTTTGAAATTTTTTTTTTTGAAAAATCAGTATTTTTAAAACTAATTAAAATAATTATTTTAAATTTAATAATCATATGTATATTCATAAACTCTAAAAAACTGCATACCAAAATTAAAAAAAAAAATTTTAAAAAAACTAAAAATAAAAAACAGTATTTTATCAAAATCCGTCATACAATTTTCGAAATACTTTTTTCATAAATTCGTTATTATACAAGAAAAAACCGTAAAGTGTTGTGGTTTTGAAACTTTTTAAGTTCAGATAGTATTATTTTTATACGTTAATTTTACTTATTTTTTTAAATTTTGTTCGACGATGTGACCACACATATGAGTAAGTACGTTTGATCTAGTCGTGCAATTTATTTATTATTTATAAATGATTTACCACACAAAATTCAACAATTTATGATTCTCTTCTATGCCAAAATATTTTCGACGTATTCAAATCCTGAAGACAATTTTTTCTTTTTTTATTTTTGTTCACTCGCACCGGAGAGGTCAATAATTTTATTTGAGATCAATTTAAAATACAAATTAGCTCTTTATCTCCAATAAAGGCCGAACATTTTGCGGACCATTATTTTAAGCCCAAGTTATAATTTATTTTCTGGGCTAAAAAGGTTATTGCGCTCAATAAAAAAAAACCTCCTCTAATGGAATAGGTCTACAGAATATCAAATAAACTTCCTTAATACAACAAACCCGACCAAAGATGACGGTGTTGTTCCTCGTTATAGCCAATATAATATATTTTCCATATACACACATCACTCTCCCTTATTCTCCGCGCACTCTATACAATATGTCGAAGTGTATCCTTGAGCTGTCTAGTTGATCCTTTTCGCATAATGTCACACACTTCACTGTTTTTTTTTTTGCATTAAAAATAAAAACAGCTTCAAGCTCTTACAAAAAATATATTTAGGTGCAGATTTTATTTTTTTCCCTCACATTTCTCTAGCCAAGGGTATACGTTATGTTCCACGTCAACGTCTTTCTGGCAAGGACACTACCAGCGCGAAAGGATGACATCCCTAAAAAGAGTGCGAGCGAGGCGAGATTTCCTATTTCCTGGCAAAAGAAAATCTCCCTCGGATATTTGAAATTATTCACTCCTTGCATCGCGGATCACTGTGACATTGACGATGACAGCCCCAAGAGGGTGCACATTCAGCAGCGCAAGGATATGAAAAAAAAAAATCAAAATTCCTTATTTTTTTAGGATTTTTTTTATGTCGAATATACTAATAGCGTGCTCTAGAGCGAATAAAGAGTGATTAATGTGTACTCTCACGACTTGGAATGGCTTGTAATGTCAATTACATTTTGGGTTGACTTTTTACTGTTATGAATAAAATACAAATCCTAAAAAAAAGGTAATCAGACGATAAAATAGAAGAGTTTGTCCAACGGGATCCAGAGGTAATATTAATAAAATGTTCATAAAATTTTATTGCGCGCAATTTGAAAAACATTAAATGTAACTGTAAGCTGACAAATTTCCGGTCCCGGTGGTGCGGCGTGGCGGGTCCTTCGAAAGCCGATACCGAGGGAAGAATTGCAGGGTATTGGAAAATTAATGATTTAAGCAAAGCTTCTCGATATTTTTTTATTTATGTAGAGGATTTATGGAGGAACTTCAGATTTGGTATTACTGTTTAAGAGGCAACAAGGTTCAAGGATCAGTTAATCGTTTGACGTCCTAAGGGGTATATAAGTCCACGATAGCAAATTGAAAATCCATTTCTGGTTTCGAGTGATGTCCACTTCATGCTCAAGTAATTGAGTAATTTATTTTATTTCTTCCCAATTTGTTCGATTGATTTTCATTAGTGGGTTGTGGAAGGATAAGACGAAATGGGCAACCCGGGATATTGGACCATAAAAATGGTTGAGAGCTAAATTTTTGATGATATAAATAAACCGAGAAAAGATTTGGATAAATCAAGTATTTTCTTTCCAATTATGAACACAAGTCTAGTCAAAACATCCGTATCTAGCGGCTAAGATGAGCGGATGAACACCGACGCTCCAGCGCGCAAGGTTTTCGACGCCATACCAGAAGGAGTCAGAAGCCAAGGTTAACACCCCATCTTCGATGGAGCGACCAGGTAAGGAGACCTCCGATTCCTTGGAGTTCGAAATTGGAGACGGAAGACTACAGAGCGAGTTAGCTGAAGGGGAATATTAAGGCAGGCTCAGGAGCACCAGGCTATGTAGGGCAACAAAATTAAAATTAAGTAAAGGGTCTTTCATTAAGCGCTTCCTAGTTTTAAATTTAAATAAAACAAAGTATGTGTCAGATATCATCGACATTTTTTATTCGCTTGAAAGGTCTACCGATGCCATTATGCCGCGGTTTCTCTTAATGGCATGCATCCGAAGTGTCCAATTTTCCATGACTCTAGCGCATAAATCAGGATGAATTTGACTAATGGTATTGGTTTTGTTGGCTTTGAGGGCCACTATAGTCTGTGGCCTATTCGCATAGATAGCGACTTTATAGAAAACCCCACAAGAAAAAGTCTAAATTCGTCAAATCACACGATCTCGGTGGCCAGTTCACATCACCTCCACGTGAGATGACCATGCACTCAAATCGTTGGTGCAGAATGTCCAATGGGGCATGAGCTATGTGGCACGTGGCGCCGTCCTTATGAAACCAGATTGCGTTGGGGTCCAAATCATCCAATTCAGGCCAAAAGAAGTTGGTAATCATCTACATATAGTGCTCGCCGTTGACGGTGATGACCTGGCCAACATCGTTCTCAAAGAAATATGGACCGATGACGCCGCCAGCTCAAAATCCACACAAAACAGTGGCTTTATCGAAATGCATTGGACGCTCTTTGGATCTCATGTCGATTGGTATCGTCCCAAATTCGACAATTGTGTTTGTTCTCCTACCCGTTTATCCAGAAATGGGCCTCAAAGCTGAAGATGATTTTTCGATGAAAACAATGGGCGCGGAAAGTTGCCCGAACAGGACACCCATTTTGATAAAAAAAAATATATCATTTTACGTATTGTTGGACGCTTCATCCGTCCATGACAATTCGGCAAAACGAACTGAATTAGCTGAATGACAGTCAACGGCCTTGGCTTCGATAAACCATCGCTTCCCGTGAGATCAGCGAAATCAAGCCACGTTGCGTGGTTAGTGGAAAAATGGGGGAACTTCCAAAAACCAACTGCGTGCTGTTGACATGTGTTATGTATTTTCTGTTTTTCCGTCCTCTTTCTATCTTCTGTTCTGTCCTGTATCAATGTCGTTTTGTGTTTGTTGTCCGATGGCCTCAGTAGCCAGTGCTCATAAGTGTCTCTACTTCGTAGAGTTATCTACGGAGCAGATCAATATGTAATTTAATGTAATGTAGCTGAATGACAGCTAATTTGACAGATGTAGCTTCAACAAGATGGCCGGTATCAACTGTCAAAGTGAAGGAAGTCCCTATTGGAAGACCCTTTATAAGGAGTCTTTATTTCTGGCTCAAACTGTACCATTTACAAATTTCTATTCAACCTCCTTACATCTCGCATTTCATATAAAATACGTCCAATTGACATTGTCACTTCAATTCCTGAATAACCTTCTCCCAGCGAACACAATACGCATTTCCATCGCTGACAAAAGGACGACAATGATCAAGCTGTCACTGAGTTGTGTCCTTTTGATGTTTTGCGGATGACATTTTGTTTGTATATTAAAAACCACCGCTCATCGATCCGCGTCACGTTAAATTCCATTTTGGTGTGTGTTTTATGTCAATGCCAAGTGACATATTGTGCCAAACACACCGTAGGGGGAGATGAGTGCAAAAATTGTGAAAAAGACAAACGAAAACAATAACATAAATCAATTTTATTGGTTCCGCCAATATTCCAATTTGGATGAAAGCCCTGAATGATCCCTCAGCGATGCTCTGCTCAGCTCGACGTCGTCGTTCTAATAAAAACAATATTATGAACTGTCAAACTCCTCGCGAAAGAATCGACAATAAAAGCAATAGTTTGCCCTCGGTGGGGGGGGGGGGGGTTGAGGTATGTTTACCAATGCCACTGGTAGATAAGGGTGAATAATGATTTCAGTTTCAATACTCAATCGAAGTTGGTACTGCCACGGATGGGAGGTGTCGACAAGTGGTGTCTGAATAAACGGTTTTGTTGACACAGTGTTACGTCAAACTTACACAATCTTTTCTTCAGCATTGTTGTCATTGTCAGTGCCATCGTTTTTGTCATTGGCCCCCAGGGCTGATATGATGTCATATCTTTTTCAGCACAAAAAACAATGATGGAACAGCAATCGTCCTTGCGCTTGCACAGAGGGACATCAGGATGATGATGATGATGATGTTGATGATGGAAGCCCATGGAAACAGAAATGCAAAGAAAACAAATTGAAAATGAAAACCCCTCAATCAATTTCACTGCAAATTAGATTGAGAACGAATTGCAAAGTATGTTTGCCATCACACCAATACAATCTTATGAAGCAACAAGTGTCTGATTGTATTTGTATGGATTAGGACATATGGAATGGGCCCACAAACCATTGGGAGAGGCTGACGTGTCAAGAAAACCAAAAAAAAAAATATCCTTAATTCAATCTGAGAGGAATATAAGGATATATTGAATGTTGATACATTTTGATGGCATTTTTTGGTGAGGAAAGGTGTGCAGACGGCAAACTCTGACACCTTTCAGCCAAAAAAAGCTCTTCTGTTTTCTTATCGGATGATGCCTGCCACTGACTGATTATTTTGCAATGTTTGCATTTTGGCAGTGGAGTGATTGAAAATTGGGTCACGTATAAGATCTTGATTAACGTGGATGTAGCTATATCTATATTGGTTTATAATTAGGATGTCAATCTTGATTCCATTTGCATGGATGATAAATTGCAGGCTTTTAGTCTTGGATCTGTATGGTTGAAGGAATATTTTTCAAGAATACTTTTTTTTCTACAGAATTTCAGAACTTGTAAGTGTTGTATTATTTCACTCAGTGAAATTAAATTTGTATTCTCTTCCAAATAAAGCAGAAAGCTTATGTTTACCCAAAGTTCATCCCTAGATTGTTTCACAGAAACTTTAAATTTTCATGAAAAATACTGTTGTTAGCAGTAAAGTGGAGGAAAGCATTTGGTATTATCGAAAATGGGCACGACTGGGTAGCACGTACTTGCTCTTATGTGCTTAATCATATTGTAAGGCAAGATCTTTGATCGAAACAAGTAACATTTACGTACAAGAATATTACGTTCTGAACTAGTGTCAAACGGTTTTTGTTAAGGGTTTTTAATAAAAATGCAGTATGCCATAACACGTCTTGTATAATAACAAATTTATGAAAACAGCATTTCGAAAATTGTAGGACGGATTTTGATAAAATCTGTTTTTTTATTTTTAATTTTTTGAAATTTTGGTATGCAGTTTTTTAGAGTTTATTAATATACATGTAAATTTAAAATTTAAAATAATTTTTTAAATTAGTTTTAAAAATATTTATTTTTCAAAAAAAAAAAATTGCAAAATTAATTTTAATTAAAAAAAAGTTATTCAAAATTTTGATATGCAGAATTAATTTGGCTACCTAGATCTTTTTTAAAATAAAATTTGACAGAAATCCGAAAAGCCGAGAGAACCAAAAATTAAAAAAACCGTTTTATGAAAATAGACTTTTTCCGTAAATTTGGTTCTAATCAAATGATAGCCAATACCAACAAAAAAAAATTCTCAAAATTTTTCATCAAAATCGTTGGAGCCGTTTTAGAGAAAAATAAGCTATTCCTAAACGGTCATATGGCAGGTACCGTTATTTTTAGGCCTAAAAATAAAATTTCAATTTTCCTCTGGGGAATTCCAAAAGAATCAGACACACACACCAAATTTGAAGATAATCGCTTAAGCCGTTTAGGCTGCAAGCTCGTTATATATACTGACAGAGATAGACAGACAGACATTTTTTGCCACTAACTGTTTAAGACATCTCTATGATCGTATTGTCATGTTTAATTGTTTTCTCTTTTTTATATTCACGAATTCTAAACTTGCTTTATAGTCCCTTTAATCGCAAGTAAAAAGAAGCATTTTTTATTCATTTCAAAAGTGTAGCTATTATACTTTCGGCTGATGAATATTGCTACATTAAGAAACTCAAATACCTTTTTTTCAGTGTATGGAATTTATTTTTCTTTTATTCATGTTAAAACTCATTTAATTTTATTAAATAAAGCTTAATTAGTTTTTAAAAAAAGTATAATTTTTAACTGTAAATTTTGCCTTAGTTGTTAATTTTTTTTTTTCGTTTTAAGTCATTTATAAGAAAATAGGGAATAAAAATTGCTTCCATTTGTCGATCCGTTATTATTTTGAACGCCAAACTTATCGACCCTTGCCTAGTAAAATATCACAATTTCCAATTTTTTTTATCAGAACTTTACATGCTCGGAAACGGTTTATAATATTGATACTATTATGAAGTTTTGGCCTGGGGTTGGACAAATAAAACTCAATCAAAATTCCAAAATAATAAAACAAATCTCTTAAATTTAACTTATTCCACTTATTCACATAATTTAATTAATTATATTATAATTATAAAAAAACGTATAATTCAATACTTTTTATTTAATCTCATTTCAATCACTTTTTACTAACGCTTCCAGTTGTTAACAATTCAACTTTCGAGAATAAACTGAAACTCTCAATGCCATCTACTCTTGTATTTATACAAATTTACAAACTTCTGGAAGCTTCCGTCTGGTTCTGGCACAATCTAAGCTTTCGGTACTAAATCGTGTTCGAATTAGTACTTCGAGTTCGAATTAGTACTCAGAAAAAACATATTGCAAATATGTAGCATAATTTTAGGAGCATGGTTGTTGTACAGAATGAATCCCACAGATGTCGTTAATTTACAAACAGAATGTATCTTCCGAATATCTAAACATTTTTTTGCCACATCACACTATGTTTATGGAAGAAGTAATCGTCAAGTGTTATACCATTTTGAAATCTTTTTTTAAATAACTTGTCGAGGTTAGTGCGATGCATTTTTTTTTAAATATGAAGTTGCAATATTAGGTTAAAGAATTTTTTTGAACTATAACTCAGGGAATTTTTTTTTCTACGAAACTAACAACATTTATTTTTATATTTTTGATTGCGATCAAAGGTATGATTATTATGGATTACATATAAAAAAATAAAACACCTCAAAATTTGAAAATTTGTGACAAACGTATCTAAAAATGTGGCTAGTGACTCGATTTTCATCGTTTTACTAAATAGTAATGCCTTTAAATCTTAACCAAGCAAAATTAAGTTTTTTTCTTATTTTTACTTGCGATTTATAGGGACTATAAGGCAAGTTATGCATTCGTAAAAAAAAATTCTAACAATCAAACATGACGTTACGATGATAGAGAAGTCAAAAAAAGTGGGTCCGGAAATTCCGTCCATCTGTCTGTCTGTCCGTATCGATATCTACAGCCTAAACGGTTGGGCCGATTTGATTCAAACTTGGTATATAGTATTTTTAGAGTGCTCTACCCGACAGTTTTTGGAATTGGCATTCTAGCTCCAAAACTAACGGTACCTGCCATATAACTTTTAATGAAAAACCTATTTTTCTCGAAAATGGCTGCTACGATTTTGATAAAACGTTCAGAATGATGTTTTCTATGCAAAATCTATCTTTTTATTTTAATGGATTTTTCAGAAAAAGTTTTATAACGGTACCTCCCATATGACCGGTTTTTTTTTTAAATCAGACTTACTCGTTAATTAATTGACGGATTTTGATGAAATATAGTGCTTTAAGATTTAAATAATATTGCTTATTAAAATTTTCAAAAACATTTTTTTTAATTTTTAATAATTTAAAAAAAAAAATATTTTGTTTTTTGAATATTTTGAAAACGGTTTTATAGATTTTTTTTTAATTTTTTTTCCTAGTATAAGCTATAGATTTCTTTGAATTGACATACTCAAAAAACATTTAAAATATGTTTTCGAAAAGTTTTTCAAAAAAAAACATCGAACGATTTTGAAATGAAAAATTCATAAAATAGAAAACAGCAAAAGAAATAAGATGGCTTACAACATTTTTTCCAAAAAACGTTATGAATAGTGTTTTTTGATTTTATAAAAAAATGTTCCCCCAAATTTTATTTCATATTGCTCGGCTAAGCCCTAGCCATTAGTTAAATAAAAGAAAGTGACAACCTACATACCTACCTACGTATTTTAAAGCATTTCATCATCATAAAAGCACACAGAATAAATAAGGAGCCTATAAATAAACAAAACCACTGTGTTAACTTTTAATATTGTCTCTATACCCACTCGCTTGACAGTAGTTGGAATGTGTATCTTAATTTTAGTACCCACCTTCCCTCCAACCTTATTATAGGTACCTAATATCCTTAATAAATTCCATTAATACCTACCCACATCATACGTTTATCGATCCATCAAACATAATTAAGCTATTTTAATTAATTTGATTTCAAAAAGTAAATTATTCTTATTGGGACCTATATAGGTTTTGCCCTACTGCTGATTCCCACGAATCTTTATGCCAGTTGTTCAATTTTTTCCATACCAAAACGAAAATTAAACTGAAAAAATTCCTTTATATCTTATATAATTTATATTATAAACAGTAAACAACAAATAATGCACTAAAAAACTGCAAAAGCTAACAATCTTATATATTTATGTGTCTGTCCCTTTGCCGTGACGCATGTTCGTTCAAGCTTCAAACCACAACGATTCTAAAGAAGTTGCACGTCAAAAAACATTAAAATTAAATCTTTGTCAAAAAGACACCTGTACGTGCGACCCAGTCGTGCCTTTTATTTTCCAGTACGGATATAACCTCCTCTTTCCCCCGTTGCCCTCTTTACGCTGACTTACCGGACACCCTGTATAGTCTTAGGCAATAGAATATAAGTACAGAATAAATTCTCGTCACCCTTGTATGCTTTGCTGAGATTTCTTTCTTTTAAAAAAAACATCAAAGTTTGACATACGTATATCAGATTTGATTTAAAACATTACTGAGATTTTTGTCTTTTGAAATTTGAATGCCTTTTCCACCTTTGTTTATACTTAACCGTTCAAGAGAGACAATTTAATGTTCAAGTCCCTTGACATTTTCAACAGAAATCGCTTAGCGAATAAGGATATTACTGCCGTTATCGATGTTTCCTTGTAAATGCCTCATCCTTCCTTACAAACAAATTAGACAGAACTTTTGAAAATTATTACTCATTGAATGTATATTCGGCAATTCATTTGAAAAAAAAAATACTTAAAGACGTCCTTAAGTTCATAAAAACACGAGGACGGCTCAAAAAAGGAAGTAGATACTCAATTGTCAAAATTGAGAAATGTTTTTGTTTGATCCCGGAAGTAAAACTCCCGTCTTTCATAACTACCACCCTGAACCAAGGTATATTCTTCCGTAAAATGTCGGTTCAATGGCACCTGAATGAAGGTCAGTTTTTACTTATTTCAAAAAAAAAAACTTTTTAAATCTTATAAACGAAAAATCATTTTCAATTTATTTGCGTTGAAGTATATTTATTTTCAACTTAAGGACATTAAAGTGCCGGAACAGGAAGAAGATTCCGTCATTTTTGGGAAATTTCATAGAGAAAGTTCTTAAATTTTAAATATTGCACAGAAAGCCATTTCCTTCTTAGAAAAAAAGTATATCGCTGGTGAAAGTTCCTTTAAGGGTCTTTCGGTGATTTGATTCATATACCACCACACCGTTATAGCTATGAATCTCTATCACTTCGACGTCAAACCACTCAAACACCTCCACTTGGAGTTCTGAAGTGTATTTTTCTTCAGTTATTATCCTTGCAGAGCGATCTTATTATATTTTATGGCATCCCGAATCAGCTCGCAATTGCCGCGTAAGGACTTAACCAAAGACAACAGACCTTATCCGACAGACTCTCTAGCTCTGCCCCTTTGCCAAAGAAAGCAAAAATGAAAAAGCATAAATGCCTTCTTCTTGCTTTCAGGCTAAATTCAAAAACTCAAAATGGACTTTCGGGCGGGTGGTATCCTCTCAATGTGTCATTTGGACTTTTGCGCTTTTCGTAGGTGTAATCCGAGGCCTTGAGAAAAGTGCTTTGCTTCAATTTACTTCGTTAAGCTTCACACTAAATAGATTGCCAGTGTTGTTTTCCCGACAAAGGCTAGATCCTTGCCACCAGTGTGTGTAGCAGCAGCTGGTGATGATGAAAAAGGACATTATATCAATTCTCATTTATTTTTTTGAGAAAAAAAAAGGATTTTCAATTGGCCTTGCGTGCGAGCTGAGCCGTTAACGTTGTTGACTCAATTGCCATTCCATAGATCCAGTTAAATGGTCTTGAATTGGCAGAAGGACATCCATGAACGGCCGGTAGGGTCATTTCTTTTTGGTAATGCTGACACTTTTATGTCACACTTAATTTTGATATACTCATTCGTGGCATATCCCAAGGATTTTCTCTGATTGCCTTTCCTTTTTTTTGGACTTTTAGATGTCAGTGTAATAACATTTTGGTATGATGATGGCGGGTTGGTTGTTTGGGTGAAATGAACAGGAGGAGATTTAATAGTTGACAGGATTTTATGGCAGGCGATTATGAGGCCATGAGTGGCGTTTTTCAAGTGAAACAAAGCCAAATATAGGTCTCTCGGGGATATAATGGGAATTCTTTATGGGATTATTATACGAGTTTGGTGAGGATATTTGTATTTTAATTTGCTTAATCTATGGCTTTTCCTTGAAGATGTGTGACAGAAATTCTTGAGTCATAATCATAATATAAGCGCAACTCATTCCAATGCGGGAGTACTTTGTAAGAGACCATAAATGGGTGTCAGATAAGGGAAGTGTGTTTGTTTGGAAGTCTTCGTTTAATGCCCAAAAATCCCTTTCTAGTGTCATTTTTAATGTGTATTTGTGTTGATTTTTATTAAGAATGAAAAGAAAGTCCGCAAAGAGGATTTATAACCGAATTAAAGTGACAGTTTTGTTAGAAACTATGGTTTTGCGTTGAAATGTTTTTCTTTTGTAGTTCTGAGAGTTTTGACTCCTTAATCATTTGGTCGTGCAATATTTTATGTTATGATCATATGGGCAAAAATACAAGAAACGAGATAGATGGCTGAATTGAAAATCCTTGTACCTAGTCTCATACTTTAATTGTGGTTATAGGAACTTTAAGGCAGGTTGTGCTATTAAAAAACCACTGAAATAACAATAAAACATGACATTACGATGTTAGAGAAGCATTTTTGAGTCAGTGTCAAATTCTGAAGAAGATACAATGAAGAACTGTACCGGCTGTACAGCTACACAGACCTAGCCAAAAGAGTACAAATTCAATGTCTCAGATGACTGGGTGTCATATAGAGCGGAAGGACATCAATGCTCCTGCCCGGAAAATCTTCGGATCCACCCCAGAGGAAGACCGAGGCTCAGGTGGCGCACACAAGTGGAAAAGGACCTCAACTGACTCCACGTGCGAAACTGGAGGCAGCTAGCTAGGGACCGAGCTGGCTGGAGAAGCTTATTGGTTGAGGCCCAGGTCCACCTCGGACTGTAGCGCCACCTAAGGTAAAGTAAGGTCAAATTCTGTCTGTCTGCTGTTTGGCCGTCCGCCTGATGCACACACGAATACATCGCGAACAACAGCCTTGCAATATTATTTAAATCATAAAACACTATATATTTTGAAATTTTCATCAAAATCCGTCAATTAATTAACGAGAAAGTCTGATTTCAAAAAACCGGTCATATGGGAGGTACCGTTATAGGACTTTTTCTGAAAAATCCATTAAAACTTAAAGATAGATTTTGCATAGAAAACATCATTATGAAAGTTTTATCAAAATCGTAGGAGCCATTTTCGATTATTTTGGAGATAGAATGCCAATTCGAAAAACTGTCGGGTAGAGTACTCTAGAAATACTATATACCAAGTTTGAATCAAATCGGCCCAACGGTTTAGGCTGTATGAATCGATACGGACAGACAGACAGACAGACAGACGGACGGAATTTCCGGACCCATTTTTTTTGACTTCTCTATCATCGTAATGTCATGTTTGATTGTTAGAATTTTTTTTTTTTTACGAATGCATAACTTGCCTTATAGTCCCTATAATCGCAAGTAAAAATGAGGAAACAGAACAGAGCCCTGGGGCACACCAGCATTTATTTTGTGGGCATCAGACTTGAATCCGCCCAATACAACTTGTATTGAACGGTCCAGAAGATAGCTTCTAATCAAACGAACAAGAGTATTTTCGATCCCAAAAGCACGCATTTTCGATAAGAGAGCTTCATGCCAAACTCTATCAAATGCCTTGGAGATATCAAGAGCAATAATCTTACTTTCACCAAAGCGATGTAAAGATGTAAAGATTTGTTCCACTGTTCGGTGAGCTTTCGGTCTTCGAGATATTCCTTAAGCTGACGGTTAGTCAGTGTTTCCATGACCTTAGAAAGAAGGGATGTGCTATGGGTCGGTAGGAGGAGGGGGAGGATGGGTTACCTTTCTTAGGGACAGGCTGGACAAGTGCTATTTTCCATCTTCTAGGAAAGATTCCATAAGAGTAGGAGCGATGGAAAAGCTTACGCAGTGGCTTTGCCAGTCTGGAAGAACACCTATTCAGAAGAATGGGGCTTATACCATCCGGGCCAGCGGATTTGTGTATATCGAGATCTTTGAGAAATCTTGCTACTGTACGAGTGCGGAAAAAAATCTGTCCCATGGAAAAAATTACATTGTAAAGGCGGCGAGCAAGTTTGCCTTCTCTGAAGAGTAAACAATTGGTTTGTTATTGCCGATGAGCGTTGCAACCGAAGATGTTGAGGAGTTTTTAATATTTTTTTACAAATAACCAAAAATTTTTACTGCCTTTGGGACACTGCAGAATTTTTTGTTGTCATGCAAAAATTTGGTTCTTTCAATAACGGAGTTGCATGAGTTCCTTACTTGTTTGTGCTTTTTCCGATTTTCCTCTGTAGGGTTGGCTTTGTAGGATCGGAAACTTACTTCTTTGAGCCTGATAGCTTCTTTACACTCAGAAATAAACCAGGACTTTTCTTTAGGCTTGATGCTTTTTACTCTGTTAGGAATAAAATCACGCATCCCTGGAAGAATCACATTTGTGATCATTTCAGCACTGGCATCAATGTTACTATGGAGGAAGCATAGTGAGCAGTTAAAGTCTCGGACAAAAATATTCAGGCCGTCCCAGTTGGCTTTCTCGTATTGCCAAACGGTTCTGGTGGGAAGTTTTTCTTTAACTGGATGGGTGGAGGATGAGAAATTAGCCGAAATGACACAATGGTCTGAAGTGCCAAATGGAGAAGTTACACTAATGGTATATTTATCAGGGTGAGAAGTAAGAAACAAGTCAAGAGTATGGGCGGCTTGCCCAGCAACATCCGGTATACGCGTTGGCACATCGATCAGTTGGGTAAGGTGATGTAACCCGGCAAAGAGCTCGACATACCTTCCTTCGGGTGTTGTCTGACCAGAATAGCGGAGCCAATTGGAATTGTGTACATTGAAATTGCGCGCAATAACGATTTTACTGCGAGGACAAAGGGAAACAATTTTCGAGATGGAATCAGACAGCGCATCAAACTCGTTACAAGTCGAATTACTGTCGAGATTCGGACTCATGTAAATAAAAGAATAATGAATGAATGTTTGGACAGTGAATTTGAGCCACAAAAAGTTAAAGTCCGTGTTGGAACATTGCCCATATTGGGGAAGGCTCTGGCAAGCAATATCATTCCTAACATAGACCACGAGACCATGATGGGAAAAGAGTAATGGCACCAAGCTATACCCACGTAGAGCAAATTCTGATGAATAAGTATTTACTCCAACCTGGGTTTCACTTAATGCCAAAACAGCTGGCCTGTATTGAACAGTGTAGACGTAAAAAATATAAATAAAAAGTTTACAAGATCTGAAACACTGAAACAGACAGCACGAACGTTTTTTTAATTTTTTCCATTCCAATATTCATCCTTTTCACTTATTGTATAATAGTTCATGATAAGGGAGTCAATAAACCCTTCAGTGGGCGAAAACTATGAAACAAAAATGCACATAAATGCATACATATTCGGAGTCCTGCCATTAAGCTTGCTTCTATTAAAAAATTATATTAAATTACTTAAATGGAATTTGGAAAGTTAATCGCACGTAAAATGTATTGAAGAGGATTTTATTAAAACGAAACCATTATCAGAGATATGAATCAAACCGGAAAAGTATCCTGAAAAACCCCACCATAACGGAATAACTAATCATAATAATTATCCCACAAAAAGGAATACCCAGTGCATTTAAATGAGAAGTAAAAAATCCCTGACAAAGCAAAATTCAAACTTTCTAATTAAGACCCCTCGCATTGTTCATAAAATATTCGATTTTTTTATTAATTTTTTTGTTTGTAAGGATGAAAAGAAAAACTCCTCTTCCAACAAAAAAAAATTCGTTCCCATTTCATGCGGTAAGCTGATGGTGAATTAATGCGAATACCTATTCGGTTCATTAGTCAGCTTAATTGCAATTCAGCAAATCCTGTGCATAACTGCAGATACTCCACTTCCATTTGCAAACCGAGGAGCATCGAGGAGCCCTAATTTAAATGCCACACTCTAAGCACATTCGGATTGTCACACCAATCAAACTCCTTAACAACACTTACTTGGCTTCATAATTTGAGTAATAGAACTTCAAAGCTGTTCTCTGGAATTCAATCCAAATGGCTATCGAGTCAAGGACCTCTCCAATCATTCCTAAGTGGTCCCTTAAGTAGATGACTATTCACTGCTAAATTGATGTCCGTTTACCATAAATGTCTTGGGCAATCTCTTGATAATTTGTAGGACAACACAAAACTACCTTTGCGGCACCTAAGTTAAAGGTTAATATTCTAAAGAGTCGAATTAAGGGTTTGCCCATACTTGATACTTTCCTTATGCATCAGTGGTTTTTAAGGAAAAACAGCAGTAAGCAGTTGTTTATTTTTTTTTTGTCCATTCTCCAGGATCCTTCCACTCACACAGCTCTCCTTCACAATAGAAATGGCAACAAGGATAATAAATCAAATAGACGCTCCTAATGAGTCATGAATATTTCATTTGGGTTAACTCAAGCAAATACTGTCAATTAAATTAGTTAAGCAATTTAGAAAGCATTCATCCTTTCCGCCGGGCACCATAGGAACTAGTTCTAACCAACAAATAATCACACCCACAATATGTTGAAACTAGGGGGTGTTACCGGAGGGACAATAAGTAGACGGCATTAAAGTCTTTAATATATAAAATTATTTGATAGTCTGGAATATTTCCTTGGCGCATCCGAAAGGGATACGGATTAGAGACACGGGAGATGTCGGTTGTATCTGTTGATTTGTGTTATTTGATAAACTCTGGAAGGGATTTTTGATAGATATTGGGACTTCCTTTAAGGTCCGAAGAAGTTAAAGATAAGCTGAAGGCGTTTCGTAATCTTCTTTATTCTTGAAATTATAGAAGAATTTTCAAGGACTCTGTTTGTTTAAAAGTTTGCCTTAAAATTTGAAACAAAAATCCTTAAAGTTAAGAAAATACCAAAAAAACCTCAAAAGATTTACATCCTTCCGATGAGTTAATAGTTTTAATTGCTTGCGAAAATTTGCTTCTTAAAAGTTATATCCCAGCGGTAATCAAGGAAAAGTCCATTAGAACATTTTTTTATTGAAAAAATCATTCTTAAGGTGTTCTTTCCACTTTAACAATACAAATTTCTTTAAAAACATAGTTGCAACTCGACTGGAAAGTCAGGGAAAGTCAGGGAACAAAAATTTGGTCAGGGAAAGTCAGGGAATTTCATAACCGGTCAGGGAAAATATTTTCAAAATTGATCTTTTTCATATTAAAATAGTTTAATCCTTCCTACTCGTATAACTCTTTTCTGGTGTATTTTAACGCAACATGACTACAATATGCCAACTTGTAGCAAATAAAATTTCCTATAATTTTGGTCTGTAAAGCTTTTTTTGTACAAAACCAGTATAGCGATGGAGCCAAAAATTCCCAATTTTTTTTTTTTTAAGTTTTCAGTTTCTTTTACTTTTATAGCGCGATAACGTCGTACTGGAAGATTTAGGCGCAAAAATGTTCAAATTCAATGAATCAATCATTGTTCGTGGTTTAAGAAAGAAATTTTTTCACGTATACGTCTACCCTGTTCAACACAGGCCAGCTGTTTTGGCATTAAGTGAAACCCAGGTTGGAGTAAGTACTGATTAATCAGAATTTGCTTTACATGGGTATAGCTTGGTGCCATTACTCTTTTCCCATCATGGTCTCGTGGTCTCTGTTAGGAATGATATTGCTTGCCAGAACCTTCCCCAATATGGGCAATGTTCCAACACGGACTTTAACTTTTTGTGGCTCAAATTCACTGTCCAAACATTCATTCATTATTCTTTTATTTACATGAGTCCAAATCTCGACAGTAATTCGACTTGTAACGAGTTTGATGCGCTGTCTGATTCCATCTCGAAAATTGTTTCCCTTTGTCCTCGCAGTGAAATCGTTATTGCGGGCAATTTCAATGTACACAATTCCAATTGGCTCCGCTATTCTGGTCAGACAACACCCGAAGGAAGGTATGTCGAGCTCTTTGCCGGGTTACATCACCTACCCCAACGATGTGCCAACGCGTATACCGGATGTTGTTGGGCAAGCCGCCCATACTCTTGACTTGTTTCTTACTTCTCACCCTGATAAATATGCCATTAGTGTAACTTCTCCATTTGGCACTTCAGACCATTGTGTCATTTCGGCTAATTTCTCATCCTCTTCCCATCCAGTAGGATGGACCGTTTGGCAATACGAGAAAGCCAACTGGGACGGCCTGAATATTTTTTTCCGATACTTTAACTGCTCACTATGCTTCCTCCATAGTGACATTGATGCCAGTGCTGAAATGATCACAAATGTGATTCTTCTAGGGATGCGTGATTTTATTCCTAACAGAGTAAAAAGCATCAAGCCTAAAGGAAAGTCCTGGTTTAATTCTGAGTGTGAAGAAGCTATCAGGCTCAAAGAAGTATGTAAAAAGCATCAAGCCTAAAGGAAAGTCCTGGTTTAATTCTGAGTATGAAGAAGCTATCAGGCT